>OZ017786.1:1052588-1392265 GCA_963969325.1 Lycopodina hypogea | reverse complement strand
GTTTTAATTATTATCAATTAGCACTGTTCAAGTAACTGATTTTGAAAGCAGGTCCCACTCTTCACTATGCAAAAAAAAAAATCTTTTCCTTTTAAGTAAGGACTCAATAGGCTTTGGAAAAGCATCCACCATTTATTCCTCCATAAACTTGGAGCAATGAATTGCAACAAGAAAGGGAAATGTTTAGCTTAAGCAGGAAAATGTGAAAGGAAAGGTTATTCACAATTTTCATGCAGCTTATCATCCTATGATAGTGCTGTTTTCATCACTTTTGTACAACTAATGAAACATTGTACCATTGCTCACAACATAGATCTGGGTTTAGTAGCTAATTACAGAGGAATTCGGCACCCTCTATATTTATTATTTATTTATGATTTTTAAATATTTCTTAAGATATTTTACATCTGGGCAATGAAACATTCATATGCATTGAATGGTTTTCTTTAAATATATTTGTGTGCATATAATATTTTACTTCCAATTCATTATTAGGCATGAGTGAATCTAAAGTTCAGTTACAATAACAATTACAACACTATACCATGATAGGTGGATGTCCAAACCGTACTGGAACAAGATGATCAAAAGAACAATATGTTATAGGCATGTTGGTTGATATAACCTTGAAGATTCATGCTTTCATACTAGTTTCACATAGACTCTATAGGCATCCAAAACTTCAACAAACATCTCAGGTGGTGATAGTCCAAAAGTGCATCCAGCACTTACAGGCATAACCCAATAGTCATATAAATGGCATTGCTATAACCATACGTTTCATGATGGTCTCTCCTATGCATCTTGCGCATTTACTGAGTCATTATTTATGCCCAAACCTCCTAAAAATTTAATAGTAACTGATATAAGTTTTGTGGGGTACACATGGCTAACATGGCAAGGAGGCAGTGATGTAGGTACTATTATAGGAGAAGGGATGGTAACAACAACTATTCATTAAAACACTATCAAAATAGTATTTTCAATCCCATGTGATATTTCTATATAACTATAGTACATGTTTCATAATGACTACTACTAATAACTGCATAGGAGAGGAAACTGATAGTTGTGACCATTGTGATGTGTGCAAGGCTACAATCTACAGATGGTGCACATTTATTTTAATTATAAGCATATAGTAATGATGTGCATAGCTTTATAAAATAGGCATAAAAATTTCTAATTTATAGCACAGCACACCATCCACATTAGCTGGGTCGGAAGGAACTTAATTCAACCACCAAAAAGCAGCATAGTCTCTTTTTATAAATGTTTCTGGAAGAGGTGGAGATGTGTGTCACAGGACAGGGATGGCAACCTTTGTACATATGTGCATGCATGCATAGTGCATGTGCATGCATATATGCAAGTAAGCATCTATGCATGTATGCATGTATGCAAGCATATACGTACATTATTAAATCTTGTTTGCTGGTTGATGTCATTAATTTTGTCTAACCACACTTTTAATTGTAGCTCTCAGTGAGCGGGAATACAGTTTGTGGGAAACTGATTTTGGTCTAGACAGAAATTTGTTGGGTAGGCATCATAGGATGCTGTCTGTTGGTGATAGCAGAAGTATTTTCTTGACAGAAGCCACAATAGGTGTCAGAGCCACAAGAGAGGCTGGATAAAGACTGGAATTATAAGAATTCTGTAGTTAACACAAATGTGGGTAACCAAGAATGCTGATTAAGGACTATTATGAGAACTCACATGAGAAGGATTCAGCTGTCCCCTTGGAGTAAAAGTGCAAGAAGTAACCATGAACTATAAAGTATAAAAGAGAGACATAACTGAATATACCTAAGTTCTTCACTAACTACCAAAGATTGTATCATTGTGCATAGTTGTTGTCCAAGGAAGCTATTGCCTGATATCAGCAGTTCACTGGATCAGTTTATGATACCTACCTTTGTGAGAACTCACATTGTGAACCAATTGCTAATAGAGTGGTGGTGTGGTAGCCTTGATACAAAGTTGGGCAGTGAGACCTAACTTGTGTGTCAGGGATCGTGTTGCTGCTCTGGTTGCCTGAGTAACAGGGGACAGGAGCAAGGGAGCTCTGACATTGGTGGCAGTGAGTGGAAGATTGTTTAACATGAATTAATATGAAAGACCTATGTCAGTGCCATCAGCTGATCGACAGATTTGAAGCGAGGCAGCGGCCCTGATCTTCTTGATGCTGGGAGAGTTGGAGCAGCAGCCATTCTCCACACCAGCTACATCACGAACACAAGCCATCATCGACAACTTCTACCTGGCAGAGGAGAGGCGGGCCGAGTGAAAAGATAGAAGAATAGAACGAGAGGAACAACTAAGACAAGAGAACCAGAACGGGACGAAAACAGATACCAATGGGAGCAACAATTTTCAGACCAACAGCAACACTGGATCAAAACTCTGCACGCTATAGTGTCAGCTGGAGTAGATGCAGCACCACCATCCAGAGCGGCACCACCAAAATTGTCCCCACCAAAATATGTTGAAGGAGTAGATGACATGGGAGAATTTTTGGAGGTGTTTGAAGCAACTGCAGACGCTGCTGGTTGGGCTCACAACCGCTGGCCTATTTATCTACGAAACACCCTGTCAGGACAAGGGCTGTTCGCCATATCATATCTGTCAGCAATAGAACAAAATGACTGCATCACTGTCAAGGCAATTCTACTGGAAACCTACCATGTTTCCAAAGAAACGTATGGAAAGAAAGTGTTTGATGCAATATTCAGTGCTGGAGACCCTGATGCATGGTTCTGAGACCGACGACAAGCTTATAAGAAATGGATACAGGCTAGTGGAGGATCTGCAGAAGACACATTATTATTAGAGTTTATGTTGCAGAAGCTGCCACGCTGGCTAGAGAAACAGATGAGGCAGCTGAAGCCAAATACGTATGAAGAGAGTGGATGGAGGCTGTGATGAGATACATCAGCACCTTGATTCCTGAGCATGAGCTGACACTATTCACCATACCAGATCAGTGAGGAGGAAGGCGGAGCACAACCCGAGAGAGTAAGTAGGAAGGCTGAGCTTCGGACAAAGAAGACATACCCAAGACCATAAGGAGTGGTATAAGTATAACAATAGTGGGTATGATGTAAAATATAAAGATGACAAGTATACCCTCGAGTGCTATAAGTGTAGCAAGAGAGGCCATTACCAACGAGATTGCAGGGTGAAGCTGGAAGAGGCGAAGTGTGGCTTCCTGGTGCCCCACAACCGGAGGTTGCCAGAGTGGACAAAGACGGTCCAGATAAACGGCCAAGAAATAAAAGCTCTCTTGGAGACAGGGTGTACAAAGACCTTCGTATACCCCTGGTGCGTTACAAAAGAAGATTACTTGAATGGGACATTCCCTACCGGACTGCTTCATCCAAATGGATCTACTTCCCTGCAGCAAGTGTAGAGCTGGAGATTGAGGGGAGAGTCACAAAAATACATGTGGGAGTGTCGGAGCACACTGGCTAGGAGATGTTGATGTGAAGAGACATACCCCACTTCCAAAACGTTCTGAAAAAGGAGCTCGAGAAAGAGACTCATGAAGAAAGAGAGGAACCTATACCACCTGCTTCCACTGAGACAGAGGCAGGAATAGTGGTGACTCGTGCCAGGCAACGCCAGCAAGATGCTCTCGAGGATGAGGAGCACCTGAGGCAGGAGCAGGACGGGGCAGTCATCACTATGCTTGACTCAGTCGACAGTGGAGTGCAGGCTGAGGGGACTGAGGATCTCGAGACTGAGGAGGGCAAAGCTGAGGTGCCTGGAGGGAACCAACGTCCTGAGGGGTCCGAGATAGCTGACCAGACCGAGAACGGCCAAGCTGAGATGCTTGGAGAGAACCAGGTGGAGGAGCAGTGCACTGAGGGGTCTGTTATGGCTGATCCAACTGAAGAAGTTGAAGAGTGATCCATTGTTCTCACCCAGGAGGAATTAGACAAAGCCCAAAGAAATGATGCCACGTTGGCTAATATAAGAGAGAAAGCATACAAAGGTGGTGGGCTGTACTTTTGGAAAGAAGACATATTGATGAGAGAGCCATATCATGTGTCAGGGAAGGAGCTAATTATGGTGCCAAGGGTAGCCCGGAATAAGGTTTACGAATGGCCCACAGCACCCCTATGCAAGACATTGTAGTTGGGATAGGACGTTGCAGGCAATCAGAGTCACATTGGATTGGTCGGGGGCAGTCAAAGATGTGGACAAAAGGCTGGCCCTGTGGTGACAACCAGAGCCACCTTACACCCTCTACCCATTATGAAAGAACTCTTTAAGAGAATGGCTATGGATGTAGTAGGACCTCTACCCTGTGCCAAATCTGGAAATAAGTTTCTTCTAGTCATAATGGCCCATGCTACTAAGTGGCCTGAGGCATTTGCCTTAAGAAACATGACCACTGAAACAGTAGTACATTGTCATGTGGAGATGACAGCTAGAATTGGGGTGCCCGAGGAATTACTATTTGATAATGGCTCTAATTTCATGTCTAAGGTGATGAAGCAATATTGTGAGATCACTGGAAGTAAGCAACTTAAGACATAACCATACCATCCACAAACTACGGCATGGTTTAGCGGTTTAATTCCACATTAAAAAGTTGTTAAGAAAGTTAACCCAAGGTCCAAAAGCTGAGTGGGACAAATTCTTGCCTTACATACTTTGGGCATAATGTGGGATGATACATAAGACAGCGGGATTCTCTCCTTATAAGTTGTTATTCAGCTGAGAGATGAAAATGCCCTTGGATCAAATGGTGCGTTACTGGAAGAGAAAGGAGAAAGAGAACGAGAGTGGTGTGACCGAGTTCATACAAACATTGAGGACGAATATGAAAATGATCAGGGATTTAGCATATGAGAAAGCAGTGGAAGAAAAGGTCAAGCGAAAACATTACTATGACCTCAAAAGAAAGGACCGAACCTTTGCTGTGGGAGATTTTGCACTGGTATTTAGGCTGACTTTAAAGAATGAACTACTCAAGCAGTGGCAAGGGCCCTACCCTATTACAGAAATTGTTACACCGGTAACTTATTGAGTAGATGTGGGAGAAAGGGGTGATAAGTACCAGACATACCATGTGAATTGCATGAGGAAATGGAACTCCCCATCTGTGGCTGTGTTCTTGGCAGAAGAAGAAAAAGAAAACCTAGGAAAAACAGAGAAAAATCCTACACAAAACATGCCTGCCTCTCAAAACATGGACCTGATAAAATTTAAGGAAACCTACAAGGATGTTCGGCTGGAGGTGCCGGAGCGTACAACCTGAGTATGTCAAGAGATTCCCACAGGGAGTTCTGTCCCTATAAGGTTGCCCCCATACCGATTAGCATACCACTCCCAGTAAGTGCTAAGGGAAAAAATAAAGACCCTACTTGACCAGAACATAATTGAATCATCAGAAAGTCCATGGGCAGGCCCTATACTTTTGGTAAAAATGAAAGATGGTACCCAACACATGTGTGTAGACTAAAGGCAGCTCAACAAGGTCACAATCAATGATCCATACCCCCTTCCCAAATATTGATGACCTAATATCGAACTTGGGTGCATCAAATACATTACTACGCTGGACCTAACAAAAGGGTATTACCAAGTTCCAGTCCACATCAAAGATCGGGAGAAGACTGCCTTCATAATGCCTTATGGAAAATACGAATTTATAACCATGCCCTTTGGATTGATCTCTGCCTCTTCTACATTCCAGAGACTAATGGATGGCCTCCTGAATGGGTTGCATGATTTCACGGTGGCCTACCTTGATGACTTTATAATTCATAGCTCTAACAGGAAAGAGCACATGCAACACCTGGAAATAGTATTTAACAGGTTAAGGGAAGCGGATCTGACAATAAAGGAAAGGAAATGTGCATTTAGATGTGGTACTTGTGTATACTTGGGTCATGTGGTTGATGGTGGAACTATTAAACCAATGGAGTGTACGGTGATTGCTCTCAACGAGTTTCAGCAAGCACGGTCAAAGAAAGATGCTGGAGCATTTCTAGGACTCTGTGGCTACTAGCGAAAATTCATTAAACAGTTCTCAACCATAGCAACGCTTTTAACTGATCTCCCCCAGAAAAGTATGCCCAATAAAGTTAAATGGGATAGTAGGTGTATGAAAGCCTTCTCCATGTTGAACAGTCTACTCACTCAGGCACCTATCCTATCACACCGGACTGGTTTAAACTCTTCATATTGCAAATCAATACCACAGCAGTTGGACTGCAACATGTTCTCTCTCAAATTAATGACCTAGGGGAAGAGCACCCTATAGGTTTTGCATCCAAGAAACTCTCTCCACCTGAACATAATTACTCCGCAATAGAACGTGAGGCTTTGGCCATTATCCATGGCTAAAACACAGGTCAAAGGCATCACGAGGGCCCAGAGTTACCACTATGACCCATCATCCTGGTCATATTCTAGTTTTGGCTTTATTATTTGTCACACATTGCTTGTAGAATATTAGTCCCCCACAGGAGCATAGAGGGAACATCAAGGAAGATGGTTACTGGTAGCTATTAACTCAATCATCTGATCAAAGAAGAGTAAAGTAGTGTTAGTTTAAATAAATTTGTGATCAGCTTTTCTATATACAATCTTCAGTAATATTAAGAATGCTAAAACATCATTCCTTTTGGCAAGAAATTACCAATATTAAATTTCAGGATAAGCAATGAATAATTTATATTTTGTTCTTTAATTAAGTCTTGCTTTTCTTGGGTAAAAGGTGAAGGGAATTTTCCCATTTGTCGATGCACATACACACCACCCACCTATTTCTCTGCTCCACATCTTTTCTCTCTGTTATTGTAAGGGACATTGACTCTCTTTCTCTTCTAGCTCTGATCACTCACACATTTTAGTCACATTCACTGATCTAGATGGCCATTCAGAAAAAACATACAGAACTTCCACAAATATATATTGGAGAAATACAAAGTAAGGTTAGTAAACTGAAATGCATTTGCTAAGTACCTCACTAGCTATGTCAATCAACACTTAAAAAGTGATGAACAGTAGGGATGTTAGGAAATGAGTAACTTGGTGAATTGCTATCTCGAAGAAGTATAAGATCAAACTGTCTAAGCTCCCAATATAAAAACTCAAAATAGCTTGGATATTGAACACCAAATAGAGGGTCATCTTCAACTATTTCAGGATACCTCAGAATGTCAGAAGTTGGGATTGGATTGATAACCTCAATTGATAACCTCCCAATGGCAATAACTATCGTCAGTGCTACTACTACAGCAGTATAAAGGGAGAAGGAAGTAGGTAGCAAGTGCCATCAGTTTGACTTGTATGCACCAATTATTAAGTTGCAATATATGCCGAATGTGGTCTTCAAGTGATGATTTATTGATAAGAGAAATTAATCATATTTCAAAGGGAGCTGGATTAAAGGGAGGGTGCCGTGCAAAATATTGAACAAAATTTTGGATAGAATAAGTTCCTTGGGCACTTCAAAATCATATAATTTTTTAATTTTTTTTTTAAATTTTTTGATACCATTCTTCACGATGATAATAGGCTTTGTTTCACTGCAATTTACATCCTGTAAAATTTACATCCTGGTGTAATCGAATCCCATGTTATGCCACTCATGGTGTCAGAGTAGGATCCTGTTAGCGCAATGCCCTGCATGGATGGTTCATTTTCTGTTAGTTCTGATACACATTTTGTTAATTCAACCTATCCTTCTCATTTTCCATAGTTAAGGAACATAGGCCAATTCTAGAAAGTGAAGAAACTGAATAAATAGTCGAGCCCTACCAGTTTAAGCTAATATATCATCGGTTGGGTCTCTTGGTGTTAGCACCTAAGGTGATGGTGATTCACTGGGTGGAGGAAGATTTGGAACTACAGTTTGTAGTAACGAATAAGCTGTGTTGCCAGTTACTTTTTTTTTGCATGTAGGTGTTAGTATGAGCCCTTGAACAAATGAGTATCAGCAGGTGGTGTCTTTGCTGTCATGAAGCAGATTCGATCTCCCAGAAAATGCTGGATAGTGGCAATAATGTAGACTGTGGGACCATGATTGCTTACAGGCACATAAAAATCTATTAATATTCAAATAATTTTATCCATTACCATTTAGTAATTATCATCAATGTGATTAACCTATACTATTATAAATTAGTCACATTGTAATGCATTAATCCCAACTGTTCATGGATAAGGATATTCAAATCCAGGATAAGATTAAAGGACTCTGCAATAAACAGATATAAACGCACATTTATGATCAAGAAATTATATATGCATTATGATTATAACAATTTAATCATAAGTGCTGCTGCTCTACCTGTTCTTAGCCGAATACAAGGTGATATATTAGTCCCCTATGTTCCTAAATTTGGATACTTAAATCAGGCATAAGATGATGAGGGAAAAGCAGATCAATCTTGTTCACATCACAACTCGGTGAAATTACCCTCATATTCCAGCCAAGCTACCTCCAGCACCAAGATGTAAGTTGGCAATAACAATAAATCAGTACCTCCTAAATATAATATCACAATATCAACTCAAATCAATTTGCTTCTTCATACTCATGATCAATTTTATCTGATAGTTCAAGTTTTTGTTACTATACCTTAAATAAGCTGTCCATATAACCCATAGGTTCAGACACACAGCGTGCAAACCCTCATGAGTCTAATTCATTGCTGCTATACAGCATTTTCTGGGAGATGGCATCTACATCATGACAACAAAAGCACTCCCTGCTGATAGTCATTTGTTCATAGTGCCCACACTGACACCTACATATGAAACTGAAGCAACCAGCTACACCGCTTATTTGTTACTACAACCTCTGTTTCTCAGTCTTCCTCCACCTAGTGGGTCACCACCACCCTACGTGGTAGGAGCAAGATATTCTAACTGGTAGTGCTCAACAATTTCTCCATATTCCTCACTTTTTAGAGTTGAGATCACCAAAACTTGTATCAGAAATAATGGAAAATACGCTATCCATGCAGGGTATTGCTGTAACAGGATCCTAGTCTGAATCATAAGTGGCACAACTAAAATTTGACCACAACAGGATGTTAATTTTGCAGGATGTAAATTGCAGTCAAGCAAACCCCATTTTTGTCAAGAAGATCGGTATTAAAAATTTTCCAAAAATTTGATATGATTTTGGAGTGCGCAAGGAACTCATTTCATCCCAAAATATTTCTTTTTAAATTTTTACACAACATCCTCCCTTTAAGACTTTTGAATCTCAATAAGAATATTCGTACTGCAAAATGTTCACACTCAATACCAAAAAGATGGCATTATACAGTTCAGAAGAAGTAGTTTCCATTACAATGCGAGGTAAACTGTTGGACAGGTAGTACTGTTCCCCTAGGCATGCTTTCTCTGATCCCACTCGACATTCCAGAGCTGATCAATTTTGCATTGTCCATGCTCCACCCAATTAAAAGTTAGTGTGTTTTGTTTCCTTGTCCAAATAGAGAAGCTTACCTTTGATCAATTTCTCAGATGCTTGTCTTGTGTGTGGGCAAACTTTATTACGCATCTCCTCTGGGAGCATCACTGTTTTCTTCTTTCAGGCCCATGAAATTTAAAATTTCCTTACAAGTTGTGCATATGTCACTGTCAGGAAGGACACATCCTGTATACTTAAAACTTTTTTGTTCATTATTCAAATTTTAAAAAAGAAGGAAAATTGAGCACATAGCAAGCTCATGTAATTTGTATTTAGTTACAAATGGTTGATTGAAGTTGTTCACCTGCATTGAATTGCATGCAAGAAATAGGCTTAATATATCATTTTTGGGCATTACATGTAATAAGCTAGCTACAATTGCAACCTAAATATTAATTATAGTTGGCATGTGCACCAAGGCTTCATGTAATTTAGCAAGCACAAGTACTCATTATTATCTACCTTTGAAGTTTATTGTGTACGATGATCAGCTGAAGAATGTAGTTTTTCCTAATTATCCTATTGTGTATGCATGTAAAATATTGACTGAATGCATGGATGCATTAATTACAAAGATTTTACTTACAAAGATATTGATGCTAGACTAAGTGGTAGAAAATGTAAGTCATCTCTTTTTTTAGCACAGACTGTGTTTTTAGTATCTTCACTGACTTGTCTAGACAAGTTTTGTTTCAGAAGTCATGGTTTGATACTCTTTGGCTGACCATATCCTTCTGTTCAGGTGTAAAACAGTGGGTTACAGCTTCTGTTAAAGTGCTTTTTGAGTGGACTTTCATTTTTGTTAGATTATCTACTTCTGCATAATGTCTTTGCTTGACTCCATAACTGATAATTATGCCAAAAATAGAAACCAAGGCAAGTTGTATATAGTATTTTTAGCATCAGCAGCCACCACAATATTGAGATAGATAATCATAGCACTTGATAGTGTATCTTCTATTACCTTGATGTCACTACAGCAGTAACAAATATCACTGCACATTGTCAGGATATTATGTAGTTTCGTTTGCAAACACAGACACTTGTAAGATGAAGTTACTGGAACAGATGGTTGGTGGGTGACTTTGTGTACAGCTGCTTATCTTAATCACAGCCATCTTGAGAAAAATTACACAATACATTTGCTTCCATGTTGTTTATAATAGAGTCTAGTCAATCCAGAAGGGAGGTTTAAGTGTCAGGTACAAGTTATCAGTTAGTGTTTGGGAGAATATTCTAGGCCCATTCTTTACGAAATAGATTGAAAACTGCAAACATGTGTTTGTATGGTATATTACTTTTAGAAAAGTTAGAGCAACTGCAGTTGTCATCAGAAATGGTGATGGAGTACTCTATTGAATCAGTGCCTGGTTTTGCAGAGAGAGTAAATTTCCCTCAAGTTGTATAGTTACATCCGAAAGTGAAATTCTTTGGCGCTGGAGATATTGGCATAACATGCAGCTTGTAAACACCCAGGCCAATAAGTCAGGATATCAGGTATGTTGTATTGGAGCTTGCTATATGCTATATTCTGTTGTATATATTCACAAAAATATTAACAAACTCAAATACATTGGTATCCTGTTCACTCACAAATAACATGATGGTAAACATTGTTAAATGATTTTGTGAGGTTATCAGTATCAATTTCAGCATGAAATTTCTTTCTATGTACATGAAACCACAGCTGCATTATAAAAACATCAGTTGATAATATTTTAATACTTAAAAGTACTACACAATATTAAACTTTACTGGTTTACAAAAGAGCCATTCATTCTTGAGATATTCCAGTAACATTTCATTATCAGAATACAATTGCTGCATTTGATGTTTTTATAAAGTATCCTCAAATGTGCCATCTGGATAATTGTATAATTAGTGCCTCAAATCACACTGAATCATTCATAATTTTACAGAAGATAATCAATCAAATTTACTGCCCTACAGATTTGTTGGCTTTATATGTATGGATACTGAATCTCCAGACTTCTTCCTTTGTTTTCCTTTGCTTTCCTTTGTTTTCTTTTGTGCTTTCCAACCCTCTCCGAGGGGTCTGACATGTCTAAAATCACTTACACCTCCAGAGAAATCCAATGAAATAAAACCCAAATCAGAAATCAGAAATAATTCCTTTTCCCCACCAGGTTTTTGTATCCGCCTATTTCTGCCAGTTAATTCAGAAAAGCAGTACAGCAGCTAGATGATTCTGTGATTCCTTTAGTGTTACTTTGGAGCCTCACTTAGGAGGAGTTTACTTTAACCGTTCCTTGGGGTTGTTCCTATAAGCATTCCAGGTCTGTATCTTTGACGTGTAGCGGAAGGAGTACGACCTGGAGTGTTGCCTGGAGAAGTGTGGACTAGGGAGTGAAGCATTCAGCAGTGAGGCTCTCTGGAGAGTGGCCCTCTGGAGTGTGGCCTTCTGGAGTGTGGCCTTCAAGAATGTGTCCCTCGGAAATGTATCCTTCTGGAGTGCAGCCTTGGAGTGCCCCAACTGTTTCCCAGATTTTCTTGTACAACCAGGGGGAGCAGTGCAATGGAAGTGGCTATTCTATTTTTGTACATAATATATATTCTGGTGATCAGGTATTTGTTATTAGCTGTAGAGATACTTTTCTAAACCTGAGTTAAGAATGTCTATTATTAAAGTATCTGACCCATCCAGTAGTAGTCTCATGAAGCAGGGAGGCCCCAAAAGGGCTGACAGAGTGTAGTGAGATCTGTGTAAAATTTGTACACCAAATTTGTACACTATTTTTTGGGCTTACCCAAGAGAAAAAAAAATTGCATTAAAATTGTTTGCTCACCATGAAGGAAGTTTTCTGGGAAGCTACAAATTGGTATAGCTCTTCTCCTTGGCTTTCTGAATGAGCCCTCCAAGTTTGGTTTCCATAGCATGCTTTTTATTTCTCCATCAAAAGCAGAGAAATGTATTTCCACAACAACAAAAAAAAAAACCCTTTGAAAATGTGGTGGAATGGCTAAGTGGTGTGTTTCCAACCTGAAGGTTACTGGTCCAATTTATCCACCTCCCCCCCCCCCCCCCCCAATATTAATTTCTATTTTTCTCATTCCTCTTTTCTTTTTTTTTACTTTTCCTTTATTTTTTCCCCTTTCCTTTTTTTCCTCCTCCTATTACTTTTTTCCTTCTGTCCATTTTTTTCTTTTATGATTTTTTTTTCCTTCTGTCCTTTTTCCTTTCTGTATTTTTTTTTCCTTCTATTTTATCCATATTATTTTCTTACTGTATTTTCCTTCATCTTTTGCCTTGTATAATTTTTCTTTTATACTTTTTTTTCCCTTCTATTTTTAACTTCTCTCTTATTTTTCCAGCTATATATTTCCTACTATTATTTAACTTCAATATTTTTCCTTCTACCATTTTTCCCTTTATCTTTTTTTTTCTTTTATCTCTTCGTTTCATTTTTGTTTTTACTTTCATTTCTTTTAATATTTCTGAACTTAATTGCAGGGAAACTGACAAAGTAATGATTTCAAAGTGGATACTAGGTCGGAATGTTTTCTCTGTCCATGCCACGTCCACTACTTGTGGTGGGAGGTTGGGGATTTGTAAGTTGGAGGAAATATTTCTGAACTTAAATTGTGAGGAAACTTTTAATCAAGGCAAATACATATTTCCAATCTGTCAAATTATCTTGACTGAATGTGCAATCACAAAATCATACTCACGTCACCTTGGAAGGCTAATTCATTCAGTTGGTAAATTTTACGCCCCCACCCCCCTCCCCACCCAACTTATTTTCATGAAGTCTAAATGTTTCTTCCTTGTGTTTGTTTTGTTACCCGCAATTAGATAATTGATCGCCGTAGCCCTAGCCCTAGCTAGCTTTCCGGACAATGAGTGCTATGGTATCTGGTTCGATTCTTGGTTATGATCTGGTTTCCCCCCCCTTTTTTTCTCTCTTTTCTTTTTTTCCAATGGTAATTCAGTGGATTGAGAAGTCAACATTTTAAGTTATTATTAAGTTATTATTAAGTCAAAACATTAAATAATAAGTGAGCAAGTTTTTGGCTGGAAATTTCCAGTCTTATTTTCCTTTTTTTTTTTTTTTTTTTTTTTTTTTTTTTCCTTTTTTTTTTTTTTTTTTTTTTTTTAAGCACAATTAAGTCATTATTAAATCAAAACATTAAATCATAAGTGAGTGCATTTTTGGCTGGAAATTTCCAGTCTACTTCTTTAAAGCTCCAAATATGCGAGCAAATTATGCTTGATACATTTCAAGCATGTTCTTTAAAGTTTCACAATTCCAAAACAGAAGTGTGCATCCACTCCTGAACTGAAGATCCTTTTTTCATTTTCTTCTATTAAATGTGTACTACATTCATGTGGTAAAAGTGTATTGCTACATATGATCGCAATAATTGTAAGCACTTACTGTCTGTTTCTCTGTCTCTCCATCTGTCTGTCTGTCCGTTAGTCTGTCTGACATGAAACTTTTCATGGAGTTTAGGTCAGATGCCCCCCCCCCCCCCCAAATTTTCTGGGGATTGTGGGCAATCCAACTTATATTTACCACCAATTTTTTCCCCCGAAAGTGGCAACCCTGGTGGGAAAAATTCAAAATTTCCATTAAAAAAGCCTGAAAAGGTTTAGAATGGTTAGGGTGCATGGTAGCCCTAGCAACCCCCCCCCCTACCTTTTTCCTTTTTTCCTTTCATTTTGATCATCTTCCTTTCATTTTGATCATCTTCCTCTTCTTTTTTTTTAATTTCTTTCTTTCGAATAGAAAGTCAGTAGTTTTATTTATATGTGTGTGTATATATTATTGCTGTTTTAGATGAAGATTTCATAAACAGAAAGTATCCTAATGATCTGCTGTATTCCTGCAATGTTACGAAATGTAAATTTCCGCTTGGCCATAGGCAGAGGGTGAAACAGTTTCTTGAAAATGTTTGACCAAGGAAAGAGCCCAAAAGGAAATCAAAGATTTAACCAAGTAAGTTAAAAAGAAAAATTAGGAGAAATGATATTGATTCATCAGCCAGTGACGATCTATCATGTGTCCTGAGCCATAATCAGTTCAATATCATGAGTGATATTCGCCGGCAGTTTGCAAAATGGAAAAGGTCTCAGAAGAAAGTTAAACTTTTGGCTTTAAAAAGTAACTGAACTGGAAAAAAAAAAATTTTTTTATTGTCTTATTTTGTTGTCCTTGATGTATAACCTGGTGTAAAACAAAATATTTGGAACATTTTAGTCCAATATTCATGAAGAAAACTTAGCTTAAAATTTTACTTCCTGTGGGGGTGTAACTATTCATTGACATCATATGGGGGACAGCTGCAGCCAGAACTCAGAAGATGTGGATGCAACTGAATAGTTCCCAGGGGCACTGTCACAGCAAAATTAGAATGTTGATCTGAAGTAGCTAGTTAATTATAAAAGGATTGAACTGTATAGCTTAGGGGAAAGGCATGTCTGCAAACTTCTCCTAGATAACTGGACCAATTTTAGTAAAACGTTGTATGAATATTCCTTGGGGCTCTAGTATAGATGATAAAATTTGGGTTTGAATTGGCCAGAGGCTATCTATTGTGGCTGCTACCACCCACCCACTCCACCCTCCCCCATACACACCATGCATGCACACCATGCATGCACACCACACACATGCACACACACACCTGCCCGCACATGTGCAAGTGAGTGGTGGCCGCCGAAGGGGGCCATTCTTTGAATCCTGGAAAAACAACAGAATGAAACAATTCAGTGGAGATAAAGAACAGACAATGGTATCACAGTTTGTAGCAGAAATGTTTGGATAAATAATCTTGGTGTAATTCATTTCCTTAAGCTTCAATCTTACAATTCCTGCTAGTTTGGCAAAATTTGCTGGTGGTAGTGTCAAAACAAGATTACTCTTTTAATTGCCTAATTTTGTTGTGTTTGGACCTATATATGAATGCACTGTGTCATAATAAGTTTGCAAGATTCTCTTGGATTGGTTCCCTCTTAGTGAAGTCTAACATGGTGTCTGTTTGATGAAGCCATAATATTTATTTTCTACTTTTGTGGTGTCATAGCTTGATAGGGTTAATTAATTACCTTATAAACAATGTTTCATGAATCAAACGAAAGCTATTGAACAACAGCTCAAATCCAGGATGGATCACTACAAAAAGGCAAGATAAACATGTGCATGCAAGAAGGAATGAGAGATATAACTGAGGAAAAAAATTAATGATACGATAACTAGCAGCATATACCCAGCGTTGCCCGATCAATGTAAGTATGAAATATTATAGAAGCTGCTCGAATTTTGGCTCATTGATCCTTTAATTAGCTTTTGGTGGCCAAAATAACTTCTTGCAGATGTGGTTAAGACCAAACCACACTCATTGTCACACCCACACATGGTTAATAGCACTCACCCTGTTACTTGGACATGCCGAATTTAGTCTGGTTGGTCCTTTGATTGGCATTTTATAGCCAAAACTACTTTCTGTAGGTGTGGCTATGGTCAAACCTCATCCATGCAGTTAATAATGCTTACCTGGGTACTTAGAGACCACAAACAAAATTTTAACCTGATTGGTTTTTTTATTGACTTTGGCAGCAAAATAATTTCTGTGTGTGTGGCTATTGCAGGACCACACTCATTACCACGCCCACATGTGTTTAAAATGCTTACCAGGTTATTGGAGGCCACATGCCAAATTTCGGCATTTTTGGTTGAAGAGTTTGCCCGTCATACCAAGATACACATATACATGCAAACAAACATACCCATGAACCAAAGTATACCACACCTCCTTCTTAAAGAAAAGAAAGATTTTACAATTTTAAGCTTGGTACTAATCAAGTGCCTTTCGATATCTCTTGGGATAAATTTACTGGATTGGTGAAAAACTAGTAACAATAGCGGATGTTGGAAGTTCAATTTCATCCTCAGAAGGAGATGGTCCTGGTTGTCCTGGCACAAGAGCAATAATTTCATCTGCAGCCAGAGTGATGGCATCAATGAGGGATTACTCCTACAGAGTGGGAACTTCATGTTCTGCCGGTTGTAACACTGGTTCTGAATTACCCATGCAAATTATTATATGGTCCTGGTGACGTCTAAGAAAATTTCCATCTACCAACTCAATCAAGATAAACACCGGACCTATCACTTCCTGAATCTGACCAAGCAGCCATCTTTGACCTTGTCCAAAATTCTGAACATAAACTTTATCTCCAATGTTGGACTGCCTGATCCAAGCAGAATTATCATGATACAGATTTTGCTGCTGCTGCTTCTTCCATTCCACCTGACCACTGATATTTAGCTTCAACAAGTCCAATTTAGTATGAGGTTGATGACCCAGTAAGAGTTCAGAAGGACGTACTCCATTGGTAGTTTGTGGTGTAATACAATAAGCTATTAAGATTTTGACTAAATGGGATTGAATTGATTTTTCTTCACACTCTTTAAACCTTTTTTACTACTTATTGCATACTATCATTTCTGGTATCCCAAACTGAGAAAATATTGTATGCAGTTGTTTGATCAATGTAGCTGTAGTGAAGGAAGAGTTGGAAAAACTTCAATCCATTTCGAGTGTGCATCAATTAGCATTTTATACATCTTTCCAAACTGTGGTCCAGCAAAATCCAGATGGAATCTAGACCATGACCTGGCAGGCCACATCCATGGTTGTAGAGGCCATTTGGGGGGGGGGGGGGGGGTGGTGGGAACAGACTGGACTTCTGGCACTGGGTATAAGACTGCACACAGGTCTCTAAGGCTTTATCTAGCCATGGTCACCAAACATACATTCTTTAGAGTGACTTCATCCAGATCATTTCTGGATGCCCCTGGTGTAGCTATTGAACTTTTTCTCTCTTCCTTACATAGGAATGACCACCAAAGATCCCCAAAGAATACAACCACCTTGGGAAGAAAGTTTTTTTTGCCTCTACTTGCGTAGGACACAAACTTAAGGTTCTTCTTCTTGCATATGAGAACATCTTCACTATTTGTTGACTTTGGCCTAACTATGTGTCAGTTGTCCAGGACTCACCACGAGGAGGTAGTCAACATGAGCTGGGAGGACTGGTGTGGGAAGATGTTGAAGGGCAGGAAAGTATTCCTGTCAGTGCTGGGTTTGAACTCACAACCCAGGGGTTGTTCAGCCAAGAGCATAACTATTCAGCCGCCACACACACTCCAAAAACTTAGCATCAATATTATAGGTCATTGCTGCCTGATAAAATAAACTCCTGACAAAATGGGATCTGTTCCACGAGTGAATGTGACCGTTCTGTAACCAGAGAATCATTTAAATGCAGCTGTGAGGTGCTGATCAGATCCAGTTAGTCAGAAAGATGCGATGTAGCAATGTAACCTTCCATCTTTTACAGGACAGCTGATCCTTATTTGGAACAATCTTAATGTAGACCTGCTATGTTGTTTGACATCATTTCTGAGACATTCATAGCTTGATTTTTAGCATTAAGACTGGTCCAATGATAGTATCATCCAGCTGTAGCTAAGCAAGGTCCTGTCTGGATACTAACAGACCAAGGCTACAGCTGATTCTTGCTTCTCTATGTGGTAGTCACTGTCGAGTTGTGGTTGTGGTTAGTAGCTGTGGCTTATTCTTCACCCCTCACCTCACAACTGACAGTGGTATTGCTGCCACCAGAGTAGTCTTGTATTTCCCTTGCCTGCTTAAAGGCAAGTAAATTAGCTCTCAAGAGGTTAATCAAATGATATAATCTATCATAGGATCCACAAGGTCACTAATACAAGCAGGTGGTCCAGAGCATTTATACTCTTAGAAACCAACCCTTGAACAATAAACAACAATCATAGGTATATGTTTCCATTGTTATTAATTATAGTTTATGTTTTAATGTTTAAGGGCTCTCTTGGTCTAGGTCCGCCTATCAAGGGAGTGACCTGACAGTCACAATGACATTGTTTACAGGGCCAATCCAGTGGGAAGTGGACCCCCACCCCTAATATATATTCCAATTCCCAAGGTTAATTTTCTCTCTCTCTCTCTCTCTCTCATCAAGCTAATGATTATTTCTTAATGGTTTTACAAATTTGATTTCAAGGACTGCTTTCTTCGATTCTTCCTAAATTTTCAAGTTTAAAAAAAAAAAAAATTTTTTTTCATGAAATTTCAGTGCTGTGTGGTTGTTTCTATATTTAAAGTGATTGGTTTTGTAGTATATTTAAATTGAGATTTTTAAAGTTTTAAATGTGATGCAATTGTATGAACTGGCCAGCTTTCTGCAATTTTATGTTATGGGTGTGAGCCCTCAATATACCACTTTTTCCTTTGTTGATGTTATTTCTTTAATTGAATGCTACTTGGTGGGGGGGGGGGGGGTGGCAGCGTTTCTAAACACTATGTAAGTTGTTGGTGCCTCCACATGGTGAACTGGGCAGCATTTCACAATTGATTGTGACTTGCTGGCTGAAATCAACAAAGCTAACATACTTGGATTCTGTGATGTTCCCCTGCTGAGGACTTGCTATCCTCTCAGGGTACATGTCATCTTGCATATAGAGCAAGAAAGAGAAAAGGAACATTAACATGGAGAGTGGGCATGTGGAATATGCGTTCAACGATGGATACGCATGGACCAGTGGAAGTAGCTAGTGTGAAGATGGGGGGAAAAGTCACAAATGCTTGATAGAGAGGGACAAGCCTATTGAACAAGAGGTTGCAGTACAATGTGGAGGACATCAGAAGTGGTTCCACAACAAAGGAGGTCTGGCTATGCACAAATGTGAAGACTCTAATGCACTCTAACTATGCCACGTGATGTGATGTGATCACATTTCTGCTCCCTCCTGACAGAGGGCCATGTAACCAAATATGGCAGTGGTCAACAGGACAGGTGTGTCTTCCTTTGTTCATGTGCACATGCCTTCCTGTGTGTGCATGTATTTGTGTGCATGTATTTGTGTTTGTATTCATGAATTAAATTTTCCTGACTAAGTTATTGTAATCATTTATTTTAGTGGCACACTTGCCCTATGAACCACACTAAGTAAACACACAAAATCCCTCAACAAAAAATAATATGCCCTGAACAAACTCAGCAAGCGTTCTGATGGCTTTCGGAGTGAGTTCTCATCTGCTCTAAGCAGGCTAATCGGTGATCCACAGGATGCACACACCACACACCACACACAGATCAAGTGTAGAGAGCTTAGCGATACTAATTAATACAATGCTCCAAGAAGATTACTTATTAGATAACCTGCAGTTTGAAATTACCCCAAAAGTGAATTGAAATATTACAACCAACTGACATTTCAGAAAACAATACACGACCAAAACAATATACTGCACTTTACTGCATGATGAATATAATATGGCTGTTGACATAGTGGTTGAAATATTATCTTCTTTTTTTTTCTTCTTAATTTTTTTTTCTTTTTCTTGTTTGCCGTCTTGTTTGGTGATGCAGTGCATTCTATTTGTTGGACTTCGACTTCCTCTCCTGTATGCAGCTGGGACAATACCACTTTCCCTTTGGCTTGGAGGTTAGGCCCACACACTGAAAGTGGAACCATTCTATCTTGCACTGCAAATATACAAATATGGAGAAAAGGAATAAAAAAAACACAAACAACTTAAGAATCACGGAGTAAGTATCAGCCCATCTTCTGCTCACTGATGCACTTGCCCTCTTCACTTACATACAGAAACTAGTCAGCTAGAGCCAGTGGTTTATGTTTTCACTGAAAACCACGGAATACACAGAATTTGATATCTGAAATGGAAATCCCCCGGACAAAATTGGAACCAACACCGAAAAACCAATTTATTACAGCTGCTGTATCAGAGAGCAGGAAAATTCAGAGTAATTGATTTGCTGGTAAAGGGTGGCTGCAGTTCCTCAACCAGCTGAGAGAAGCACATTCTCTCCTACCAGTACACACAGATGGTGGTGGTGTCCTATTTTGAAAGTTTCTTTTATTACAGCATAGACTTTGTGGAAGTGGACATAATCAAAGACTATCTCAAGCCTAACAAGCTTAGGAAGAGGAAGGACGGCAAGGAGGCCAGCTCCTCCAGTGTCACATGATCTATGCACCAGTTGATCTTCAAGCATGGGCACGTCCAAGAATATGAGGGAATATTTCCTCTTGGCCTGCATTGAGACGTGCAGTATAGTAGATACCCCACTTGAACAATTGAAGAACATGTCCTCCCTCAGTGAATAATGCAAGCAGGCTGGTGCTTTGCAGAAGGGAGAGCTGGCTTGACAGGTGGAAATACACTATGGTTGACGATAATATACTACAACATAGGTATAGAACATTAACTTCTAACAAACTAAAATACAGTACATTCAATTATTAATAAAAGATTTATCTTAACCTAGATAGTTTTCTCACAAGTGTGCAAGTAGACTAGAGCCAGTGTTTTCAGATTCAAGATATGCCACATTCAATTTCAGACAGAGCTGAGATCTAAAAAAATAATTAAATGTCATAAACCTGCTTAGAAAAAGATTAACTGGTCTTAAAACAGAACTAAGCTGTTTGAAATTGAATGTGGAATATTTTTAAACTGAAAACACTGGCTCCGGTCGACTTGCGCACTTGTGAGAAAACATAACCTCTCCATTATCAACCATCAACACAATTACTATCTTCATCACCATCAACCACCATCACGTGTATACATACTCAGTGCACATGCTAAGTACACATATTTAGTGCACATGCTCAGTACACATGCTCAGTGCACATACTCAGTACACATGCTCAGTGCACATGATCAGTGCACATGCTCAACAGACCCACGCACCACCCCAACATACATCAAAGTTGTCGCAACCAATCATCTCCCCAAAGGAGACTTGCTGGCAGAGACAATACGTTGGCTCGTTGGGATCCAATGGCTGGCTGGTGAGGTCAGGCATGGGCATTTGAGAGGAGGCAGGTGGTGAGGACTCCTTGGCAACAGTGATCCTGAGACCAGATATGAATAACATAGATGATCAACAACATATTATTAATGCAAGTATCATAACGATATATTAACAACATCAATAATCAACAGCATAATAACAGTATATGTATCATAAAAATATAAATAAACAATATAAGTATTTCAACAATTAACAAGAGTGGTCCTAGCACTAAGACCCGTAGCTGATAATTATTATAATATTAATTAAAACATAGTGTTTTAGATTAGACAAATAATTGTTTGGACCACTCAAGATGAGGTTTACACTTTTGTGTTTCTATACAGTAAAAAAAAAAAATACTTAGTTGTAACCACAGGGTTTCCATATAGTAAAGGTACTTAGTTGTAACAACAAACTTTGGTGTTTCCAAATAGTAAACGATTAGTTAAAAATCCATTCTTGAGCAAATTTGTTGATATAGCCCCCCCCCCCCCCCCCCCCCCCCCCCCCCCACCATTCCAAGTGTTCCTAGACCTGTGTGCCACAATAACAACATAAGAAATACGTATCTGTTGCTAGGCATATTCACACTGAAGTTAGTGTGCTTGTGTCACATGATTGAGTATGAAAACCTGTTCAGTTGGTTATAGCTGCGGTGAGGTTGAGCCATATAAACAGATCTCAACTGCTCTGGCAACTGACAGTCTGACAAAAGTTATACCTCCCGTGATTAGAGGCGTGGCTTCAGCACAGCAGCAGCTGTCCTCAAGATTTGAAGATGTTGACTGATATTGGTCCAGCAACATTTGAACATTGCTTCTTTTTTTTATTGAAACATTTTTTTAGCAACTTGACAAGAAAAGCAGGAATGGCCCAAGTCAGTAAATAAACATGACAGATTGGAAGGTACACAAAGAACCTTCTTTTACCTGTGCCACACAGGTCTAGGAACACTTGGAATGGTGAAGGGAGGGGGGGCAGGGCAACATACATCCATAGGTTTTCTCAAGAATGGATTTTTACCCGTGAATTTGTTTTCGTAGAATCCGAATGTTACTTTATTGCTGATCTTCTTGTTCTTCTTAGGAAACTCCCTCAGGAACAGCGGGGCTAAGGTCTCCGGTTCAATTCTGGTCATGGTTGGGTTTTATTTTTCTTTCTCTCTTTTACCCGGGATGAAGTCATTATTAAGACAAAACATTAAATCATAAGTGAGTGGGTATTTGGTTGGATATTTCCAGTCTTCTTCTAATTTCTTATTGTTTGGAAACACCAAAGTTTGTTGTCACATCTAATCCAATTGGTTACAACTGGGTCCTTTTACTGCATAGAATCCCTGTGGTTATAACTACGTTCTTTTACTACACAGGAATTCAAAAGTTGCTAATCTTACCACAACTTTAACCACATCTTAAGTGTTCTAAACAACTATTCGCCTGGTCTAAAACACTATGTTTTAATAAATATCATAGTGATTATTTGCCACAGGTCTTAGTGCTGGACAGCTCTTAGCATGGGAAGCTTATTCAAACTCGACCTTCTACAAGAAAAAGCAGTCTATGCATGCACGGGACACCGGAACTGTGCAAGCAGTATCTTAACCACAACTTTAAACTTGTATGATACATTATCTCATGCACTTTTGAAGTGCAGTGACAGACACATTGGCATGCACAATGCTATGGAGTACACTTCATCAACTCACTTCTTCTTAACTGTCTTGACCTTCTTCTTGGGAGGTTTCCCGTTGCCTCCATTAACATCACCTCCCCCACCTCCCCCACCTCCCCCACCTCCCCCACCACCAGCAGCATCTATGCCACCTCCTCCCCCAAACAAATCCTCCTTGGCCTTCATCACCCCAGCCCCTCCCTCCTTCCCTTCTCCTCCTCCTCCTCCACTATTTCCTCCATTGGGAACAGAAGAAAGAGAAGAGTCCTCACCCTTCTCCACTGCACCAGCAGTAGACACTTGGCGAGGACGTTTAGAAGTGGAATGTTTCCTTAAATAGGACAACCCATTGTTCACTGTACAGTAAGAATATGAAAGGTGGGCAACTATTTGAATAATTATGAATTGGTAAATACATTCTCTCTCATACACATGCACACACATCACACACACATGCACACACATCACACACACATGCACACACATCACACACACATGCACACACATCACACACACATGCACACACATCACACACACATGCACACACATCACACACACATGCACACACATCACACACACATGCACACACATCACACACACATGCACACACATCACACACACATGCACACACATCACACACACATCACACACACATGCACACACATCACACACACATGCACACACATCACACACACATGCACACACATCACACACACATGCACACACATCACACACACATGCACACACATCACACACACATGCACACACATCACACACAAACGCACGATGCACACACGCACGCACACACACCGCACGCGCACACTATAGGACTCCTCACCAGGGCTCCCTCCTACAGGGTGTGTGTGGTAATGTGACGCCCCTCCACCTCCACGTGGAGTTGCATGAATCCGGACATCCTCAGAGTGAAGGCTCACTTCAAACCCACTAGAGCACGATGCTAGCGGCCGTGTGTGCCCGAGAGTCTGTCACATGACCACAAAGAGGTGAGAATCAATTATGAAACTTCAAAAAGTAATTTGGTATTATTAGTCATAAAGTTAAAATATATTACCAACATAATAGCAATTCCCATGGATAGAGCTTAAATCAGAAAGAATTTATACATAACAGTGGGTCTTTTCTTACCATTTTTAATCTAAAACATGAACCCTAATAGTATTTCGATATTTCTTTAACTAGATATTTAGATTATGAAGAACACTGAGCACCCAATATCCTTTCTGTGAAGGTACAGCTCTTCAATGATACCACATCTGCTTGTATTGCAATTACAAGCAAGTGGAACCATGTGGTAAGAAATCTCTTTTTTACTATTAGATCTAATCTCGAGCAAGGGCTACATGTTAAGACTTGTGTTGACTGTATGGACCCTCGCCCCCCTGGTGGACAGCCAGGGGGGAATGGCGGCAGCTCCTTGTCAGGCAACCAGTGAGAGGACTTGTGGTAAGGAGCTGTGGAAACAGCGACTCTGAAGGGCCAGAGGGTGTGGCTCCTGTTGTCAGTCGATCCTTCCCAAACAGATTTGAGCCAAGTTAAGCTAATTCATCAACAACCTGCTGTATATAACTCTCACTAAAGGCTTGTCTGCACTGCACCATAGGGACCGACACAAAATGGTTTTGTCCATCCGCACTATAACTACCAAGACAACTTTATCAGGGAAGTCGACACCAACACAAATAATCAGAGATGTTGGCTTGGCTAGTGAACTAGCTGACTCTGGTTCACACACTAAAAGTAAGGTGTGGCTTATTTGAAGGAGGATATGGTCGCAGCAGAAAATGGGGAATGGTTAGAATTATGACCGGACAAAGGCTCTCATAGAGGCATCAACTTAGGGAAATTCCCTAAGAAGCTGCATGCATGTGGGAATTACAGACATGATTTTAGAATGCTTCCATTCTCGTGCAGTTTGGATGGGTTGTAGACACAGAAACAGTAATCGTTTTTCTTAGTTTTTTGGTAACAATAATCCTCAAACAACTATTTTAGCAAATTCAATTACAACATCAAATTTGATATTTCCTTCTAAAATTAAAAAAAGATTTCATGGTAACCATATTTAATCCCACCTTAGTACTGGTAGAACAATAGTAGCGTTTAGGCATACTTAGTTTAAAAACATTAATCCTCATATATTTATGAGTATAAATACTCACTCGTACTTGGTCAATGGATTAAGTTCCCAGTGATTCTGACTCCAGAAGTAATGATCAACTGTCATGAGGTGTACGTTAGGGTCTATTTCATGCCAGATAGGATACCATTGTAGCTGAGACTCATTAGAACATCCTCATTTGATCTAGGGCTTGTTTGATTGGTCAGCAAGAGGAGAGAGCATATCAAAGCTGTTTAATTATGTCTTTATGTGATGATAATGTCCTGTAACACAACATGAGTGAACCCAACCAATTCTTCCCTCTATGTAGGCATGCACAGACAGTGAAGGAGAGAAACAAGCCATGCATACATACATATGCCAAGTGGGTGCTCATGGAGTAATCAAGAATACCACACAAGTGGAGTACACAGCAGGTTCACAGTGTAGGCAACCCACTACAATTTTAGAGATCTCCAAAAATTGTGGCCTATGGAAGAAGCATGCCTAGGATGCTAGTGGAGCAGCAATTGGCAGACTTGGAACCATCACCACTAAGAAGATGGAGAAGTAATCTACAGTAAAGCAGCAGTTGAAGCAGCAGTTTATGGGGAAGCAGCAGGTTATTTCACTTCCACAGATAAAATTTTGGTGAGTGAGGTTCAGGGTAGCATTTGGGGCTAGCTATCTATCTTAGGTTTTGCTATTGGAGGTGATTAGTAATGAAACCTCCACTGAGGTTTTCACCAAGAGAGGGGTTATCATTTTCAGCTACTGCAGCTTCAAAAAACATTTTTTTAATAGTTTTACCTACTTTTATTTTTTATTTCACCAGTGACCCATTTTAGCAAGATAGCCAACCAATCCTTTCGAATGTGACTGACTATTTCGTCAATACATATTTAATTGTTCTAAAGTTCTGGGAGTCAAGGAAGGACCAACAACCTAAGGATATGATTGACACATTGATTCAGGATGATGTAGACGCTATTCCTAATATTTGAAAGCTGGTTTGGTTAGGTTTTGTAGCTCCTATAGGGTTATGTGAACCAGAAAGATTTTTCTCTGTCCTTTGCGGTATAAAGACCTAGCAAACATATTTGTTTCAAACCAAAATGATTTATTATACAGCAAATATAGTAAATATTAATGGAGCATACATATTTCAGTACTGTCTTGTATTATTAAATTTTTTTGTGGATATTTTGTTAGTCTTTGTTTCTCATTTATATTTTTCCCTCTTTCCTTAAGTGAGTCTTTGTAATAGTCCATCAAACACACCATACACTACGATAAAGCCAAGTACTTCAGGAAGATCATGAGTGCTATGTCATTGAAGCTGGCCAAAATCAATCGGCTTATGAAGAGTCATGTAGGGTGAAGTGTACGCATATCTGACTCTTCTCCCCCCCCCCCCCCCCATGCACAAGCATGCATGGGCATACACACACACACACAGGCAGGCAGGCAGGCAGGCAGGCAGACAGACAGACACACACACACACACACACACACACACACACACACACACACACACACACACACACACACACACACACACACACACACACACACACACACACACACACACACACACACACACACCTTTGACTACTCATCACAGGCAGATTTTCTTTGCCCATCCCAGTAACCTTTGTTCCAACATTATTACCACACGATTATTCTCTTCTGAGTAATGACACACTATTGTGTGCAAGTGTATTGCGTACCTGTTCTAGTAATCCCTCTGTTGTCTCCATTTTGGAATTCTGCTCCCCCCTGACTTGCAACATACTCTCCTGGAGGTTTCGAAAGAACAGCATCTGCTTCTTGCTGCCACACCTGAAGGCTTTATTCAACTTCTCATCCCGAACTAGTGACATCACTACCAACTCTACAAAGCAATAATAAAATAATAATAAAAATTCATTTTGTTCCCTTTTTTTACCATTAGCAACAGCTTTGGTAGTCCAGGACATTCTAATGCCTGAAATCCAGTTCCCCAAATAACCCATTTCAGAGAAATCTACACAAGAAGCAATAGTTAGAATAGAGTAGGTTTCCGATACATCATCACTAGACAAATTCATATAATATATGAATTTTATAGGTCATTTTATGGAGAGAAAAATGTGTAGAATTATCGATGACTTTATAGTTGGAAGGACATACCAATGCCATACACATAATCCCTGGAAATTCAGGCCTAGAGAATTATTATTTACTATACATAAAATTTAGAGGTGGGGGGGGGGGGGGGAGGAAGAGTTTGTGTTTGGTAGTATATATCAGATTACCATTTAGACTTGAACAAGTTTAAGTGCTACACACACAAAATGCGTGGCATTTACTTGTCCTTCATAACAAACACCAGCAGATTCTAAATATCTTTGTAACCAGTTTTCTCCCTATACATCTCAAAATATTCAACTTGATAAATAATCCAAAAGGCTATCCAAAAGCTTAACTGAATATAATTAAGTTCTTTACTAACTACCAAAGACTGTATCATTGTGCATAGTTGTTGTCCAAGTATTGTAAAAGAAGCCATTGCCTGATACCAGCTGTTTACTGGATCAGTTTATGATACTTACCTTTGTAGAGAACTCACTTTATGAACCAGCCACTAATAGAGGGGTGGTGTGCCATGATGCAAAGTTGTGCAGTGAGACCTAATTTGTGCGTCAGGGATCGTGTTGCTGCTGTGGTTGCCTGAGTAACATGGGAGAGGAGCTAGAGAACGCTCACAGTAGGTATAAGCACAGATCTTCCTAACCAATTAAAAATTCCATCCCAGATATATCTTAACTTCCCTTTAAATTTGAACACCTCCCTTTGCTAGAACATGAGCTCACATGCACCACCTCTTACCACAATACCCCTTTGACAACAGAACATTCTTCTCCCTAATATATCTTTATCTCAACATAACCTTCACCATAGCACAACACAACTATCCCCATAACATAACACACCCCTCATCATTGTGCACCCATCGCCAGGGTAAAATCAGCACCACAACATGCCCTCAGTATAATCAACCCTCACTGCATTATATCTCATATAACAGCTCAACCCTAATCACAATACCTTCTCATTACAACAATTTCTCCTAATAGCATGCCAACTACAAAAACATCCCTCACCACAACACACACTCACAGTGACGCTCTATAACGAAAATACACCGTTTTCACAGCATATTTCTCACCACAACATATCTTTCTTCACAACACACCCATAATTTGAAAGAAAGATATGCCTTACTAAAGCAAACCTCTCAACACAACAAACCCTTTAATATGTAGCCAAACCTGTTTTTCCTGAGTAATGTATCAGGTGAAAAACTGAATCACAACTTGATAAAATGTATGCATAGTCTGCACTCTTCTCACCCTTAGGATTGAATATAGCATAACAGTACAAAATACCTTACATCAACTCCAAACATACTTTGGTGTCTCTAATTAATTACTTGTCATAAATAATGAAATTACATACCTACAGCAAAAAAGTATTATAAGGAAATAGAAGAATAGAGTGAGGTAATCTATATCGTAGGATTGAGTAAGTACTTAAATAAGGTAAAGTATCACCAGACAATCACTACATTTTCCAGTCTCTCATGAAGCTAATACAAACCACAACCATCTTTACTCTTCTATTAGAAAGGAGTTGTTCCTTCAGGTTCCGTTCTTCTGTGAACAGTGTCTGAAATATGCCAGCTAAATTGTTCACAAAAATTAAAATTGATCAATTTTATCACACCTTTTCAGAACAAATTTTTTTGCACAATTTGGCAGTATTATTACTTTTAATTAATTTGATTCACCAATATTTTAGTAATGAATCATTCAACCATTCTGTGGCCAAGATGAAACAGCAAAATGAAATACATTTTTAGTTATATACATATATATGGACCTGTCACAACTTTTTCTCAGTTAGTTTCTAGTATATCTATTTGATCCTTTATATTAACTGGGTTCTGCCTTTATACATTATAATCTATCAGGTCCAAAAGACTCCACCTCAAAGGAGCTCAATGAAGTTCTTTTCGTTTTTTTCCTGGATTGGCATTGCACCCCACATCCTGATAACAAGGTGAAGAGTGTTCTCGTGCTGGATGTTATAGTCAGACAGGGTACGGCAGTTCAGAAGCTCTTTACCAGCAAAGATGATCCTTTGATGGTTTACGGAAATACCAACAGCGTCCAGTATCATCAGTTTCAGGGATTCGATTGTGTCCGAAGAAGCCACCTCAAAGGTGCAAGTTTTCCCCACCAACGTTTTCAAAAATATCTTCATTGTCTAGAATTCCCGTTGAAGAGAAGCCGTTGGACTGAATAAGTACTAACAAAATTTTTGTTATAACCGGTGGTGAAATCCAATTCTAAACAGGGGCTGTTGCTAAGGGAACATACCGGGATTGTCATTGGCTGGAAAAGAATTGGTAGGGGATGTGGCAGATGCTGGGGAAATTCACAACACGTGACAACACGTGACACTCTGCTATTTGCAGCTGGGCTTTACTCAGGGGAAAATTCAGCAAGGGAAAATTCAGCAGGGGAAAATTCAGCATGTCCTGTTCTACTGCATAATGCACTAAGCAATTCTCACCCCATTTAGTGATCTGCCTAAGGCTAGGAACAGATGAATGTACCTTATCTAAGGGTTCTGCCTTTCTTCTTATAAAACCGTATTATTATAAAAAAAATATCAAAAAAAAAAAAATATATATATATATATAAAAATGTATATATATATATATGTATACTTTGTTTTATTAAATTGTTAGGTGAGTAGTAGTCTTACCTTCCAACCTACACCACAGGTAAAATAATATTGATAGCTAAATGAAGTTACACCACTTTTAAGGTACTGTTTTTAAAAAAATATATATAAAACCATCTAACACTGTTCAAGAAAATGACATTGGAAACAGATTCCACTGTCCACTATGCCAAAAAATTCTTTTCTTTTTAAGCTATGACTCAGTTGGCTTTGAAAAAGCATCCACCATTTATCCTTTGATAAACTTATTGCACCATTGTGCAAGGAGAGATGGAAGAGTTTAACTTCTGCAGGAAAAAGTGAAAAAAAAGTTTATTCACAATTTTATGATCCTTTTCACCCTATGACATTGCTCCTTTAACCACCCTTTTACAGCTAATAAAAAATGTACCATTGCTCATAAAATATATCTGGGTTTGTTTTATGTATATAACTGTGATGGTGGCTCACTCTTAAACCAAACAGAAACTAATTATTGTGGAATTGAGCCCCCTTTATATTTATTGCTTATTTATTAATATTCATTATGTTTAAAAAATTTCATTTCATCCCAGCAATGAAATATCCATTGCATTAAATGGTTTTCTTTTAATATATATTTGAGCATATTATAGTGTACTTCCAATTTAGGCATGAATTGAATCTAAAGTTCAGCTATAATAGTAATTGCAACACTATATCATGATAGGTTGATATCCAAACTGTACTGAAACAAGATGATCAAAAGAACAATATTTTACAGGTAAGTTTGTTGATATTATCTTAAAGATGAGTGCCCTTATGCTACTTCACACACACTTATAGACATCAAGAGGTCATGGTCCAAAGGTGCATCCAATACTTCTGGATAGAGCCCACTAGTCATATTATTGCTATAGGTATAATGTACAATTAGTGACATTTCTATGCATCTTGCATATATATTGCTTCAATATTAGTGCTCCAATCTTTTAAAAAAATTTTGGGGGGACCGTGACTAACATGGTGAGGAGGTTGTGATATAAGAACTATTATGGGGGAAGGGGAGGGAAACAATAACTATTTATTATATCAATATCTAAATAATATCCCCAATCCCATGTGATATTTTTAATATATATATAGTTGTGGTTTTTTTTATTGCATGCAAGTTTTCACGCTACAGAAGGTGCACATCTTGTCTTAATTATAAGTTAGTAGTAATAATAGGCATAGCTATACAAATAAACATAAAAATTTATAGTTTATAATATAGCGCACCATCCACATTAGTTTGGTTTGAATGATCTCAATTTAGCCACCAAAGGGAAGCATAGCTTCTCTACATCTAAGTTTTGAATGAGGTGAAGATAATGTCACAAAGCCGAGATGGCAATCTTCAGCATGAAAGAGTTTGGCAGAAAGGTCCACTGCTTGTGGTCTTGAACCTCCCATTGACTCCACAATCAAAGAGACAAGGGTCTACTTTAATTGTGTGGGAAAGTATCTTTACACATATATCATGGGAACTTTATGGTTATAGTAAAACTGCAGTAAAAATGGCTGTAATGAGATTTTTAAAGACTGTAAAAACTCCTTCATAGCAGTTATGGATACTTTTCCAGTGAGAGGAGACCTTGCTTCAAAATTAAAATATCTCCATCATTAACTATGGTTAAAAAAGAGGTCAAAGGTCAGCTATGCCAGGCTATCTGTGGTTGCATTCAGATCAAAGGTCATCTAAGTCAGTCTATGTATTGATTTCAAAGGTCAGCTAATGAGGACATTTAAGGTGAAATTGCAGAGGTCAAATTACTGAAATAGTTAGCAATCTTGCTCATCCCACTGTTCAAAATTAAAGTTTTGGTCTAGGTACAGGGTAGATGTAACAAACAAGTTAAGGTCAAATTTTTTCCACAGTCCAGTTTCTGTTGTAGTTGATATTGTTTACTCTTACATCATGTAGTGTATGGCAGAATTTAAAAGTTACCTTTTTGTTGATGTTGTCCTTTTTCTTAGGAAACATCGGCAGGAACATAGTTATGTCATATTTTGCATACATTTTATGGGCTATTTAGTGTTCTACATATTCTCAGTTGAGTTTCATCAACCATATAGCTTATGAGTGAGCGAGTTCATGGTTGGATATTTCCACTCTGTTGTCTCCCAAACACCTGTCAAAAAGGGCTTATTGGTCATTTTTGAGCACTAATTTTCCAGGTACATACACATGTTTGAGTATAATATATGAATATTTGTATGCGTATATGTGTGCCAATCTGTGTGTGTATGTGTGTAAAATTGATGTGGATGTGTGTATGTGTGTGGGTTTGTGGGTGGGTGTGGGTATGTGTGCACATATGTGTATGTATGCAAAGTGCATGTGTATGCATATATGCATGAATGCATGTATGCAAGAATGTATTTACATTATTTGATCTTGTTTGCTAGTTTATATGTCATTAAGTTGGTCTAACCACACTTTTAATTGTAGCACTCAGTGAGCAGGAATACAGTTAATGGGAAACTGATTTTGATCTAGCCAGAAGTTTGTTGGCTAGGCATCACAGGATGCTGTCTATTGGTGATAGCAGAAGTATTTTATTGACAGAAGCCACAGTAGGTATCAGCCCAGATCTTCCTAACCAATTAACAATTCCATCCCATATATACCTTAACTTTCCTTCAAATTTGAATGCATACCTTCACTGAAAAATGAGCTCAAATGCATCACCTCTCACCACAACACCCAAATGACCACTAAACATTCTTCTCCATAATACATCCTTCATCTCGACATACCCATCACCATAGCACAACACAACTTTTACCATAACATAACACATCCCTCATTATTGCACATCCATCACCAGGGTACAATCAATATCACAACATGACTTCAGTATAATCAATCCTCGCTGCATTATATCCCAATAACAACTTACCCCTAATCACAATACCTTCTCATCACAAAATATTTCTCCTCATGTCTCACCAATTGCAAAAATATCCCTCTCCACAGCACACACTCACAGTGACACTCACATCTCTCACCATAACATACCTTTCTTCACAACACACACACAATTTGAAAATACATTACTAAAGCAAACCTCTGAACACAACAAACCCTTTAATATGTAGCCAAACCTGTGTTTCCTGAGTAATGTATCAGGTGAAAAACTGAATCACAACCTGACAAAATGTATGCAAGGTCCGCACTCTTCTCGCCCTTAGGATTGAATATAGCATAACTGTACCAAAAACCCTACATCAACTCCAAACATACTTTGGTGTCTCTAATTAATTACTTGTCATAAATAATGAAATTACATACCTACAGCAAAAAGTTATTATAAGGAAACAGAAGAACAGAGTGAGGTAATCTATATCGTAGGATAGAGTAAATTTTTTAATAAGGTAAAGTATCACCAGACAATCACTACATTTTCCAGTCTCTCATGAAGCTAATACAAACCACAACCATCTTTACTTTTCTATTAGAAAGGAGTGGCTCTTTCAGGTTCTGTTCTTCCGTGAACAGTGTCTGAAATACGTCAGCTAAATTGTTCACAAAAATTTTAAATTGATCAATTTTATCACACCTCTTCAGAACTATTTTTATTGCACAATTTGGCAGTATTTTTACTTTTAATTAATTTAATTCACCAATATTTTAGTAATGAATCATTCAACCATTCTGTGGCCAAGATGAAACAACAAAATGAAATACATTATTAGTTATATATATATATATATATATATATATATGGACTTGTCACAACTTTTTCTCAGTTAGTTTCTAGTATATCTATTTGATCCTTTATATTAACTGGGTTCTACCTTTATATATTACAATCTATCAGGTCCTAATTACTCCACTTCAAAGGAGCTCAATGAAGTTCTTTTCGTTCTTTTCCGTTCTTTTCGTTCTTTTCGTTCTTTTCCTGGATTGGCATCGCACCCCACATCCTGATAACAAGGTGAAGAGTGTTCTCGTGCTGGATGTTATAGTCAGACAGGGTATGGCAATTCAGAAGCTCTTTACCAGCAAAGATGATCCTTTGATGGTTTACGGAAATACCAACAGCGTCCAGTATCATCAGTTTCAGGGATTCGATTGTGTCCGAAGAAGCCACCTCAAAGGTGTAAGTTCTCCCCACCAACGTTTTCAAGAATATCCTCATTTTCACGAATGCGTTTTTGAGAGAATGGAACTAAAAAGCACTAACACGATTTTTGTTATAGCGGGTGGTGAAATCCAACTCTGAACAAGGGCTGTTGCTAAGGGCAATATAGCGGGATTGTTATTGGCTGGAAAAGAATTAGTGGAGGGTGGTGGGGTGGGGTGTGTGGGGGGGGGGGGGGGGGTGGGGGGTGGCAGGCCCTGGGGAAATTCGCAACACGTGCCACCCTGCTACCTGCAGCTGCACAGTGCGCAGGGGGATATTAGGCTATCACCGTTTCTGCTAACGCAAATTGCACTAAGCAATTCTCGCTCCATTTAATGAAAGACTAGGAGCAGATGAATGTTCCTTAACTAATGGTTCTGCCTTTCTTCTTATAAAACCACGTGTGTGTGTGTGTGTATATATATATATATAGTTTTATTAACTTTTTTTAGGAAAGTAGTAGTCTTACCTTCACACCTACACCACAGGTAAAAAAATATTGTTAGCTAAATGAAGATACACCACTTTTAACTTATTTAAAAATTTTATAACTATCCAGCACAGTTCAAGCAAATGGCACAGGAAGCAGTTTCCACAGCCCAATATGCCCAAAAAAAATCCTTTTCTTTTAAACTAGGACTCAGTTGGCTATGAAAAAGCATCCACCATTTATCCTTTCTTAACTTATTGGACCATTGTGCAAGGAGAGGGGAAGAGTTTAGATTAGAAAAATGTGAAGACCAAGTTTATTCACAATTTCATGCCCATATTATCATGTGACTGTGCATGTATGTACATATGTGCCTGCATGCATAGTGCATGTGTATGCATGTACACATGTAAGTACATATACATGTATGCAAGCATGTGTACATATGTGCAAGTATGCATGTGTCTCTGTGTGTTGTGTGTAGGTAGGTATGTAGGTAGGTAGGTTAGTAGATACGTAGGTGGATGGGTAAGTGGGTGGGCAGGTTGGTGGGATGGTGGTTGGGTGGGTGGGTGGGTGGGTGGGTGGGTAAGCAGGTGGGTAAATAGGTAAATAGGTAGGTAGGTAGGTAGGTAGGTAGGTAGGTAGGTAGGTAGGTAGGTAGGTAGGTAGGTAGGTAGGTAGGTAGGTAGGTAGGTAGGTAGGTAGGTAGGTAGGTAGGTAGGTAGGTAGGTAGGTAGGTAGGTAGGTAGGTAGGTAGGTAGGTAGGTAGGTAGGTAGGTAGGTAGGTAGGTAGGCAGGCAGGTAAGTAGGTAGGTTGGTAGTAGGTAGGTAGGTAGATAGGTAGTTAGGTAGGCAGGTAAGTAGGTAGGTTGGTAGAAGGTAGGTAGGTAGGTAAGTAGATAGGTTGGTAAGTAGGTAAGTAAGTTCATAGGTAGGTAGGTAAGTAGGTAGGTAGGTAGGTAGGTAGGTAGGTAGGTAGGTAGGTAGGTAGGTAGGTAGGTAGGTAGGTAGGTAGGTAGGTAGGTAGGTAGGTGGGTGGGTAGGTAGGTAGGTACATGCGTGTGTGCATGCATGCATGCGTGCGTATGTACTTTTGTATGTATGTATATATGTACATATGTGTATTTGTGTGTGTGTGCGTGTGTGTGTGTGCGTGTGCGTGTGTGTGTGTGTGTCTGTGTGTGTGTGTGTGCGAGTGTGTGTGTGTGTGTGGCTGTGTGTGTCTATGTATGTATGTATGTATGTATGTATGTATGTATGTATGTATGTATGTATGTATGTATGTATGTATGTATGTATGTATGTATGTATGTATGTATGTATGTATGTATGTATGTATGTATGTATGTATGTATGTATGTATGTATGTATGTATGTATGTATGTATGTATGTATGTATGTATGTATGTATGTATGTATGTATGTATGTATGTATGTATGTATGTATGTATGTATGTATGTATGTATGTATGTATGTATGTATGTATGTATGTATGTATGTATGTATGTATGTATGTCATGTTTGAAGGTTTTTGTGGATGGATTTTGAGTTTATACCCCTTTTTGTCTCTGCATAACTGCCCACAAATGCAAGAAATTTTGCTCCTTGAAATTGTGAATAAATTCTTTTCAGATGAATAGTCCAATTTTCCAAGCAAAGCAGCAAATGCTAATCCATATTACATGTACAAACACACAAAACCTCAACTATAAGATGCTTGATACATTAACAGCGAATAGGATAGCATGGCCAACCTTGCAGGCGAAGCTGCAAATGGTTACCTAGTAGTAATAATTTTAAAAAATTGAGACTAAAGTAAGAAGAAATAAATCAGACTAAAAAGAACATTTAATTAATTCCATTAGCAAAATCAATTATGATTTTGAGATGGGGTATCAATGCCTCTCTGGATCATAAAGACAATGTCCTATGGGTCGGAGTCTGCAGATAAAGATAATATCCTGCTAGATGGGTTTTGCTGCTGTCCCCAGTCTAGGGCTAGTGTGGTCACAAGAGTTATTAGGGGAAGTATTACCTCAATTGGTTAATGAAAGATGGATTCAACTGATGATATTTCTCTCTTTTCTGCAACCTCTGTCTTACTAGAACTTACTTTGAATGCATGCTAGCTCGTCCAGAGAGGGGATAATTCCTGGCATGTGGCAAAGCCATCCAGACAATGGAGGTGGAGGTGGACAATGAGAGGAAAAAGAATTTCCCGTCCTTTATGAGGAATGTAAGATATTCTTAATGTAATTTCGCAAGATGCCATTTCCCCGTGCTTGTGATCAGAATCAAACCCAATTCCATCAATAGGAATTTTCTTACTTAGTGTCAACCTAAACCAAACACACCTTCCAGGAGCCAATAAGTAGGTCTCTTTTCTTTTTTTTTACATAAGGACCAAAATGACTAAGGATAAATAGTGGGATAAAAATTCAATCCATTCTAGCATTGTGTTCCATACTCAATGCACCATTATGCATAGACCTTAAGGTTGAGCCAAATGGATTATAAAGGGAATAATCCATCTGGTCACCATTGTCATGTTTTTCTGATCCCAGCCTAAGTGTGTCACATGTCAAATATATAAGTTTAGTTGGGAATATGGAACAGAAGTTTGTAAAATATGCAAATAACCAACTTATAAATATTGAAATTTGCAATCAGCTGCCTGTGAACTTTATTTATAGCTAACTATATGATAGTGCAATACGGAATGTTTTACAACTCCTACCAATAATTTCTTTACAATATCCTGTGACTAGCCTCATGAAAAACTAGGTATATTGACCACACAGATTATTTTTCTGGCTTGTAAATCAAATGGTGCAGTAGCCCATGAACCAATGATTTGTGGTTGATATAATCCATTCTAACTTAAGCTTGCTTGTATATAAGTTTAACACTATTTTTGCATTAAAATACAGCTTAGTCCAATGAAGATAAAGTATGACAAAATTTGAATAGATTTGTCCCATTTGCTTCCCTCACGATCTTTTTAGAGCATAAAAAATTAATTTCACAAAAAAAATTTACTTTTTTCCTGGTCTTGTTTTATATCCTTAGCTTATTCTATGTTCTGTTTTTGAGAAAGCCAAATTTGACATTCAACATTGATGGGGCATGTAGTTCACAGTTTTTCAGCCTCATTAGGGCATTTTTAGAGTGACTGGTATGATTACAGTGCAGTTAGAATGTTAAATGTACAATTTAAAACACAGTTTAGTGTTATTCTTTCCTCAGGCACATTTAGTTTGTGGTGAATTCTTACCTGTGATAGAATGATGAAGCTGGCCAGTATTTCATGGAGTATGGGAAATGTTTTATCATTGAAATGCAGTTAAAATAAGCCATTTCTTGATTCTAAAGGAGTGTAAGTGATAAATCATGAGGGAGTTATTATAATAAATTCCATAATCTCATGAATAGTTCGAGTTTGTAAGCTACTGCCTCCTAAACAGAGCATAGTAAAGTAAACTTCTTAAAAGGCTTGGTGTTAGAGGTGTTACAGTTAATCCCATATTTCCCTCCCATGTGGTCTTATCTATGCTAGATTTCAGTTGGGCAAAGAACACACTCATGGACATTATATATATTATTAAATGCTGCATGGATGAGTGAATGCTAACAAACCATATCAATATGACATGAGGCCTGGCTGAGGAAGGTGAGAAGGGGAACACATCGCTTGTACTCACTCAGTGGCCTTTTTTTTTCTCTTTCTGTTTTCTTTTATTAAAAGAAAATTATGAATAATGCAGAATACAATCTTTGTGCAACTCTATTCTATATGAGTCTACCACTATCCTAGCATAATTCTCCCTCATTAATTTCAAATCATTGGTCCAGGAAGGGTAATACCTATCTGTTTCCAGATTAACAATTCTCAAACAAATTTAATTTTTCAGTACCAGGAATGGTATAGTATCGACAACAACAACAACAACAAAAACTATATATAAAATGGCATGATTGAAACCACTCCTATTTTTGAAAACTGCACCCCTGTATCTGGGATTCAGTGAAAAAAATTAATCTGATTTCTAATCATAGTAATAACACAGCCATAATTCCATTTTACATAACCCCCCCCAGGCTAGGTAGCATATCTGCAGTCTGCTACAACCAAAATATACTTTAATTTTACTTACTTCTCTCCTACTTTGAAATTCCTATTATTTAGCCTCCCTGCCATGCAGATGATGTTAATTTTGTCAAAGCAATGACAAGAAATATGAGAATTCTTGAGGTCATAGCTTCAGACTCAATCAAGTTTAAAAATGAGATAAAATAATGAGGAAGGTATCACCTAGACCAGCATAATCTTCCCACCCCTCCCACACCCTTCATCTTTTCATCAGGCTGTGGGAGGGGTGGGGGGGGGGGAGTTAAAGATTTGAGGCAAGATTAAGTTGAGTGCTAATGGAAGTGAAGTTGAACCATGATCCTTCTCTCCAGATTTCTACCTAGTGTACCAGTTATAGATGCCACTTCTGAGAAAAGAGATATCTCAGAGACTTGTGGTGTAGCCAAAACCATGTATAGTGTAGCCCAAACTGAGTGTGATGTAGCAAAAAGTGTGTGTGGTGCAGCCCAAAGTGTGTGTGTAGTGTAGCCCAAAATGTGCAAGATGTAGCCTGAACAGTGTGTGGTGTAGCCATAACCATATGCGGTTAGTCCAAACCATGTGTAGTATAGCCCAACCTGTGTGTTGTGTAACCCAACCGTGTGTGATGTAGCTCAACCCGTGTGAAGTGTAGCCCAAACGGTACATGGTGAAGCTCAAACAGTGTTTAGTAAAGCCCAAATCATTCATGGTGCTGTCAAAACAGTATGTGGTGTAACCCAAACTGTGTGTGGTGAAGCACTTAATATGTGTGATGTAGCTTGAACCACGTGTTGTGTAGCCCAAAATTTGTGGCGTGGCCTAAACTGTGTGTGGTGTAGCCCTAACTGTTCATTGTGTAACCCAAACTGAGTGCAGTGCAGCCCAAACCGTGCATGGTGCAGACCAAACTGCGCGTATGTAGCCCAAACGATGTGTCATTTAGCCCAAACGGTGTGGCATGTAACCCTAACTGTGTGTGGTGTCTAATATTCTAATGTAATGATTAAAATACATATTGATTATGTCATTGTATGATTTCACATTATGAATTATTATGCACACTGATTATGAAACTGTTCTGTTATTCCTTTTAAAATCCGGTAGCATCTTCCTCTATGGACATTCAAAAACAGAAACCAAAGAACATTACAACTGGCAAGGAAAATATTGTAATATTGTATGATGGCAGTTGTGGGAAGAGTTGATTTTTCACCTCTAGCAACTTTTTATCCTATCACTAACCCACACTCTCCTAGCCAAAGGTAAAAAGTTTGAAACATTGCTTTAAGACCTACATGGCAGCACTGAATTTACCAAAGATAAACAGAAGAGAGTGGTATTGTTATATCAAGTAGGACAGGCTATGCTACAGATTTTAGAAACAATTCCAGAAAAGAGAGGTGTGTTTCCATAGCTATGGAAATGCTGGACAGTCATTTAAACCAAAAGAAAAGTGTGGCCTATGAGATCTTCCAATTTAGAAAGGTTGTTCAACAATGTTATGAGACTGTAGAATGAGGAAGTTAGCTTCTACATGTGAGTTTACAGATGCAAAGAAAGAGCTGAAGTCCACTATCATCCAGAATTGTCAGTCAAAGCGATTGAGAATAGTGGCACTTCATGAAGAATTATCTATAGATGTTTTACTGGATAAAGCATGATTGCAAGAAGCAAGCGAGGAGCAAGCTAATGGAATTAAATCAGTAGTGTCCACAGAAATCAGTCAGAAAATGGCTGCCGGCATAGATAAAACCTGAAAGTCACAGTACATGCTGTATGTGTGGATATTTGTGGCCTCATAGGAATGTCCAATGACCAGCTAAAGGTCAAACCTGCAGTAAATGTCGTAAAGCTACATTGTGCTAAAGTTTTTTTTTTCAAAGTGCAACAAATCACAGGGTCTAAACAAAGGATCTGAGCCACTGCCCAGACACTAATATAAGCATAATTCTCATGTTCATCATGTTGTATCATCAGAGCATTGCCAAAAGAATGATACTAGTAGTGATGAATATCTGTATACCCTAAGTTTACTCTCTATACTGACTGCAGACACATCCAGCTAATTTATGTAATCCAAAGTCCAAACCCCAAGCATGCATCAAACGAAGGAATTTGAGATTACTAGAATATCTGTTCTCTGTAATGCATACCAAAGGATACTAGAATCCTTCAGATTTCCTCTCAAAATATCTCCATTCAAGTGAACCAAGAAGCAAGAAACCATGACAGATGACTATAGGTATGTAATTTTTCTCTCTGATCATACTGTACCAAAGGCTATGGCACTGTCTGAGATTCAACAAGAAACCTTAGCTGATCCAACAGTGCAGGAGTTAGCCAAAATGGTTTGAACAGGAAAATGGGAGGACCAGACTAATTCTGAAGCAGACAAAGATAAATTACAACTATTCAGTAAAATCCGAGGAGACCTAACTGTGAATAGTGATAAAACCGTTATTCTCCCTGGATAAATCGTGATACCCACTATACTTCGAAAGGGAGCAATAATTTTGGCCCATGAAGGTCATCAAGGAATTGTAAAGATGAAGAAATTGCTCTGATAATAAGTTTGGTTTCTGTGAATTGAAGCAAAGATGATGGACAACTCTATTGCATGTCGAGCCAATGGTTAAAAAAATCTACCCAACCTCTTCAGATGATGATATTACCTTCAGAGCCACGGCATACTGTACATGTGGATTTTTGCGGATTATATCTGAATGGAGAGTATCAACTTGTTATAATTGATGCTCATTCTCGTTTTCCTGAAGCAGAAATAGTCAACTCTAGAGCAGTTAAAGGAACCGATTTCAAGTTGGATCAGATATTTGCAATGAATGAAATTCTAAGAGTGCCTTTAAATGATGATGGACCCCATTCTTTTGGAGATGAGTTTAAATACTACATGAAAGAGAATGGAACATCTCACCAAAAGATTACTCCATTGTGGCCATAATAGAATTCAGAAGCTGAAAACTTCATGAAACCACTCACAAAGGTAATCCAATCATCAAATGCCGAAAGAAGAGATTAGAAGAAGGATCTGCACAGATTTATTCTAAATTACCGAGCAACCCCATACTCTACAACAGGAGTTCCCCATTTCAGTTGTTGTTCAAAAGAAAAATTAAAACTAATTTTCCTCAAGTGGAAAGAGATGATAATTCCAAGAAAAATAATTTGGATGTCAAGCTTTATTTCAAGCAGAGAGATGAACATGCCAAAGGAAAATGAAGAAAAATGCAGATAGGAAAGCTCAAGTGCAAGTTTCTAATCATAAGACTGGTGAAACTGTTCTCCTCAGTCAAAGGAGGAGAAAAAATTAAGCACAAGATTTGACCTGTCACCTTTCCAAGTAACAAGGATTAAAAGGACAATGGTCACAGCAAACAGAAATGGAAAATATGTCACTCAAAACATCTCTCAGTTTAAGAAGATATTTCAAGTATGGTCAAACCAGAATTACTAGAAAATGATATGTTGGATGTGTGGGAAGATGATAGCGAAGATATTAATCCTCCTCAAGAAAGTTCACAACCAAACATGCTTACGGTGAATCCTCCTCAACCAGTATGTAATAGATATTATCCCATCAGAGTGAAATGTCCAGTCCTTCGTTAAGAATTCAAACAATAAGTCATTGGAACAACCTTTTATTTAAGAAAGGGAGAGACATAATGTTCGAACAAAATTATTGAAATACATATTGATTGTCATTTTATTATTTTATTATATCACATTATGAATTATTACGCACACTGATTACATTATTATATCACGTTATGCTATTTAAGATGTAACGATACACACAAGTTCGATTTAAGAAAGAACTGTTCTGTCATTTCTTTCAAAATCTGGTAGCATCCTTCCCCATGAGCATTCTAAAACAGAAATCAAAGAACATTACATGTTGTAGACCAAACTGTGTGTAGTGTAGCCCAAACCGTGTGTGATATAGCTTTAACTGTGTGTGGTGTAGTCCAAATGGTGTGTGGTGTAGCCCAACCTGTATGTGGTGTAGCCCAAACCGTGTGTAGTGTTGCCCAACCTGTGTGTGGTGTAGCCCAACCTGTGTGTGGTGTAGTCCCAACTGTGTATGATGTAGCCCAAATGATGTCTGATGTAACTCTAACTGTGCGTGGTGTAGCCCAAACCATGTGTGGTGGAGGTTAGCAAGCAGCGACAGCAAAAACCTTAACCAATTCAGCACACTGTTATTCTGATAAACAGAGTAGCTTCTCTGCTCCCTACTCCATGTGCATCTCTCTGTTGCAAATACACTTAGGCTACTTCTCTGCACTTCCAATTTAGCAGTAGGTTCCCACACTAAATTTTCAATTAAGTATTCAAATATTATAACCTGGGCAGATGGATTGTCTCTCTCAAAAACAACAATAGGTATTTTACAAGTAATTGTACAATCAGCTACCATGCAGATGATATGTTTCATAGGATAGAGCTAAGACTGAGAATGGAGAACTGAGAACTGAGAACTGAGAACTGGGAACTAATTATACACAGCAATCACTGTCCTTTTATAGTTTTACTGGCTGGTCCTCCCTCTGGTCCTCTGCTCTCAGTAGATAGTGCCACAAGGGGTGTTGCTTGGCGTACCACATCCATATAGGTTTGTTGTTAGAATAACTGTTTCCATGATTGTTGATAATTACTTTACTGATCAATTCCTGTCTGTCCACATGTTTATCTTGTGGGAGTACTTTATATCCACTGCTGACCACATATTTATAATTGTTCTCTCTTTGATCTTCTTCTGCTTATCAGTTGCTCTCCTAGCCTTTGCAGCCAGCTCTACCTTTCAGGCAGGGAAGGCAGAGTTGCTGGGGTTGATAGCTGGTCTTCGTCCAGTGGCTATAACATTTAGAGAAACCATCAGCATTGGCATTAGCCTTGCCACTTCTGTGGATGATCTTGAATTGGTAATGTTGCAGTGACAACGCCCACCTGGCCAACCCCCCATGGCTATCTATCAGATTAATCAGGGGAGTGAGTGAATTGTGGTCTGTCTGTATAGTAAACTGGTTTCCTTCTAAGTATGTCCGAAAATGCTTCACTCCCTTACCGATAGCCAGTGCCTCTCCTCAATGGCAGAAAAGTTTTTCTCATTTGGTAATACTTTTTATTGGTGTTCTTCATTTGTGTCATCCAGCTGGCTCAATACACGCCTGGTAGGCTGAAGCATCTGTTTGGAGTGTAAAAGGCTTGCTCCAGTCAGGGGTTATCAATGCTGGGGCTTTCATTAGAGCATCCTTTAGACTGGTAAAGCTAATTTACACTTGCTATTCCACACCACCTTGTTTGCCAGATTTTTTCTGGTCAAGTTAGTTAGCGGGTTAGCCACAGATGAAAAATCCTTAATGAATTTCTGGTAATATTCATACATTCCAAGAATGATCTCACATCCTTTTTCATAAATGACTTTTTAAAATTCCTGATGGTTGACACCTTTCCTTTCATGGGTTTCACTTCCCCACTTCCTACAACATAGCTTACGTAGACACAGCTGGCTTCCGGGAAGGTGCAGTTCTTCTGTTTGACCTTTAAGCCAGCCACTCTTAATTTGTCAAAGACTATGGTCAGGTGTTTCAAATGGTCCTCCCACTGATCAGAGGACGATATTTTCAGTAGCCAGATTCTCACTCTCTGTGATGTTCATAGAGTGGAACTTCAAAATAGCAGACATGTTGGGACCCTCTCATCCGTCCTTTGCATAGAGGTTGTTCTATATCAGAAGTCTGCCCAAGATCAACCACTGAATATATGTTAATGTCACAGTAGTAATCTCTTATATTACTACATCTAATTGGATCTACTCACTACTTCATGGGGATTATATGCATGGAGTATTTCCTTTACTATAATGAAAGGGAGAAAAGAAACAAAGGCAGTGATTAAGAATGAAAAATTAGGTACTTATTAACAGTGTTCATTTCCCTTTTCAAGACTCAACTGGTTTAAAGTTGTTTTTTTTAAATTATTATTCTAGAAACAGGTAACAATTACCATGTTGCTGCATAGAGATCAACAAGGGATTCTGCTGCAAAAGTGTGAACATAATTGCTGGTTTTTGCCTGGAAACAGGGACTAAAATCCTACATAGATATGCAAAAGCAACCAGTGGAGAATCTTCTGGAGTCATTCACCTCACTAGCAAGAATCACCGAGGGTAGCCTCATTTAGTGTGTGTATCTTTTGTTCTTTCCCATAGGTCCATTTTCAATGGACTTTTGGAAGCTTCCCCAGTTCAGAATTAGGAGAATCTGCTTTCAGAGGTACTGATCTATTAGCTCTTGTAGAGGATCAATCCGTGCCTTCTGTTTGTCCACTGCATTAAGGTTTGTCCACTGCATTAAGGTTGTCACTATTTCAAGAGCCCATTTAGGGAGGTTCCACTGCATTCTCTCCTATGGCATGCACAAACATTTTGAAGAACATGAAATAAACAGCCTATTCACAAAGCAATCATCTGAATTTGCACTCTTTGTCATTTTGTGGCAAATGTTACACCAAATTTGCTTTATTATATCCTGTTAGATCTGTTCACAACAAGGAAGCTTTATTGCGATTCCACTGATGTTAATGATGATAAAACTGATGTGTGATATATCATCCAAATGACCATTTCAGCAAAATAATACATCATGGTGTCAAGGGCAGAATCAGGACTTATAGATGGGGGGGGGGGGGGGGGGGGAAGATCATGTAGTTAATTATAGGAGGCGTCACGACAAAACCAACTTCATAAATGAAATATATTGTACAAAATACATGTAACATGGTGGTAATGTTTGCAAAACTATGGACCAATTTTTCTTCACAACCTTTTCCATTTTCCAACTATATACTATTTTCATAGAGCCCCTGCCTCTCTCACTTGTCACATATGCATAGACATGGTGATAATTATAAAGAGTACTTAATGTTGACATTGTGCAATCTTTTGTGTGATGTTTTAACATCAACACAGACAGGAAAGTTATACGTTTCAATGAAAGCAGTAAACACAGACTACATATATATATATATATAGCTTGCAAACAAAATACATATACAAAAAAAAGGTTTGCTAAATTTGTTTGTAATAAGACCAACAAATATTACACATAATCTTTGCCAAACTTGGTCACATGTGGCAGGCGAAATCCCTTGCGTCCTTGTGGGCTTGACGGTGGACGGGCAGGTTTCCCTCCAGGCGATGCAGAACTGCTGGCCGCCTTTGTCGGAGTACCACTACGACTAGCTGAGAACTTCAGGGAGATAGATTCAGCTTTGACTCTGTAAAACTCTCCTGTGCCTTGGCCAATCTCTGCTACCATTTCCCGCTGCTCTTCAAACATCAACTTCTGAGGTTTGTCAGACAACTTGGCAAGAAAGAGGTCTGGCCTGTGAGGAATAACAACCAAACATGAGACAGGAATGCATCGGGAATGTGATGCATACATCACGTGTGACCTTAGACATCACTGGTCACTAATAGTTTCAAATCCAGGACATACCTATAAGCCAAATGAGGATGGAATCCCAGAAACTGTGCTGCACATTTATACTTTTGCTGATGTATTACTTTTTATGGACTGAAATTGTTGTGATGCAACCATTCATTGTTCACTAAGTCGTGTTTTGCATATTGCACAATGAAAGAAACCACTCCCCCTAAACATGTGTGTATTCCCTCCACTACATGACAGAGTCCACAAAAAGATCCAACTCCTTGCTATCAAAAATCAAGTTCCCTACTAACACCTGCTTTTTTGGGGGGGGGGGGGGGGAACTTTTGATGAAGACACTAAAAAAAATTTTAAAAAAATAAATAAAAAAAATTAAAATAAAAAAATTAAAATTTCAAGTAAAAGTGTCGAATCTGCAATTTTTAGGGGATTTGGGAGATCTGTTTTGTGTATGGACAGAATCACACATAAAATTCATTACAAACACTAAAGTACTCGTGACCACCTCAAACAAACTTGACATCACCTACATATCTAATACCACATTTTGGCACCCACGCACACACCCACAGACAGACAGAGATACATGTCAGATACATGCCAGTTTCAACTCTTTTATAGTTGTTCACACAGTATTATTCTTCTTTCTTCCTTTTTTGGGGTGAGGGGCACACTACATTTCCATATTTGGAAAAAAAAATCCTTTTCACAGAGAGGAGTTATTCAGCAATAAAAGGGAAGGGGGAGGGGGAGGGGGGAGGGAGGAGGGGGGGAAGGAGAGCACACAAAGGCTCTCTCTCAGACCTCTGGCCTCTACCCCTGGATATGGCCGGTGCACAAGCTGCTCACACTACTGCGTACCACCCTACAGCAAACAGCATCGCCGAGAAATTCCTTCATTTAAGGAAAGGTCTCCCTCAAAGCCAAGCTTAACTCTACCAACAGGTATAATGAGTGAGCACTATCCTTGCTACATGTCAGGACTTCTCTCAGGAAAGACACTGGCTATTCAACAACTGAGATGGTTTATTCTCTCTCCAGATGCACTAAACTACCACTACTTCCTCCCACAACCTCTAAAACTATAACACCATTTGGACAGACATATGGTTTACCCACATCACACAGCCATTAGGAGAGTTGCCCCATGTCAGCTGCCAATTATTCTTGGGAATGATATCAAGGATGTGATCCCCTGAGCTGCTCAGGGAATGGCTCCTCTACACCAGTATTGTGACCAACTACCCACTCCACTGTCCATTCCTAGATTTAAGATGCATGAAGGACTGATTCCTGAATCTTTCTGCAATGAATTCAGGTGCTCTGTGGACGCTAGTGGCTCTAATAGAAGTTGATTAAAGTTTTCCACAATACATAATCAGCACATTATAATAAATAAACGAAGAGAAAATTTGACACAGCAGACTATAAAGAGGCTTGTGCTATATTTTAATGGAGACATTGAAGGATGTTTGAACTAGCTACCCATACTGTAATTTCTTCCCTATAAATTATGGCTTGTCATAAATTTTTACAACACGTTGTAGCAAAGATTTCTTCTTCTTTATGTTGTCTGCACTTTTTTTGGTCTGTCCACTCTCTCATTTCAATTACAATTACGTAATTAAAGTACCAATTATAATTGTAATTGAAAAACAAATGACAGCCCTATTTACACATGTAACACTCTACAACAGTAATAATATGAATGTACAGCACAGTTTGTGGGATTCCATCCTTATATAGTTTATATTTCATTTCTGAAACAAGAAATCCTTCCAAAAAATTATATAAAAACAAACAACAGCCAATAGGATGAAATTGAAGAAAAACCAAAATTGGGTTCCCTTGTTGCTGTTTTTAAAAAATGGAAAATTATAGTTTCTACCAGCCCAACAAGGAGTGAGAGAGCTAGCACTTGCAGGCATGAGCATACACTGCCAATGCTATTAGAGGTGCATGGGTAAAGGGTGGCAAGAGAGGGAGGGAGGGGATAGGAAGGATTAAGAGAGTGATTGGGGTGAGAGGGGAGAGAACGGAGGACAAATATACAACAGCATACACACAGAAGGGTAAAGGTGATGAAGAGGGTAAAGGTGATGAGGAGGGTAAAGGTGATGAGGAGGGTAAAGGTGATGAGGAGGGTAAAGGTGATGAGGAGGGTAAAGGTGATGAGGAGGGTAAAGGTGATGAGGAGGGTAAAGGTGATGAGGAGGGTAAAGGTGATGAGGAGGGTAAAGGTGATGAGGAGGGTAAAGGTGATGAGGAGGGTAAAGGTGATGAGGAGGGTAAAGGTGATGAAGAGGGTAAAGGTGATGAAGAGGGTAAAGGTGATGAAGAGGGCAAAGGTGATGAAGAGGGTAAAGGTGATGAAGAAAGCAAAGGTGATGAGGAGGGCAAAGGTGATGAGGAGGGTGTGAGGTCTTACACTTTCCCAGGTCTGATGTTGAAGTTGCTGTAGCATGCCTCGTCCATCAACATGTACGGTTTGTTTTGTTGCAGGTGCAGTATGGCAGGTATGGTGGACTTGCTCCGGACGGTCTTTACCGGAATAAATATGACTATGTCCCCCTTCACATACCTGCTTACAACAACAACAGCCACAACATAACACCAGCCACAACATAACAACAATAATAGCCACAACATAAGAATAACACCAGCCACAACATAAGAATAACACCAGCCACAACATAAGAATAACACCAGCCACAACATAACAACAATAATAGCCACAGCATAAGAATAACACCAGCCACAACAGAATAACACCAGCCACAACATAACAACACAAGCCACAACATAACAACACCAGCCACAACATAACAACAGCCAGAATATAACAACACCAGCCACAACATAACAACACCAGCCACAACGTAACAACACCAGCCACAACATAACAACAATATCAGCCACAACATAACTACAACACCAGCCACAATATAAAAACAACACCAGTCACAACATAACAACACCAGCCACAACACCAGCCACAACATAACAATAACACCAGCCACAACATAACAACAACACCAGCCACAACATAACAACAATACCAGCCACAACATAACTACAACACCATCTACAACATCAACCACAACATAACAACAGCCATAACATAACGACCCCAGCTAGAACATAACAACAACATCAAAGATAACAAGTTTCCTATACAGCGATATAAACACGAGACTTACTCGGTTGGCCTGGCCATCTTGACAAGCACACTATTGGAACTCTCTGAGAGGGTCAGAATAACAACAAGTGCATATCAACAAACACCAGACAACACACACATGCACGCACACATACTTGCACGCAAACACATGCACACACAAATACACTGTCAAGTACACGGCCCAGTGGCAAATCAACATGGGAGAGGGTGGCTGCATATCTAAGTACTGGCCATCTTTACACAACTGAATGGAAGGTTCTGAATATTGAGCAATGCATCAGAGTAGACATATTTAAGTCCTTAATACAGAGATTTGGAGCACTTTAAATTGCTCTATCCAATTCACCATTTGAGTGTGGGAGGAAGGGGAGAGTAGAACACACACACACACACACACACACACACACACACACACACACACACACACACACACACACACACACACACACACACACACACACACCTCTGGATGCAACAGGTTCCACAGGCATCTTGCACTTGCTGACTGTAGCTGCTAATTGCTGGGCCATTGGCATGAGCTGTGAGAGGTCCTGCTCCTCCCCGGGCATGGCAATCACAGAGTAGCCACCCAGCAAGCTAGGATACAATGCCCCTCCACTAACACGACGATCCTTACCAGGGCAAGGATCATTACTGCAAAGGATGGATACGTGGATAGACAAACAGACAGACAAGGGGAAAAAATTATTGGTAACATATGTGATTGGCAAAACAATTATAAAAAAAAATTACCTCATGCCTTCAGCAACTGAACAAAACCTCTTGAGCTGTTCAGTCAGATCTTCCAGAACCCTACAAATCAACAAGATAATATTGTTAACATCAATTGGGCCATTTCTACATTATATTCAATCATGACATAAGAAAAGTATCATACGTACATTACCAAACTCTTGTTACACAGTGTTACATTTCCACTTTACTACACAATACTGACATTGTGTAAACACAACACAAACACTCTCAGCCTGCTCAGCATTACTCTGTCTGGTTGGAGGAGGAGGGAGAAGAGGACAGTGCTTGTTTGGACTGTGCGCCCATCAGTGTGGCCTCCATGTCTCCCGAGGACAGCTTCAGAGTGCTGATCTCAGCCTTGAGCGACTTGTTCTCCTCACTCATGCTGGCGTTGTGGCCCTTCAGCTGCTCCACCTCACGCTTGAGCTTGTCCAGGGTCACAGGATCAGCCCACGCCTGGCCGGTGGGCGGCAGATAGGAGCCTCCGCCATTAGGATTGGGCCAGCCTCCAGGGGGCGGGGTCACCACTGGAACAGGCAAAGGGGTATGCTGACCAGCATGGGTTCTACCTTCCTGCACTACCGCACCCTGTGGACGGACAGACAGATGGACAGAGACAGACAGAGAAGATAGAAAGATAGACAAAGAGCCAAGACAGAGAACACAAACCAATAGACATTCTTCAAATAGGCTGCATGGACTTGATTTAATCTATTCATTTGCGAAGATAAGCAATGCCAAGTGGGGTGAAGACATAGGAAGGGTTTTTCCTATTGCACTAAAACAACAAAATAAAATAAGAAAGCAAAGCTCAAGAATTATACGGAACATTAGGGTTACATGTGATGTTTCAGTGTTCCCTTCATACAGGGACGGGTTTGGCCTTTGCCACACCACCACTAATCAAAAAAAAATTTTTTTTAAAGCTGAAGGCAAAAAAAAAAGGAAAAAAAAGAGAGAAAAGATTAAGTGAAATGGCTAAAGGTTTGTTTCTTCAATAGTCACTCTGCATAAAACTTCTTCAGACAGTCTCAGTGCTACACAGAAATAGATGTTAGCCACGGCACTTGGTTGGGAAACATCACTCTTGAGCATTCAATTGGATACCAGTCTTTGCAGTCGTGTTGCCAAAAATCTTACTCTGGTGTTTGCATGACAAATATTTGGAAACTCTTCCATTTAGTGCAAACTTCACGTGACATGAGGAGTGACTGACTGACTGACTGTCTACAGTATTTGACACCTTCACAGGCACATGTGCTGTACAGGTCACTCCATAATGGATTTACACAAATCAGAGCATCCCCCCCCCCCTAAGTACAGCACACAGAACTGGCCCTGTTAATAATTTCAATCCTTCCTCTCTTCTGCCGTTCCTCTAAAGCTAGCATGTTAGCTGTAATCTACTTATAGATGTTGTCAATTATGGCATAATGATGAAACGACTTGATATATCTTACATGATCAACAAGTGTAAATCTAAAGCAGTCAAGTTGACCTAAACAATTAAAAAAATAAAAATAAAAAAAAAAAAAATAAATAAAAACACACCTTAAAAATTGAGCCAGCAAAAAGATTCAATCACATTTAACCAATCGCTGGTTGAATTCAAGTGAGTCTTCCGTAGCTAGTATATATGGAAATCATACTGAGTTACAGTTACCACACAAGTGTAAATATATTTCAGAGTTACAACAAACTACTCCTTTAGAAGGACAAAATTAAGAGTTATCAGGGATATGTCCAGAGAACCGCTGAAAGAAATCCTGTGATACGTTATTTTTTTTTTAAAAAGTTTATGTCTATTTGGTAAAGGTCGTCATCTTATTTGCAGGGAAAGGGTAGGCAATGAACTATCTAAGGAAGATCTCATGTGTATTCCATGTACTAAAAATCAAAGTGCAAAGGTGGAGATTTTAGCATCTTCAAAGAGCATGGCTAGTTGTGTATTCCACCAGCACAGACAAAGAAAAACCAAGAACAGAAAAAGAAAGAGAGATAAGTCACTGCATGCTTGTGACACAAGAGAGCAAAGGGAACTGAACCAGACCATAGAAAATAGTGAGAGAAAACACACCATAAACGAATACAAACATAAAAAGAATACTAGAAGCCATCCAGGGATGGAATCCCACAAAATATGTCACACACGTATATATATTTTGTTGTTGTGCATGCTTTATGTGGTCCACATTTTTTCTGACCTCATTTAGGGCATTTAGAGTGGCTGAGTGTGTTTACACAGTGTATGGTTTGTAAGGGATGTACCTGTCCTACGGACGGAGACAACAAAAACATCTACTATAATTCTAGGTTTGTTTGCTATCTCCTCCCAGAAGCTTGGGCCTACAGGACTCATAAAGAAGTGAAGGAGGGAAAAAGGAAAGGTTAGGGCACAGTTGTGCCGCCCTCACTTAAAATGTTCACATATTTGTGATTTGAAATATTATTCATAAGCAGCAAGGGTGGTTACTTGAATGCAACTGAAATTAATGAGCGCATAAACAGACATACACACGGTAAAAAAAACAAACAAACAACAAACAAGATTTTGCTATGCGACTTGTACCCACTATGACTGGCATCAACCTAGCATAGAGCATGGGCTAGGCTGTGTGCACTCTTACTTGTACCCACTATGACTGGCACCAACCTAGCATAGAGCATGGGCTAGGCTGTGTGCACTCTTACAGATAGTTTGGCCTCCAACAACTTTGTCCTCTCCTGCATGGCGTCCTGGAGGTGTTGGTTCACAGCCGAACACATCTCCAGCACTGAGGAAGATTTACTTCTCAGTGACCAGAAGCTCAGCAGCAAATCATTGAAAGGCTCCAGCTGTGTCTTGGCATGGGAGATGACCCTCTGCATCTCCTGCTCGCTCTCACTGGCTATGTCCTTGCAGTGAGATTGGACAGCCGTGTGCTGCTCAAACAATTACACAACAATGTCCTATCACTACCACTTGAAGGAATTGCATTAAACTAGAGAACTTACAGGAACTTTGGTAAGCTTTTTGGCACGATCGGTGAGTGATGTCACCTGTTTTGTGATGCCTTCATTAGTGATCACATGGCTCAGAGTTGGGATACGTCTGGTGTTGAAGTCGTTCATCTCCATCAACATTTCCTGCAACTGCACAGGAACAACACCACAGCAATCAGACTTGCCTCAGAGCGGTGTAGAAAGTGTTCACATACCCTCAGTCTGTCTTCCTGCAAGAGAGCCAGAGTAGCTTGCAGTGCAGACTGGTTCTGTCCTGAGCCCAACAAGGAGAGATCCTCCCTCAGCCAGTGTGTTGCCATGGAGACCTTGGCCAATGCTTGCTGAGCTTGCTCCAGTAGAGAAGGGTACACAGTCCTCTGGAAGGAAGAGGTTTCCTTGTTTGTGAAGAGACTCAGCTCCTCCAGTCCCTCTAGCTGTCTCTTCAGTTGTGCTCCCATGTTACTGATCATATGCACCATCTCCTCCGCATACTTTTGCTACAGTACAACGAATACACATGATCAAGTTGACACTAGAGGGCATGTAATGGACCACAGCTTATCAAACCCCTTACCTCTTTCACCAACGAAACTATGTTCACTGCATCCTCCACATGGTGCTCTACAGAAGGAGAAGGCTACACAGTAATGGCCATACCCTTGTAGAGAACAACAACCTGTGGAACTCACTGAGGAGGGAGAAGCACGAGGTGTCAGGCTCCACCATTGTCTGTTGTAGTTGCTGCACTGGTAGCAGATACAGCTTGGCGTGACCTTTAGACCCACCCGCATGCTCCAAGAGCTCCACAAACTGATCATGGGAGATGCTCTCATTTGGAGAGATATAGTGAGAGCTACTCCTGGAAAACAGAACTTGACCCGTGGATGGTATTCTCCACTGGAGGTGAACCTTCTCTATCAGTATGTCTGACCTATGAATGAAAGAGAAGACCACGTCAGCTGGTACGAGCTGATGATATTTATTACGTGTGTGTGTGTGCGCGCACACACACACACACAAAATCACAAGATAAGGACTCACGTGAGAGATGGATCCGAGATGATTTTAAAGGACGTACCATACAACACATTGATGATCTCAACTTTTGAACGAATGATGTCATCCACGGTTTCAAAGAACTCTGGGAAGGTCATTCTCTCTCGTGGATCCAACTTCAGCATGGAACAGAGCAGACCCCTCATCTTGTCTCGGAAAGATCTGTGGAACACGATGGTGTTGCCTCAACTAACCACATGTGCATGCATGGGCAAAGAGAAAGAGGAAAGACAACTCACTCAGAGAGGCGGTCATTTACAGAGGAGGGCAACTCATAGATATAATTGATCTTGCGGCTTGGAGCTCGCTCAAAAGCGATGGCATCTCCCTTGTGCTTGAGGATGCGAGGGATGTCTTGCAGTTGCTACACATGTGCAGTCACAATGGAACACTGACAGTCTGGGGGAGGGAGGGGAAGGGTAGGGACATGAGGTCTCACTCACAGCATAGAAGCCGCACTGGCCGACAATGATTTTGTACAGCAGAGCTCCAATAGACCAGATGTCAACCTTGTCATCGTAATGCTACAAGACAAACCAATTGGTCATAGCATGAGGATGTGTGTGCACGGTATTCATGACTACGTGTGGGAATCATATTTAATGAAAATGGTAAAGTACTCCTGTTCAAATGTTTGTCTGTAAATTAAAGCAGAAATGCATTAAGAAAGGACAGATATGCATTTTTCGGGAAAACTAGCATATCAGTTTTGTGACCTCTCACAGCTTCCTATTACAGGCACTGGTGATTATCAGTCAGAATATTGTTTTATATAACAACCTTGAATGATTTGACCCTTCTGACTAGCTGCAAATGCTGGTTCACACATTGTGCAGAAGTATTTGTCTCTCAGCGAAAGGTACTTGAATCTCCCTTGGGGTCCAATTCTGTGAATCATTTTCTTCTTTTGGTCTCCATAGTTCGTTTTTGTCAAAACAGAGGCCATCACCCAGCTGGTGGGATGGAAGTGCAATGTGAAAATATCAATCAGTTGTTTTCTTTTTCTTTTTATTTATTTCCCTCTCACCACCATCGCTCACCACCATTCTCAAAAGTTTGCCAATAGCTTAGTGAATACCCAAATACCCAAAATATTTCATTAAAAATTTTAAATTCCAGAATGTTTAATATTTCCGGGGTACAATATTTAACTTTATGGAGAGAAAAAAAGCGTAATCATTTAAAGATAATATCTGGGGGGTTTTTTTGGTCAAAAAGTAGCTATATATTTAACATTTCGGTTAGAAAGCCAAAATATTTAATTTAGACCAAAATCATGGAAATATTTCACAAGATAATTTGTATTTAAAAAAACTGACATTCCCAACCCTAGTCATGACACACACAAGAGAATTAATTGCAGGGCAACACAGGCTAGCAGGACAGGTGCAGCTACACATGTGAGAATGCTAGGGCTAGGACACTACATGCACACCCACTTACTCACTCACCCACCTACCCACTCACTCACTCACACGTATAGATCAAAGATCAAAGGAAATGATTCTCAACACTCACTAGCATCACACTAGCTAGTGGTTGAATAAGGACCAACACATCCCCACCTCATGAAACTCACCTCTCCAGGATGGAATACACAGGAGAGAGCTTCTGGAGCCTAACCACAAACACACACACGATAAGCAACATGGTCACAACGCAATGCCAGTGTTGCACACCATTCACATGCAACTGCTCCATGCCAGAGTGGTGGCATGTGGATGGAGTGCACACTCCTGCTAGAGGTTACCATGAAGACAGGAGTGCCAGCCAGACTAGTCATGTCCACAGACTTGTTGCCTTCATCCTTGAAATGTCGGGCAAAACCAAAATCAGCAAGCTTGATCTGAAATAATTCACACACAATCAACAAAATGAGTAATATCCATAAGTAGCAGATACCCAATGTCAAAACTGTTTTGTAAGAAAAGTCAACAAAGCTCAAGTAGAGTCCACATTACATGGTGACCGCTTACCACTAACCACAGCATTAATACACACATACATACATACACGCACATACACACACACACACACACACACACACACACACACACACACACACACACACACACACACACACACACACACACACACACACACACACACACACACACACACACACACACACACACACACACACACACACACACACACACACACACACACACACACACACACACACACACCATGCATGGGCACACACACAACACAACTAAGACAGCAAGTGGAATATTTAATAGCTGTTCACAGGATGACACTCGGCATCTCCTATTTAATGTCATCATCACAAGGGCCAACAACTACTATCATCAACAGTAGTGCATGCACACACCAAAACGAAGAAAGAATATGTATCAGACAGAGTAAGAAGGCCATAGGATCTATTAACAGCAGTAACCAGCCACTCTATCCCTCCAGACATTAGCTGAGTACTTCACTGGCACTGACTGACTGACTGACTGGGGACAAACCCTCCAGGAATGGCTGCCTGCTTGGACACAGACATTCACTTCCATGCTAAATTCAGGCAAACAAGGAAGAGTTGAAAGTCGACTTCATGCTGAGAAGGAGTGACACGGAGACAAACGTTGGGAAGAAAGATGCAGAGATCATAAGCAATGGCAAGCAGATGGGAGCACTGACTCAGCCATAACCACCTGCAGAGAAGCTATGGAGGTGGCCAAGGCTGAAGCCATTGATCGTATCCAGCAGAAAGTCCAGATGGAGAAGAAAGGGAAAAACTTTTACGTTATTCCTAATATCTGAGACATCCATAGCCTCCCCCCCCCCCCCCTTACTATGGAGAATATCTTACATATCTCTCCAGTTACAATGTTGTATACATGTTCACTGACTCGTCATTCATTCACAACATGCGGCCCATAATTAGAAAAAGGGTCTATGCAATATGAGACCATGGCCAGACCTAGTTGCTAACACTACAGGTAATGAAAGCCACACCCACCTGTGGACACACTGAACATGAAAAAAAAGGTTCATATTGCACACAGCAAGTGGACAGGCATATTCTGCAAAAGTACAGGGTGCACCTAGTCTGTGATCTCATGACTTCATACTATAGTTTTAGTGGTAGTGGCTAGCTAAATTGGCCAACATCATACTGATTAGGTTGCTCTCCTAGTTAGATTTCTCTGTTATTAACAACCACCCTGAGGGAATAAATGCATTCCCTCTAATTACAATGGCACTCAACACATGTGTAGCTACCACTCACCATCATTTTGCCTGTCTTGAGGTGGCGTTTGATGAGGATGTTGCCCGGCTTCAGGTCCCGATGAACAATGTTCTGTTTTCTGAGTGCATCCATCCCTCGAGCTGCGCAGACATACAGGACACCACAGAGAGAGAGAGAGAGAGAGAGAGAGAACACCACCAGAGTTAGACAGTGTGGAAAACTATGGGCATAAAATCTCACCATGCAAATTACAAGTTTGGTAGCTATACTACACATGCACACACACACACGTTCACATGCATGCATGCATGCACGCACACGCACGCGCACGCGCACACACACACACACACACGCACACACACACACACACACACACACAACGGAACCATTACACTTGAAGATAAGCCTCAAATATGCCAGCAGGTTACAAAACACACCAACACAACTTGTCCCCATTAGACACATACTGCACCTTGACCTCTGTGCTGTGCCTGTTGGTCAACACTGATACTAGGGCTGCAGTCACCAACATCTCTAGTCTCGCTAGCCACACCCTTTATCACACATTATGCTGGAAAAGGGTCTGGTGACACCACCTTACCTGATCAGCTCAGAAGTACCCTCTGATTCTGGAGGGTGGCCGGATGTTGTGAATATCATTATATTAGAGATAGAAGAAAATAATAAAGTGATGGCTTCATCTAGTGAGATTGGAGCTGCTGCATTCGAGTTGGTCAAACACTTGGCAATGATAGCCTGAAGCCTCTGCAGCTCCAGGTAGTTGCAAGGTTAGTAAGTGGCAGAGATGTTTTTTGAGGGGAGGGCAGTTTGTCTACACAATATGGCAAGTGTCTATGGTATGGTTGCTTGCCATGAATATTGGACAAGATGTGCAGCTCCCCAGAGCTATCCTTGACCCACTGTCTGTATAGTGACTCCTCTAACTGCTATACTGGAAGACCACGTACAGTGCAACTAACCCAGAAGCTGCAAGGGCTTCAAGCCACAGTCGCCTACCCAGTTGACACAGTCCTCACTTGATTAAATATTTTGGTCGAACTATAATGATATTCAAAATATCCAGTTATGCTCCTGAATCAGAGGGTACTGAATCGGTCAGGTAAAGCATTGTCACCAGACCCCTTTTAAGTATAGCATTTGGTAAAAGGTGGGCTAGGAGACACTACAATATCTCCACACCAATAAAAGCTTCTGAACTACTCACATAGTGGATAAGACAGTATATTTCAGTATGGGAAGGTATGCATGTGTGTATGAATGGGGGGGGAAGAAGGCAGATCACCCACTCCAAGAAAATGACATGTACTTATTGTATATTCAGACAGCATGAAGGAAAAAGTAGAATACATTGTGAAAAAATTTTAATATCCTGATCGATCAAGGCCCCCCCAACCCACCCACCCCCCCCCCTAAAAATATATTAAAAAAAAAAATTAATTAATTAATTAATTTAAAACTTTTTAAAAATCATAGGCTTACTTTAGTTGGATGGTACAATAATAAAATACTATAGCATGATAGTAAGAAGTTCTTGGTAGCTACTCTTCACCATTTCGTTCCATACAAGTACAATTTCTTTAGTCACCATCACTCAGTGTGAGGCCAGCTAGCACCACTCAAACCACTTCACAAATGATATCCCATCAACTGAATTGGACAGGTCAATGGTGGCATCTCACTCAGTGCAAACACATTGTTTTCTTTTTATAAGTATCCCTCTTTTTATAAGTATCCCTCCTAAGCTAACTCCCTCCACTGCAAGCTGATGCTGTCTTAAGGCTGTTTGGTAATTGCAGTTTAGGAGGGGAAGGAGAGGGAAATATTAATCCATCTATCCAATCACACTCTCAGAGTGTATTCTCCTGTCACCTGTCCTTGACTGCTGACAGGAGCCACAAGCTGTAGTGGCTTCACCCACAATCAAGTGCATGACTTTGCCATTGGGTCATCAAATCTTTGATTCCATCATATGTGCCATATTTCAGCATTGTTGACCAGGGAGAAGCTAAGGGGCCTAGCAGTTTTGTTTCTTTCTTTTTTTATTATTATTTTTTTATTATTACAATCTTAAATCAACTTTGCTCCATGATCTAGCTATAAATATGCATGGTCAAGCCTGCTTTTAAAAGGTGTATATTACCAAATGGTAGATTTTCAATTCAGTATATATGGGTGTCCCCCTCAGATATCGTCACCTTGTTGAAGGTTCCCTCACCCAGTGGTATTTCTTCTGCTCACTCATAGCCATAGAGGGCAAGGAAAGTCTGAATGGAATCATTTCCATGGCATGATAATTCACAACTGAAGTGTGGCAGTTTCCCTGGTCCAAACATACTGGGTGCTCACACTACATCTCAAGAAGAGGCGAAACAACTTTAAAATATTTTCTCTCAGATGACCGATAAATTGGTTTGGCTTCATTGGCCCAGAATCTGTTGATGTATACTTGAGTGAATTTTGTTCCAATCACTTTCTCAAGATTCACGATCTCCTCTAAAAGTTGTAATATCCAATTAGCTGGTGGTGAAGCTGCATCATCAAACATGAGAGGGTTGCATCAACAAGACCAAATACAACCAATAAATCCAGGTGTTCTGGTTGGAGTGTTCTACTAAGCTTAGCCACATGAGGAAGAGTGTAGTCAAACAGGATATAGCTTCAATTAGCACTTGCTTATCAAATACCGTAGAAGTCACACCACTTCAGGCTCACGTGAAGATTCAGAGATGCCTTAAGACCAGTCACAAATGCAGCATATACTGCTCTCAGTCTTTACACACCTCTCATCTCTCTCTCTCTCTCTCATGTGCCAGCCATCAAGGGGGGGGGGGGGGGGATGTCAATATTGTGGGGGAATTGATTAATGTGTTGTCATGGTGAACAGGTAAAGTGACCATGAATGATTGTCCAAGTATATATCATTGGAAAGCTCAAGGAATAAGCTGTCATCTGTCTGTCTGTCTGTATGTGCGCACTCGTAACTCCTCCCAAACCAATGGCGAGACTTTTGAGAGGCCATGCAGTGAGATACCCTAATCGATCCCAGAATGTTTCATGAAGATCCCTCCAGCAGTTTGGAAGGAGTTAAGAGTTCGAACATACAGGCAGACAGACAGAATAAGCTGTCACCTGATGTTTGTCTGTCCATCAGTATGTGCAAACTCTTAACTCCTCCCAAACTGCTGGGCAGATCTTCATAAATCAATCAGTTTTGTTCAGATCAGGTGTCCATGGGTGTAATTTTGTCAATGGGTGTGGTTTCGTGATAAGGAATACAACCTATCACCAAACACAGCCCATCACAGAAACTGGGCATATTTATTAATTGCATCACATTTGTTTGATTAATGAGATTAGTGTCATAATCCCTACATGCTACATAAAGCCAAATAAACAAGTTTGTTACTGCAGGAGGCCCAATTAAAAACCACCCATAGGGCCATTCTTCTGCTAGTGAGAGTAATGATTGATCTTATTATCTCATGAATACTCCATGCATTTTGAGTTACTGCCCCCTTAAGTAATCAAGTTGAATACACTAGATACCCCCTGCATCAACCTTTCACAATTGAATAATAAGAAGTGCTCCACTGTTGAACCATTTCCCTCCCCCCAGCAGCACACACCAACTACTCCTCCACAGTGGTGATGTCTGTGTTCCCATCTGCCACTACTGCTAGTGTAGGATGCTTTCAAAGACACTCTTGTATCCACCCTTCAACCTATACACCTAGACCTTCAACCTATAAACCTAGACCTTCAACCTATAAACCTAGACCTTCAACAAAGCCAATACAACAATGGCTATACATGAGAACTGAACATTCCACCCTGAAGACCCCCAGGGAAGGGTCTCACTCCACAAGACACAACTAAATCCACCATTTTCTAGAAGTAGGTTGTGTGTGGAATGTGCTGGTGTGTACAAAGTGTGTGAAGCAAAAGAAAGATTACTCTATTTGTTTCATTCAATCTATGTACCTGCACTTTAAAGCAGCTGCAAGACTGACCACTCTCTTACTGCTGATATTATCTTGTTCTACAAATTGTAATTCAACAAGTGTAACAGGAAACAATCCAACTGCAATTACAACTGGCCATATATGTAAAATAGGGTTCTTTACAAGAACCCACAGACCAACTTTTGTGCATATACAAGCCACAACTAAATGCAATGGGCTTGTGCTGACTAACATCATTAGAAAGCATACTGATTATAAAATTAACTGTGTGGAGAAAGGGGGCAGGAGGGGGGTTAGGGCTAGGTGAGAGACTTATAAAGGCAAAGCAAACTTGATTTTAAGTCTCCACCTTTTTTACCTCCATTTCTCAAAAAATGTGACAGACTCTCAGTTGTTTTGTCAACCCCCCAAAAACGGTGATTTTCAATTTCCTTTCCCCCCCTCCCATGCAAATTTTACTAAATGATGGCATGTTGATTACAGAGCAAAAAGTCCTGTGCCTATTGGTCAGTCTGAAGACAGAGGTGTTCAACTCATTTCCACACTTCAATTGTAATTTCAATAGGGAAATTTGGAAACACAAATACATCTGTCTCTGTTCTGCATGTCCACTACATCATCTGAGCCTATGAGGTAAGACCTGAAATACTATTTCACACGAAATCACACTCCCTGCATGGATTCTGACCAAATGTCTCAGAGCAGTCCCAAGGTCACTAGAAATGTTATCACAGGGAAATCCCAGATTTCAACAACAAAGGATGATGTTGTAGACAGGTTTTGTGGGAGGGAAGGAAGGGTGGGGAGATTGTAGATTAATCTAGTCGTAGCTCAGAGCCCCATTTACTGGGTGAAGCACAGCCTGACCTGACAAGATGTACGCATGGGGCAGAATGCATTCCTAGGAATGAGAACAGCTCAACTATGTGGTAAGCAATGTTCTTATGGAGCTGGTGGCATGGATGCCCTCTGGACTACAATAATGCCTAATGTGCTAATCTTAATTGCCATGGTGAAGTGTGGGTGTTAAAAAGTTCATGTAAATTAGTTGCGAAACTATGGATATGTTGCATCAAGGGTGAAATACCTGTCTGCTGTTGCTGCTGTCAATCCTGTGTCAAAAATACCTAGGTTTATCTATGCACTGATCATAAAACAGATAAACACTTACAACCCATAGCTCTTCATAAATATCCATGGCTGACCTGTCACCTGGAGATATAGACTGATATACTAGCACATGAACACATAAGACTTGCACATCTCTGGCAGAATATACAATATGGGCTAGGGATTTACCCAGCAACCAGGCCATGCCACAATCCACCCAGCCAGCGGATAGTGAGGACATGCACTTAACGTGTGACCTCAAGGGGTGACATAAGACTGATGACAACACTGGGCCTATCACTGCATGCTGAGTTGTGTGTGGAGTGGAACAAATAAGCTGCAACAATGATCACATATCTCAAACACTCTACTCCCCTCCAGAATCAGGAAACTAACCACACGAGTGATAACCAAATGGCTACTTTTGCTCCACCAGTGTGTGTGTGTGTGTGTGTGTGTGTGTGTGTGTGTGTGTGTGTGTGTGTGTGTGTGTGTGTGTGTGTGTGTGTGTGTGTGCGTGCGTGCTTACCCAGTCATAAAGCATTATAACATTAGCCTCAACCACCTGTGCCAACACTCCTGTGAAGTATATCACACCTTGTGGGAGGGTCACTAAGGGTATGCAGTCTCAGTTACTCACACCAAAACAGCTGGAGGGGCTTCAGGTAGCCACTGCACCAACTACCATCTATCATTATGTGATCATGGTCTGAGTTGGTACTGAACACACAATGTGCTAATCAGGTCAGATTGTGGACGGTGAAAACATTGGTGGGAGGACAGGTGGACAGGCAGGTGCATGAAAAGATAAATGGTGGGTAGAAAGATAGGTGGTGGATAGATAGATAGGTGGTGGGTGGATAGATAGGCAGTGGATGGATGGATGAATAGATTGATGGATATTGGAAGATGATTGTGAAAGTGAATCACCAACACTGTCAGTGGTGTGTGTGTGTGTGTGTGTGTGTGTGTGTGTGTGTGTGTGTGTGTGTGTGTGTGTGTGTGTGTGTGTGTGTGTGTGTGTGTGTGTGTGTGTAATCAGCAGTCATATCAACCAGCAAACTCTTTGATCAAGAATTCTCAAGTTAGACTAACACTCTTTAATACTAGTTGCCATAGAAAGAGTGACACAACATTACAGGGCACCATCACATCCACATGGTACTCTGGTATGGAGCTAGTAAGTGCTGTGCTGGCAAGATACACCCTAAAGACAGGTGTAGGTAGACAGGTGTAGGTAGACAGGTGTAGACAGGTGTAGACAGGTATACACAGAGCATCCATACATCCATAGCTGCCAAGGATGATTCCTAGTTAACATAATTATCACTCCAAACAGCAATGAATGAACACATCAGCTGGTAAATAACCCCAGTCACTACGGATACACAAATTGACATCTGAAGCTTTAAACAGAGTGAACACGAAAAAATAACAACCAACCACTTCTCATCCACTTATCACTTATACAAATAACCTCAGGCTAGAGCACAAAATTTTCCCCCCGGGGGGGGGGGGGGGTAGGGGGAAGAAGTATAATGATACGAGATATTTTCATGGGGACTCTGTCTTAGGGGGTTCTGGGGGCAGGCCCCCCCCCCCTCCCCAAAGAAAAATTGAAAACTAGGTGCTGTGATATGAATTCTGGAGGGTTTTCAGCAGTCAGCTAACTATAACTACTTAGTGTGCTATAGTTATTACATTATTAGCTAACTATAACTACTTAGTGTGCTATAGTTATTACATTATTAGCTAACTATAACTACTTAGTGTGCTATAGTTATTACATTATTAGCTAACTATAACTACTTAGTGTGCTATAGTTATTACATTATTAGCTAACTATAACTACTTAGTGTGCTATAGTTATTACATTATTAGCTAACTATAACTACTTAGTGTGCTATAGTTATTACATTATTAGCTAACTATAACTACTTAGTGTGCTATAGTTATTACATTATTAGCTAACTATAACTACTTAGTGTGCTATAGTTATTACATTATTAGCTAACTATAACTACTTAGTGTGCTATAGTTATTACATTATTAGCTAACTATAACTACTTAGTGTGCTATAGTTATTACATTATTAGCTAACTATAACTACTTAGTGTGCTATAGTTATTATATTTTCTATTCATAAGTATACATTCCAGCAGAAAGAAGTTTCTAGGGAATTTATTTTTCCTGAGTTATCTACATGTTTCACAGAGCCAGATTATTTTATTTACCTGGGGAAACTTTTTCCTTGAGGTTAAAATTTCAGGCAAAATTTTTGGCAGAACTTTCCCCCTTGAATATAATTTCAAGCAGTAATACTTTCCTTAAGACCGTTGGTTCCAGAGAAACTTTAAAACTAGGAAGGAATTTCCTATGAAACCAGAACAACTATTCCCATACACAAACCCCAAGTAAAACATGAACAATCCTCACCTAACTGAAACAAAAACACTATGATATTTTCCTCCTTGAATGGGTCTACTTTGACCAGATAATCGAGATCGTAGTCGCACAACTCCATGACCAAAACGATGAACTGCCGCAACTCCTGCAGTACACAACAGGTGGTCAGGACACGCCCACAGAATATCGTCTACAAGAATGACTTTTAACTACTTACCTGCACATGAAATAGCTGCACCACATACTCGCAGCCACGCAGAAGCTTGAGAATCCGAATCTCTCTCTCCAGATTCTCCCGCACCTTGGGATCTTGCTTGAAATACTCCTTCCTAACTACCTTCACAGCCACTTCAGTTTTCCCATCCTACACACCATATAAGGCATTGTCACATGAACATACCACATGATTGTGAAACACATCAACTTTTTCAAATTTGGAGCAGTTCCCTGTTCTGACATTTCTGGCATGCAACAGAACAAGGAAAGGTCAATTACTAGCCCCTGGGACTACTTCAGTGAGCAAAAAAAAAATAAAATAAAATAAAATTTGAATAATAATTTTATTAAAATTATGATCTTACTATAATATATAAAGCCATGCACCAACAAAAGCGGAAAACAAAATTAAATATAATTTTACAGCATTAATTAAAATGGTATTGCCAGATGATCCTGGGTGCTATATAACATATTCAGACCTTTACCAAGTACTGTCCTTAGTCCTGGTCCAACCACTGACCAAGGCATAAACTCAGCAACTGAACAATTATTTTGTGGACAAAAAATAAACACACACACACAAGCTTCATTATTGTGAACGAAATTTGGTCATTTTGATGTGAACACTATGGATTCTACACACAGGATAGCTAATTCTCCATCATATAGCTCCTCCCCACTAAATTATAAGTGATCAGAATAGCAAGCAGTGGTGCTGCCTCTCCTAGAAAAGTTAACACACAAACTGTGCATTATGGGACAATACTGGAAGGAAATAATTACATTCAATCCTTAGACCTGTTATATCCAGCACCCCAGTAACCTGCCTTTCCCCCAAGGACCACTTATAACATGGTACTTCAGTAGAACACTGGAGTTGCAACTCACATTGCTCCACCCAAGGAATACTTCTCCGAAGGACCCCTTCCCAATCTTGGTCCCCAGGTGCCACACATAGCCCTCACAATGGGCCAAGTCCTGAGGACAAGTCTTCTTCAGCTGACTCAACTTGGGACGGCCTTGACTCATTACGCAACTACAGCAGTAGAAAACAATAAATCTCTAGAGATAATATAGTGGAGAAACGGAGTTCATGACGTTTTTATTTCCTTGGCTTTTTGGGTGGGCACCAAAATAAATCAATAGCCTCACGTGACCTCTTGACCTCACTGACAACTGGTTTCAACCAGTTCACATACCAAATGTAGTTCACATACCAATTGTAGTTCACATTCCAACTGAAGCCTTGAGGGTAAGAATAGAGTACCGTACTATTAATGTTACGGTGTATACTGTTAACCCAGGTATATACAATACCATGTGACTGCTCCTGGGGAAATGCCAAAAAAAGAAAAGAAGCCAGCTACAGGAATCAAAAAATACAATATGCCTTGTGACTGATCCTTTCCAGTTCCAAAATGTTTCCTACCAAGTATGGTTACTTCTAACCACACAATACCAAAGAAAGGTTGTTACTGGTAGTTATAACAGAATGATTGAAGTCATAAAAAGAAAAAATTATTATTCAGGTCACATGTGCTCTGTCAAATGAAACTGTAGATTGACAGCTTTTTGCTGATAGTATGCCCATTCCAGTGATATTTCACTGTAACTGAAACTTTCCATGTGTGCTGTGTGTGTGTGTGTTTCCTGTTGCAGGTCTGCTGGAGAATGTTCCTGAGAAATACAGACATTCCTTATGCTGGTTAGGAGAACACAGGAATATTCATTTCAACACATTTTACATACGTATGCATGTAAATGTTGTAGGGGGTTTTTTTCGGTTGTTTTTTTTGGTTTTGGTTTTTTGGTTTTTTTTATAATAAAAAAATTGTTATTCTTTTTTTAATGGTTGGTTTAGTCTGCCTCTATTTTCCATTCTAGAATGTTGGCCACATGTGTATATACCACATAAAGTTCTGTTCCAATATTGATGATTATTATTACATCATTTTATTTTAGCACAAATTTCATTTTCAAGATTATTAAATATAGTAAAAGAAATCTTAGACCATTCTTTGATAAATAGAATCAAAGTAGGGGCGTAAATTTGTGAGGAGTTGAGAAGTTTCAAATTTAGTGGTCAAATCGTGCCCTTTGCGGTAAAGTATGAAGAGAGTGCAGAGGGTGGGGGAAAAATAAGGGACATCACCTACAATATCTGCTGTCCCAAGGTGGTCACCCATCCAAGTACTGAGCAGGCCTACTGTGCTTAACTTCAGTAAGTAATTTTAATTGAAATTAATTTGAACAAAAAAAGAGGGTTTTGCCCCAAAATTGTCCGCATATTTGTGTAACTGTGGATTCTAAATGCATTTTGGCAAATCAATAGTTAGATCCCACGTGATTTGAATCACACCCAATTTAAATTAGATGCAAGTTGAGTAGGTAAGGAATAGGTTCTGGTATAACTATGTAGTGGACTATTGTAGTAGCTCATGTGGTGTCTAATGGCCTGGGCAGTGAATGGATCCCTATGAAGAGCAGTTTCGTTGGCTCCTTCACTGCAACTTGATCAAATTCATCCATTCTGCACTGAACTTGTTTCTAAACTGCTATAATTAATTAATTAACTCAACCCCAACCAATGAAATCACAAAGTTCCATATCTAACTTTGGTTCAAGTGTATTAGAGAGGTCCAAAATGAAAACTGGTCCACAGGTAAAGTATAGAGAGAGAAAAAAACTCAAAAATGAATCCATTCTAGCTATACTCAAGTCTCCACCCCTGGAGTGTGCTAGAGCAATATTTAAAGAAACTTTCTTTAAATATAGATATTTAGCCCTAGACAGCCCTGACTCTAGCTCTAGGGGTGCCCTGAATAGTATGTTAGCTCATATACTTAATTGGGCGTGGGTGTTCAACAGCTTTTGCATTTGTTTTGACAGTGATGATCCCTACCATTAGGGACCACTCTAGTACAGTATTGCCCAAACTTTCAACATTTCTGTAATCAAACTGTTCAATTAATTTGTGCACACATTGTTGTAAAACCTTCTATGGGATATCCATCCTGGCAGTGGAATCTCTTCTCCAAGATTTTCAGGCTCAGCACAAATTTAGCTTACCCTATTTAGTATTATTTATTAAATTAGTCTTAGATAAATAATTTAATCCCTGTCCTGTGCATCGACCATATACAAACTTCAGCTGTTTTATTGTGCTGATCGAGAGGGTGAGAGTGCGGTATCATACAATATATTGTAGTCAGGTGGCCATCACATGATCTTTTGCTAGTGTTACATGATTAGTATTCGTGTGTGTGTACTAGCGATTCACGATTGAATGGTTGGAGTTAGACAAACGAACCCTATATATTTAGAATAAGTGTCACCAGGGGAATGTCATAAGCATATCTATATGAACACACCACTTTATGTATTTAAAAAAAGCCAAAAAAAGAATAGAGCTACAAACCTAAATAAAACTTTGGCATGCAGACACAACTTTCCACTGCGAATAATATGGGGTGGGTCCCATATGGCCACACCTCTTCTTCGCGTGTAAGGCTAAAAATATATTTTAAAATTGTACTTAAAAATTACTTTAACCTAATCACATGTTCACCTTTGCTTAAAAAGTCTACATGTATACAAAGCAGACATTTGTGTAACTACAGGCCACCAATTCGGTGGGTTGAAAAACGCCTGTAGGGTGGGTTTTTGCTAGTGTCTATAAATGTGAAAGCGTGTGTGTGTGCTCAATGGACAGCCAAATTTCTGAATGGATATTGATGAAACCTCGCAGGCATGATCTTTGGGTGCCTACTACAGTTTTTAACCTTTTTTCTTTCTTTTTTTCTTTTTTAATTCTCACACCTGGAGGGGGAAAGTGTTATTTAAAATTTCCACTAAAATTAGGCCTTAAGAATTGTGGCTCATGTCAAAGCGTAGGTCTCTAAAGCTGAAAGTGAATGGTTCAAACCTAAACAAGGTTGTTTTAATTTTCTTTCTTCCCCCTTATTTCTTGCTGTCCTTTTCTTCTTCTACAAGCCCCTCCTTTTCCTACCTTACTTCCTTCTTCTCTTCTTTGTTTGTTGTTGTTTTTTGTTGAAATTCTTATACTGCTCAAATGTTAAAAAATAAATAAATAAATAAAAATAAAAATAAACCATTTGATAATTGGTAGGTTAATAGGTAACACTTTCACATGCACACAATTTCTTTCTTACTTATTGTATTTGGGACCTGAATAGATTGTAATTTTAGCCCATGCTTTAAGTTCGGTCAAAACCTATAATCATGCCATGTTTCAGAGAAATCCACCTACCGGTTTGGCCGGAATGATGGTACAGACAGACAGACAGACAGACAGACAGACAGACAGACAGACAGACAGACAGACAGACAGACAGACAGACAGACAGACAGACAGACAGACAGACATTCTTTTTTTTCCTAGACATGCCACCTGGCATAAAACCATCTCAGGGTGGGTCTCCTCCATCCCTAAAAGTTTGGTCAAAATCTAACAGAGGGATTTTGAGAAATGGACGAACATAGTTACATAGTTACATAGGTCATCTAATATATATATATATATATATATATATATATATATATATATATATATATATATATATATATATATATATAGATTAGTTACATAGGTCATCTAATATATATAGATAGATAGATAGATATCTATATATATATATATATTAGAAGCCCTATGTAAGTGTGTAACTATGTTCATCCGTTTCTCAAAATCCCTCTGTTAGATTTTGACCAAACTTTTAGGGATGGAGGAGACCCACCCTGAGATAGTTTTATGCTAGGTGGCATGTCTGGGCAAAAACACAATTTGTCTGTCTATCTGTCTGTCTCTCGGTCGGTCGGTCGGTCGGTCGGTCGGTCGGTCGGTCGGTCGGTCGGTCGGTCGGTCGGTCGGTCGGTCGGTCGGTCGGTCGGTCGGTCGGTCGGTCGGTCGGTCGGTCGGTCGGTCTGTATGTCGGTCTGTCTGTATGTTTGTACCATTATTCTGGCCAAACCGGTAGGTGGATTTCTCTGAAACTCAGCATGATGATAGATTTTGACCTAACTTAAAACATGGGCTAAAAATTTTTCAAAATGGTTACCATGGTAATAAGAAAAAGCCAAAAAAAAAAAAAAAAAGGTATTTTGGCCAGAAAAACTCTAGGACTAACAGACCACCACCACTGAGAATTATTGCTGTAAAAAGTGACATAAAATATGAGAATTGATTTGGTTGTAATATATTGATTGTGACCACTTAAATAGCATCAAAGGAAAATAATAAACTGAAATAATAATTGCTCCACTTCTCTCTTAATAATACATCTTCTCCATCATCACCTTTCTTACTGGCAAGACATGTTCAACTACTGGATTTTAGCCTATATTGGCCAGGCAACGCCGGGTATATGCTACTAGTATATATATATATATATTCTACAACACACACCACACTTTTTGCCTGATTGGTTTCTGATTAACATTTTCAGCCTAAATAACTTCCTGTGGGTGTGGCTATGGCTGAAACACACCCATTACCATGCCCACATATATTTAGCAATGCTCACTCTGATTCTTAGAGAGCACATGCCAAATTTTGGCCATTTTGGTACCAGTGTTTGGCTGTGATGCATAGACACATATATACATACAAACATACATACATACTTACGAACCAAAATATATATTAAAATGGGTTTGTGGATCTAACTCCTTAGGTCCAATCTTTATTCAGAAGTTTGCTTGTTTTTGGCACTTTTTCTCTTACACACCAAAGGGAAGTGGTGTAGCAAGGAGGGATCCCGCCCATGTTACTCCCAAAGTCAATTTGTGTATGCATACCATGTTTTAAGTCTGTTGCTCCAAGGATTTGTATGGTCCAAGTACCATTTGTGGCTTTTTTTGGCTTAACATGAACACAGAAAGGGTGTGGTCATATACATGTACTTAAACATTTCCCAGATTATATTGATTCCAAATATATATGGGTTCATGGTCTAACTCCTTAGGTTCAAGTGTTTTTGCTGATATACCTTTTTTGGCATTTTAGCCTTACACTGCAACCAGACCCTTCCTACAGTGTGGGGTAGGTAAAGGGTCTGGTATGCAGAAACTAAGCTAATGCTAGTTTATGATTGGCCAGTGCTCAGGCTGGGATTGGTTGCATTGATGATATTCAACTGTGTTACCACAGATATGAAATTATACACATCCCTAACCTCAAATTATACTGTATACATTACAAATATTTACAAGTGACATTTATGTATGTATGTATGTATGTATGTATGTATGTATGTATGTATGTATGTATGTATGTATGTATGTATGTATGTATGTATGTATGTATGTATGTATGTATGTATGTATGTATGTATGTATGTATGTATGTATGTATGTATGTATGTATGTATGTATGTATGTATGTAAATTTGTGATGAAACTAACATGTAGTGAAGCCAGCAGTGTCTATATGTCCATGGTTGAGCAGAAGATCCACTAATGATAATATTTACAAGTAGACACTCGCAAAAAATGTTTTTTAATTTGTGATTTTTAACAAATATTTTGATTTGCACAAAGAAAAAAGAAGAAAAAAACGTATATAATAATAATAATAGCAATAATGATTATGATAATAATAAACCTTTAATAAAATGAAAGTGGCTGTATATATGACCTTTATCTCCTAAATGAGTGACTTTTTAAAAATTTGTTTTGGATTGTGGTAAAAGGTTTAGTCTTTCTTTATGGACCCTCGGTTTAGCTTTCCATCCACCAAACCACACAGTTGATTATTTGTAGTATTCAAATTGAAAGATATCTTTAATAAAAACTTATCTTTAAGAATTTTTTCATAATATTAACTTTAGAATAGCTAAATCACTAAAATAAGGCAAAGATCCACAAAGAAACAACCCTGTGTTATACATTATGCCAATGGAACAAGTTTGTTACTGCAGGTGACTGAAGGCTGACCATAAGCCAACCCTATGGGCGTTTTTTTAGGGTATAGAAATGATATTTTATTTCTTTATTTCAAGACTATGATGACAATTTTAAAAAAAAGTTAATTTATCACCATCAAATCTGTGGCCCTAAGCCTAGCCATGTTTGGCACAATCATTTATCTGTGGTCAATGATCATAATTATATTTTTATGATTTTCATTTATCCTTATTTAGTTGACCCAAATGTTTCACACACACGCACGCACGCACGCAGGCACGCACGCACACACACACACACACACACACACATATCACTGCAACTACTCTCCCTCTCTCCTAATTACTGTAATTAGTTGATAAACATGTGGGTGTATGTATAGATTGTATTTGTTTTACCCAAAAGTAACTTTTTGGGGATTTTGCACCTAAAATTACTTATTTTTGTTTCTTCCCAAAAACATCACTTTTTTCCCTATTACATTCATCCCATTAAAGCTTTATTAATGCATATTTTCTCATGAATAATTAATTTTACTTCTTTTCTCTCTCTTTAATATAGAGCAGCTGTATCTCATGAACTTATCTTATGGATTATCAGTGTTCCAACTGTCAACGAGTTCAAAGTTCACTTTAACTGCAGTTAAATGAAGGATTATCTTTTCTTTCCCATAATAAAACATCAAATTTCTTATTTATTTTAACATAATCACTGCATGTTTGACACACCCACACATTGAAGGCAGGAAATATTTATCTCTATATCATAATTATGTCTGTGTGGTAAAGGGTGGGATTTTGAGCGTAGTTGCTATTGTTCAAGTTGCATCTCTTCACCACTGGAAATAATGCTGTCCACCATAAAGGTGTAACCAAGCCACTGCCCAATGATAAGGGGTGGAGTGAAAGAAGCCTAGCAATGGCTGTGCCATCAAATCCTTGTCCCAGCATGAGGAGTAAATATGGATTCTGCTTCACAGTACATTGTTGCCATGGTAACCCATGACAATATGAATTGATGTAGTGATTGTGGATATTTTCCATTTTGTCATGTAGCAAAAACATGTTCCCCTCAGGGCATTCCTGATGATCACATATTTGCCGGTTGGACCCAGCCCCTCCACTTGCCTTTCATGTTACCAAAAGCGCTTGGTAGCTAAGTTTGATGAAAAGATGGTGGAGGTTTACCAGTCACTGTGGCAACCATCAGCAGGACCACTCATCTCCAGCACAGATTCATGGTATGCATGGGATGATGTAATTTGACACACTCCACAATACCATTATTAGTAAAAAGTTTATTACATATTTATTTCAAACTGAAATGTGTGAGCTTTTAACATTTTGATGATAATTTTTAGAAAAAATAGCCATGCTTAAAATATAATGGTGAGGGCATGTTTTTAATATGTTGTGCATCATGTGATCAGTGGCAGGTATAATCAAACTACCTCTTTCTTTGTGGCGACTGGGATTTGGAGTGGAAATCCAACAATTGCACCTATACACTTTGACCTCTGATCCTATGTTGTGTTCACCTCTTGCAACAGGTCTATAACCTGGTGGGTGTGGTCCATAGCCATGACGACATCAATGCCTCTCTGGTGGACATGGACTTTCATGATAGCAGCACACACCACTCCTCTGTGCCCAACCCCTTGGGGCACAACATGGCCACCTTCAGTCACGTGGCCCTGGCCTGCCCCAGGACGAAGGACAGCCCCAGGTAAAGGGTCATCATGCCGATGGGCTAGGAGTAATGTAGAGGGAATGAGGAAGTGGCTTGAGTGAAGTGAAGAGAAATGTTTGCACTGGTTCATGTTGGACATGTGAGAGTTGTGCCATTCAAGGAACACAACTTGCAACATATACAATATGTCCACAACATCTTTGTCATGCAGGGAAGAGTTGAATGAGAGAAATAGTGTGTGTGTGTGTGTGTGTGTGTGTGTGTGTGTGTGTGTGTGTGTGTGTGTGTGTGTGTGTGTGTGTGTGTGTGTGTGTGTGTTCTGGGCATGAAGCACATTGCACTTGACATGCTGTGACACAATCCTGTGAAAAGAAGATTTATTACTATTTCCCCTTCCCACCAACCCACCGCCCTTGGAGTTTCACACATTTATTTATATATTTTGCAAACTCTTGTGTTTGATATTCAACTTTTCATAAAATTTGCATGCACAAAGTTGTTTGTTTGTTTTTTTAACTGGTAAAAGATCGACATAATGTTTATTGGTAAAGGGTGTGTGTTCCATTACATCACTCCTCCCCCTCCCCACCTGTAAATTGGTTTAAGGAACGTAGCAGGTGAGATGTGCCAGCCAATGTGGCCATTGGAATGAATGACTGACTAAATGTCGAAGGAGATAAAATTGTAACAATGTAATACACATTATTGCCCAAATACCAGAGAAGTGCTGAATGGAGGAATAGTGTACCTGTAAGGTAATTTGAGCTTAATTAAGTTTGAGTTGTTTTCTAACCAGTTACTGGTGGAAATCTTATATTGGACTGTTTTGACTGACCTTTGTACTCTAATCAATTTCACGTAGTCGGCATGTTGATTGAACGTCTGTCTGTCCATTTGTTCATGTGTCTGTCTGTTTGTGTATGTGTTGGTCTATCTGTCTGTCTGTGTGCGTGTGCAGCCAGCTGCAATGTATCCACTTCAGTTCTTGGGACTCGCAGTAGGATAAAGAGTCCATCCTAGGTGTTGCCATTGATGACAGGTGGATTGCCATAGCAACCAACAAGCAGCTGCTGAGGTTGTTCAGTATTGGAGGTGTGCCGCGTCATGTGACCACACTGTTGGGCTGGGGGCCGCATCTCACTGTCCTCTACTAAACACCACCATGTGAGTGCACCTTGAACTCTGTATTATTACATGATAAGGTGTTCTAGCATCTTATAAATACTAGAAGAGTATTCCTGTGATGTTGTTGCCATGGCAAAAAAAAAAAAAAATATATATATATATATATATATATATATATATATATATATATATATATATATATTAGACATATATATTAGACATAATTAGCGTAATCCAAATAATTCAAATATCACAATCCAATTTATGCTGATGAAGTAATTAAGGTTTGCCAAATCTATAGGTTTATAAAAATATTAAACCTTCAACTCAAAGAGATCTAAAGATTCGTCCCTACGAACAGTCTTCAATGTTTCTACAGTCACTCATGGGAACAAGTGTGTGACCTTCTGCAGCAAATAGAGAAGATCCTTGGATGGATACTGAGTCAGATTATTAGCATGTTTTAACTCAATAAGATTACCAAAGAGGAATCTGAAATGTTTCATTATAACACCATTCTATACTCTTACCAAGTGCTCAAAGTACTTGGTAATTTCTAAGAATATTGGTCTCAAGCGTCAGCTCAGACTTTCCTTGTAGAGTGGAGACTTCTGATACCAGGAGAAGTGCTAGATGCCATATCAGCATTCCTCTTACAAAATACAACATCTTGATGTACAGAATACTTGATCTGAACTGGTTCCATGGGAAGCCACCTAAGCATAGTGATTGTACTAGCAATAAAACCGGAATCATCATCAAATAGTATTGTCTTGTGGATTTTTCTTTAAATCTTCTAGAACCTTGTGTCTGTTATATGTCCGACAGCAGCTGTTACGTGTTTCATATCAAGACTAAATATATGAAATTACAACTGTTACTAATTCTGTAATTCTTCTCATTATTGCTACTCTACCATGAAGTGTCACATCCAGTCAGTTTGTGTGTGTGTGTGTTGGTGTCCATCATGTTCCTTCCTATTTACAGACCTGCCAACCTTTTGATGACATTGTACAATCCATACTCCACCTTAATTAATTGCTTAATGATTTCTACATGTGTGTGTGTGTGTCTGCTGTGCTAGTGCAGGCATGTCTGGTGTATATGATCTGACTGTGTGGATGCTGGATGTGCAGTGAATGAAGCCACTCCCCCCCCCCCCCCCATCTCACACTACTCACAACTACCATGGATTGGGTAAGGATTGTCATTATTTATATTTTTCAACTGTTGTTTTTCTTACTGCTGCTTTTATTCTTCCTGTACTTCCACATGCAACAGGATATTATTCTACAATGCAAAAGAAAAAGGAATAGATATACGTAATCATAATGGGATGATATTCTTCTTGAGAGTTTACATGTTTTAACCTTTTTACATTAACTAACTCACCTAACCTGAATTGACTTCAACTAATCAGTATATGACCAGAATAGTCACCGTTTAGCACGTACACTGATAATCTTCACTTGGACAGGAAACAAGAGGTTCATAGGTTTGGCTCATCTTTACCATCACAAGTTTACCATGATCAAACCACACCCATCACAGTAGTAATGAAATAGTGATGTCAATTATTCTAAGGCCAACAGCAGATATGTTTCCTGTTCTAATTCAAAACATCTTTAGAAATCAATGTCTCCATGAATTAGTAAACCAAAACTATCCTTGTGTAGAAGAGCCTTTACCAATTCACAAGAAACTAACCAGGTGTTGTCTTCTCATATGGAAGTATCCAATAATAATATGCTAATGTCCATCTGTCAGTCTTGAGCGCTATCTCCGAAACCGTTTGAGCTACAACCACCAAAATCACCACGGTGAGAAGCAATCTGCTTGATGCCACTACTGAGGCTGTTTAGATAGTAACATTGATGCAACTATTTCTTATTTTTAAATTTATTTATCTATTATTTATTTAATTTAAAAAATTTTTTTTTATTATTATTATTTTTTTTAAGCAGTATTTCCCCCGTTCTGTTCAGTCCCCACATTCACCATAGCTCAGCCTAGCGAGCTATGTTTCTGGTTATTGTGAATGCAGATGACATTACACTGCAATGGATTTCTTATACATTTTAGTTTGCTCTAAAGCCTTGAAGTGGCTCCATTGCTGTGTAAACACTGTCAGTGATGGGTTCAGAGAAGTCTCTTTCAAAAAATCAATGTGTATAATTTACATTGAAAATTGTATTGTGTTTTTGAGTGAGAGTTCTAATGAAATTGTGTGCAGGAGGTGGATGAGAAACAGGACATTTATCAGCTGTAGCATAAGCAGAAAAAACCAAATATGTAACATATGGAGTTATATTCAAAGTTGGAAAGTTGGAGGACCTATCCACTAATATAGCCCGAGGTGTTTTGATTAAGAGTGGCTAGTTGTAACTGCGTGAGTATATCAGTCTTGTATAGTCAATGGTTCATTGTTAGGAAAATGTGAAAATATATCAATGGTATTGTATATTGTGATCATTGTGTCTTCCTGAGTGCAGCAAGCTATGAAGGGACTGGAGGTATATAAATGTTTTAAATCCCATTGGTCGAATTGTTTGACTAAAATGAAAGTCCACACCGAAGAGAGGTTGTCTTTTTAAACGCCCTTGTTTATTGGGAGCCCCATGTGACCAATCACATAGTTCAGATGCACCATGTTAATGATTCAGCTTCAGTTGATTCAAATAGACATGTTTACTGACAGTTCTTCCCTGCAGCTTTTCTGAGGAGCCAAGGGGTGTTTGATCACTCATGACAGCAAAGAGATGGTGCGTGTTCATGGCAACAGTTGCTATGGAGGAGTGTCATGGATACCAATCCTGGATACCATGAAACAATTGAACAAGAGTGACAATTATTTTATCGTAGGAAGGACCCACCAGCCAAATGAACTAAGGTACACAAGTTCAAACATATTAGTCTTAAAGTTCTTACGTTCCTACCTTCCGTAACCGTAAGCAACCATAGCCAAATTTTACCCATATGTCAATCTTAAAGCCTGCCCACACTACAAACAGGTTGTACCTCTCTCCAGCAAGAGAATGTTTCAACCGCTTTCTTGCGTCCACACTGGCATATGCTAAACCTGCTCCACACTACCTGGTGTGCTGAATAATTGGTTTGCATGTGCCTGGTGTCAAAATGGAGATTTTATTTGCTCTTGGGTATTAAATACATCTGAAGTCACTTAAAGCCTACCCTTCAGGTGGCTTCACACAGATCCGGTTAGGATGGAACCTGTTCTAGTGTTAGACATGTGGAATTCGTTCCAGGGACAGGTGAAATCTGTTTCAGTGTGCAGTGTGGACAGCTAGTTAAGGTACTTGTATTATGACCATGGTACTAGTTGTAGCCCAAAGCAACCGCACCTGTCCTCTTACACTTATCATTGTTTTTTTTGTTGTGGTATTTAAGCAGCACAGTCATGAGGTAAAGTATGGATTTGACCGTCTCTGTTTGTTGTTAGTAGCAACTGTTTGTCTGTTTGATTGTCAGGGGCATCTTGTGCTAGGAATACCCCCCCCCCCCCCAAGTGCAGCCCAGTCCTGTGCTATTGTCTCTGGCTCTCAGCATGCCTCTGTGTGAACCTCAGCTGGAGAAGACCGAGTATGAGGTGAGGGCAGTCAGTGGGAGGGGCAGGAGGAGGGGTGCAGCTCTGTCTGCTGTGGCAGTGAGAATAGTCATCACTGTTCAGTGATTGTATTGTGTTTGTGTGACTGTATTAATTAGTGTTTAGAAATTGTATTGTGTTTTCTTACTCTATTAATTTCTGTTCAGTGATTGACTATTTATAAAGAGAGTAGAGATGAAGAAGATTAGTTCAGTACTCACCAAGTCCACTGGAAACATCTTGAAAGTATGGCCATCTGAAGGTCTGGCACCACGTGCGCGCACACACACACACACACACACACACACACACACACACACACACACACACACACACACACACACACACACACACACACACACACACACACACACACACACACACACACACACACACACACACACACTGGATCACTGAATGTAGTAAACTGAATGAAATATTGCCCCTTGGCCATCTCTTCATGGAACTGTATAGTTGGTCCCATATGTTGGGCAAGAAGGGAAGCTAGTTGCTTATAGAAAGATGTGGCTTCTTTGGCTAGACCACCTGTTGCTGATAAGACCACAGGTCTGGGTATGAATGATGCTCGTTCTACTTCACAACACACTCTCTGCTCACAGGCAGTCTTCTTTTCCAGCTCGTGCTTCATGAAGTACTTGTCAAGGCTTGTGTTCTCGTTAGAAAGTGCATGGGGGCTGAATACTTGCACGTCCAAGAACCTTTTTTTTTTTTAAACTTTCCTCCCCAAACACCATTTTTAGAAATGTCCAATTGTTCACCCTCTGTGGTGTTCACTGATTATCTAGCCATAGTGTCTAGCTTTAGTTTAGAGTGATTTTTTTGCAGATTAGGTTCAACTCTGACATCATTGCACACTTCAGTCAATATGGGAGTGGTGGTTAAGTTTCTAATGCCATTGTGGCCACAATGATAGGAAGCCCCCACATTGTGGCCACAATGAGGGGAAGCCCCCACAAGTACAGGAGAGTGCACATTCAGACAGTAAAGGTGGTCCCACATGTGCAAGTGGTTGGTGTCCTTGAAATGGCCCACCCATAGCTCAGTGCTACTGCATCCATGAATGCCCCACCCCTGTGCAGGCAGCAGCCATGCTTTTCTAAACAGTATGATGCGAACTGAAGTTACAAGTTCTGCTCAAATACTTCAATTTTGTTTCAATTTTTTTAAATTTTTTTATTACGTGGAAGTGAGTGCAAATAAATAAAATGTCTGATACATAGCCAAGGGCAATTTCAGTGGATTTATTTCATGACACATACCTGAGCTGGTTATAATAATAATGGATAGATTAAGGAACAAGACTGGAAATTTTCAGCCAAAAACCCGCTCACTTATGATTTTATGTTTTGACTTAGTAATGACTTAATCATGTGTAAATGAAAAGATTTTTTTTTTTTTTTTTTTAAGGGAGAGAAAAAAAAACTCAACAATGACCAGGAATTGAACCAGAGACCTTAGCATTGGTGTTCCTGAGGAAGTTTCCTAAGAAGAAGAAGAAGATCAACAAGAAAGTAACATTTAGACTCCGTGAAAAAAAGTTTGCGGGTAAAAATCAGATTGGACATAAAATTCCTCCCTCAGACCATCAGCTTCCATGGCTGATGTCTGACTTTGCTAATGGTTGATGATTAGGGACCTCATAGGAGTACTCATGATGTTGTGAGATAATGGCCTTCTTCTAAGGTGCTGTGACTCCCATAGAGGTATTGAAGTCCCTATCAGAGTGGAGAGAAAGAGGAAGGGTTGGCAATCCCTAAGCCACCCAGCCTTGAGGGAAGTGCTGTCAGATTCCTGTGGACATTCTTTGGTGGACATCCAGTGAGGTTAGGAGTGAGGTTTGTTCTGTTATGTCTTCAAGTGTTTGTAGCTGGTGTCAATATTGGGAATGGTATGAAACAAGTAATATTAGTTGCTTGCCATTCCATGGGTAGTACAAGCAGCAAAAGTTGGTGGCGTAAAGCAAAAAAAAACAAACCCTGTATATACCAAGGCACTTAACCAAGCACAGTAAGATAATACAGGAATGTTTTAGGATACAGAAAAAGGAGCTCTATCGGCTGTATGCTGTCACCATTTTTTCACACCTACCTGACGTCATCATGGATAATGGACGGATCTGGATGGATTGCTGAGCAAAACCTAATTTTCTTATGTTGGAAGTAGCTGACCTCGTGGTAATAGTTGGAAGTTGCCATTCCTTCCATGAGCTTGATTCACAACAATTAATCATTTGTCTCTCCTTGTGTGGTCCTTTCTTGAGGACACAGTGTGCCACCATCAATATGTAAATCACTATCTGTCACACAATGGTCAGGTGTTCTTTGTATAGAAATAGGTGTTGGTTAGAACACCAGTCATGTGATGTGCTGTGCTGTGATAACTGTTTCAGCTCATTTGACCACTGAGAGATTTTTTTTTCTTTTACATAATTGATCTACACAGGTGGAGCTCCCCAAAGCAGCCCCAATATATCGCTGGTCTTCATATGTGATCTTCACATGTGATCTTCATATTGATGTCTTTACAAACCTCAGCAGCCTTAAACTATAGCCCAGCCTTGGTTACTTGGTTATCAGCCAGGTCTTGGAGGCATTGACATGGTAGCCATAACTGGGTCCATTGGGGGGGGGGGCTTGGTGGTGGTAGCCATAACTGGGTCCCAGGGTGGGGGTGGTAGCCATAACTGGGTCCCAGGGTTGAGAGTGCATCCCACCAGTCCATGCTCTGAAGTTGGCTAATTCCCAGTTGCAGCAGCAACATCATGTGCAGACAGACAGCAGGTCTGCTGCTCAGAGTTGGGGGGCAGTTTGTGGAGCATTGGAACTGCTGCAAAAGCATAACAAGAGCCATCAAGACCTGTGGCAGATATTACTATAATATTTATTAAAACATAGTATTTTAGACGGGAAAATAATTGTTTATGACACTTAAAATGGGTTAAAGTTGTGGTATGATTTACAACTTTGTTTTCACTCGAATTCAGTTAAACCAGTTAGTCCTAATCACAGGTAAAATTCCATTTCATGAACTCCCCTCCCCCCCCCCACCATTCCAAGTATTCAAAGCTAGACCTGTGTGTGTGTGTGCCATAGGTAACAAGGCATTGCTGGAGGATCTTGTGTGGTCCCTTCTTGAGAGCACAGTGTGTGGTACCATACAAATCACTAGCAACACGATATGAACTAATAAAGATTGTAGCAATGGAGGGACTGAGATGCCTGATGTTGTGTAAGGCAAACATATCCTGCTGAGGGAGTTCAATGCATTGCTGGCATCCGCTAATAAAGCTGCCTCAGTATCATTATCTTAGAATACTTCTCGTATGGAGTGAACGGGAATCTTAACAGTCAGGTATTTGTCCAGCACAGAACTGGACAGCGCCAGCAACCATCCTAAATATCTCCCTTGGTGCCTGCAAGAACAGCTTTGGACAGTGATGCCATTTGACCAATAGCTGACTGACTTAAGATTGCCTATATCTATTCCATATTACAAACTAGCCGTGGTCCCCACCACACCCTGTGGTGTAGGACTCTTACTCCATAGCCTCAGGGTAGACAAGCTTTCTTGATTTGATTGGTACCAGGAAGGTGAGCTTGCCCACACTACCAGTGCACGAGGTTACAACATGCAACATCCCATGTGTGAAACACATTACAGTGAGGTCATCACCCAACACCTGGAATGTCTAGCTGAGATACCCCACATTGCCCCAGGTGAAGAAAACAGAGTTATAGTGAATTTAGATGGAACACGAGAAAAATGGCGTATTTTTGCAATATTAATATCACTTTTGGTTCAGTCCAATCACATTTAATTCAGCCACTGATATCACATCTCAATATATCATTGTTTTTTGGCTTCTTATTATTGTAGGGCTTCTAGATAACCACTTCCCTAGTCTGGTTGCTCAGACAACAGACTAGTCAGTGCAATGGGTAATTACAAAGTGCATATCTTGAGGTAGTGATTTTAATTTAAATATTGTACACTACTTGCTACTGGCACCACTTTCATGATGGCACTTTTTTATCTCCTACCTGTCATGGGCGTGCACTCTGATGATCCCTTACATACTGGCATGAGGTAGCTAACTTAAGGTCCCCTGTTGTCCACTGTGGTGTATAAATCGGCCCTCCAGTGGCTTTGGCATGGTTGGCTGGTGTACTGTTGATCAGGCATTGATGGAGTGTTAGGTTCTGACCACGAGTAAACATTTTGGGGAGAAAATGATGCACAGTATATACGTTTGTCTCTGTTTCTATAGGAGGCATCATCCTAGCATGGAGGTATATGGTAAGGGATTGTCATTTTGATTGATTTTTATTATTTTTTGGTTTATTTTTTTAATCTCTGTTTGCAGCTGTCACAGGTTTTTGGTTGACTAGCAGCACCGACTATGTAAGGCTAGAAATGCCAAAAATGGTACTTCAGCACAAACACTTGAACCTAGGGAGTTAGACCCATGAACCCATATACATTGGATCCCCACTACCCCTTCAGATGGATACTGCCCCCCTTGCTGCCCTTTTTCTTTGACTTCATTGTCCCCCTCAAGTCTTAAATTGGCCAAACTGATTTCTGTGAAACTTTGTGCGTATGGTTGTTGCATGATGACGAAGGTTTTAGCCACCACTCCCTCCCCCACCAACACAATATCACCACACACCCACCACTCCCTTCCCCACCAACGCAATATCACCACACACTCACCACTCCCTCCCCCACCAACGCAATATCACCACACATCCACCACCACCTCCCCCACCAACGCCATATCACCACACACCTACCACTCCCTCACCAACGCCATATCACCACACACCCACCACTCCCTCCCTCACCAACGCCATATCACCACACACCCACCACTCCCTCACCAACGCCATATCACCACACACCCACCACTCCCCTCACCAATGCCATATCACCACACACTCACCACTCCCTCCCTCACCAACGCAATATCACCACACATCCACCACCACCTCCCCCACCAACGCCATATCACCACACACCCACCACTCCCTCACCAACGCCATATCACCACACACCCACCACTCCCTCCCTCACCAACGCCATATCACCACACACCCACCACTCCCTCACCAACGCCATATCACCACACACCCACCACTCCGTCCCTCACCAACGCCATATCACCACACACCCACCACTCCCTCCCTCACCAACGCCATATCACCACACACCCACCACTCCCCTCACCAACGCCATATCACCACACACCCACCACTCCCTCCCTCACCAACGCCATATCACCACACACCCACCACTCCCTCCCTCACCAACGCCATATCACCACACACCCACCCCCACCAACGCCATATCACCACACACCCACCACTCCGTCCCTCACCAACGCCATATCACCACACACTCACCACTCCCTCCCTCACCAACGCCATATCACCACACACCCACCACCACCTCCCCCACCAACGCCATATCACCACACACTCACCACTCCCTCCCTCACCAACGCCATATCACCACACACCCACCACCACCTCCCCCACCAACGCCATTTCACCACACACCCACCACTCCGTCCCTCACCAACGCCATATCACCACACACTCACCACTCCCTCCCTCACCAACGCCATATCACCACACACCCACCCCCACCAACGCCATATCACCACACACCCACCACTCCGTCCCTCACCAACGCCATATCACCACACACTCACCACTCCCTCCCTCACCAACGCCATATCACCACACACCCACCACCACCTCCCCCACCAACGCCATATCACCACACACCCACCACCACCTCCCCCACCAACGCCATATCACCACACACCCACCACTCCGTCCCTCACCAACGCCATATCACCACACACTCACCACTCCCTCCCTCACCAACGCCATATCACCACACACCCACCACCACCTCCCCCACCGACGCCATATCACCACACACCCACCACCACCTCCCCCACCAACGCCATATTACCACACACCCACCATCACTTCCAGTGGGAGAGAAAGATTAAGAAATTCCTATTCTTGGCTTATTTGAATATAGTTCATGTGTTTATTGTTACCAAGAAATACCTCCTTGCCAAATTGAAGTTACCATATTATAGTATTAACATACGTGATAAGCAATGCATATCTGTGTTTGTGTGTGTGTTTCCTGTTCCAGGTCTAAGAGAATGTTCCTGAGAAATGCAGACATTCCCTCTGCTGAATAAGAGAACACAAGAATGTTCATTTCAACACATTTTATACATATGTATACATGTAGATGCTACGGTGGTTTGTTGTTTATTTTTAAATTTTATTATTATTTTTTTAATAGTTGATGTGATCAGCCTCTATTTTCCATTCTAGAATGTTGTCCACATGTGTATATATACCACATAAAGTTATTTTCTGATATTGATGGTTACTATTATATCATTTTGTTCTGACACAAATTTTATTTTCAAGATTGTTAAATTTAGGGGGAAAAAATCTTAGACCATTCCATACTGCACAATAGAAGCGGTTTTACCCGTGTCTGGAATGGGTTTCATGCGTCCACACTACACCTGGTTTCATCCCAAAACGGGTTTGACCTGAAACCTTCAGTAGAATGCGCTTCAAGCAGCTCAGATTTATGGAACATACCTGTGGATTTATTGCTGACATTTGCTATTAGGAGTTTAGCTACTAACAGCTTTCCCACCCCCTCTATCTTCCCTTTTATGTGATGGCATTGTGTAGGGAAAAAGACAGAACAATGCAGCACACCAGAAAATAAATACTCTGTTTCTATGCCTGCAGAGGAAAACCAATTAATATGCCCAATATACTGTTTTCTGTGCACTGGATGATATTTTATACCCATTTACATCAGGTGTCCCAGCTTAGAGGTAGGGGGATAGTACCTCCTGGAAGTAATACCTTTTGAAGGTCTCTAAATTTATGTTAATCAGCCATGAGTTTCAATCTTTTCATTTTATCAATACTGTTTATCAAATTCTGGAGCACACTGTTCTTCAAGATTACAAGTGGGAACCTGTTTAATTGGATTTAACAGGGGGAGGGAATTGAATTTGATGTGTTTCCATGGTTAAAACCTGATAAATGCCCATTGATTAACACACTCAAATACCAAAATTGCTGAAGTTTATGAATTGCCCAAAATTTAAACTGAACTTATTCATCTCCAGTGCATTTTAGAATAGGTTGGTATGTTTGCCCCAGATCACCCACTAGGTAGAGCACTCACAGATTATGTTCACGTGTGACCGTGTCCACATACACCAACTGGATCACTCAAACTTCATTAACCACCTACACTTATTTTGTAGTACTGAATCAACCTAGATCTAGGAGAGGATATTCTAAACTTTAACAATGACAAACCAAATTTTGAAAATTAGAACTAATTAGAATTCAAAGACCCATTGAGCTATGTATTTCACAGCAGTTATAATGCCCACAACCTCATCAAGACAGCCCACCTCACCCATCCTTATGTGAAAACTCTAGAACAGTATCACAGATATCATAATGTATCATTCTACTGAACATGTTTGGTCTGCAAGTTCAACAAGTTGTCAGTCAGATGAGGGGTGGGTTGTCTTGAGGATTGGTGGACTGTTCTTTCACTGGGAGTCTTGGCAGATCTGTTAACACTGTTGGTAGCCAGAGGGGTGTAACTGGCAGTCAGGGCTTTATCTGACAAATATTTGGCTGATCTTTGACTAATCAATCTCCTAGCAGCTGGTGAGAGCAGACGAAGACGCTCAGACTTGGAGGGTGTGGCTCCCAAGCGACTGCGCAGGATAGCAGGGCTATAACAAAACATCAAAACAACATCACAACAGCATCACAATAGCAGTCATGAGTTAGTCATTGATCAAATGTCACATAAGCACACACCACACCTACTTCCCCCCCCCCCCCCCCCCCACCAAGCTATTGATGATTCAGTATCTAACCACAGGAAAGCACTCATCACAGGGAATGAAAATACAATGGAAACTTTCTGAACTCACCTTGAAGCCATGGAAGCTTTCTTTCTTGCTCTGTTTGCCTTTGATACTTGATCAGCAAGCTTATGGGCCACTTGTTCTCTCGCGGAATCCTTTGGTAGTTTGAAGGAAGGCCCAGGGGCTGGTGTGACATCAGAGCCCAGTCTTAGTGGGGTGCCTTCAATACTACCCCAAGTCATGAGAGGAGAAGCATCCACACCTGCACACACACACAGTCACCATTATGATGCTCGACAGTAACCTACATTAGATATTCCTTGAAGCTAGCAAGGTGATGAGCAAGCAAGGTGATGTGTCAGTGATAACAGAAGGAAAACACACAAAATCCAAATCTGCTGGCAGAACCATGTGTTTCCAGTATATTGCCATGGCAGTAGAATAATAGCCAAAGGGGTGTGGTTTTGTGGTTTTTGAACTATTTACACCCACACATACAGTAGTAGTCAAAATAATGAGTTCACATTGCCTGGAGTTTTGAAAACTTTCAATAATGGACTGAGGATAAAAGAAATGGTTTTTATAAGTTTTAAAAAACGGCTGGTCAATTTTAAAATAAAAAATGTCTGTGGTAATTGTTTGTTGTTGTTGTTGTTGTTTTTTTAAGTCCCATTAAAAATGTACCAAATGTGATCATATTTCGGTCATTACTGTATTGTACTTTTTATTACTTGGAAATTTCCCACCAAATGGAACCATGATTGCAAGGCTCTGAAGACACGAATCGGTCCTGTGGTGGCGCAAATAATACAGAAATCTGGACATAACTTACTTGACTTTACCATACAGTTGAATTAATGCCCACTGCACTGCTTGTGGTGTTGTTGATCTTTACTAGTTTTTTCCATGTGCTCTTTGGTCATCTTGCTGTTATTGTTTGGGAGGGATACAACAGTGACACAAGCTATAGCAGGGAAGAGACTCAATATAGCTTCCCTACATTGGTGACCTGACAAACATGTTCACTGAGACAGCATTCTCCTACTTTCACTGCTAATTTCACTGTGAGTTATTCTTCACATTATGGTTGAAGCTCAGGCTGTTGCAGATGCCTTGATGACAGCTACCCTCCATATAGTAGCCCTCAAACTACCAGAGTTCTCACCTTACAGGATTGAATACTGGTTTATTGCTGTTGAGGCAGAATTAAACTGGCGGGTTCCTGCCATTACCCAGGACCAGACCAGGTATAGCTATGTGGTGGCAGCACTTAAGGGCCAGGTTATGGATAGGGTGATTGATATATTATTATTATTATTATTATTATTATTATTATTATTACTTTTATTATTATTATTATTATTTTGATTATGCACATGGGTATTTTGATTTTGACAACTCCTACCTGTTCTGATGAAGAAAAAAGGGGGAAAGAAAAAAGAAAAAAGGATGTAGAGACTAACTTCTATCTGCTGGCTGACTGCCCATTCGTGGAAAGGTCCAAGTTGGGGATGGATAAAATCTGTGGGGAAAAAGAGCCTGGTACCTTCAAGTGGACTTAATGGTTAGCTATGTTTTTAGTTTTACTATGAGCTACTCCATGTAAGCCTGGCCATTCTTCTGGGCCTTTTATTACTTTTTTAATTATGAAAGTAGGGTAGGAAGGGTGATACTTGCATGTTAGTGTTACTGTATCCGTAGCGTCATGCCTTCTTACTCTGGAGAGTGCTAGGTGTGTTGTTTTAAGTCATCTTTTAGGGCATCCTCTTAACAGTAGGTGCTGGTACAGCATGAGAGCATGTTTATTTTAAGTACTCACTGTACTGGACAGTCTTATTAATTTAATTAATTTCCCTTAACTAGTGCAGATGGGTATGTTGAGGGTGAGCAGAAGAAAAATGAAGATAATTGAAAGTGTTGGTTGGTTTATAGTAGGGTTGTAAATCTAGTGTGTTAGTTTGAAGAATCTAGTTGCTTTAGATATTTCTAAATCTACGTAATTGAATGATTGATTACTGTGTTCTGATGTAAATTTAATTGTAGGGTGTATGTTATTTAATTTATTGGAAAATGCATTAAAAGTGCTTCTGTAGCAGGCCAAATGATTTTAATATCGTCGATATACCTTTTGTACAGGAGGGGTGATGGAAGACTCTCTGCCAAGGACTGAAGAAACTGCTGTTCTACTTGGGCCATGTATATATTGGCGAATGTTGGTGCCACTCTTGTGCCCATGGCCACTCTTTTGACTTGTCTATACATTTTGCCAAGCCCTAGCCCTAGACACTCTTTCCTCATCGACACAGGTGAAGAAGTTTCTCTCGTCCTGGCTTCTCCTGCCTATCACCGTGCAGCTGTTTCCTCCCTCTACCCACTCTGCCCCACTGGTGGTAGCCAATGGGAGGGAAATTAAAAATTACGGCACACGTCGCCTTCCACATATATTTGGCAACAAATGCTTCCAAGGGTCTTTCATCGTCACTGATGTGAACCAGGCCATGCTTGATGCAGACCTTTTGCTTGATAACGGACTCCTAGTCAACCTAGGAGGACAGCGCCTCCTTCACTCTGCTACATATGCCACCATTACAGCACCCAGCATTGTGTCTACAAGTACCTTTGGCTGTGACCAAACCTCCTCAAGTAAACAGTGTCTATGCCAACCTACTCACCTCTAGGCCCAAACTGACTGAGTTGACTTTTCGCATGGACAGGATCCTTCACAGGGTCAAGCTTTGTATCGACACTGGTCAGTGTCCTCCTGGCCGCATGCCAGCTCAGTGTTTGTCTCCCAACAAACTCGCTGTGGCCAAGGCTGCATTCAAAGAGGTGGAGGACATTTGGAATATCCAGCGCTCCTCCAGTCAATCAGCATCCCCACTCCACATTGCATCCAAGCCTGGTGGTGGTTGGCACCCATTTGGGGGTTTTAGATGCCTCAATGGCCGCATCAACGCTGACTGTTACCTGGTGCCCCACATCAAAGACTTTGCTAGTCAACTTTCGGGTAATACAATTTTCTCAAAGGTCGACTTGATTGAGGGCTATCACTAGATTCCTGTACATGCTATGGACATCCCCAAGACAGCGGTGATAACTCGTTTCGGCCTTTTCGAGTTTATCTGCACACCATTTGGCCATGCCAATACGGCCCAGGCATTTCAGCGCCTGATGGACTCAGTCTTGCGGGTTTTATTCATTTACCTCATGACCAGTTCCTCTCCTGATCAGCATCTTTGGGACCTCACTGCCGTTTTTGGTCGTCTTGAATGACATGGCCTCATTATTCACTCAGGTAGTTGTGTTTTTGATATACCGAGATAACTTTCCTCAGCCATGTGGTCAATGCCAAAGGCATATGACCCATGCCAACTCAAGTGACAGCTATCCAAGATTCCCCCTGCCCAACAGTAATCAAGGAATTGCAAGCCTTCCTAGGAGTGATTAACTTTTATCACAGGTTTGTACCAGCCACTGCACAGTTGCTTCATCCTCTCTACAGCACTTTGGTCGGCCGTCCCACCAGGACCTCTCCGGTGAAATGGTCAACCCCCATGGACAAAGCATTCCATGATGCAAAGACCACCCTGGCCTCTGCTACTCTTCTGGTTCATCCCCGTCAGGATGCCTCCCACAACCGTGATCATTGATGCTTCAGATTTGGCCATTGGAGGTGTCCCCGGGCAATTCATAGATGGCCTCTGGTGACTACTGGCCTTCTTCAGACGCAAGCTCCAGCCGGCCTCGACTAGTTATAGCGCATTCGACAGAGAATTACTCGCTGCCTATGCTTCTATTTGGCACTACCAGTATTTCCTGGAGGGACGTCGGTTTTCACTTTTTACCGACCACAAGCCACTCATATTCACCCTCAATAAGGTCTCAAATGCCTGGTCTGCACGGTAACAGCGCCAGCTCTCAGCGATCTCCGAATACACCATGGACATCAGGCATGTTGCAGGCAAGGACAATGTGGTTGCAGACGCTCTTTCCCAGGCGGCCATTTCAACCATCAGTGGGGACATTGATTTCTCTGCCCTTGTGGCTGCCCAACTCGCAGATCCGGTCAACATAGCTGCCTGTCAGACAGCAATTATGGGACCTCAACTTAAGGACATTCCTTTTGGACTCAATAATACAACTCTATTATGTGATGTGCCTCTTGGTCAGCCACATCCCCTCACACCTGTTTCCTTCTGCTGCTGTATTTTCGACACTCTTCATGGCCTCAGCCACCCGGACGTATGGGCAACCCGCAAACTGGTAGCTCACAAGTACGTTTGGCATGGTCTTGGTCGACAGGTCAGAGAATGGGCCAAGTCATGTATCGCTTGCCAACGAGCTAAAGTCAATTTCCACCATCGTGCCCCACTATCTGAGTAAAACAAGCCCATACTCCGTTTCGACCATGTGAATGTGGATCTTGTAGGGTCACTCCCTCCCTCCAAGGGTTTCACCCACCTCCTCACAGTGGTGGACAGAGTCACTCGCTGGCCAGAAGCAATTCCCCTGGCTAACACAAATACCAAAGATGTGGTTGATGCCTTCTTGAGTGGTTGGATTACTCGTTATGGCCTCCCATCCAATGTCTCCACTAACCGAGGACCCCAGTTCACGTCCCAACTCTGGCAAGATCTCTCTGACCTCCTCAGAACCAAGCTGCACCGCACTATGGTTTACCATCCCCAGGCAAATGGCCTTGTGTAAAGGTTCCATGGAAGCATGAAGGCATCCCTCAGAGCACGTTGTCAATCACCATTCTGGACATCCAAACTTCATTGGGTCATACTTGGCCTCAGGACCATGCCTAAAGATGACCTAGGTATATCTCCAGCAGACCTAGTATTCGGGTCTCTGCTCATGGTCCCCAGAGAGATCATGGGTCATGGCCAGGGTGAACCAGTTCCAGAACTGCTCCACCGCCTCCGTGACAATGTAGCAGATATCCGACCTGTTCCACTAGTACACCACGCCTCTCTCGCCACCTCATCACCCATATCTATGTTTTCGGCTAAGTTCGTCTTCATTCGTCACGACGGCCACAAGTCGCCATTACAGCCACGTTATGATGGCCCATTTCATGTATTGGCCCCAGGGGACAAATTCTTCAAGGTTCAGGTTGGCCATTGTGAGGAGATCATTTCTACTGACAGACTAAAGATCGCACATGTTGACGGGTCTGCTGAGGTCCAGGTGGCACAGCCACCACGACATGGTCGCCCTCCACACCCCCGACACAGCCTGCTGTTCTACCACCTCAAGAGCAACCAAGTGCTGCAATCCCAGAATCTACACGCTCTGGATGAATCATCAGGACACTGGTAAAGTTTTTGGACTGAAATAACCGTCTACGATACAGTTCATTAAGATCAAGTCAGTTCTGGGGGGAGCTGTGTGGCGGCGCAAGCAACACACAGAAATCTGGACATAACTTACTTGACTTTACCATACAGTTGAATTAATGCCCACTGTACTGCTTGTAGTGGTGTTGATCTTTACCAGTTTTTTTCCATGTGCTTTTTTTTGGTCATCTTGCTGTTATTGTTTGGGAGGGATACAACAGTGACATAAGCTATAGCAGTGAAGTGAACTCATTATAACTTCCCTACAATCCCACCAATTACCCAGCAACAGTAACTGGCATCTATGCAAATACAGACAGTGAGTAAGAAAGGAACAATTTAAACTAAAGTCAATCACAGAATTCCTATGCAAGCATTCGTGCAACATATTGAAGTACTAAAATAAATGTTTTGTTTTTTTTAAACAAAATAATAAATAAACATCTTGCAGGAAAAAAACATGCATGTATCTATTTAGAGAGCACATGGAATAAGCAAATAGAATAGAGTGAGTGTTGGACGATCCAGTAGTTGGTGGTAGATTCATGACAGCACTATATATAGTTCATATCATTAAACACTGTTTGGGCAGAACACAACACATAGTCCAGAACCTCAAGTATTGTCTGGGTATCCTGAAGCCACGCCCACAATAGGACACAAGATTGCCCCAAAATGCATAGTAATGTTGGCATCCCACAAACACTGGAATAAAAAGTAAATAACTTCTTGTCAATATGAAACCCACCCAATACTAGTGGTCTTCAGTGCATGAATGCCCACAGGGTCAAGTGTGTGGCGGGTACGATATATGAGAGTCCACATACTGAGCTCAGGTTAACATCTGACCAAAAGAGGCATAAAACCACACCCACATGCATGTACAGGAGACATGTCTTCAGATAACACCAATATAACATACCTGGCTGGATCTGTGGAGTGACCATGAACCCGTACCCTTTGACCTGTGGACTGTCTTCAGCACACTCAGCTCTGCCATCCACTCCAATCTTGTCATTCCCAACATTCTTTGACCGACCAGAAGACGAAGTTGTTGCTCCTTCTTGAAGCTTCTTGACGAACTGTCCAGGCAGTCTTGTGTTGCTGTGCACAATGGCCTTTGTCTTCCGTGAGCGCTCCAGCAACTCCAATGCATTGTACTCCACACCCTCAGGGATATACATTAGAGAGTTCTTGGCTGTGTAAGTCCAAGAGTCCAACACAGCTCTGCGAGACTCATCCCTACTACCACTGCTATCAGTGATAGCCAGATTGCTGCTAGAAGGCAATGCCGCATAATCTCTCTCCTTTTGCTGCAGCCAAGCATACTTCTGCTGGTGAGCGACTCTATATTTCTCCAACATTTCATTAAAAGAAGCATCGTCCTCGCTCTGGTACTTATTTAGAAACTGATCAAGCCCCAAGGCTTTCTTGTCATCCAGAAGATTAATGGCATTACCTGAGCTCTCCTTAAGGTCCACTCCTTGCAGTTGTTCTGTACAAGATGATCTAGCTGTTGTGTCTCCTTCGAGATGTCCCTTCATGACACCGCTTCCCGCTGCTATTCTGGCTTCCATTTTCACTACATCTGGAAAGAAATCTCGCTTAATGATATCTGTAAGTGCCTGAGAGATAAATAGAACAATGATGTGTGAGCTGGTACAGGGTCAAGCTATGCAAGACTGTTTCACACAGGCATCCTACTACAGGTAATGTCAATATAGTCATATACCTGACCAATAATGGATAATTGATAGCTATAACTTAAAAAGACAGGGCCATTTCCTATATCCACTGTCATACTAAGGGGTGCAGAGAGATATACTCAAGGACTAAACTTATGCCACATTAAATCATCAAGTCTGTTGCTATAGCGTATTATATCTAAGGAAATATAACTGGGCCATGTCCTACGGGTGTGCACACACGGAAATAACAAGCTTACAGACCAACCTCAGTAAATTCTTCCTCTTCCACAGCGGTTTTTGTATATTTCTCTGGGACCGAGGTAACCACTGCGTCCCCTGGTGTACATTGCAAGGCCTTACCGTCTTCACGGCTCACCATTTCACTCCCAGGGAGAGAAGACATATTTTCGATGAAACTCTGTTGTTGGTATAGGTCGTTTGAGGTTTAGAAACCACGCCCCCAAACATCAGTTCATGCTGCGGTTGTAATTCTGTAATGAATATTCAACGTGTAGCCAGCATATCTGAGCGTGTCTTCATCCCCTGGAGGGATACTTTGCTGGAAACACGCTCCAAGTGTGGTCAGAAAAACTGTGCCAAGACCTTTTGTTATCTCTGTCAGTAGGATGGGTACCTATCTAAATTAAATTAATTACTTCCCTAATTGAAGTACAAATAACATTGTAATTGAATTACAGTGGAAACTCCCTAAAGGGACTCTCTGCAATAGGGACAACCTCTCTATACAATGCACAAGCAGCAAGGCACCCACCAGATTGATTTCCTACAAGAGCTAATAGATCAGTACCTCTGAAAGTGAACCCTTCAAATTTCGAACAGACAAAAGCTGGGGCAACTTCCAATAAATCCATTAAAAAGGGACCTTTCAGAAGGGAAAAAAGCTACACCCCAGCCTTTTTATGAAAATGAATGAACAAAAATCAAGAATAAAGATACACAAGCTAAATGAGGTTAAATTAGGAGGTGAATGACTCTGAAGATTATCCACCAACTTCCTTTTGCTTCTTAATGTAGGTATATTGTTTCCAGCAAAAACCATCAATTTTGTTCCACATTTCACAGCAGAATCCCTTGTTGATCTCTCTGTGTAAAAACAACGCTAATTGTTAGTTTCTCATAAAAATAAAAACAACAAAGAGGGCATGCCAGTTGAGTTTTGAAACAGGGCCATGAACACTCACTTAATAAGGTCCTAACTATACACTCCTAATCACTGTCTATGTTGTTTCCCCCCTTTCCATTATAGAAAAATGGAACTAATCCTTGTCTATACTCCCCATGAAGTAGTAAGTACTATAATTAACTGTAGTAACATAAGAGATTACTACTAGGACATTAATAGATATGTATTGGCTGATCTTGGGCAGACCTCTGATAAAGGATAACCTCTCTACAAAGGACAGATGAGTGGGTCCCAACGTGTCCACCGTTTGGAGGTTCCACTGCATATTTTGGTGATAATTTAAAATGCCGGTCTTAGTTCACCTAATCACACTAACAATTCGAAGCAGAATTAGCTTCAATCACAAAGTCGGTATTGATGCAATAAAACTGCATATGGACACTGGTATAAGACGTGATATAATAATGAACAAAGAAAACCATAACAAAATCTTTCGACAAATACTACAACAGTTCATAGTACAATTTATTATACTAGTAACTATACACAGTTACACTTCTATTATTTCCTAACCTGTTAATGCAATTATTTCCGAGGTACACTTACTCTACAAAGCTCAGTATTTAAATGCACTTCTCTAAAAACCAATATATGAATAGCTCTTATTTTGTGTGTACGTACATCCTGTAAACATTCCTCTAATTTGTGAAACTACAGAGTCAGGAAGGAAACCAAAGAACCGTAATTACAATCTCAGTGCAATGGTGTGGTTAACTAATTTTGATTAACTTATTCTGGGTATGGCATACTAACCTATCAAAATGGCCATTTCAGGCATACTAATGGAGCAACTGCATTGAAAAAAACAAACAAACAAAACAAACCTGAATAATCTACTTCCAATTATATGGAATAGTGAAAATTTGATCTTAAAAAGGGGAGGGTAGGTTCAGCAGAAATGTGCTGCTCATCCATTCACTAAATCATTGAAACTGCACAGCAAGCTTGCAAAGAAGTAGAGCTTCATACCCCAAGCTTGCTGAACAGAATTGAAAAATCTTTGCCACCTCAAATTTCTCCCTTCTCCCCTCCTGAATTAATGGGTGTGGCTGAAATAACCTCTGTGCTATGGTTATACACAGTGGTTACTCTCACAACATAGTAAACACTTTGTTTTCTGAACAAATAAACCATTCATTCTGCATACCCCCCCCCCCCCCCTTCAATTCCGTGGTCCTGTTTGAATCAGTCGATATTGCATGCACAGGTGTTCAATCCAACAGATCTCACAAATATTTTGTTCCTATTGACCTTTCAAGCACACAACCTCCATGTCATTCCCTCATCCCCCACCCACTTTGCACTGACATAACTCATATTAACCAGAAACATTGCACAAGGGAACAGAGAAATGGGATCAACCATCAACAAGGAAGAACACGTAACGGCAACTGTTAGAATTGAAACTGCATGCCCCCAGGGCCACTGAATGCAAAGTGTACTCCGCCCCCTCCTCCATGCCTCCCTCCTCCTCCTCCTCCAAACATACTGGAAAACAAGTCGCTGGGATCAAAATCTGTATACAAACAAATCAGAAAACAATATGTAAAATTACTACAAAGAAAAAAGAAACTATTTAAGTGTTCAACACTAACCCATGCCCATTTCTTCTATATCCTGGCCATTGTCATAGCGAGACTTCTTCTTGGGATCGGACAGCACTGAGTAGGCTTCACTGACCTCCTTGAAGATACGCTCCTCCTCCTCCCTGAGAGCATCATCCGCACCAGCATGTCTGTCTGGATGGTGCAACATGGCCGACTTCTTGTATCCCTTCTTGATTTCATGGTCAGTGGCACTCTTGGTCAGGCCAAGAATCTTATAGTAGTCTTTTCTCTTGGATAACTTGAGCTGGTGTTTAGCATCCTTGACTGCCTTCCGGTTCTCAGACGAAGGATCTTTCTGCAGCACTAGTTCAAAGTCCCTCACAGCTTCATCATGCTGCCCATTATCTTGGTATCTATGGTAACAGGAAATTGGTCTATGTAATATGGAGAATTGGGACATCTTATATACAATTGCTGTGTAACATGGTGTTCCATACAATTTAGCTCTGCGTTGGTAGGCACGGATGTAGCCAGGGTCCAGCTTGATGGCCTCACAACAATCCTCTATGGCTTCCTTTAATCTGCCAACCTGCACAGTGTTTGATGTAAATAACATATGATGTGCATGTGTGTGTGTGTGCGCAGTTGACGAGGATACAGCATTGACAAGGACTCAATAAAATATTTTCACTTCTATGATCAACTGTTTGTTCTTGTTCTAATTGATATTACCAACACAAACCTTCTATTCACCTGAACTCAATCTCCTTCAAGGACTCCATGCATGGACAGACTTTACACATGCCAGTACTGATTTTAGGTGAAGTTTGCTAGTAGTTCAGGGGTCTACATAAGCTATCCCACCACTCGTTGCTATGGTTACTATGGCGACAACCAGGTAGGTTTGATAGAGTACATAACTAACAACATTTATTGTGTACTAATGCAAGAAGTTCCTCTTATAACATCTCAACAACATCACCACATCAATTGAAGACCTTCCAACTGCACCACACATGAACTACATTGCCAAAATATACAAACCAAACAATTTACATGATTTTTCTAGTGGACTTTAGTCAACTGTTTTGTGTGGTTGACCAGTAAGGGCTAATATTACATTGAAATAAAAGCCAGTCCACACTGCACACTAAAACCAGTTTCCCCTGTGTCTGGAACAGGTTCCATGGCTCCACACTAGAATGGGTTCTATCCCAACGGGTTCGTGTGAAACCACCAGAAGGGTAGGTTTCATGCAGCTCAACCATATTTAACATTCCTATGGCTTCATTGTTGATGCGTGCTATTAGGAGTTTAGCTGCTAACAGCTCTCTCTCTTCCTTCCATCATTTTGGTGATGCCATTTTGGAGAGAATAAGAGAGAATAAAGAAGCACTATAGGGCAAATAAAACACCCGTCTTTATACCAGGTACAACCAAGCCTATTGATCAGCCCAGCCAATTATTCAGCCCATGCAGGTAATATGGAGCGAGTTCAGCACCATGCCAGTGTGGACGCAAGAAAATAGTTGAGACCTGGTCTTGCTGGAGAGAGATATAATCAGTTTGTAGTGGGACAGACACCTGATGTGCTGGCTACAGAGGAAGTGAAGTAATTAAGGTTATATGTTTGTGTACACACACACACACACACACACACACACACACACACACACACACACACACACACACACACCTCCCGTGTGTATGTGTGTACGAATAATGATCCAGAGAGGCCTGTTGGGAGGAGTCATAAGAAGACTCCAGAGAAACAACTCCTACTAAAGACATTCCCATACTTCCAGCTTGCTATTCAGTCTTTCACAATAAGCTTCTAAAAAGTTGAACTAGACACACACGAGCACAGCATCACACAAACATACTGTGCATTATTAAGAACAAAAAGCACAAGTAAAGCTAGTGCCCACCCACTACTCTTCAAGGTGAGAGGTAATATATTTGTGACAACATACTCCATGGCATGAATACAATGATGAATGCTATTGTGGAGCAGCTCACAAACCTTTGAGGCAACAAGAGCTCGGTTGCAGTGAAGCTTGGCATTTGCAAAGGTGTTGAGAGGGTCAATCTCAAGGGCCAGACTATACACTTCATGGGCTTCTCCATTTTTTCCCCGACGGAACAAATCGTTTCCTTCCTCTTTCTTCCTCAGAAGCAACTTTGCTTTCTAATGAAGTAAATCCAACAATTAAACATGCACGGCAACATGCAAGCCAGAAAAATGCATTATACCTTCAGCGCTAATCTTGATTTGGTGTGATCAGGATCAGTTCTTAAAGCATGCTGGAAGAATTGGGTGGCCCTGTCTTCAATATCTTGATAATAATAGCACATAGCCTTCACATAGAGAGCATTGGCATTGTTACGATCACTCTTCAACAGATCACTGTGTGGTCGGAGAGAAATACATGCAGTCCATCAGCAGGTATATCACCATGCAGCATGCATGCAGTAGTAATGGACATCTATCATATCACTCACTTGGCAATGATCTGGGCCTCATCGTAGCTCTTGGAGAACACCAGAGCCTCTGCCAGTTTGGTGCGAAAAATGATGCACTGTGGGGCCTCCTCCAGACAGCGCTGTAGCATGACAACAGCCTGCAACCACACCCACAAACCATGAATAAAGACAGAATTAGCTAGACATTAGAATTAACACTTGATATGATTACTTTGCGGTACTGTTTTCTCTCCATGGCGACGGTGGCGTCACCGAGATCCTTAAAGACAGATTGGGACACTCGTAGTTCCTGTAGGGCTTGCTTGTTCTTCGTCTCCACCTGGAGAACTTTATTGTAGTAGTCGATAGAGAGAGACGGATTACCCAACATCAGGTGACATTTGGCAGCCCTCAGGTAACCCTGCACAGTCAGCATAAGCACGATTATAGCCACTTACAACATATCCCTTTGGCTCTTGCACCAGTTCAACATACACTTCCAATGAACACTAATAGTTAATTCACACCAAATATTTGACACAGAATGGACTCTGGACCTTGACGTAGGTGTCATCAAGCTTGATGGCCTGTGTGCAATCTTCAAGGGCAGAGTTGAAGCGCTCCATCATCATCAGAGCTGCAGACCGATTGCTCCAGTACACTGCGTAACTGGGGTTGTGGTAGATTGCCTTACTGTAGAACTCCAGAGCTTCCTCATAGCAGCCGTTCTGGTAGGCTTGGTTCCCCCTTGCCTTGCTCTCCTCAGCCAATCTGTACACAGAAGCACAGTTGCCACTTCATGATATTCCCATCACAGATTATGGAGGAGGTTAACCTATGGTTTCACCCTCCTAGACATGCACCAAGGGTGGCCCATAGTGAGAGATAGAGAGAGACCCACACCGAGGACGCTACAAACGCATGCACACATGCACACACACAAAGAATGGCTAACAGAGAGAGAGAGAGAGAGAGAGAGAGAGAGAGAGAGAGAGAGAGAGAGAGAGAGAGAGAGAGAGAGAGAGAGAGAGAGAGAGAGAAAGCAGGACTAACATACACCAAGGATGGCTAACAGAGAAAGAAAGACAGATAACATAAGAGGGCCCTGGCAGACATATGAATAGTTTTGCATCACTAACCTATGCTTCCTGAGGGAAGTTGGTGACAGGAAAGATAGAATACAATATTTATATAAGAAGTCTTCCTTACATGTAAACAAGACATAAAAACACAACCACATGGAATATCAGTTAGAGCATCGGGAGAGACAAATTCCTATTGCACTCAGCAAAACAGAATCACAACAGTTTGATAGCAACTTCCATAGTTTTGCAGGTCTTTGAAGAAGTATGATGAAGAAGCATATCCTTCTGGAGAATGTCTTCCAGAGGACATGTGTACATCTGTGTATCTTGTGAAGTTAAACTGCCACTCTAATGGATGGAATTCCTCTTGGTAAGGCTTCGTTAATTTTCAGAGGCCAAAATCTACCTTCAATAAGTTTGTCAGGTGGAACAAAATAAGATACGAAAGGGAATTAGACAGAAGGGGAAAACATTTTTGTCTCCTTTTATTTTTGTGTAAGAAAAGTGTATCATAAGCCATTTTTAAAAGAAAAAAAGGGTAACTTGGTAAACATTATAGAGAAAATTGGATTTTAGAATAGCATTATGTGTACAAAAAAGAAAGTGTTGACACAATCCAACAGTCCCAATTTATGAAACTAGAAAGAAAAATCTATGTGTGGATACCTCCAATAGCAAATCCCCTATAAAGTTAATGCAATCTTCAGCTGCACCTCCTGTGACTATCAACATCAAATGGAAGAAAAATTAACAACTGCTACTGTTTAATCAATCTTGTATCCAGGAAGGCTTATATCCAGAAGGACTTAATTTAGTGAGGCCTTTATCCAGCACTTACATTAGTCTGGTGAGCCACACCTTCCTCGGAAGGGTATGGTGGCCCCCAGCTACAACATTGGTTCCCTTCCCCGGCATTCACGGGGAATCCTACCTCAAATGTAATGCAAACAGCTCCTGGATTAAAAAAATAATAATTTTTTTTTTGTTGGTAAAACATCACCTGCATAAGGAGTTGGACGAGCTTGCAACTCACTCAAATTTTATCGCATTGATTTGTGCAAATATAATACCAACCACAACATTGTTAATTGCATTCCAGTGGGACAGTTTAGTTGCTGCGGACACCAGACCTTTCTGATCATATTTTGAAAGGTGTGGCCAGCCAGACTAAACTGATGTATATGAGGCCGGTATCCAGGAAGTGATGTATCTAAGATGGCCTGTATCCAGAAAGGCCTGTATCCAGAAAGGCCTGTATCCAGGAGGCCATTTTCCAGAAGTACTTGTTTAGTAAAACTATTATCCTAGATGGACATAGTCTCGCTAACCAGACCCTTTACCCTGTAAACTACAAATGGGAAGGGAAAGGGTCTGGTCTAACCCTATACTTGATTTTTTTTTGTGCGTACGCAGCAAAACTTGAAGCAAAAGTGGGACGGTGTGCTTTTACGTATGAAATCTCTTTTTTTGTTATAGTGAGAGTCTAATTCTTCAAGAATACCCCTAGCTGCTAAACATTCCGCCCCGCATCTTCTTCTTTTTCCTTGGGTCAGCAGCTATAGGATTTCTACACAAACAAAAACGCTGCAAGGTAGCCATTTGCTTTATGTGGAATGATTTTTTTCTTCGTGTACAATATGTGAAAGGATACCCACGCTAATTATGGTTCTGTGCATGTCATCTTTCAAAACGATGGATTTAGTACAAACGAAACCTAATACAGTGTTGTACCAGACACTTTCTCACAAACTGCTTGTGGTTCAGAGGGTAAAGGGTCTAGCTAGCTAAGATTAAGATGGACAATATTTATTGAGGCCCAATAATGGACTTGTGGAAATTTGATATAAGTAATCATTAGTTGCAATGGATGTGACAGGCAATGCAACAGAACATTATCAAACACATGTCTTGAGCGATGTGGTGAACTAATCACCTTCCACTACTCAGGTGCCTAGAGAACTGCTTGACAACTATCAAGTACCACCCAAACCACCCCCACAGACTCAATTGGTAGTAGCAAAATCAATACTACTCCTCAAATAAACATTCCAACAATTTTACTTACTCTGGGTCCAGCTCAGGTAGGCTGCTGTCACACTCCATCATTGTAGGTTGGAGGTCATTCTCTGACATGTTATAAAAACCTACTAATTCAGTTCACAGGATAATAACTACTTCTCCACCCCAACTGAACTTCACTCAAGTTTATTCGGGATGAAAGAGGAAGAGGAAAGAGCGTGTAGGCGGTGACCCTCGGACCTTGTCTTCTATAGCCGACCCTTTCCTACAGCTATGCTGGAAAAGGGTCGAGACAACAGCCATCGAGAGTTTTGTGATGACTAGGCCTTTCCCAATTATGCTAGCATAATTTCGGGCATAATTGATAGCTGGGAGCATAATTGGAAGCTGGGAGTAGGGAAAAGGTGAATACATCTGTACTGGATCACTTTTCAATATCATGGATTAACAACATGTTTTGTTAGAGTATAAAGTCAAGATTAGCTTGGAGGATAAAACTGGATTGTCTGTGCCAACATATTCAAGCATACATTGGTGATCAAGGTGGAAAATGCTCTAGCTTTAGGGATTTTGCGTCATTAATCATCAATATTGATGATGTATAAGATCTATTAATTCAAATCTGTTTGAGTTACTATCTAACCCTACAAAGAGCCCCACAGCTACAAATGGAACTGGCTATAATCTTAGATATTTTGGTTAAGGCAACATACAATCTTGGAGGAGCTAAACCCTTAGCATTATTACATATGGACATATATCCTTTCCTTCCTATTTTGCAACTACAGTGCATTATGCCAATACTGCTGCTATTTGCACATAAACTGTCTGGTGGTAATAAAAGGTTTTAGCAGCAACTCAATCATCTGCAAAACAGCATATGATTTCTTCCATTGAAGTTTTACAATAATCTCAAATTGCTATTGAATGCATTCAAAATAGCCCAATTTTTTTAATTTTTTTTTATATATCCTGCCAGGTTGTGTGAATGTAAATCTACCAGTATTGATATTGATGATTTAAAAGTTTTCCCTTTTTTCACTCCATTAATTTGGGATAATTTGAAAGCTGAGGTACCAAAGTATTGATCCCAAGCTGTGGGTGTGCCCACTGAGGTTTTGAAATTACAGTGGTTGCAAAAACACATGGTGGAATTACCAAGTTGGTCTAGTGCTGCCAACAAAGTGATTTAGTATAGCCATTGTCAGCTGCAGCTGAAAGATTCTCAATAATTTTTTCAATGAAAGATAAAGCTGTTCTTTGGAAGATTACTGAAAACATTTTTTTTTTTTTTTTTTTTTTTTTTTTTTTTTTCCATTTGTTAGCACTTTATGTATTTGGCTTTGGTTTAAAATGAATTTTTTTTTTTTTTTTTTTTTTTTTTTTTTTTGCACCATGTAAAATTGACAACCTATATGTAGGAAGAATTACTTAAATTTGAAGCATAATTGGTCATTTTTAGAAGCATAATTGATCAAAAATGGAGCATAAAACAATAGCATAATTGGTCCAAAATTATCATAATTGGGAAAGGCCTAGTGATGACTTCCCAGATTTGTCATAGGGTGTGGTCCATGATATCATTCACGGAAGTAGGAAATGATAGCACATACATATATAAGCATACTACCACATCATATTGCTCCTGTCAACTTTATGATAATTTGACATATATAGCTAATACTGCTACATTAAAAAAAAATGTCCGTAATTTTTTAATTTCATGGTCACCTTAATATTGATTGGTTACAGTTACGGTTTCCTATAACATGGTCCCATATTGGAGGGGGTGATTTATAGTTTATAAGGGAGCTATTCCCTACAAAAAAAAATCTAACCATGGATATTTTTATTGGTTAGAGAACATGGTTAATTTTTTTTTTTTTTTTTTTTTTTTTTTTTTTTTAATGAATTGATTAATTAATTTATTACAATTTTTTTTAAACATTAAAATATCCTTTAAACAACAGAATGTGACCTATTTTGAAATCGAAAATCATTGGCTCTCTCTGCTTGGTGCACCAGTTGAAATTCAAGTGTAATATTCATCTAATCTATAACTGCTAAAGTATATTCATTGTGTTTTGCAAAGAAATGTTAGATATATATCTGTTTAGGTCACCCATAGAAAAACAGTTATAATATTCATCTCAATCATATAGAGGTGCTAGTCTCTTTTATTTATCCTCAAATTGATTTATTATGTTGGTCAATGAAATGCTTGGTAGGGTTGCCATTTGGCCTTCTATGGAGCCCAAATCAGAAAAAATTGGCTAAAAAAGAAGTTGTTGGCCTCCATAAAAAGATAGTTGGCTTCCAGATTTAAATTTAACTTCATTTTTGCTTAATTTCACTGAGGTTGGCATCCAAACTTTAAGATTGGCCTTCAATCAATAATTAGACATAGTTTGGCCTAGCACCAGAACTAGAAATATAGTAACTGTAAAAACTAGTTGATATAGATGTTAGTGTTATGTAACTGTTATATATGAATGCTTTGATGTCCCTGGCACTATGATTGCTATAATCTATATTGTTATAATTTAGTCTGGACTAGGGCATCTACAGTGTCTGATTGGGACATTTACATTGATGTTGATTTGTTTGATCAGTGTAAATATTTTAGAATATTCTTTTTTATTATCTGATTTTTGTATATAGCCTAGCTGATTGCTTGTCCTGAAACTTATATTTGCCTATCCTACTTTTATCTAGAGTTTCTAAACTTTCACAAATTAAGCTTTTATATATTCTCACAAAGTTCTAATCTGTTTAATTTCTCTAAAGCATGGTTTATACAGCTATTATTGTTAATTCTAAGGCCTGTCCACGCTACATCCAGTTCCAAACACTTTCTTGTGTCCACACTGGCATAGTGCTGAACCTGCTCCACATTACCTTTGTGGGATGATTAATTGGTTTTCCTCTACCTCATATAGAAACTGGACATTTTATTTTCTCATGTGCTACTTCATTCTGTCTTTTTCCCTTCTGCAATGTCATTGCACAAGCAGGAGAGAGAGGGACAGAACTAGTCATAGCTAAACTCTTAATAGCGACATCAACAATAAAGCCACAGGATGTTAAATAAATATGAGCTGTTTGAAGCCTATCCTTCAGTTTGAAGCCTATCCTTCGGTTTCAGATGGAACTGGGTGGAACCTGTTTGGATGAAACCGGACGTAGTGCAGATGCGTGGAACTCATTCCAGACACGGGTGAAACCAGTTATTGTATGCAGTGTGGACAGGCTTAAACTAACCTTCTTTTTTTTTTAAAGATATGGTTGTTTTGTCTTTATACCTCAAAGGGCAGAGAAAGACATTTCAGCTTCCATGATAGATGCTGGCCCTAGATACACAATTTATAAGAAGAAGCTCCCAGATATTTAGAATAGATGTCTATATCTGATAATCAGCATGGGGCAATGTCTCAATCAAATTCTGAGGTAGTTGATCCTTTCCATTGCCAGTAGTTCTCTCTGGAGTGAAAGAATTAAATGTGATAGAAAAAATCAGTTACATTGGAAACATTTCTCTATCTTATCGTGAAGGCACATGCCCCTGTTAAATTGGTAAAGGATTTTCTAAGTTGTGGCCTATATAGTTCCGGCTTGTTTCCCCCCCCCCCCCCTCCACACACACAGGTCATTCAATATACAGTGGAACCCCTGAATAGTGGACATATTGGGACCCACTCATCTGTCCTTTGTAGAGAGGTTTTTCTCTATCAGAGGTCTGCCCAAGATCAACCAGTAAATATCTATTGTCATAGTAGTAATCTCTTACGTAACTACAGCTAATTGGATATACTTACTATGCACTTCATGGGGACCCAGTATACATATATACAAGGATTATCTCCTTTTACAATAATGAGAAGGGGGGAAAAAGAAACAAGGCAGTAATTAAGAATGAAGAATTAGGACCTCATTAGTGAGTGTTCATGCCCTGTTTCAAGACTCAACTGGCATGATCATTTCTTTTTTCTTTTTTTTTCTTTTTTCCTTTTTTTGTGGAGAATCAATAAATATTACTGTGTTATTTTTGCACAGAGAGATCAACAAGGGATTCTGCTGCAAAAATGAACAAAATTGCTGGTTTTTGCTATGAAACAATATACCTACTGACTGCAGGGACTAAAATCCTACATTGAGATGTGAAAGGAACTGGTGGAGAATTTTCTTGAGTCATTTCCCTCACTTAGCAAAAGTCATTAGCCTCATTTAGTATGTGTGTTGTTATTCTTGACTTTGGTTCATTCAATTATAAAAAAGACTGGGTCATGATTTCACCAACAAAAAAAAAGTCTGGGGTTATGGCTTTTGTCCATTCTGAGTGGTCCATTTTCAATGGATTTACTGGAAGCTGCCCCAGCTTTTGTCCTTAGTTTAGAGTTAGGAGGGTTCGTTTTGAGATGTAATGATCTATTAGCTCTTGTAGGGAACAATCAGTGCATTACAGTTTGTTCATTGTATAGGGGTTGTCCTTATTTCAGAGAGTCTGTTTAGGGAGATTCCTCTGTAGTGTGTGCATGTGTGTGATATTTTCAATGAATCTACATTAGATTAATATAAATTTGTTAATTAATTGAGGTTAGGCTATAATCCCTATATTTTCAGGGAATATAATTAAAAATTAGGGAGAGTTAGGGATAGCAAAATGATAGACAATAACACACATAAGCATATTTATATAACCACATCCCTTTCTGTATTAAAAAAAAGCCAAAAATGGTACTTTTGCCAGAAAATTAAATTGATCTACAGGCCTAAAATTTTGACATACAGACACAACTCGACTGTGTGAATAACATGGGGTGGGTCATATCTTGCCACACCTCTTCCTCTTTGTGTGCAAGACTAAAAATGTATACTTCCAAAATCACTTTGACCTAATCACATGTTCACTTTTGTTTTCAAAGTCTACAGCGTGTCTTTAAAGTAGACATTTTTATGACTACCACCATAGGTGGGCTGAAAAGCTACCCACAAGGCATTTTTTTTTTGTTAGTGGATATAAATTGATTATATTTTCTAGTAATAAATATTTTGTATTGAAATTTTGAGCATAATAAAAAAAATAATAATTTACAAAGCTGTGTGGTATATCTAAAATTTAAAAAAAAATGGATTTAACATCTGCTAGACTGGTGAAGGATGGGTAGCTAAAATGTTTGGTAGCTGAATATGCATGTTGGAGTTGTTGGAGGTGACTGGAAAGGGTGGTGAGCATGATCTTGTGAGATTGTCATTAGATGATGTATGAACAGCTGATAGAACACCCACATTTTCACTCTGCTGTCTTGCGAAATGAATAAAAACATCTTCCAGTGTTGTCTGGCACAAACTATAATCCTGCACGAATAATAACAACAACAAGGTGATTTCAATACAGATATGAAACTTATAATGTTGCAGGAGGTGATATCCTCTATTCTGGTTCTGGTTCAAATTAGACAACAATAATGCATTTTTTGGTTTTGGTGCCTACTATTAAGTCACACTTAGTTATAATTTGAAAGTATGCCAATAATATATTCATACACAATATGAACACATGATATTTGGGGTACATCCCCTATTTCAGTAATTATTTTCTATTGAGTAAACACTAACCACCGAACAGCATTTAGTCTAGGACCACTATAAATTTGCATGGAAACATGTAACACCTACTATGAAGTTGTGTATCTGTCACCAAGTAGTTGTTTATTTAAGTGCATCATTAATTCCCGTGGCAAAGTAATATTATAGACACTTCATGATGATATTTATTTACTATTCATATGTAAAAAAAAAAGCTCTTTCTATCATTTTTCCAATAACAAGTGTTATGCAAACGGATACCTTCTATAGGATGAGCACTTTCTAGTACATATAATGCATGGACATAATACCTTTATTTCTAGATTCTCTCTAGCAATTTCCATGGTGTCATAGATAGAGGAGAGCTTGAGTCCTTCTCCAGGCAACTGGTACACTAGATTAGTGCAATGTTCCTCCTGTGTTGTCAGACAGGGAAATTCATGAATTGGATTTTTAAACCATTAGGGTCAAAATGAACATGTATTTAAACTTTTGTCTTTACTATGAAGTACTAAATGTCTGACTCTGTTTTATCATCATGATATCTTCAACACCAACCCTTCCCAAAGCACCAAACCAAATGAAACCTGCTTTTGGAAGCAAGGGATGGATTTTAACTAAAAAATAATTGATTACCTGGCCACAGCTCTTCCTGAGGGCATATATGGCTAAAATGAAAGAAGAGAGGAGAGAGAAAGAAATTATTTAAGACAAACACTTGGACTGCACACCTAAGACCTGGTATGCACAACCATCATGACTCTGGGAGTGACATGGGCTGTCTCCCACCTAGCCACACCTCACTATCTGGGCACAACATTATATCCCAGGCAATGCCAGGAGCATTTGCTAGTGTACAAATGTATAAAAAATTAAAGTAGATGCACAATTTGAGATATTTTAGTGAGCAAATTTCGGCACAGACTGAGCTAAGCTTGTTGACAGGCAGAGGATGCCAAAGTTCAAAAGAAGGATCCAGGACAAAAAGAAAAACATGAACCCCCCTTCCCCCCCCCCCCCCCCCCCCCCAAAAAAAAAGGCACAAAAAAAAAAAAACAAAAAAAAAACCAACTAACAATTAAAAAAATCAGGGGGGGGGGTGGCACTAGGTTGGCTAAGGCTCCAATATGCCACAAGTCCATTTTTTTATTGGCCAAACTGGTCCCAAATGAAAGCTTACCAAGTTTGGTGAAGCCCTTCCAAGAATGTGGGAGCTAGGGCTCTAATTGGCCATGGGATTTTGAATAGTAATTTATTATTTAAATTTTATGTCTTGAGATGGAACTAAGATTCTCTGAAAGATGAGCTTTTGGGGAGTTTTTGGCCCCTATCGACGAGGGGGGGGGGGGGGGGGGCACTGTGTCCTCAAGAAAGGACCACACAAGGAGAGACAAATGATTAATTGTTGTGAATCAAGCTCATGGAAGGAATGGCAACTTCCAACTATTACCACGACAAAGTGAATTACTAGAACTGGCACAAACACCCCCCTCCCCCCCCTTGCCCCCCTCACACTATGTGCAGAATTTTACTAGCTGCTTAACCCCCCACCCCCCCACACACCCCCAAAAAAACTGCAAAAACACCAAACAAAAACCAAAAATAAACTTGTAGGGATAGTCTCCCCTCCCTCCCCCCTCCCCCAAAAAAAAGGGAAGAGAGAGAGAGGAAAAGAAAGAGAGAAAGAAAAAACAAAAAACCCCCCTTGGGAGATAGCCCCTAAAAAACCTTGGGAATCCCCATGAGTGGAGGGGTGGGGCTAGGGATCTAGTATGCCATATGCAAAGATGCCAAGTTGTCAAATTGGAAATAAGGGTTATGCTGAACACAATGAGGGGGGTTTTTTTGGACAAAATGAGGGTTACATGCAGAACTTATAATGCATGTCATAACTGAATCAAAGAATGGTTATATTGACAAAATGTGAGTAATATATGTACTGCTTATTATTCACAATACTCTTCTTCCCACCCCCCTGTCTTTTTTCTTTTTTTTCTTCCGGAATTTCCACTGCATAGCAATTGGTACTGGTGAAAAGAATATGGTTGGGGACAGACAATTTCTACCCTAACTATATAGAGAAATAATGAAGGACCTACTATATGAAACAATTTTGAATAAGTTGTGCGATGAATATTACAAAAGATTTATAATTCATACTGATGATTTAAAATGTTCTTTATTATAATGCCATGTTGCTTTCTTAGCTTGCTTTAGAAAGTCATTTGATGGTTCAAATTCATAGCATTTTGATCACTAAAACTATTCACTTTCCATTGTATTATACTTGGAAGTAGTGACTCCAGCAACAAATTTGGATATAGTTTTGTTCTTTCGAACAAAACAAACATCAGATGCAAATGGTTGTCAACAATTATGTATAATACATCACATGTATACACACAAAACGCCTGCTGTAAAATGCTGGCCAACCCAACTGAACAGCAAACACCAGAGCATTGCAAACCTTGTAGGTGATGCTGCTTGAAATGGATTCTGAGAAAAAAATATGGTCTTGATAGAAGAAAGAAAAATTTTGGCACACTGGCTCTCAGAATACTAAAATTTCTCTTTGCTCAATCAGATAAGCATTTATATTTTACAAAACATATTACTCCATTCACTTATTCATGGGAAACTACTTGAAAAAAATGACAGTCAGTGTTTCAATATTACAACATAATCGATTGTTTAGCCCAAAAAATACATGTTGGTTTAAATATGTTTGAATTATTTTGCTAGTTCTATAGATCCTTAGAACAAGTAGGTGAGTATTGGAAGTGACATTCAAGAAATATATACAATGGGAACAGTTTTAATTTTTGTTTATTGTAATACAATCACTTACTTTTAAAATAGCATTGACGATGTTTTGTTGTATAAACTCCTTGACCTCCTCAATCTGTGCAGCCACTCTTATCTTGAGCCTGTAACCATCTCCATAGGCTGACTTCAGTTGCTGTATGGACCCCAGGCAGCAGAAGGACCCATTGACCATAATGCCCACTCTGGAGCATAAGGCTTCACACTCAGCCATGCTGTGTGTGGTCAATACCACACTCTGCCCTGCACCCACCACACTACGAACAACCGACCACAGGAACTGCCGAGCAAGTGGGTCCACACCTGAAGTAGGTTCATCCTAAGGAATTAATAAAATAACAATTAAAATATCTATACAAATCCCAATGAATAATGATTATCATGTCACTAGATCATAGGACTGAACATGAAGTATTTTAAGTTTATTTTTACGTTAAAATGCAATGCAGTTATCATTAAATAATTCATTTTCCAATATGTAGTATAAAAATGTTTAAATGCAAAACCTTACTTTATGACTCTGTGCGGTATATGGCATGCCACTACTAGGTTAATTTCACTGATTTTTCATGCCAAACAACAAAGCTTTGTTTTCAATATGGTAATCAAAATCTGGATAACTGTTGGATAGTGACACTAACTAGTTATAACTAGCACACTAGTTCTCAAGAGATTCATTTTAGGACAAGACAATTCAATAACAACTCTTTAAAAATTTTAAAAAATCAATGAACAAAAAGGAGGACGCACATGCCTCTGTAGAAAAAATGAACCGGAAAACAATAATGAATATATTTATAATGAATCATAAATAATGTTAATGCTAAGTCCACTGAATTTACCACATTCCTCCTTCCTAAAATAAGAGTGCACATAGTTTAAGAACGAGTACTATATCCATACCAATCAGGTGGCAGTATAGTTTGGAATGATCTATGCAGAACTGAAAGTATATGAGCAGGATGCATAATGGAAGAATCCACTGCTGAAGGAGGATCAACTGGTATTGCAGGAGCAGTATTAGATGCAGTTGGCTGATAGACAATCATATTATCAGGAATCATTGTTTCAGGTAAGGAGTGCATGAACGAGAGCAGATATAATTGATGTGTCAACAAACTGTATGGCCACCATTTAATCACATGGAATGATATTTGACCTTCCATAACACCAATCTCTCCAGTAATCAACCTCTTTTAAGTAGAAAAATCCGGAAAAAAAACACTGGGTAACCCACTTCAAATTTCCTCTCTCCAGCCTGAACATTATATTGCTCTTTCTTTACTCTGTTGAAATGGCAAGCTTGAGGAGATCCATATGTTATCATGAAATTCTTTCTAACAGTAACTCTGCAGAATTGGAAAATGAGCAATTTGGGTTGCAATAGTTCCTTGAGTGTCTTTCTTCATGCTACTCTTGAATGACTGGATAACCCCCTCTGCCAGCCTTTTGGTTGCTGTGTGATAAAAGCTGAATAAAGATGATGGATGCCATTACACTCCATAAAGGTTCTGCACTCTGCACATGTGAACTGCGTGCCATTGTCAGACATAGAAACCTCAGGTATGCCATGAGTCGAGAAGATTTACAAAGACAATCAATAGTGATGTAGCAATCTGAATATCCCTCATAACTTGGATATTCCATTGTGACATTATAGCACACACTAATTTAATTAAGAATTAGAATGTTCTAAAACAGGTGGGCAATTGATCCTTTACCAGTTGTTGTGCTATTAATATTTGGACAAGTGCTATAAACTTTTATCCACTTCATTGGTGACCCCGATGCTGCTTGTGTAGCAACTACCATTTCCAGGCCAGCTTAATGGTTGAAGATGAGCCTAGCACTGCTGTCCATGCAGTTTCCCTCAAACTGCCTCCATTCTTTGGTTTCATCAGGTGGAGGCCCAGTTTGCCGCAAAGGGCATTACTCAGCAGCTAACCAAGTGCCATTACATTGTTGGCTCACTGGCCCCTGATACTGCTAGAGGTACACGACGTCATTATCACTATTCCAGCTACTAATCCTTTTGACACCCTGAAGGAGTGCCTCACAGAGCTTCAAAGGTTGCAAAAGCTGCTCTCTCTTGAGCCACTAGGCGACCAGAAACCTTCTCAGCTACTTAGACGCATTGAGCAGCTAGCTGAAAGAAGTTGCAACAATGACCCAGTCCTTCAAGAAATCTTCCTCACTCAACCTTCCAGTGTCAGTTCAATTCATCTTGAAGTCTCACCCTGACAAAGGTACTGAGCAGCTTCTCTCACTGACAGCCTCATTGCAGTCACTCCAGAAGCCCCTCTGTCTGCACCCTTCAGTGCCAGCTCACCTGTCACTGCAAATGTTGACACTATTGCCTCCCTCCGCTATGAGCTGGAAGGCCTTAAGTATCGACTCTTCCAGCAGCAGAAATCTGAAAATTCTTAAGCTCCTCCAACAGCTTATGCTGCCCCAACACTCTGCTGGTATCATGCCCGATTTGGCAAAGATGCTACCAAATGCAAAAAAAACCCTACTCTATGTCAGGAAACGCTTTCCCCGCCCACTGATGGTGACCAGTGGATCGGGAAATAACAGTCACCTTTTTTTTCATCACTGACCACATCTCTGGCGGTCAACTCGGTGCTGAAGTCAGTGTGCTTCCTGCACCATGTGCTGACCATCAGATATGGAAGAAGGGACTCCCTCTCAGGGCCATGAATGGCTCTGTAATCTCCACCTTTGGCAATCGTACTTCATCTCTCCACTTTGGCCTCAGGAGAACCTTTAACTGGACTTTCATTCTGGCCTATGTCAGCCAACCTCTCATTGGTGCAGACTTCTTCCATGAGCATGGTCTACTCATTGACCTTAAGCACCGCCAGCTGTGCAACTCCAAAGCATCCTGCCACAGCATTCCTGCTCACCTTTCTGACCTCGAGGCACTCCACGTCAACTATTTCTCTTTGGCACAATATCATTACTACGCCATTCTCCAAGACTTTCCTCATCTCACTACTCCACAAGTGGCTGATAAGACACCAAAGTACAGTGTCCAGCACCGCATCATCACTGATGGCAGGCCAACCTTTGCTAAGGCTCGTCGACTCCCCCCCCTGCAAAGCTGTCTGCTGCTAAGAAAGAGTTTGACAATCTTCTTCAGCTTGGTATCATCCAGCCTTCCTCCAGTGCATGGGCTTCCCCACTCCATATGGCGCCCAAAATGTTGGGAGCATGGTGTTCCTGTGGTGATTATCATGCCCTCAATGATATCACCACACCTGATCGATATCCCACACCTCACATCCAAGACTTAGGTTGATCTTGTCCGGGCCATCAACCAGATTCTGGTGCACAAAGATGACGTTCCATAGACTGCCATTATAACACCTTTTTGCCTCTATGAATACCTCATGATGCCTTTTGGGCTCTGGAATGCAGCATAGATCTTCCAGTGGTTTTTGGATCAGGTTTACCAGGAACTCTCCTTCGTCTTTGTTTACATGGATGACATCCTTGTAGCCAGTCACATGCCAGAAGAACATGTCCATCACCTCCAGATTCTCTTTACCCATTTATGTCAGTATGGACTAGTCATCAACCCTGACAAGTGCCAATTTGGTGTGTCCACCCTCGACTTTCTTGGCCACTGCATTAGCTCTGCAGGCATTACCCCTCTGGAAGATCATGTGGAAGCTATCCGCAACTTTCCTGCTCCTACAAGCAAGACTTCCTTGCAAGAGTACCTGGGACTCATCAACTTTTACCATCGCTTTTATCTGCACTGTGCAGAAGTTCTCCATCCTCTGTACCAGCTCCTCAAAGGAAAGTACACTCTTGGATCTGGACACCCACATGTCAGGCCGTTTTCATCAAAAGCAAAGAGGCCCTGCAAACACTTACTGTTTTGTCATATCCTGATCCTTCGGCATCTATCCATCACTGTTGATGCCTTGAATGTTTCTGTTGGTGCTGTGCTGGAACAAAAACTTCATGGCCAATGGACCCCGATATCCTTCTTCTCCAGTAAACTCTGCAACCCAAAGACAAGATACTCTGCCATCGATCGGGAGCTACTTGCCACCTATCTGGCCATTCGCCACTTCCAACACTTTGTGGAAGATATACCCTTCACCATCTTCACTGACCACAAGCCATTGACTTTCGCCCTCTCAAGTGCCAACTCTGACAAGTGGACACCTTGACAAACTTGTCACCTCTCCTATATATCAGAGTTCACTAGTGATATCCATCATGTTGGTGGTAAGGACAATGTCATAGCTGATGCCTTGTCCCGCGTACACAACTTCTCAGCAGTCACTCCTACGTTGGACTATGCTGAACTTGCTGCTCATCAGACTGCTGACAAGGAGACCCAGTCTCTATGCACTGCTGCCACCTCTCTGAAGCTAGAAGACATCACATCTCCTGGATCTCAATACTCATTCCTCTGTGATACATCATTAGGTTTTCCTCGTCCAATTGTGACCATCTCACTCCACCAGAGAGTTTTTGAGAACCTGCAATTTCTTGCGCACCCGGGTGCCCACCCTACCAAGAGATTAATTGCAGCTCAGTATGTATGGCCTGGACTCAAAAAGAATGTCACCCCATGGGCCAGGTCATGCCTCAGTTGTCAGCAGTCTAAGATTTCACAGCACATCGCTAGTACCCTGCAGAGCTTTCCTGTACCAAGTTTAAGGTTCCAGCACCTTCATGTTGACATTGTGGGACCACTTCGACCTTCAAGAGGTTACACCTTTCTCTTCCTATAATTGACAGGTTTACTTGTTGGCCAGAAGCAATTCTAATGGCTGACTGTACCGCTGAAACATGTGCCCAGGCATTTCATTCAGGATGGATTGCTCACTTTGGTGTGCTGGCTTCCATCATTTCTGATCGAGGATGCCAGTTCATTTCTGAACTTTGGAAGGATCTTTTGCACTTGCTTGGCATTAAGCCTACTAATAACATGTCATACCATCCACAAGCCAATGGTATGGTTCAGAAAATGTATCGGCAACTCAAAGCTAGCCTCAAAGCAAGGCTCACCACGTCATCCTGGTATACTCAGCTTCCAATTGTCCTCTTGTGCATGTGTGCTGCCCTCAAGGAAGATCTCAGTACTTTCTCTGCCGAGATGGTGTATGGCACTATTCTCCATCTTCCTGGAGATTTCTTTGACCACACACCACCAATGACATCACCAGGTACCTTTGCGGACAAACTGTGGCAGTACATGGTGCAGCTGAGACCTTCACTAGTCATTACCCATGGTCAACGTCCCTTCCATGTACCCCATAATCTATAATCTGCCACACATGTTTTCATCCGGCACAATTCCCATCGTACTCCACTTCAGCGACCATATGATGGACCATTCTGAGTCCTTCACAGGGCTGACAAATTTTTCAAGGTGGATCTTGATCATATAGACAACATCTCCATTGATCATCTCAAACCAGCCTTTATGGATGTACTATCTATATCAGCCTCACCAGGGTCACAATCACTTCTGGCTACTACATCAGTCCCATCTCGGCATCGCCTCTCTCTACTGCACCTCCTTTCATGCCCTCCACTCCATTCTCTGGGCTACCTAATTCTGGTAATGTAACCAAAGCCAGTTGAACTATTCATCCTCCAGCTTGCCTCTGTCCTATTGTGGAGGATCACTGGGGGGGGGGGGGGAGCACTGTAGTGATCTAAATATCCCTGATAACTTGGACATTCCATTGTGACATTATCACACACTAATTTAATTATGAATTAGAATGTTCAAAAACACATGGGCAATTGACCTTTTACCAGTTGTTGTGCTATTAATATTTTGACAAGTGTAATAAACTTTTATCCACTTCAGTGTTTTCCAAAGTTGCTAGTGACATCGGGACGACTTTCAATCACTTAGAATATGAATCCACCAAATTAAAGAAGACCCCGCCTAGGTAAGGTTTGGCAAAATCTGCATGTAACTTCTCCCAAGGAGGTTGAGAAAATTCCTATGGAAGTAGTGGGGACTGCAGAGGCTCGTTTAAATGCGTCTGACAAACATCATACTCCTTGATCTGCCGCTCATGGTCACTCTGCATTTCAGGCCACCATGCTTAGGCACATGCTAGACCCTTCATCATTAAAGCATCTAAATGACCTTCATTGAAAAAAATCCATAGATTGCTGTTGAAAAACTGGGGGTATCACCACTCTGTTTCCCTGTAGTAAAAATCCAACATGTATTGAGAGTTCATCTCGAAGATGCTGATAAAGCTTGAGCTCCTCATTATCAGAAAACTGCCAGCCATAGAAATCATGATCAACTACTTTAGGGAGAACTCTATCATGTCTCATCCATTTCTTGATCTGCGCTGCTATGATAGGTATGGACTACAGAGAGTCCATTAGGAAGACATCCTTTGGTGCTTCCAGTACTGATAAAGACACATCCGGTAAAGAAAGGTGACTGAGCACATCTGCATTCCCATGCTTTTCATCCAGCCAGTTTGCAAGTAATAGCATAGTCATACCTGCAAGAGTTAATGCCCATATCTGAATGCATGCAGAAGCCATGGTTGGAGTAGCTTGAGTATGATGAAAATATGCTGAAGAGGCTTATGGTCAGAGAATATTTCAAAATGTTTGCCCAATAAATACATATGAAATTTCTTCACTCCAAAGACTATCATAAGACCCTCCTTCCCCAGCTGTTAATATTTCTTTTTGGCTATACCTAGGGAATGAGACACATACGCTATATGTTTTCCGGACCATCACTGAATCGATGTACCAATACTGCTATCACACAATACGGCAATGCATCATGAGCCAGAATGAGATCTCTGGTAGGTTCAGAGTGCACTAGCAAGCATTGCGAGGTTAGCAAGGATTTCACTTCTAGAACATGTGAAAGATCATGTAAAATATTACTATAGTAATTTACAAGTCCGAGAAATGATTTCAGCTGAGTGACATCGGCAGGAACAGGAACATCTTGTATGGCTTGAATCTTTCTGGATATAGGTTGTACACCTCTGGCTGATATCTGAAAACTCAAAAAATCCACAAAAAGAAGCATGAATGAAACCTTTGAACATTTCAGATGGAGACTAGCTTGCTCTAATTGATGGAGCACTGCCTCCAAATGGTGAAGATAATCCTCTGGTGTCCTACCTGATAAAACATATCATCAAGGCTAATACACACGTTGTTGACCCCTAAAGCATTTTCTCCATAATCCTTTGAAAAATTGAAGGGGTGGATGAGACTCCGAATGGAAGACGATTGTAATGAAAAAGTCCTTTGTGAGTGTTCACGGTCACATAATTCTTTGAGGACTCATCCAGTGGACCTTGTAAGTATGCCAGGTTAAGGTCTAGCTTAGAGATTATTATTCTACAAGTGAGTGAGGAAAAAATATCTTCTATCATTAGTAGTGGATTGGTGTCCAACTTGGGAGCTTGGTTCACTGTCTGCTTGTAATCTCCACAGAACCATACTGAACCATTTTTCTGAAGGACCGGGACAATCGGTGTTGCCCACTCAAAAAACTGTACTACTTCCATTACTCCCTTTTTAACTGAACAAATAATTTCAGCTTCAACTTTGTCCTTTATCATGTAAGATATCTGACATGCATGATAAATCATGGCTTGGCATCACTGTCAACATAAATATTTGCATTTCCTCCTATTAGTTTCCCAAGTTCATCTACAAAAAAGCTGAAGGTAGCGGCGGTCACAACATCTTGAACACCAGTCTGTTGGTCTTAGGTGACACTGTGAAGCTGAGACCAGTCAGTCTGATATGCTTGAGCCAGTCATGATCTAGAAGGCTCGAGCCATCTCCAGCAGCAACCAAAAGTGTTAGGGGTGCTTCTTGGTACTGATATGCAACATCACCCTGGGGGGAGGGGAGACCTAGCGCTTTTATTGGTACCCCAGCATAAGACTTTATTCTGGCTGTGGTCTTCTGTAATGAAGGAGCATCGAAAGTGTCCTTTCTTGGCCACAACCTCTAAAAAGTTGCATGACTATCAGAGATAAAGTAGCTTCAGTGTCCACTTCCATTGTTAACATGGCCTTGTTGAGTAATGACTGAATGCTGAAAGATGATGAGTTACCATCAGGGAAATTGAAAAAGTTATATTTTTGAAACTAGATTCTATCTCCTTCACTTGGTTTGTTCCTTTAAATGCTGACTTCAATCTGCTTTGTAGTCTCTTGTCGCTTTGACATACAACAGCCAGATGACCTTTCTTATGGCAAAAATTACGCTCCACATCTTTGTACTGACAATCTGGAGCATTGTAATCATGTCCACAGCAATAACAAGTGAGTCTGTGTGTGGCTGTAGGAGTAAGCTTAATGGCTAAATTTTAGACCAAACTATAGATCGATCTCACACATTAATTAGACTGTCAGTAAATCTGGTTGACTACCTATTTCTGTCCTTGCATGTCCTTTTATCCTGACTATTTCCTTAAAAGTAACCAATGAAGAGGCAAGAGGTGTTTAGCCTGTAATTTATAGCACCACAAAAACTTATCAGAACTGTTCTCTTCTTAGTTACATCATTGATATCATTGGCAGTAAAGTACTGTTCCATGCATTCAGTATATGACTTCCAGACCCCCTTACCACTTTAAAATTCCCCAAATGTCCCGTGCTGGGCCATTAGAGTCCTCCTTGCCAAAATATTATTTAGTGACATTAACTAGCAAGAGCTAACGCACTAGTTCTCAAGAGTATCTCTTTAGAACAAGATATTCAACAACTCCGTTAAAATATCGTCAAAGGAACAAACAAAATCAGTGAACAAAAGGGAGGCTGGGGTACAAAACAATGAACTGGTAATGACTGCTGTAACTTCTGGCACCAGATATCGTTCTTATTAACTAGACTTAAGATTTTTTAGTATCTTGAGTTCCACTTGCTAGGAAAAAATGACAAAATTATAACCAATTTCTATTAAAATCTCATCTCCATAATTTTTTGTATATTTAATCTGTTATTTCCCTTCTTGTTGTGGCCACTCTTCCATATTATGAACACAAAATCTTAGATCTCTGTCTCTTGTGGTATGGGTTTTCAATGGTATGGAAAATATGTGAGTAATTTTGTAAGTTTTGTCAGATCTGTAATGAATTAAATACTTGCCAGTCTGTTTGATTGATTTCTACTGTTCTCCACAACTTTTATAACCTTCATGCTGAGCTTAAGTCATTCCAGTAATTTATGATCTTGTCACTATCTGTGTCAAACTCTTTCAGTTGCCTTAATAACATTACTGAAGCAAGTACACATCACAAGTGGTATTTTTTAATATAACACATTCTCATTTGTTTTTAATATTCTATAGAAATTTGTTGTAACATAAATAAGATGGATTACTACTGCATTCATATTTAACTCATACAAGTATCAATTAAAAATGAAATTAAAATTGAAATAACATGTTGTGCAACGTTCCTGTAAGCCTTTTTGTTTGTTTTAATTACAATTTAAATATCACTGCATTCAAATACCTGTGTTCATCCATTTTTTCTTCTCCTTTGGTTTTAACAAATTTATTTAAGTTTTTCTTTATAAAGCATTGAATTAGATTACCAATCAGCCATATTCTACTAAAGTCAATCACTTAGTTTTATTAGGAGTTTATGAGTTTTTTGGGAGTATTAAACTGTAAATTATAACTTTTGATCAACAGCTATACAAAGAACCTTTCTAGAAAGGTTTTAATTGAATAAAAGTGTTACCTCTTCATTATTCAATGCATTGGTTCTAGTGTAGTGAGACACTTTCTTCCTTGGTCTCCTGATTGCAACCTTATTAACCCGCTTTAATGATTAATCTGCCGTTTCCATCCTTTGGATTCAGATTGCACCCAAAGTCACCTGTGTTTTCTAAAACTTACATATAAACTGATCACTTGGCCAGTACCCAGTGACAAAAATATTGCACTGATAGGAAATATTGTCACACTGATGGAGGAAAGCATTGGCCAGTACTGATAACATTCACTCAACAAAAGCCAAATTATAATAAAGCTGATATTGACTGGGGGGGAAATTTGCTGTCTTTAGTGGGTGTTTGAATTATGATGTGCATAAGTCCAGAAGCAACAAATAGTAAAAATACAACAAAAATTCTAGGTTTTTTTTTCAATAAATGACATTTTTGTTTTACCACTAATGCTGCATAGAGAGTGCTATACTCTGATATTTAGCATTGAATAGGTTTATGACTAGTAATGTCTCACTTTTAATGCAACTGGTTAAATTCAAGATATTAGGGGTGAAGAGTGGTTACCTGGGTGTCTGGATAACCTCAACCCACACATTCAAGATTTCTGATGTAGCCTTATTTTTATGAGAAATAGCATGTTCACATGAGACTACAAATGCGACAGATATGTTTGAAGTAAGACACACATTATGATTATTTACAAACGCACCAGTAAAATAAGGGATGGTTGAGCAATTAGAGCAATGGCAGTAGACAACTTCCTGCGATTGCCTCCTGAATATGTATGTGTAGGTTTGTCTGCATATTCTTTCAGCATCAGTCTCGCCAGCATCCTCTCAACAGTTCTTTTAATCTCTGTTCCTTGTAAACCACGCAATCTGCAGTAGAAGGTTAATTGTTGTCTTCCAGTGAGGGTGTCTATCAGAGCATCAACTTGAGGACAGTACCCCACCAACCCCTGCAATCCTCTCCTTGATTCAGAGGTGGACACACTGGCTGAGCCAATACTAGCTTCACCACTGGTTATGTGTATGTCACTTGTCAACATTCGGAATAGACTCGTTTTGCCTGCACCATTCACTCCAAGCAGGCCAAAACACTAGTACATCATTGGAACAATGTTACATAATGTGTATTCCAATATGTTAAACATACATATTATAAAATACATTTTCTATTGAACTATTCCTCTAGTATGCTACCTCAGCTTTCTTCATGCGTAGACAAAGTTGGTTGACAGCCAATCTGTATTGTGAACTGCACTTTGAGCCATAGATTTTAGTCAAGTTATGCAAAACTAGCATATCTTCCTCAGTGTGAGGTTGTGTAAATATCCTATGACGTTCTCTGCTCACTGCTTCATCTTCATTGCTTGGTGGCGTCAGAGATAACTTCTTACGACAAAAGCTTAATATACATTTGCAAAGAACTGATAAATATAAGAATGTAGTGGCAGTTGTGACATTTTAATAATTGTAAACTTCTGTTACATAAAACATTCAGCATTCTTTCTGTCATCATACAAATTCTCCTAAGTCGACATTTAGTTATTGGTGCTTGGAATTCTTTTAGCACAAGATTTTGAAGATTGAAATAGGACAATTTTCAGTATTTCATATATTTCACAGAGGCAACAATTAGAGATATATAGATATCCATCTAATCTATATTTTATTTGTTAAGTACTAAGTATGTACGTTTGTATGTATGTGTGTAGGCATAACAGCCACACCCTCTAACCAAAAGGAACAAAAATGTAAGGTTGTACATGGCACACCAAGGGTGATCATAAGACCAAATTATATTGGTGCTACCAACCTTAATGGAGAAAAATGAATTCAATATTATTTACATACAAAAAGCCAAAAAATTTGTCATTAGTTGAGTCTTCCAGAGGAATAATACAAAAAAGCCTATAAAACCCCTAATCAAATTGTTAAACTGGTCTACCAAGGAGGAATTCCTGGTATCAAATCCAGATATGGGCTTTTTTACCCCCTTTTATTTCTCCTTTCTTCAGTAACTTCTTCCATCGATCTTTTCTTCTTCCCCTCCCCTCTCTTTCATTCCTATTTTAGTGTAACTAGTTGCTATATGAATGAATTATACAAAAATTAATAGCCCAAGTCAGTTCCAAACTATTGGCAATCTACCTTTCAGCAGTACACCATGCCTACAAAATAATCTGAACTTCTAGAATATTTCATGTTGGCATTGGCCCGGGCAACATCAGGTATACGCAGCAAGTCAATTCTATATTTTGGTTCATAAGTATGTTTGTATGTATGTTTGTATGCATGCATATATGTTTGTGCGTCTAAGCATAATGGCCAAACCATTGGACTTAAAGGAATGAAAAATTTTAAGTTTACACCTGGCACACCGGGATGGTTTTAAGCCCAATTTTTTTTAGATTTTTCAAATAGTAATACAAAAAAGCCTATAAAATTCATAGTTCAATGGTTAAGGCACAGATCTACTAAGCGGGATACTTTTGGTTCAATCCAGAACTAGGCGCCCTTTTTTTTTCTTTTCCCCATTTCCTTCGTTTCACTTTATCCTTCAATCCTTTCTTCGTTCAATTTTCTCTTCCTTAAATGCTTTCTTCTACCCCTCCCACCTATTTCTTTCCTTCTTTCTTCTTTCTAATATTTCCTTTTGTTCATGTTAACTTTGTTCATTTTTACTATAATTACACAAAAACTAATAATCCAAGAGAATTCCAAACTGTTGGCAATCCACCTTCCAGAAGTACATCATGCTCCAAAACAATCTGACATTTATGAAAATTCAACAGGAATGCTGCATGCCTACTTATGAGCTGCTTTAATTAAAATAAGGTACAGGTTTAGAGATAGTGTTTTTAATGGCTTCTATAATGTTTTAAGTTGACATTGGCCAGGCTATACCAGGTATATGCTACTAGTTAATCTATATTTTGGTTTGTAAGTGTGTGCATCTAGGCATGATGGCGAAGACCTTGGACCAAAAGGAAAATTTTTTTTCAGGGTTTGCACCTGGCACAACAAAAATAGTTTTAACTCAATTTTTTGGATGCTACCAAACCTGGTGGGGAAAAAAGGAATTGAATTTTTTTATGAAAAAAAACCTAAAAATTGGTCATTAGTTGAGCCTTACAAGGGAATAATTTTTTTTAAACCTATAAAAACAAGACTGGAAATTTCCATCCAAAAACCCACTCACTTATGACTTTATATTTCAACTTTATCCCGGGGAAGGGGGGAGAAAAAAAACATCCATGACCAGGAGTCAAACTGGGGACCTTACCTCTTGTGGTCAGAGGAAGTTTCATAAAAAGAACACAATTCCCAAGAAAGTAACATTTAGACTCTGTGAACTTGTTAAATTTTGCAGGTAAAAAATCATAGTCTAACTGTAAAAGCACAAGTCTTAAACATGGAAATCCTGGATTCATATCCTGGTCTGCGCTTCCACCCCCCCACCCCCCCCCCCCCCCCCACTCCTCCCACCTTTTTTTCTTTCCTTTTTCCTCTTTCTTCATTTCTTTTTAATCTTCAAACTTTTCTCTTTCCCCTCCCCACATTTATTCTTTCTTTCCCCTAGCTATATTTTTACCTCATTTATGTTAACTTTGTTCATTGTTAACCAGCAAACTAAATACACAAAACTAATATCCAAAGTGAGTGTGTCAGACTTTGGCAATCTACCTTCCAGCATTACACCATGCCTCCTCCAAAAAATCTAACCTTTCTGAAAAATCAACAGGAATGCTGCATGCCTACTAATGAGCTGCTTTTATTTGCATGAAGTGCAAGGTATAGGTAGAAATAGTGTTTTGAGGGGCTTCTATAATGTTTCATATTGGCATTTGTCTGGGCAATGCCAGGTACACACTGCTAGTATACTTTTCATTCTAGAGAGTAAGTTTCAGGATGATCACATACTTAACTTACAAATGGATAGTGTATATATAAACTTACATTGCTTTTGTAATATGTGGACTTAGTTCTATGAGAAGAACTACAGTGGAGTAGATGATACACTGTACCAATAATGATGCAAAGAATGGTGCCAACTTGAAATAAGGATTATCAGTGGGTTCAAAGGTGAATGCAGAAATATATTGCTGCAGTGGTTTATCCATGCTAAAATACATCATAGAGCGGCCTAAGGCATAGGCCGGAAAAGGTACCCAGACAAGTTTGTAGTGTAGGAGCTGTTTATCTGATAGCCCCTCCAGCTGAATTATAATGGCATCCACCATAATAAAAGCAAAGCCTGATAAGAAGTTGAGGCAAAAGAGAATGACATAGGCAGTGGCAGGGGAGGTGAAGAGGAAGGAGAGCATGTATATCCAAGGAATAACAGCCAGACCATAACAGAGGAGGATCAATATGACCACTGGCAGTTCATCACGATCAGTGTAGTCAGAATTCTTCATGGCAAAGAATAGGGTAACCATAACCATGCAGAATACAGAATACCAGACCATGTCCCAGACATATGCACAGAGCCAGTAGACCAGCTTGTTCATGCCACACACTGTCTGCAAGTGCTTGATGCCACTTACTCGTTCATCTACTAAGATCAACAGGAATCCAGCCACTACAAATCCAAGTGCAAAAATAATAGCAAGAGGGTTCAACAAGAAACTGCTTTTCTCTCTGCAAATACATGTACAAAAAAATGAGGAGAAAAAGCAAGTGTGGTTGAATCTATATAGAGTTGAAAAAATTTGGTCACAAACAGGACAATACTTCGATTATGCAATAACTTACGTCACAGAATAGTAATTTTTTTCTACCTCAGTTAACTTGAATGGGTGAGAAAAAGTGCGAATACCTAGAGAAATACATGGCATTTTAAATTTTCAAAGCACAAGATAAATTTTGTCTATAGATATGTATGTATGCATGTAGGTAGGTAGGTAGGTAGGTAGGTAGGTAGGTAGGTAGGTAGGTAGGTAGGTAGGTAGGTAGGTAGGTAGGTAGGTAGGTAGGTAGGTAGGTAGGTAGGTAGGTAGGTAGGTAGGTAGGTAGGTAGGTAGGTAGGTAGGTAGGTAGGTAGGTAGGTAGGTAGGTAGGTAGGTAGGTAGGTAGGTAGGTAGGTAGGTAGGTAGGTAGGTAGGTAGGTAGGTAGGTAGGTATGCATGTACGTATATATATGTGTGTATGTGTATGTGCATGTATATATATACACATATATACAGAACATTATATTACTAAAATGACCCATATTGTAAAATGGCATTGGAAAGACTTCAAATGGAATATATCTTAGCTAAACTCCTAATATGATATGAATCCTCCACTAAGGATGTAGAAATAAGTGCTAAATTCACTGCATCTGTTTATTTCTCTGCCTATATATCCATTCATATATCTTAAACATCCGAACTAAATAATTTCTTGTTTTAGTTAAATGGAATAGAAGAAAATATTTTGATAGGGATTAATCATTGACAATGGTTCCAATAGTAATGGAAAAGTGAAGGTGATGAGAAGAGAATAAGTAAAATATTGGGTGATTAGTTTCAGAAAAGGAGAAGTGATGGTACCCATGTACTTTAAGTTTGATAATAATATACCAATTCAAACATAAATAACCAATCATTGTGTTGAATGAAATCTGGTGACCAGTGGTAAATGGTCACATAAATATACAATGATATAAGTGTTCTTTGTGATTGTCTGAGCTATATGCATTAATTCAGCATTCTTATAAGATATATTACTAATTTTGTCTTACCATATTCAGAGCGATGGTGAGTAGACATTTTATATAGATTTCCTCTTAGGATGGCATTGTTGAGGGTATTAAGGTAGGCAGGCATGGCATGGTATCCTTTCAAGCTGTACCATGCTTTAGCTGATTCACGTGTAGCCAGGAATGGCAAATTCAAACTAGAGTCTATATTCATCTCATCCACTTTTTTTTCCACATCTTCCCTCTTATGGCCAAAGGAGATACCACCATATCTCTGTTGTATGAAAGTGCTAGTGGTCCTCATGAGGTAGCTGTTAAGCTCCTTAGCCATTCCTTTTCCTTCACCTAATGTGAGATTTAGGACTCGACTGCCTGTGCCTGTTCCATTATAGCATGCTGGCACACCTGATGACAGAAACAAACCACGGCCACTAATTCCCTCTGATGAGTTGGCATTAATACAGGAATCACAGTTGCAATGGTACTGCACTTGAGGGTAATCATGTGAAGGACACTGCAGAGGAGGTCGGGTAGTGTCCTCATAGCATATGGAGGTTGAGTTCATATCAGATCCAAGGGTATGTGCTGACACACCACATGGTTTGAAGACAGAGTCCACCATTGGAGCAGTGATATTATTGTAGGTACCTCCAACAAACAAATAGTTGTACTCATCCTTAGCAAAGAAGAGGTGAGGGGATAGCTCTAAAGCAGGAGGGTCATGCATAGTTAGTAAGGTTCGTGTTACCAACAGCGAGATTAGGATGACTAGCAGAGGTAGCATATTCTGTACAATTAATGCCAATGGAGTCCTCTTGGTATAGTGTACACGTTTCACCAGAGAGGCATAGAACTGCATCAACCACAGTCTAGAACCATATGTTGCACTTTTACTATCACATCCATGATTACTAGTCAGCTGCTCAGTAGAAGATCCTGTCAATCGATATATAGAGAGAGATATACATATTTCAACGTTCTCATGTGTAATTATTTAAAAAAAGCAGCATTGGTAGTTCAGATACACTTACTTTCTCTAAAGTGCACTTCTTCCTCGAATACGCTATCATTGTCCAAGGAGTTGTCATGTGAGTTAGCAGTGTTGCCAACATCACCAGGAATATCAGGTAGATTAGTGGATGCAAAAGGTGAGAGGTCTAAACTGTCTTGAGATTCATTGTGCAGCAAAGAATCTGTTGAAAATCCATCTACACATGAACACAAAAATATTGAACATTTATTATTGCCAACTTGTGCTAGGGGTGGGGGGGGGGGGGGGAAGAAGAGGGGAAGATATATAAAACCACATCAAGGTAAAACTTGAACTTGGTTCAGTCTCACCCAACAAACATCTTACTATCTTAATTAATTCATGATTTGTCTGTCTATCTGTCTGTATATTCACTATCTCCTCCCAGATGCCTAGATTAACTGCTCTGAAATTTTTAGAGGTTGCTCAAGGGACCTCTGGCCCCATTTGGGGAGAACGTGGTTAGGGCTAGGGCATAGGTTCATTAAATAAACTTTCCTATTCATGAATAACCACCAAGTTGTAATGTTTAATTTGATCCCATTAAAAAGGACATTATAAGAGGATGTTATGTTTATAAATCGCACTTATCTGTTGACACAGTAAATTTGATGATTACTAATTACTAGAGGTGCATCATACTATTTACTAAGTGCGATCAGCAATTGATCTTTCTCTTCAATATAATAATGACAGAAAATTAAAGGTACTTCTTTTAGTATTCATAATGAGCAAGTATTTATATTTCTAACAGAAAATAAAACTGATATACACTACAGACAGGAGATATGCAATGTAAATATTAAGAATACCTTAGAAATATCAACAGCCTATGTTATTTATAAAAGCAGGTAAATATATAGTAGTATTATTATTAAAAATACTGAAATATGTGGTGTGAAAGCTTTTTTTAGATAAAAATATAATGAACACATTATAATTATGAAAATATTTACCTATATTTGACATTCAAATATAAAATCATGTAATTGACTTAACACACATTCTTTCTATTCAACTATATTCCAAAATATACAGAGGAAGAATATTACAATATTTCAATGAGAACAGGAGCTCATGCAACATGTATAATGATGATATTGGTGTAGACTTCCCAAGAATGAATGGAAAGTAAATTTAAGGGTTATTGCTGACTGGATGAAGGTGTCTAAAATTTGAATCAGTTAAATAGTTTCATTACGTTGAAGATTAGAAATAAAATAGGAATCATTTTATTCCTCTTACAAAAAATCATGAGAATGGTCTCATTCACCAAAGCCATGTTGTAGCTTAAAAAAGAAAAAATTTATATACGAAAAAAATTTTATATATGAAAAAAATTTTCTTGATCAATCGAAATTTAGAAAGTTATCCCAGTGTAGTAAAGCATAGCTGAATTATTCTACATTCACATGAAATCCAAGACTGCATTAATTTTTCAGAATTCCGGATGTCTGCATGTCACACTGCTCCTCCTAAACTATGACACCTGTCAAGATGGAATCACTGGACATTTGCAGTTTGACCTGGTGCAAATTCAGAATCCAGGTCTGGGCTCTTTTTCCCCTCTTTCCCTCTTTCCCCCCCCCATAGCTAGGTAACTAGACTGACCTTGAGTGGATAGTGCCCTACTCTGGGGATTTCCAGCCCTAACAATATCCATCTCTCTATTTTTCCATGTTTTCCAAGTTATCTACTGGATTTAAAAAGTATCATGTTATCATAGACCTAACAATAGCAATCTTGTTATTTGTCCAAGGTTTCCAAAGCATTTTCTGGATTCAAAAAGTATCACATTGCCATACGCACACTCCACTCCTACCTTTTAAAAAAAAAAAAAAAGATATTACTTTTTTTAAGGACATTTTTAGAGCTCATAAAACTAGTAAGGAAAGGTATTTGAATTTGGAGATCACAAATTTGATCATTCCTTGGTTAAGGAGCATGTTATATTATTGACTTTGTGCACTGTTGGTGATATATATATACTAATCTATTTCAGGTGGGATATACAGGGAATGGTGTAGACTGGTTTTGGCTGAGGAGCCCATCTAGGAGTCAAATAAAATTGTGATTGAAATGAAATGAAGATAATCTTGCTACTATGTAATATTTGTTATTAGCTAACCATGTCCTACTGTAGGGAATACCAGCTCTAACAATATCTATCCTTCATGCTTCCCTGCAATACTACACAAAAAAACAGTGAATTAATAGTGAACTACAACATGCATGAAAATCACATACTCAAGAATAAGCACTTTGCTTACCATAGAAGTTGACCCAGTGACTATATGTATTCATATTTCCTGTGTCTATTTCTTCATTTGCTAGACATATCATATACTCTCACTTCTCTCCACTGGGTGGATGCTGTGTTTCTCTCGCTCTTGGTGGATGGGCAACAACACAGCACCTCTACTTAATATATTATAAGAGCAAGTCCAAATCATTCAAGAAATTCGTTATGAAAAAAAAAATTTTTTTCTATTCTTTTTCAGTACAGACACAAGAAATCAAGCTTCTTTTCCAGTCCAGTTACATTAATAAAAAAGCAATAATGAAAGTTATGAAAATGTTTGATTTGATTTTTGATATTTAGTAAACTATGATGTTTTCAATGTTTCCTGTACTATAATATAAGTCATATAATATTGTTGATATCATCATGTAATCTATCATTCACTTAGGGTGTACTACTCTGTATATACCCAAGTATGTTGATTGACACAGTCTACAAATATGTTACATAACACATCGCTTTTTTAAAAAAAGAAAAAATCTAATACGTAACTGTCCTTGGTATACCTTATATGATCTCAGCTGTTGGGATTGTTAAAATAAAACAGAAAAAGTTAAGAAACTAATTTGATCTATAGTTGCACTTACTGGTTTCAGACTTCTCCAACAGTTCCTTTTCAGTGAGCTCCATGAAGATCTGCAGTAAATAAACAACAAAAATTAATAATGCACTCCTGCCCTATAACTGTGCACTTGCCCAAACCTTTAAATAATGTGTATATATATATATATATATATATATTAGAAGACCTATATAGCTATGTAACTGTATAACTATGTAATTGACTATGTAACTATGTTACTCCGTTTCTCAAAATCCCTCTGTTAGATTTTGACCAAACTTTTAGGGATGGAGGAGACCCACCCTGAGATGGTTTTATGTCAGGTGGCATGTCTGGGGTCTGTCTGTCTGTCTGTCTGTCTGTCTGTCTGTCTGTCTGTCTGTCTGTCTGTCTGTCTGTCTGTCTGTCTGTCTGTCTGTCTGTCTGTCTGTCTGTCTGTCTGTCTGTCTGTCTGTCTGTCTGTCTGTCTGTCTGTCTGTCTGTCTGTCTGTCTGTCTGTCTGTCTGTCTGTCTGTACCATTATTCCGGCCAAACCGGTAGGTGGATTTCTCTGAAACTCAGCATGATGATAGGTTTTGACCCAACTTAAAACATGGGCTAAAATTTCACAAAATGGTTGCCATGGTAATGAGAAAAAGCCAAAAATGGTATTTTGGCCACTTCTCTCTTAATAATACATCTTCTCCACCATCACCTTTCTTACTAGCAAAACATGTTCAACTACTGGATTTTAGCCTATATTGGCCGGGCAACACTGGGTATATGCTGCTAGTGCTATATAATCTTCTGTTTAAGGGGTTTTATCATGCATTTTTGGCAGAAATCACAAAATTTGGCAGAGATGATCTAGAGTAGGGCCTAATCAAATAATGATATAGGACACACCTTTTGAGATTAGTTAACAGCCTTTAATTAGCATAATTTAAAATGGCTGCCACTGATATGTGTATAATCCAATAAAGTCATCTCAGGTGATAATTAACTAATTCTGATGATTTGAATATGCAAATTGATAGTCATGTTATGATCAATTGATTGTAAAGTTTTTTACCATCATTCTAGGTCAAGTTCACAAGATTCAAGTCGATAATTATGGGTGTTTATCTAAAAAATTATATATTTTAGGAATAAACTTAATCTTTCAAGTAATTTATTGAAGCTATATAACCTCTCTTTGACAATCACACTGGAACATTAACATATTTCACACTAGATAGTTAATTAGGTAGAGAAAAAAATTGACTTATTTGATAAGGATAAATTCTTGTAATAACTAGTGAAAAACCCGCTTTGATGGGAGTCACAAAAGTATATGCTTTGAAGATATATGTTGTAGACTTTTAAAACAAATTGAATATGTGATTAGGTCAGTGTTTTTTTTAGAAATACAATTTTTGACATTTTTAGCCTTACACACAAAGAGGAAGAGGTGTGGCCAGGATCACCCCATGTTATTCACAGAGTCAAGTTGTGTCTGCATGTAAAGTTTTAGGCCTGTAGCTGCATTATTTTTTTGGCAAAAGTACCATTTTTGGCTTTTTTTAATACAGAAAGGGGTATGGCCATTAGATATGCTTATGACATTCCCCTGATGCCACTGATTTTAAATGTTATGGATGTGTGGGTCTAACTTCAACCATTCAAGCATGAATCGCAGGTACATGGACAAACAGACTAAATATCTGTACTTTATAGTATAGACTATACTGAACAACCTTACAGCAATGATATTTGTATTTCCCAGAAGCAGAGCTGCCTTGGTTAGTGACAGGTACTCGAATATGCTAGATGACTGAGAGAATATTTGCTGATGTGAATATTTGCTGATGTCCTTGGTTAATTTCTGTTAAAGGGCAACTCACAGAGTATAGTGGGACAACAAAACTCTCAATGACAGTGATATCCTCTGAAGAGAGTATGAGAGTCTTTCCATCAAATGGGATAATGTGGTTGTGAGATCTGGCTTTGTGCACCACTTTCCACATGCAGCTTTCTTTCCCATGCCTGAAAATAAGGTATTGTTGGACCCGGTCAGGGCATGAAATGCAGGGAAAGCATATGCTTTGGCAGAATACATGATATTACAGATATCATGGATTCAAATATACTTAAACTTCTTTCGCATCCCAAATTGTATCCACAGTTTCTCTGAACCAATCTTAGTGATGAAAGAGGTCTCTAGGACAATGATGTCAGTGTCATTGGCAATGATCAGTATGTGCCTATACCCTTGTGACACTACAATTGTTGTCACATGCTGCATAACCCTTGTATCAAATTCTTCATGGTTGCATGGGCAGAGGATAATCTGTTTTAACCATCGGGTCACCAGCACAAGGATACTGGAAGGCCATCTCATCATAAGTTGTAATAACAACTTTCTCTTCATGAAAATTGACTATGTGATCTTCCTCTTCTCTGCTTTCTTTATCTAGTTATTGTTTTCTAATTGTTTGATACATACCAGGTGCTTCTAAGTGAAATAAACCACTCTCTTCTGAGAATAATCATGAAATGCTTTGATGCTCTTCTCTGGTCTGAGATAATGCACTATACTAGCACCATCAATAAGTATTACGTCAGCCTCTTCGAAATCAGATGACAAATTATTTTCTAAGCATGGCACTAGATCAGATTTTTGGCCACTTCTCAAATAGCCATATTTTGATGATGGAGGGCCATCAGTATTCTTAACCTCAAAGAGACAGTTACTAATTCTTCTCTGGTCTGCCTCAAGATAGAGTTGCCAAGTAGATATAAGTCATCAATTATGTTACTCACACACTTTTTTTTTGTGCCAATGGCTAGGAAAAGATATTTTGTTTATTGAGGGACTGATGGAATGCAACTACTTGGGACTCCAGGCGCACCTTAACACAAACTGAATGCTGTTTATTTCCCTCCTCATGAGCATACATGATCTTTTGGGCAAAATTTTCTGAAATGACCTCTTTGGTGGCAAGGATAATGATCTCATAACTATCTTCATCAAAGAGATTACCTGTTCTTGGAATCCTACAAGTGCCTTGGTATCTGCTTTACATTTCTCCTAGACACTTGGACATAGATCATGATACTTGGGAATACAGTCTTTCTTGAATGCATGCCATCCTTAAACCCTTCAATCACCTGTACAACTTATAATTCTGCCACAGACCCCTCTGTAAATATTAAGTCATCATTCAGATTTAGGATTCCACCTTGCATTTTTAGTTCCTTATGTTGCAGCTTATGGTTTTGGTGAAATCCTATTAGGGAGAATGGATTATAAGATTTGGCAATGGTAAAGAAGCCCTAAGTAAACTGCCTTTATAGATCGGGATCTAAGTTCAACATGTCATGCATATCGACTGGAAGTTAGTGGGCATAATTGTAGTGAGCGATCAAGAATATAAAGCCCAATCTGAAACCTCGTTCCATGCTCTTTTGTGCAGATTCAAGTTTACAATACAAATAGAACATACATAACGCAGCAGTATCATCTTCTTACCTTCTGAATTGACCTTCAGTAATGATTAAAAAAAACCCTATCCTATCAATTAGATACCTGTGAAACTATCAGAAGCATACCAAAGTCATTAGAATTGGATTATTATTACCAGAGGTTAGAATATATTGAGTTTTCCCTGTATAAGTAGTAGCCTTTTCTTTTTAAAATTATGCTAATTAAGGGGGTTCACCCAATCCAAAAAGGTGTGTCCTATATTAGGATTTAATTATCACCTACTTAAGGTCATCTGAGCCAAATTTGGTGATTTCTGCCACAAGTGCACAGTATCTCCTAATATTGACTTTAAGACAGGGGACTAATAATGTATTATCTTAACTAGTACATATATTTCACATACATGGTTAGTATACACACCTCTTCCATGCTGCATGCTGTCATGCCATAAGAGACAATCCCTAAGCTGTCCTTTTGCTGCTCCAATGCTGCAAACAGACGAGACAAGATTCGAGGACGGGCTTGCAAAAGAGGGAGAAGGTAGTGGAACTCTTTTCCTCTCCTCTCCACAAGTGACGTTCCAATGATGAGTGATTGCAAGAAGGTGGTAAGTTTCTGTTCTGTATCATCAGTGAAACACTCATAGTCCATTGCTGGACTGTGATGAGATGTCACATGGTCGACTTGTTCATTCTCAGCATTGGTCGTGAATGTTCTAGGAGGTAGTGAGAGTGAATAATCACTGCAGGATTTAATTACGAAGGTTAGGCGATGCCCATGTCCAAATCTGTGTTTCAGATACTCAAATGAACCACAGCAAAGCAAAGAGCCTTGAGAGATGATAGCTATCCTGTCACCTGTATGTATGCATTTAAATAACATTATTTATGAAGTTATTCCAGTCATTTTTTTAATATCAAAATAGTGCATCAAGATAATGATTACATTGATTTGTATGGCCTTTTAGTTCATCAAATTTAAAAAATTCAAGTTAACTGAATTCTAAATACTGGAACAAGGGCTGCAGTGATACAAATCCTATGTACTGTTTCAATTTTATATGAAACAAAGTAACACGGTACTGAACCAAATCAATTTAAGAATGAATATGTGATCTACAAAATACATAAAGCTCAGCTGGAACAATATACCAAGTATTTCAGCCTCATCCATGTGGTGTGTAGACAACAGAATGGTCCTGTTTTCTCTATTGTTAAGTAAGAAGTCCCACATCTGTCTTCTGGCAAATGGATCTACTCCAGATGTTGGTTCATCAAGGACAATGATACGAGACTTTCCCACAAAGGCCAATAAGACTGACAATTTCCTCTTCATACCTCCAGACAAATGCTTGGACAAATTATGAGAATGTGTACTCAGGTCCATCTTATCAAGCCAACTGCAGAATAAAACCATCAACAGAAATTGCAGCTAGCATGTGTGGTAAAATGAACAAGAACTATTGGTAAGACAAGTGCCAACCACAATGAAACTTACATTGCTGCTTGACGTTTGGCTTCCACCCTACTTAGACCTTTCATCCGCCCATAGAAAATCAAGTGCTCCTCAACCGTCAACCTGAATAGTTCATTCAAATCACTCATCAATATGAATAAAACAACATCATGCATTTCAATTATCTTACTATATGTCACAATCACACTCGCCCACCCACTCATCCGCCCACTTGCCCGCCCACTCACCCGCACACTCGCCCGCATACTCGCCTGCCCACTCGCCCGCCTGTCTGTCTGTCTGTCTGTCTGTCTGTCTGTCTGTCTGTCTGTCTGTCTGTCCGTCCGTCCGTCCGTCTGTCTGTCTGTCTGTCTGTCTGTCTGTCTGTCTGTCTGTCTGTCTGTCTGTTTGTCTGTCTGTCTGTCTGTCTGTCTGTGAGAAACTAATAGAAAGAGTAATCATATTGTGTAGCTAAAGCTCAGAAATCAAAGCTATACCAATATACAGTACATGTATTCAAACACAGTATGAATAAAATTTAAAAAAAGGAACATAAATATAAGCATTTCTCTCTCACTCATGAAATAAGATGTTGTGTTGAGGACATATTCCAAGACTCTGTCGAATGGTGTCCATATGGTCATGGATATTGCTGCCATTGACACTGCTGGGTTCAAACAAACCTGTCAGCATAGACCTGCATGGAATAATAAGAAAATAACTGATAGAATAATTATAATACCACAAATCTAATTAAACATACATATATAGCCTTCATAAATGAAGTGTATTCCAGGTTAAATCAATTCCTTTGCTGTGGAGTATGTGTTCATTTCATGCAAAAAAAACAATAACCCATAATCCATTAAGATTTGTTTAATTTAACACATGTATTTATTGATAGCTATAACATATTTTATCTTCTTAGACTAGAGCAATAGAGGTGATAATATAATCTCCTATAAATTAATGCTCAATGAAATAACTTCAGAAATTTAAAATAAATTTTTTTTATACATTAAATAGAGTTTTTTTTAAAGCAACTAAATCCCTGCCTGCCTGCCTGCCTGCCTGCCTGCCTGCCTGCCTGCCTGCCTGCCTGCCTGCCTGCCTGCCTGCCTGCCTGCCTGCCTGCCTGCCTGCCTGCATGTGTAACTGAAAGAAAAAACTTTTTGAATCCCAGGTCCTATATTATTTTCAATTTTACAAATGTCATAGACTCCATCCCATGCTATGCTACCTCCATATGCCACAACTATTTGAAATTGTCATGACCTAAAGATTGCTTTGGTATCAATTTTGAGGCAAGTTGTAGAAAATGGTTGAATAGGGTGGAGCCAGTTAGTTCAAATGTACCCAATAGGCCATAGTGTACAAACATTTTACATCATACTTAGCAGTTAATAGTTATGTTGTCAATCAATTAATCCTCTCAGAAATGATTCTTTCAAAAATGATCCTTTTACATGCAAAAACTTAATGCTTTACCAACAGGGAACTTGCATGATTACATCAGGTAATACCTGCCATACCTACTTATGGTCTCAGTGGGAAAAAAAAAAAAAAAAAAAAAAACCAAAAAAATCACCAGCACCAGCACCATAGAAAAATTACTAGCTTTCATGACTGGGAATGTTATTTTGAGAACTGCAACTGCAAAATATCTTGTGCTTTCTCCATACTATAGGAATAGAAGCTTTATAAATTTCCTGTGTGCTGCTAGTGAATTCCAGACCATAAAAACTGTCCTTCAAAATAGCAAGGAAGTCTTGAAGGCAAGTTAAATTAGTCATATTAAAAAGCAACTAATGATGTTAGTGTGTAGCTGAATGAAACTGGTACATTTTAGAAATATATATGAAGGGTTAGTTAAAACATGAAGCTGAGTTTATCACTTCAAAATATACTTACTACTGTACATTTAAAATTATTGTTGCATAAATAGAATTTTACAAGCATAACTAAGTATTCCTTGAGATGATAAAATAATTGATAACTTTTTCAATGGTCATTGGTGAATATGTCAGGAGTTGCAGGTGATTAGATTTATATAATTCAACAAATATATATATAGTACTTACACATTATGACATCAACATCAACAATGTATTTAAAATGTTGAATATTTTATTGGGATAGAGATCTAGATGATGATATCAAGTGCAAATACAGAGGGAAAACCCCCAACAAAACGAAGTACCTTGGAGGATATTTAAACCCCATTAACACTAAATTTGAATTGTTTGACATAAAATTTAATCATGCAGTGACTTTCAAGAAAAATAATCTTTATTGATCATCACATGTACTTCCATCTGTATGTTTAGAATCATGCACTTTCATTGGCAGCAGCAACCTGTAATTTGTAATTAAATGAATATTAGAATTTTATAGAAATTTTGGAACAAGGTGAAATACAGCACATTACTGTCCTGTAAACTTGAGATCAGAGCCTTTTGATATAGTACACCACAGTGTGTTACTTAAAACTCAATACACAAAAATAAAATAGTGCATTGCAATACAATAGTGAAGTAAATATTTCTACAAAACTTGCAGCACAGATGTCAAAGTAAATAAATATTCGGACTAAAAACATCACAGTACAGCAGCACTATACACTGTGCCCTAAATATAGCAATGTCATTACTAAATTAATACAATTGGAAGCTATTGTACTCTAAAGTCAGGTCAAGACACTTTTCTAGCATTTTCAACATTAGAGTGCCAAAAAACAGCACAAAAAAATATAATTAATATACTTATGAATATTATGCTAGTGCTCACAGGGTAGTGGTCTTTCCTGCTCCATTATGGCCAAGGAATGCTGTGATTTGACCCTCATAAAAGTTTAGTGTGAGGTCCTTCACAGCTTGCACCTTAACTCTCTTCCATGGCAACATGCCTGTCACAAATGTCTTACTAAGTTTCTTTATGGAGATGCCCAGAGGCAGGCCATCCGGTTCCTCCTCACAATTCTCATATTCTTCAATCAATTCTTCTCTCTCTATTTGATCTATGCAATCATACATAATACTCTGATCAAAATTATTTAGATAACACTATAAGTAACTCAACATAAGAAGCATATCAACAATCAAAATTGGCATATAACTAGCTTATACGAGAGAGAAAAAAGTTTAGGAGTTATATTACATAAATTAGGTGGGGAGTGCACACCTGATGTTTCTTCCCCACGCTTCAGCAGTGTCTTATGATTTTTCCTATGACCACACCAGTAGGAGGGCATGAAGGGGAAATACCAGTGCTTGGCCACTCCATAGCGACCAGGGAACACACCCTCCAGATACCACGCTATCAGAAAGTAGAGGAACACATCTAGCATTAATAGGAAGGAGATGGCTATGAAAGAAAGGTGGTCATCCAGGATAGGAGCTTGGTTTATATTGCTCCATTGCAAACCTATTTGCTCCAATTCCCATTGAGCAATATAAATACTTCCAATAGCGAATGCAAGGGGTGACCACAGACACTGAGTGTAAGATACATATACACACAGGGAATATGAATATACAGTCATGTATAATATGCATAAAATGAAAACATGTGGGTAAACAATTAACTAGAATAAATATTGTATGTAAATAATATTTAGGGTTTCTTTTTTTCCTGTTATTAGGAAATAAAATTCAAACAAAACAAAAATAAATATCAGGAATGTGCATAAAATTTGAATAGTTATCCATGTGCTTTCAGAAATTTAGAGTTATAGTTCACTCTGAGCTTTTACGTTAGTCTCTTCTTTTTTATTTCTTCGTGTCTATTTTTTTATTTCTTTTTAAGTGTCTATTTTTACACACTATAAGGTAAACATTTTCTAAATGTGAAATCTTCTTCAACCATCCAACTGTAATCCATTTGAGAGACGTTATTTTTGCAGTCCTATACTAGTGTTCATACTCCATGTGAAACTAAGAATAATAAGTTAAGATAAGAATATTAAGTAGATAGAAAAGCACTTAAAAGATGTGAAGCTTGAATATGAACTCAAGTAGTTTTCTGACAGTCCATAGTATTACATGTACTGCATTAGGAATACATAGAATTTTGGTTACAAAATTTAAGAATCCTTTCATCCCACAAGCTAAGAAACTTTTGAGGATATATTTTACCAAAGCTTCACCTTAAGTTTGTCCCCAATGAAGCACTGTTCAATTGCATAATAAAAAAAACTGTGTGATATTAGGAATCATGTAGTAGCTTCGAAGCTCACGTAATTTGAGAGCTCTGTGATGACTGAGTGTGTATTCTAACTCTTTGAAGGTGCCCTTGTGTCAAAGATATTCAGTCTAGTAGCTACTGTCATTACCAGATTGTCAAGTTCCTATAACTGCTTCAAGTGATGAACCATTGGTTATTATGAAAGATACATAATATCTACTGTCTGTTGCCCATATTTGCTCACATAGCAATTGTTGTTCATAGCTTTGAGGAATGTAAAATAGGTGTGTCAGTACTATACAAACTTCTTCTCGACACTGCCAGTATGTAATCATGATTGCCAATTTAAAACAACTGACTGCCACACTTTAATCTTCCTGAGTTTTGACCTAGCTCTCTGCTATCTACTGGATTTTATTAAAATATTAGTTAGCATAAGGTACACAAGGACGGTAAAAACCTGGATGGCACATGATTTGAACTTTATTTAGTTAAATTTATTAATAATAAAGTAACTATGCATGCCCTCTATCATAATTAAGTTTCCACTATTACCCTTGTGCCTCAACCATTCAGAAATCAAACCCAATCCCATTCCATTTGTGTCACACTATAAATTTTATTCGACCATAGATTTAGCAATTGTAAGATCATACATGGCAATGTGCATTCCAACTAATATTTACAATATTCCATATGATTGTTCCTGTTTAATTCCCGTCGTGCTTTCATTAGATATATATGTGTCTGTCAAAAATTCTTTCTCTCCTTTTTATAATCGTCATCTATTTCATCACAAACCCTTATGTTATGTTATGTAGTCACATCAGATCAATATTTTTTCATTGTAAGGCTGGAAGTGAATATGACATTCTAGCTACATATTTTTCCTCAACAGTTTACCTCAGCTACACCCTCAATAGAAAGTCATTACTGGATATCATGTGTAACATCCTCTTCATTAATTGATATTACCAAACCAACACAGGCACGAAGTGGGTGTATACTGTTCACCCAATTATCCTTTATACACACACACATTAACTGGTACATCCATCCTGTTTAAAAATTATTATTTAGTGTTGAAGATGCTGTGAATTAACATCCATTCAGCCCTTGACAATGTATTTGAAAGTCACCAATAACTTACAAGAACGTTGCTACAATATATGGTAATTTTAATACAAACTTACACAGATGCCAATGACAACTGGACTGAGAGAGGAAAAGTAAGTCACTAGTGGAACTTGAGCAAACAAAACCATCAAATAAGTGAGTGCGGCAACACAGGCTGCTAGGTTGGCATTGGTAAAGAAGATGCTGACTAAAAAGCTGTAACTGAGCATGGCCGTGGCATAGAGGGTGAGGTAGAGAAAGAGAAGGAGACCATCGATGGCAGGCAGAATACCACTCAGCTTCAGGATGAGTGTGATGCCTACCACTGACACCAGCAACACCAGGAATGAGTGCAGGAACCATGACAGCCTGAGCAGGCCCTCTCCCACACCCATCATCTTCATGTACTCCTTCATACGTGTCTCTTTCTCTTTCACCACAGCTCTGGTGGTCATGGCAATTGGGAATAACCAGGAGAAGATCATAGCAAGGGGAACTATATATATCATTATCAATGGGTTGTTGAATCTTCCTAGCATATAGCAAGGGTAAGGCATCTGCTGAACATATAGTCCTGGGGATGCAACTTTAGAACCAATTATCTCTTCCACCATTGCTCTCTCCACCATATCTTGCACAAAGATAAATAAACCGTCCACATAGCGCTGTTTCATCCATAAAAAATTCTGAGGGTCAGGGCCTGGGTGCCAGGTACTACAGAAACAATATAAAACATATATAAACATTTCATATATAAGATTATATATATATATATATATATATATATATATTAAAAGACCTATCTATGTAACTATGTTACTCCGTTTCTCAAAATCCCTCTGTTAGATTTTGACCAAACTTTTAGGGATGGAGGAAACCCACCCTGAGATGGTTTTATGCCAGGTGGCATGTCTGGAAAAAAACAGAATTTGTCTGTCTGTCTGTCTGTCTGTCTGTCTGTCTGTCTGTCTGCCTGTCTGTCTGTCTGTCTGTCTGTCTGTCTGTCTGTCTGTCTGTCTGTCTGTCTGTCTGTCTGTCTGTCTGTCTGTCTGTCTGTCTGTCTGTCTGTCTGTCTGTCTGTCTGTCTGTCTGTCTGTCTGTCTGTCTGTACCATCATTCCAGCCAAACCGGTAGGTGGATTTCTCTGAAACTTGGCATGATGATAGGTTTTGACCCAACTTAAAACATGGACTAAAATTTCGGAAAATGGTTACCATGGTAACGAGAAAAAACCCAAAAATGGTATTTTGACCAGAAAAACTCTAGGACTAACAGACCACCACCACTGAGAAACAGGAGCCACCACCACTACCACCATGACCAAACACCCACCACCACGACCACCACCACTGAGACAACCTCTGCCACTTCCAGAGCCTGGCCAACTATTGGATTTTAGCCTATATTGGCCGGGCAATGCCGGGTATATGCTGCTAGTATATATTTATATATATACTATAAAGTATGAATAGTCTGTCTGTGTGTGTATCCTCAATTCACAATTGAACAGTTGGAGTTAGACCCACAAAACCATATATATTTAGAATCAGTGTCACCAGGGGAATGTCATAAACATATTTATATGGCCACTACCCTTTCTGTATACAAAAAAAAAGCAAAAATGATACTTTTGGCAGAAAAAAGGATGAAGCTACAGGCCTAAAACTTTGGAATACAGACACAAGTTGACTCGGGAAGAACACATGGGATGGGTTCCATCTGGCCACACCTCTTCCTTTTTGTGTGTAAGGCTAAAAAAATCAGAAATGGTACTCCTAAAAAACACTTCACATAATCATATGTTCACTTTTGTTTTAAAACTCTACAACATATATCTTCAAAGCAGACACTTTGTGACTACAGCCCACCAAATGTGGGGCCCAAAAAAGCCCTTAGGGTGGGTTAGCTACTATATATAAATGAGTAAACCCATTTTTATTGTTCATGCAAGACTTTTTAAGGGCTGACATGATTTTGATGAAATTTTTCGAACATTGTCTTTGAGTGCTGGAATAGATAATAAAATAAGTTGAAACACCAAAAGTGAACCCTAGTGGAGGGATAAGAATTCAAATTTTCCATACAAAAAAAAAAAAAAAAGCCTGAAAAAATGTGATAGCATAGTGGTTTAAGTTGAGGGATTCCCAAACCAAAGGTTGGCAGTTGGAACCAGGGTAGGTGTTTACCTTTTTCCCCTTTCTTTTTCTTCTCTCTTTCCCTTTCTTCTTTTCTTCTTGTCCAAATTCTTCTTTTCATGCTCTGACTTACCTTATAACATTTATAAATAATACATTAGCTATAAGGTTTGATTATTTGGGCAGTTACCAGTTGTAAATGTTATAACCAAGTGTAAAAAAAAGAAGAAAAACAATTGTGCACTTCGCTAGTTACCTGAATCAGAGCTGGATGAAGCTGAAGAGGAATCAGTGTTTTTAGGCTCTGAAGTTATGAGAAATAAATGTACTATCTAAAGGGAGCTCCTCACTTATTCCTGCAGAAGAGCTTGGTCCTCAAAATAGCAACTCTGCATCTTTATTGCATTTGCTATCTTGCTAGGAATCTATGTGATGCTGCCACTCCTGGACTTATAGAGAGAATTCAGCTTCCTGACTCCAGGAATTGTTGAAGTTTGTTGAAGTAGCATATCACTTTCATTGAATTTTTGCTGCAGCTGTCCCCCTTGTGACATCATGGAAGAGTTACAGCCCCACAGGAAGTAAATATTTGAAGCTAAGTTTTTTCATGAACATTGGGCCAATTATTTTCAAAATTTTTATGTTAGGTTATGCATCAAGAATAACAATATAGACAAAAAATAATTTTTTTTTCCATTTCAGTTACCCTTTAATCAAAGGTCAACTTGGATCATCCATATCTCCTAATATCTACTAAATAACTTCCTTCTAACATTGGACATAAATAGTATGCAAAATGTTGGTAGATATACCATGTGTGTGCAGTGGAACTTACGAATCTCTAACTGTAGATGGGTTTACTACAACAGAGAAGTTTGATCTTATTTTGATGGTGGCATTCTTTATAGTATTGCCAGGTGCTGCAGGTGGGTCAGTGTCAAACACCAAACCAGCAACCATGTGGGTGATGTTCAGCTGTGCCTGCTGTCTATGGTCCCCAAACAACTTTTCCATAGCAATTTCACTTTCCATGGGTAGAAACACATCCCAGTCAAACATCGATAAAGCTCCACTTATGTCCTTGGCCACAGTCTGCACTCTTCTCATAATTGTCCAGATGTTATTCTGAGATGAAGGATTTAGAATGATTTGGATTTGTTTTAATTCCGCCAAGCTCACATTACGATAAAGATTAGACAGGTACTGTGCAGCTAAAGTAGACACTAGCTTATTTTCTCTGTACTCTATCACTTGATCCAAAATCTGGAGGTAGAACAGAGGACAAATATTGATATAAAAATTAATACAAACATAGCCATTGAGTAAGAAGTGTTACAACCGGTCAATACATATGAATGAGTGCAAGCATTAGTAACCACAAACATGCATACATGCCTTTCTGACGCCAATGACTGATTCAGGTGGAAACTTATTCAAGAAGAATGTAGAACAGCTGTTCATTTTTCCAGCCAGAACTATGAGTTGTGCCATAGTTTCAAACGTCCTGTTAGCCTTCTTGATGATGCCGAATGTAAGGTTAGTGGCAGGAGTATATGGGATCTTCAGAGAAGCAACCTGGTTCCCAGATTTTTTGTTATGAGATTCATCTAATTATAAAAATAAAGTGGTCACTCAATACCATATATATGTAAGTTACCAATATTTATACACCAGACATATTTGTTCATGAGTATGCAAAAGAATTAATCAACAAACATTATGAGACTATTTATCAATTAAATAATGTACTTCTTAAAATTCAATCAACTAAGTAGTCATATATGAATTGCAATGAGGATTAGTGAACATAGGGTGGTCAAGCTGAACCTTTCCTGTTTGGATCTTCATAATTGTTTCGTGCCAACAAGACCCTTAGAAGAGGACTCAACTCTCTCCTCAAGTTACCACAAAAAAATCGAGCATAGTTTTGTTGTCTTCCTTGTTCATCCAGTGAAGATAAACTCTGGAGCACATTAACAAAGTCAGAATTCTCCAACAATTTTTGGACTGACAATATTTGAGTTATTATGTCCTTCACCAGTACAGGATCACACTCCTAGACACATAAATGTGTATATAAAGTTATTTGCCTGGTTACAATTTCAACATCCAATAATATGAGATGATTAACAATGATGAAATAACAAAAATAAAAACAACAAACAACTATATAAGTTAGATAATTATAAACATCGGTATATCTAGCTATAGTCTAAAAACATCATTAGCATATGCAAAATGATATTTTTCACACTTCATTTAAGCAATGCTCAATATGGTGCACACAATAAAACAAGATGTGCCTTCCTAAGAATGGGAGAATGGAAGTGAACATGCTTGTTCTAGTGTTGCCAAGTAAATGGAAGAGTTGCCATAAAACTTCACTTGGTAGGTTCTCTGGTGGACGTGATGAACACACCATTACAATTTCTGGATAAGTTGCAATTACACTCCATCAGTTGCATTTGGAGTACACTCATATTATGATTTATGATTAATCTACTTGTGTTGATACTAAGTGTGTCAACAAGTGTGATCTAAAGAGCAATAGAGTATTTTACAAGTGACATAAACTTTTTAAGTGTCTAATTAACTATACTTTATCATGCTCCAAATCACACGTATTTATTACATGGTACAACACTTCATGACATGTTTAAGACACTTTCCATACTAAACATGTGCACAATTTTTCCAGCATCTATACTATAAAGTGCAAATAGTCTGTCTGTTTGTCTGTCTGTCGGTCTGTCCATGTATCCACGATTCATGCTTGAATGATTGAAATCAGACCCACGAACCCATACACATTTAGAATCAGTGACCAGGGGAATGTCATGAGCATGTTTATATGGCCACACCCTTCTAAATTAAAAAAAGACAAAAATGGTACTTTTGCCAGAAACAAGGATGGAGCTAGACCCACAAACCCATATATATTTAGAATCAGTGTCACGTATGTATGACTAGTCTATATATCTGTACCTTAGATATGTGCACTGACATGGTTATGCACTAGACCCTACAGTTGGTTTCTTGTTATCTTTTAATCATATGTACATATATACATGTCCAAATATATACCTGCTTAATCTGTTGTTGCAGCTCTTTGCTAAGTGACACCCACTGTGAGTCAGACATCCTACATATCACACTCTTCGCCACACTCTGCATACATTCATATGACAAATTATCAATCATTAGTAGTATTGTGTAATGAATACATAAATATTGTAATCACACATTTATTACCCTCTCTCCAACTCCATCCATCCATCCATCCATCCATCCATCCATCCATCCATCCATCCATCCATCCATCCATCCATCCATCCATCCATCCATCCATCCATCCATCCATCCATCCATCCATCCATCCATCCATCCATCCATCCATCCATCCATTCATCCATCCATCCATCTACCTATCTACCTATCTATCTAATTATCTATCTCTATCTATTTATCTATTTATCTATCTATCAATGTCTTATATATCTCTCTTCCTTTCCTCCTACCTTTCTATACATCCATCCATTCATCCACCCACCCACCCAACCACCTATCTATGAATCCATCCATCAATCCATCTACCTACCTACCTACCTACCTACCTGCCTGCCTGCCTGCCTGCCTGCCTGCCTGCCTGCCTGCCTGCCTGCCTGCCTGCCTGCCTGCCTGCCTGCCTGCCTGCCTGCCTGCCTGTCTGTCTATCCATCTGTCTGTCCGTCTGTCTGTCCGTCTGTCCATCCACCCGCCTGCCCATCCATCTGTCCGCCTGCCTGCCTGTCTGTCTGTCCGTCTGTCTGTTCGTCTGTCCATCAGTCTGTCTGTCTGTCTGTTTGTATGTCTGTTTGTCTATCCATCTCTATATCTGTCTGTCTGTCCGCCTGGCCTGTCCATTTATGTCTGCCCATCCGTCAGTCCGTCTCTTGGTCAGTTGGTCAGTCAGTCGGTTGGTTGATCGATCGGTCTGTCTACCTACCTGTCTATCTACCTACCTGTCTATCTATCTTTCTTTATATCTATCAATCAATTTATCTACCTATATTCATTATTATGAACAGTGCATGATTCATTAAGAATCAAGCTACTTGTTGCTCCTCACCATAGTGATATTAGGAAAATGAACGATATCATTAAGTGAAGGAGTGTTGCACACCAGCAACTTCAAAGAATGACCAGAGCTGAAGGCAGTCACTGATAGGAAAGAGGAGAACCCATTTCTTCCACTACCACCAAATAGCTGTATATATTATATAAATAGAATACGTATTAAATACACTCAAATAAAACAATTTGAAAACTATCTCAGCATTATTTATGAAACAAGAACATTTGAAAGAGCAAACTATTTTAAGGATAAACAATAATTACATTTATCAGAATGTGCACTGACAGCGATGGTTTTTACTGATAAGTACATGTAGATATGAAGATGAAAGGGGGGAAATGCACAAATTTATTCTGCATTTTTGACTGCTCTTTTTTTAGCTGGATGCCTTAAATGATCATCTCAGCAAGCAGCATAGAAAAGTGAACTATGTGCAATTTCTAGATCAAACATCCGCCCAAGATGAATATTTGCCGATGATCAAATTCTTCTTCTTTTTAATTTAATACTATTAATATCATCCTCATTATCATCATTGCTGCTATCATTATTATCATCCCTCTTTTAGACACTCCAAGTACAACTAATTTGCTGGAGAGAAGTCATTTTTTTGCAGCAATCCAACTTCACCATATGGTAGCACTGATTCCTGATTTTTTAATTCTTCAATTGACTAGTGTTGAATGAATATGTGAAAGCAATTGCTAGTTACTAACTGCATCTCCATCAGTGTCACCATTTTCTATCTACACAAATATTCTTTTCACTTGTTCTTCTCTCATGAAAGAGAGTGGCTTGAAAGAATAACAAATGGATGTGTGTGTGTGTGTGTGTGTTGGGGGTGGGGGGTGGGAGAGAGAGAGAGTTGCTGATCAACTTTATCTTTCTTGCTGAGACTTATATGGATGTAGTAGTAATTTTTGGGTTCATTATTTTAATTTTACTTTGTAGTAATCTTCCTAAAAATTTTATGATTAATTTTCCTATTTTTGACATACAATGTGATTTTGAAAAAATGAAGGAAAAAAACGGAGATGTTGTGTGTGTGTGTATATGTGTGTATATGTGTGTGTATACATATACATATAGTATACATATACATATACATACATATACATATATATGTATATATATACGTTATACATACACACATGTATACATTATATATACAATATACATATGACATGGACATGTATATATAAATACAATTAAATGCTGATTAAGGTGCTTAAATAAAACGTGTCAATGTGATACTGTATACATCCTAAGTAGTTATAACAATGACACAATAAATAAATCAAGTATATATAAATCTGTATAAAAAATATAACCATCAAATACAATTAGACTCATCAGCAACCCTCATAATAGTTACCTCTGTGCATAGAACCAATTATGCACTCAGATAATTTGTTGAATGAGTTTAAATATTTTTGCTATTATTGTTAATATTCTGTGTCCAATTTTTCAGTCCCATTCAAAGTTTAATGAATATGGGGAATTAAAATTTGTGATATGAATTACTGCTTTTCAACCATTTATATAAAATGTCCAAGATTCTAGTACTACATGGCCAGCAAGAGGTTGGAATCTTGAAATCAGATTGAGTGTTTAAAGAACATAGATTATCTTCAAGTAAATTATTTAAAATTTACATCAATACTTTGATATACAATATATACCAAAAATAATGGCAACTAATATAGTACCTTGGATGTGTTGACTGTAGCCGCCAGTATCTGCTCCACCAGGCTTTGGTTGAGGTGCAAGTCATTCAACAGATACTCTCTAAACTCAGTCACATTCTTCAAGAAGCAAGTCACTGGGACATCACCTGCATGCGTAAAGATATAATATTATCAGGGTCTAGTGTTACAGATACCCAATTAAGGTATATTAAAATTTTGAATCAGGTTATACATGTAATATTCTTAGTGTAAATAAGGATATCATGATTAAATGCATAGCTTGAGAAAGCATATGCATAAAAAAAAACCCCACACATATTTACAGAAGCATCAGATAATATACACACTAATATCATGTTTTACAGTATCACAGTACCTATTACATGTCAAATTTTGAAAAATTGTATAAGATTCTGATCACTTCCCATATCAGTGCAAGCCTGTGCAGCTATCCATGCAGCTGCAATTTGAAGTTTGGTATACAAATCGTAGCTGCGTGGATAGCAGCTACAATTTATATACCTAACTTCACACAGTGTGAGATTCTTTGCACAGTTTGTCAAATTACAGGCACTTTCTCTTTAGGAACAGATAAGCTTTGATCATAGATTGTCTCAACCAATATCCTATCACCTCTTCTCTTATCTGAATAGATTCTCTTGATGTACAGGCAAGGTTGTCCACCAAGAATTAAACTCCCTTAAAAAAACAGCTGACATTGTTTGGTATGCATGGATTGAGTCTGAGTTAGTGCGGATTGTTTTATGATGTTAACATTAGAGCATAGCATGTTGCGACGTTGAACAAAGACTGATTAAAAGCTTAACAATTTTTGGACATGTATCATTGAATTTTCCACTCAAGATATCATTTGTACAATTTGTGCTACAATTTTTTCATATATTCTAAATAACAAATCAACATTTATTTGATGTCAATAGAATATCAAGACACTGTCTTATAGTGTCCAAGAAATTAAGTTCCTTTCAGATTTCTTTTGGCCTTTGCTAAAAGTTCAAAGTTGTGAGTTTGGGATAGTCTTCTTTTCTTAATCTCTCCCAGTACAGCTAAACATAATCTGATAATTCAAAACAGGGGAAATATTTCATGCCTGGTACTCCTTTCATTCAAAATAGTAGAAACTACCAGAATGGTATATTCCTAAGAGAATATTGCCTGATGTAAACTTGTCTTTTCCTTCATCAAAGTGGATAAATGAACTAAAAGTAAATCCACTGTAAATTCGCTGACACTGTGAATGACATGAGGAAATAACATAATTTGAGGATAGAAAAAGAATCAAAGGTACAAGTTTTGCATACGTTAACGTTCTAAGATGCATATTACGTATCCATCAGCTCATGAATTTTTACGCTATATCTGTCCACACTTCAATCTTACTAGAATTCTCAATTTGTTTGTTTGTTTATTGGTTCAGTAACTCTTCCCAGAAGATTGTGCCTAAAGGGCTCCCATTTTCAGGGTTTGATGGGGGTCACCCTAGGGTGGTTATAAGGAAGTTTAGTGAAGATCCTTTTGTTTGATAAGTCCTCCCAGACGATTAGGCCGAAAGGGCTCAAATCTTCAGGACTTGATGAGAGACACCTGGGGTGGTTATAAGGAAGTTTGGTGAAGATTGGAGTAAAACCCTGCACGTGGGGCAGTTTTTTCCAATATTTTTTTATTGGTGTCACAACTTTATGCCCGAGTATATCACCCTACTTACTACAAACTACAATTGTGTAAACACACATAGGTCAACAAAAATGTGCCCAACCACTTCCTGCTCCTTTTTTTTTTCCACATTTTTTGCTCTGTAGGACCAAGTATCTGATACATTACAGTGAACAAATCGACCAACCAAAAAAATCTCTAATTATAGTAAGATATTTTTATTGTCTCTGTCCCGTAGGGTGGGTTCTTTTCTAGTAAAAATAATTACACTTCCATCTAGGGTTGTTATCATTTTTTTTTTAACATTTAATGACAGCTCTATGAATTTACATTGAACTTCATTATCCTGCATTCACCTGTCTCTCCCCAATATCCTGCCAGATAGTCCACACTTCTAAGATATTTGGTACATCTGTTTACCCATCCAGTGCTCCATACAGATGGGACACACTTGGATTCCCGGCTCCCCCAGAGTTCCAATATGGAATATATTTTGGTTTGTAAGTGTGTGTGTGTGTGTGTGTGTGTGTGTGTGTGTGTGTGTGTGTGTGTGTGTGTGTGTGTGTGTGTGTGTGTGTGTGTGTGTGTGTGTGTGTGTGTGTGTGTGTGTGTGTGTGTGTGTGTAGGCATAACGGCCAAACCCTCTAACCAAAAAGGCCAGAATTGGCATGTGGTCTCCAAATAACAGGATGAGCATCATTAATGGCATGTGGGTGTGGTAATCAGTGTGGTTTTATCATAACCACACCCACAGGAAATTATTTTGGCTGCCAAATTTGGTGTGTGGTCCCAAAGTATCTGGGTAAGCATTATTAACCACATTGGGTGTGGTTTATCCATAGCCACACCCACAGGAAGTTGTTTTGCTATCACAAGGTAATGAAAGGATTAACCTGGCTGAAATTTGGCATGTGGTTCCCAAGGAATCTGGTAAGCGTTATTAGGTTGTGTGGGTGCAGCAATGAGTGTGGTTTGGTCATGGCCACACCCATAGGAAATTATTTTGGCTGCCAAAAAATTATTTATGGATCAATAAGGCTGATATTTGACACATGGACTCCAAGTAACTAGGCGAATGTTATTATCCAGATGTGGGTGTGATTTTGTCATATCCACACCTGCAGGAAGTTGTTCTGGTTGCCAAAGCTAATTTATGAACCAATTGGGCTGGAATTTGGCATATGGACTACATGTAACGGGGAAGCATTATTGAACATGTGGGTGCAGTTTTGCCATAGCCACACCCACCATACGCCTTTTTTTTGGTACAAAAAGTTAATTAAAGGTCCAATCTGGTGGAAATTTGGCATGTGGTGTCCAAATAATCGGGTGAGCATTATTGACCACATATAGTTGTGTTAATGGGTGTGGTTTGGTCATAGCCACACCTACGATGGGTACCAAAAGCTAATTAAAGGACCAATCAGGCTGGAATTTGGCATGTGGTCTCCGAGTAACTGACAAGCACTATTAACCACACCTGGGTGTGGTTTTGTCAAAGAAACACCCATAAGAAGTTGTTTTGGATGCCAAAATTTAGTATATGGTCTGTAAGCAACTGGGTGAGTGTTATTAATCATGTGTGTGTGCCAACGGGGTGTGATTTAGTGGTAGCCACATCCACAGAAGTTTTTTTTATATGCCAAAAGCTAATTAAAGGACCAACGAGACTGAAATTTGAGTGACTTCTATAATGCTTCATGTTGACATTGGCCAGGTAACACTGGATATATGCTGCTAGTATAGAATATTTGGCATTTAGCTGTGGTCTAATAAGTTCTTTTTACGTTTTTTTTTTCTGCAATAAATCCAATACAGTTAATTTCACAGTACCGAGTTCCAAGTTATCTTGAAGGGTGTATGTCCCAGTCCTACCGAAATGATAGCTACTCTTGCAGAAATACTTCTCTCATACTCTTTCATCTCCCTCCAATACATAAAAATCTCCCCTTATACTATCATTTTATTAGTCATTTGGATTCTTTTACCTATTTAAGGTAGTAGTTTTCTTTTCAATTTATGTATCCAAAACTTAGGTTCAGTGAGGTATACAAAACTATGCAGAAATGGCTGTAGTGTGCAGGAGCATCATTTTAGTTATCGATCTGTAAACCACTAATATTATATTTCTTAAAAGGCATTACTATAATCTCTATCTCATTAAAACTTTCCTCACATTATTACAAAGCTGATAAAAATGTTGTTTTGTTTTTTTTGAATGTTTAATTGGTAAATTTGATAATAAAAATCACATGCTTTCATTTAAATGATCCCTGACAGTAAACAGATAAAAAAGGACTTTCTTTACAATTGACAAGTCCACCTGTAAGACATGCCCTCATGTAATATATAGCTTCCTATAGGACATACTATCCAGTTAAATTTATCCTCATATAAGAGGTGTCCTCATATAAGAGGTGTCCCCCTGTACAACAAATCATCCTGTAAGATATACCCTCATGTAAAACAAGTACCCCAGTAAGACCTAAAGACATGCACTCCACCAATACATGACTTCCCATAAGATATTTCCTACAACAAAGCATGACCTCCCTCAAAGCTATTATAGAACAATAAGACATGCTCTTTGGCCGCAATTGCATGCTAGAACATTTAATTTTGAAATACTCAGCTGGTTCCCCCTTCATATTTTATGGTATTGTGCAAAGGGTCAAGTTCTTTCTTCTTTTTTTTATGCACTTTTATTCTCTTCTTTAAAATTTGATTCCTTATCAACCAGGGAGGATTATAAGTCACTACCAGCTTAACCATGACTAGACTGGCACCATCGCACACAATGCTGGAGCTACAAAACTAGCTTCAGCTTTTTTTTGCTTCATTCAAGTGCCAGTAAAGCATTTAGAGATTTTCACCAATTAAGTTCTAGACGCACGAGCGTATATACATACATATTGTTATCATAAATTGCTTTTAATCTTTGGTTACCTGATGGAAGTCAAATATCAGGACAGAGGCAGGACAGGAGTCCAAAAAATGGGAGAGTTCGTAACTATGAAGTCATCCAATAATTTGTCAACCAAATTAAACATTAATTGTAAACAAAAAGAATTTTTATATTATGACAGTTCTGCAATATCCCGTTACTAAATCTCTGCTACCTATTTCAATTCACTTGTTCTGGGCTGATGAAATTATGTACCACCTTTCATACTATCACCACAAATGGCATAATTTATTATTTTTGGCTATTTTTGCATATTAACCTGTGGGTGATTCAAGGCAGAGTTGAGAATAGGTATGGTCCATACAGTTTCCCTGGTCAGTCAAACTGTGCAGGCTGTCACAGAATTTCATCCAGGACATATTCAGCGATGCCATCTCATCCAACATAGGGTACAAGCCATTCATCCTACAACAATCATATTTAACAGTGTCATTTGATGGACACCACAAGGAGTCAGCATTAATTATATTAGAGATGTTGCAATGCAGTTGTATTGTAAAGTTATGAATAAATAAAGCTGATGGGAATTCATATTTTGTGCACTAGCTGGTGAATTCACTTTACTCACCACACCAGAGCACACTAAACTCACAAAATTGTATGAACATTCCTACCCACTTATGTGGCTAATCTACTACCAAACCCTTGGAGTTGGATACTTGAAACTTGGCTTGCATACACAACTTGAACAGGAGTCACTTGGGCAATGCATGCTGATTATAAAGTATGCATAACTGGAAAGAGTGCATCTTTTTTCACTCCTATCTTATATAAAATGAATTATATTCAGGCAATATTTCATACAATCAGTTCAATTCCTTTTAATACACTGCTAATAATTGCATGCATTAATTTGTGTTACAGTTAACTGCTACAATGAAGGTATATCACAATGAAATGATGGCATCCTCTAGTATGGAAGCCATGTGTAATTTTATCTCATGAATGCATGTCCAAGCATTATCAAATTTCATATTGCAGATATTGATAAATTAATTAGATAACTGAATGCTTGTTCGACCGAGTCATTACCTGACAGCTATGACTTCTGATTCTTGACATCACTATTGGAATCCTGAGATCAATTATTACATATACCTATTTATATATCCCTAAATCACTGACTTTAAACTCTATTTTATCTAGTGTCAGAAAAATGGTATTATCATGGGTCAATAATAAAATGAATGTTTCCTTTCACCATATTGCAATATGGGGGGGAGGGGGGGGGGGGGAGGGGGATGGGGAAAGAGACTTACTTTGAAAAAGACATAGAAACTAGTAATAAAATCATTTATAAATAAATAAGGGGGGAAATTATTTAGGGTTCCCCCAAAAATTACAGAAACAAGAAAAGACCTACCCAAGAAATTTTTAAACAAGGCATGAACACTCAATTATTATGTGACTAATTCTACATCTCTAATTCACTGATTCCAAATTCTATTTCATCTATATAGTGTTCAAATAACTATTATCATGAATAAATAAACGAATAAATATTTTATTTTGTAATATTGCAAAGAAACACCCTGAAACCCCCCCCCCCCCCTTAAAATAAGATACATAAATAATGTGGAAAGAAAATAGTGATGTAGAATTAGGCATATAATAATTGAGTATTGATGCCTTGTTTTAATATTTCCTGGGTAAGTATTTTCTTGTTTCCGTATTTATTGGGAAAACACTAAATATTTTTTCCTTTCATTTATTAATTAATGTTTTAATTATTAGTGTGTGAGTGAGTGAGCAAGTAAGTGTGCGGGCATGTGTGTCTGTGTATGTGAAAAGATGCGGCATGGATATATTCTACATGAAGCTCTTTGCTTCTACACATTAGATGAATCATACCTTTTTTACTATAACATGTTCAAGTAGTGTTTAATCCAGCTATCTAAGTTTACCAAAATTTGTCTTAGAGAGCCTCACATACACATTCCTTGTGTGTTCTAGGACCACCCTACATAAAAGGGTGTTGTTTATGTCCATGGAGGAGGATCTTCTCTTTTGTACAGATGTTATGCACAAGTTTTCCATTTCAATGAATCTTTGTTTCATTTATAAATGAACTCAGCAAATGTTTGGTAAATCAAATGTGTGGTGAAGTTACATTGTTTTTACTAAAAGTCTTTTAACATTGTAGCTGAAGTCAATGATTTATACTATTCACTAAGCATTAACCTGTATTTAAAGAGGTGGAAGAATGCTCATTCTTCTAACATAACCGATAGAATTCTAAAGTATCACTTCAATAATGCAGCTTGGAATCCATCTCTATAACATTGCATATTGACTATACAACATGGAAGTAAAATGTAGGCTCATTCTCACCAAAGGGAGTTAGGAAATACTTGTATCTTGTTTTAACAGGTTTATACATTAAATTCTGCATCAGTTTGTGTCCATGTCCCCCGCTTCTTCCCTTTAGCATTCACATGTGTCTAATTATAAATCCCTTCAAGTGTCAGCCTGCAGTCCGTTAAAAATGAATTAATAAGGATTCTTAGGAAGACAATGAAAGTCTAATTATAATTCAGTTCTCTCAAACCCAGAAAGATATTAATTAAAATATATCAGTTCACTTTTAGTTAGTTTTCGTAGGCAATTGAAAATGAACCATCAACACATGATGCAACTATAGCAGGGTTGTAGCCAACAAAGTTTGAGTGATCCTGTTAATGTTTATAGCTACTGACACACCATTCATGAACATCCTGTGTGTTCTCTGTCTATAGCAGTGGTCAGGGGCAAATTACCAAAGGAATTTTAATTTATTTTAAGGTTGCACAAAATATTTTAATGTTGTGAAATGAGATGGTAATTGTATCTGTCCTAAACAAATTTCATGATATGGTATGATCAATCTGATGAATTGCTATTAAACTATCAACTTAAAGTCAAAATTTTGCAAAAGCAGGGCCTTGCTGTTCTTTTGCAGGCATGAATTTGTTAGTTATTTCCACAATGTAAAATCTTGATGGTAATGAAGTTTCAATTGGTGCTTGAGGCATCCCCAGGTCATTGTATTACTCAGAGAATTCAAAAATTTACTAAGATATACTGGAGGTGGATAAGTTTGGATAAAATTGTTTCTATTATCCATTAAACAACATAAAACCACATATTTCTACATCCCCTACTATAGCCCTTTCTCTCTAAATTTGAAATTTTTTAGATAAAAATTATGCACAGAAAGTGTCCTTTAGTCTATAAAAAATTTGTGGAATTGTACAAGAAAGAGCCTTGGTTGCAGCAATATCTATTTTCAAGGTTAATTCATATCACAAGCAACTACACTATTCCATTCCATGCACAATGCCATATTAAAAAAAAAAAAAAAAAAAATTAATAATAAAATTTTTTAAAAATAGTAACTTAACACAAAAAAAAAATTAAATCCAAGACCCAGAAATTATATATCTCAATATACTATAGAGATTCGAACAATACTTTTGGCTGTACCAAAAGGGGGTCATTTAGACAGTAATTTATTCTCAGCTGCAGCGATTAACCTAGGATTAACTTAAGGATTGTATCTAAGGATTGTATCGTAATCTTAGCTCATAGTAATTCTTACTTGGCTTTGGAATAAGCTGGCATATCAGTGTATTTTTTTGTGCTCCAGTCAGAGAATAGGTCAGCATTGACCCCAACGCCAACATCACAGAACAAAGTTTGCAAGAATGGCAGTGCGCCTGCTGAGGGCATGGCATAGGGCCGATACCAATCTGCAAGAGAAAATATTTTATACAGATAGTTCATATCATGTATGAGAGCCAAAATCAGTATGATACACTAAGCATACAGTCATGTGCATATCTCAGAGGGAATTTCTGCTTGAGAATAGCCAGAATGAGGCAGAGCATCAGTGGCCACACCACCTCAACAGCTTGAAATACCTATAAGAATAGATATCAGATGAACCTGATAGTGACATTGGTCCTTGGATAATTTTTTTCTTTTAAGTTGTGCATACAGTAGTAGCTATATTGTAACTCTAAATGGCTTACAGGAAGACTAAATTTCTTGAAGACAGTGATTGATCCAGTTCTCCACCTGATTAATGCATTCCTCCAAAGCAGCAAATATAACTGCCCAAACGAATCTCCAACCACAGCCAACATCGCTTTGCTGCAAACTGTCACTTCTTTAGAATAAGTTGCTAGTGTCCCAGTATCAAAATCACTTCAATACAAGATCATTTGTAGATATTTTGTAAAATAGCATATTGTTCACAACCTCTTTAGCTATAGCTATATAAACTGTTTTAGTGCAGAGTTGTTTACTGCGTGAGTACACGGAAGTACTTCAGTTCTGACCATGCACTTCCGGGCAGGAAACGACGCTCTGTCCACCAACTTACTAAGCCTGCTTGAATCCAGATCCTCAGAATTCCCTCCACGTTTCCTGAGTAGGAGGAATCCTTAGTTATAAAATTGCATTAAGCATCGAACATGAACTTAATGAGGGTACAGACTAAATATTATTTTGTTGCATCAATTTAAGCCTTATAGGAGTCTGTCACCAGTATTTCGGGATGTTCCCAGTTGACCAGAGTCCTGTAAAATCCTTATTGGCGTGCTACAAAATTAACCTAGTCTACGCCAATGCATTAAACTCAGCCAACAAACTGACTCACTGATTCTGCTGGTAAAAACAGTCTCACCGTCAACCGATCAAAAAGGGATTGAATATATCCTTTTTGGTTGTTGATGGTTGGCGTGAGATGGAGGAAAAGCCACTGTGATGTTATGGATGTAGTTATTTTATACAGGCGTCTTAGCCAGGGTTACCAACTGTTTGTTCTTGTTTTTGTTTTTTCAAGCCTAAATCCTGGAAACTGGCTTATTTTGATAGCATCTGGCTTATTTTGATAGCACCGGCTTATATTAGTCCATTTTGGCTTGAAACTCAAATTTGGCTTGAAACCCAAATTTGGCTTATTTCTGGCTTATTTCTAGGAAGGTTGGACTATTTATTTTCCTTGACTTATTTGTCTTATTTCTGGACTTTTTGATGCTTTAGATCAGAAAAATAACCTTTGCAACCTGGCACTATTGTCAGCATCCAGCCAAATCAGTGATCAACTTCAATAAAATCATATTATTTCCTTAACGCAAAGTGTAACAAAAAGAAAACAAACAAACAAACAAACAAAAACACAAAATGTACAAATGGAAACCTATGAAGAGTTTTATGATAAAACTGTATGAACCACTGCTGAGGAGAACAATATTGACCTTCCAGAATTGCCTCATTAACTAAGACTTCAGATCGAAAGTGGGAGTTAGCCAAAAGTATTTACATCAGCAAAAGTATACTTCCAGGCAATTTTACTTAAAGCATGTGATCTATTCCATTGTGAGCTAAAAGATTGATTTAATGAGAACATTCCCTCAGTCCTGGTGATTGAAAAACCCTGATAAATACAGCAAATAATCATGAATGGATTAAATAAATCCTGCTAGAAGTTGACATGCTAGTATCAGCAAAATACCTCCAACTTTAAAAAATGTATTTAGCAGTGTAACTTTGAAATAAAGAAAATGAGTTCAATATAAAAAAATGCTGTCTAGCAATGAAAAATTTAAAGTGATTCCCTACCTTTTTAATCTTTGATCAATATCAATCATTAAAAAAATAATAATAAACTCCACCCCCTCCCCACTTTTGATGTGCTGTCTCCTCCCTTGCTATTCTTATATTGTCTTGCCTTCCTATCAATGCCAGTAATCAATGACAATGCTGCTGCTAAGCCAATTACCCTCGTTAACACAGAAATTGAATACCCCTGAAAAATCTGGGATGATATTCTCAAAATTAAATCTATCTCTTTATTAGGGGTAAATGCTGCCATAATTTTTCAGTGACCCAAAATATGTAGTTAATTTAACTCGACATGTACCAGATGTCAAAAAAGGAACCCATTGTGATGTGGAGAAACAGGTTGGAAAAGATTAACAGAACTAAATTTGAGTAAATCTCCATATTGTTATGCTAAATATATAACTATTGATGCTCATATCGCTATTTAACTGTTATTCTTTATTAGAGGTACTTAAATGAATGATTTTTTTTATGATAATAGGATAGAGTTCTTGGTATAAAATGTTTGGCCTATTTTTGGCATTTTTTTCTCCTACTGGCTTAAAATAGGCTTAAAATGATTAGACATCTGACTTTAAAAGTTTCTCAGAAGTTGGCAATGCACACAAGCATGCATGCACACACGCAAGCACAGACTTTTTTCCATTATGGGTTACCACTTCTTTTCTAATTTCATTTTAAAAAAATACAATATTAACACAGTCCATGTTGTGAAAAAGAACATCAAATGGAAACTTTAATTAAGGGAATGATGTCACAGGAGCAAGTCTCTGTGGCAAAGTTGCTGAACAATGAACTGCTATATAAACTGGTGTAATTAATTGAATGTGTGATGCAATAGTTGGTCAGCCATCTAAAAAATTTCAAATTTAGAGAGATAAGTCTATAGTAGGGGATGTAGAAATATGTGGTTTTATGTTGTTAAACAGATAATGCCAAAATTTTTGTATATCTTATTAAATTTTTTAGTTCTCTGAGCAGTACAATGACCCAGGGCTGCCTTAACTACCATTTGAAAATTTATTACCAGGAAAATTTACATTGTGGAAATAGCTAACAAATTCATGCCTGCAAAAGAACAGCAAGGCCCTGCTTTTGCAAAGTTTTGACTTTAACAGCAAGGCCCTGCTTTTGCAAAGTTTTGACTTTAAGTTGATAGTTTAATAACCATTTATCAGATTAACCATCCCATATCATGAAATTTGTTTAGGACATATGCAATTACCATATCATTTTACAACACTAAAATATTTCTGTGCAACCTTAAAATAAATTTAATTCCTTAGGTAATTTGCCCCTGACCACTGCTATGGACAGAGTGCTATGGACAGAGAACACACAGGATGTTCATGAGTGGTGTGTCAGTAGCTATAAACGTTAACAGGGATCACTCAAACTTTGTCGGCTACAACCCTACTATAGTTGCATCATGTATTTATGGTTCAGTTCCAATTGCCTACGAAAACTAACTAAAAATGAACTGATATATTTTAATTAATATCTTTCTGGGTTTGAGAGAACTGAATTATAATTAGACTGTCATTGCTTCCTAAGAATCCTTATTAATCCATTTTAACGGACTGCAGGCTGACACTTGAAGGGATTCATAATTTGACACATGTGAATGCTAAAGGGAAAAACGGGGGACATAGACATGAACTAATACAGAATTTAATGTATAAAGCTGTTAAAACAAGATACAAGTATTTCCTAACTCCCTTTGGTAAGAATGAGCCTACATTTACTTGCATGTTGTATAGTCAATATGCAATGTTATAGAGATGAATTCTAAGCTGTATCATTGAAATGATCTTTAGAATTCTATTGGTTATGTTAAAAGAATAAGTATTCTTCCACCTCTTTAAATACAGGTTAATACTTAATAAATAGTAGAAAATCATTGACTTCAGCTACAATGTTAAAAAAAAAACTCATTGGTTAGAATAGTGCAACTATCACCACACCCTTCATTTACCAAACATTTGCTGAGTTCATTTATAAATGAAACAAAGAATCACTCCTCGATGGACATAAACAACACCCTTTTATGTGGCATTGTCCTACAACACAAGAACTGTGTATGTGAGGCTCTCTAAGACAAACCTTGACAACCTTAGATAGCTGGATTAAACACTACTTGAACATGTCATAGTAAAGAAAGAATGATTCATCTAATGTGTAGAAGCAAAGAGCTTCATGTGAAATATATCCAGAACTAGAACCAGGGATAGACACTAATGAGTTGACAGGTCTCAATGCATGATGAACTATAAACATGCCACATATTTTTACACACACACACACACACACACACACACACACACACACACACACACACACACACACACACACACACACACACACACACACACACACACACACACACACACACACACACACACACACACACACACACACACACACACACACACACACACACACACACACACACACACACACACACACACACACACACACACACACACACACACACACACACACACACACACACAAAGCATCACACAAAAAATAATCAATAACATGTTACATTCAAAGTTTAATTGACTCAAGTTTAAATACGTGATCATATTTTATATCTTGTATTTCTACACCTGTCTTTGTCCTCCATCTGTCTGTCTGTCAGTCGGTCGGTCGGTCGGTCGGTCGGTCGGTCGGTCGGTCGGTCGGTCGGTCGGTCGGTCGGTCGGTCGGTCGGTCGGTCGGTCGGTCGGTCGGTCGGTCGGTCGGTCGGTCGGTCGGTCAATCAGTCGATCAATCGGTCGGTCAGCCTGCCTGCCTGCCTGCCTGCCAGCCAGCCTATTTTCCTGTCTGTCTCTCTATATGTGCGGAATCTAACTCCTCTGAAACTGCTTGAAAGATCTTCACAAAACTTCAGGAATTAATTAGGGACCTCACTGCATGTCCTGGTAAAAGTTTTGTTCAGATCAGGTGGCTGTAGGTGTGGTTTTGTAAATGAGTGTGGTTTAGTGGTATGGAACACCTAAACTATCACTGAAATTCGTCATGTTTATTTATTTTATCATGTTTTTCCTTGATTAATGACTTCAGTAATTTACATTTAGTGCTATTTTGACCAGTTTTTTCCTCAGGAATAAACTCACTGCAACCACTTTGTTTCCAGTTGTTTTTTTTGGGGGGGGGGGGGGTTATTCTGAATCCATCACAATCCAAGTGACTCCTCTGGTCAAGTTGTGTATGCAAGCCAAGTTCCACGTATCTAACTCCAAGGGTTTGGTAGCATATTAGCCACATAGGTAGGTAGGTAGGTACATAGGTGGGTAGGTGTAGGTAGGTAGGTAGGTAGGTAGGTAGGTAGGTAGGTAGGTAGGTAAATAGGTAGGTAGGTAGGTAGGTAGATAGGTAGGTAGGTAGGTAGGTAGGTAGGTAGGTAGGTAGGTAGGTAGGTAGGTAGGTAGGTAGGTAGGTAGGTAGGTAGGTAGGTAGGTAGGTAGGTAGGTAGGTAGGTAGGTAGGTAGGTAGGTAGGTAGGTAGGTAGGTAGGTAGGTAGGTAGGTAGGTAGGTAGGTAGGTTGGATTATTCATGCAATTTTGTGAGTTTAGGGTGCTCTGGTATGGCGAGCAAAGCAAATTCACCAGTTAGTGCACAAAATATGAATTATCATCAGCTTTATTTATTCATAACTTTACAGTACAACTGCATCGCAACATCTCTAATATAATTAATGCTGACTCCTTGTGGTGTCCATCAAATGACACTGTTGAATATGATTGTTGTAGGATGAATGACTTGTACCCTATGTTGGATGAGATGACATTGCTGAACATGACCTGGATGAAACTCTGTGACAGCCTGCACGGTTTGACTGACCAGGGAAACTGTATGGACCATACCTATTCCCAACTCTGCCTTGAATCACCCACAGGTTAATTGTAGTTAACATCAATCATAAAATATGTAAATTAAGCAGATAGTAGCTAAAAATAATAAATTATGCCGTTTGTGGTGATAGTATGAAAGGTGGTACATAATTTTATCAACACAGTAAAAGTGAATTGAAATAGACAGCATGGGTTTAGCAATGGGATATTGTAGAATTGTTTAAATGTATAAACTCTGTTTACAAATTATGTTAAAACTGGATGACAAATTCAATTTTTCTACGTTACATAAGCAAATCATGGGATAACTTCATTATTACAAACAGTCCCAAGTTTTGGACTTCTGTCCTGCCTTTGTCCTATATTTGACTTCTATGAAGTATCCAAAGGTTAAGGGCAATTTATAACAACAATATATATGTATATACACATGTGCATCTAAAACATAATTAGTGAGAATCAATGCTTTACTGGCACTTGAATGAAGCCAAAAAAGCTGAAGCTAGTTTTTGTAGCTCCAGCATTGTATATGATGGTGATGGTTAAGCTGGTAGTGACTTATAATCCTTTCTGGTTGGAAAGGAATCAAATTTTAAGGAAGAGAATAAAAGTGCATAAAAAAAGAAGAAAGAACTTGAGCCTTTGCACAATACCATAAAATATGGAGGGGGAAACAGCTGAGTATTTCAAAATTCTTTGTTAGTAGAAAGTCCTGAGATTTTTGTTTAAGGCTAACATTTGGGCTAAGCAAGGGTTATGTTTTTTTCTTCTTAATTTTTTAATGCATACTTTTTCTTTTTATTCCTAATATTTTTTATATTAGTATACATATAAAATAATTTTTTTAAACATTTTTATTCAAAATTATTCTTTTAATCAACCTGTACATATTATCTCTTGCTAATTACAGTCTTACTCAGGCCTTTTTCCAACTGGGTAACTCATAAGTCACTTAATTGGATTCCTATGCAGATATATATACATATATATATATATATATATATATCTGCATAGGAATCCATATATTATATATGCATCATAGAATGGTATCGTAAATGGTATCGTATGAAAAAGTTTTACCTTTAATTCCTTTTCTATTAACAAACCATGTTATTTTGTCATATTATTCACATTGCCATTCACAGTGCCTATGGATTTACAGTGCATTCACTTTTAGTTCATTCTTGCACTTTGATGGAGGAAAAGAGAAGTTTACATATAGTAATATTCTCTTAGGAATATACCACTCTGGTAGTTTCTACTATTTTGAATGAAGAGTACCAGGAATAAAATATTTCCCCTGTTTTGAATTGTCACATCCTGTTTAGCTGTACTGGGAGAGTTAAGAAAATAAGATCATCCTGAACTCACAACTTTAAGCATTTAGCAAAGGCTGAAAGGCATCTGAAATGAACTTAATTTTTTTGGACACCTTAAGACAGTGTCTTAATATTCTATTGACAAAAAATAAATATTGATTTGTTATTGAAGGAATATGAAAATATGGTAGCACAAATCGTACAAATGATATCTTGAGTGAAAAATTCAAGGATGCATATCCCAAAATTGTTAAGCTGTTACTTAGTCTTTGTTCAATGTTGTAACATATTATGCTCTGGTGCTAACATCATAAATAAAACAATCAGCATTAACACAGACTCAACCCATGCATACCGAACATTATCAGCTGTTTATTTTTAGGGGAGTTCAATTCATAGTAGAAAACAGATGCAGGACAACCTTGCCTGTACATCAAGAGATTCTATGCAGATAAGAGAAGAAGTGATAGGATATTGGTTGAGACAATCTATGATCAGAGCTTATCTGTTCCTTAAGAGAAAGTGCCTGTAATTTGACAAAGTGTGCAAAGAATCTCACACTGTGTGAAGTTTGGTGTACAAATTGCAGCTGCATGGAAAGCTGAACAGGCTTGCACTGATTTAGTGAAGTGATCAGAATCTTATAAAAAAAATTTTAAATTTTACATGCAATAGGTACTATGATATGTAAAACATGATATTAGTGTGTATATTATCTGATGCTTCCATAAATATGTGGACATTTTTTATGCATATGCTTGCTCAAGCTATGCATTCAATCATGATGTCCTGGTTGACACTAAGAATATAACATGCGTAACCTAATTCAAATCTTTTATATATGTTCATATTTGTATCTGTAACACTAGACCCTGAAAATATTATATCTTTACCCATGCAGGTGATGTCCCAGTGAATTGCTTTTTGAAAAATGTGACCGAGTTTAGAGAGTATCTGTTAAATGATTTGCACCTCAACCAAAGCCTGGTGGAACAGATACTGGCGGCTACAGTTAACACATCCAAGGTACTACATTAGTTACCACTATTTTTTTGGTATATATTGTGTATGAAAGTATTAATGTAAATTTTTTCAATTACTTGAAGATAATCTATGTTCTTCAAACAGTCAATTTGATTTCCAAGACTCTATCTGGCCATGTGGTAGTAGAATCTTGGATATTTTGTTTAAATAGTTGAAAAGCAATAATTTACATCACAAATTCTATTTCCCCGTATTCACTAAATATGCAAGTATCTAAACTTTTACTAAACTTTGGGTAGGATTGAAAAATTAGACAAGGAACGTGGACTATCAATTCTTGCTTATCAAGTATTTAATGAATATTAATAATTATAGCCAAAATATTCAAACTATCATTCAAGAAATTATCTCAGTACATAATTGATTCTATGCACAGAGGTAATTATTATGACGATGCTGATGAGTCTAATTGAATATGATGGTTATATTCTTGTAAACAGATACTGTCTACTTGATTTATTTTTTGTGTCATTATTATAACTATTTAGGATATACGTAGTGTCAAGTTGCTAAGTCTTATTTAAAGCACCATTATCAGCATTTAATTGTATGTATATGTACATGTCCATATCATATGTATATTGTATATGTAATGTATATATGTGTGTGTATATGCATATGTAATATATGTATACATAATATATATACGTTCTTGTATGTATGTATGTATGTATGTATGTATGTATGTATGTATGTATGTATGTATGTATGTATGTATGTATGTATGTATGTATGTATGTATGTATGTATGTATGTATGTATGTATGTATGTATGTATGTATGTATGTATGTATGTATGTATGTATGTATGTATGTATGTATGTATGTATGTATGTATGTATGTATGTATGTATGTATGTATGTATGTATGTATGTATGTATGTATGTATGTATGTATGTATGTATGTATGTATGTATGTATGTATGTATGTACATAAGTACGTATATATGTATGATATTGCATGTCTGTTCTTTCTTCTTTTTTTAGATTACATTGTATGTCAAAGTTAGGAAAAATAATCACGATATTTTTGGGAAGATTACTACAAAATAAAATCAAAAATGAATACTAAAATTGGTACTGCATCCATATATATCTGCTAAAAAGATATAGTTGACTGATTAGCAACTCTCCCCCCCCCCCATCACACACACACACACACACACACACACACACACACACACACACACACACACACACACACACACACACAACACACACACACACACTCACACAGACAGACACACTTGATATTCTCTCAAGCCACTCTCTTTCATGAGAGCAGAACCAAGGGAAAAAAGTATTTGTTTAGATAAAAAATTATGACACTGATGAAGATGCAGTTAGTCACTAGCAATAGCTCTCACATCTTCATTCAACACTAGTCAAATAAAGAATTCAGAAATCTGTGCTACCAATTGTGAAGTTGGATTGCTGCAAATAAATGAATTCTGTCCAGCAAATTAGTTGTACTTGGAGAGTCTAAAAGAAGGATGATAATAATGATAGCAGAAATGATGATAATGGGGATGATGTTAGTAATATTGAAGTAAAAAAAAAAAAGGAGAATTGGATCATTGGCAAATATTCATCCTGGGCGGGTGTTTGATACTCGAAATTGCACATATTGACTATCCTATGCTGCTTGCTGAGATGATCATTTAAGGCATCCAGTTAAAAAGAAGCATCAAAATGCAGAATAAATTTGTGCATTTCCCCCCTTTCATCTTCACATCTACATGTACTTATCAGTAAAAACCATCGCTGTCAGTGCACATTCTGATAAATGTAATTATTGTTTATCCTTAAAATAGTTTGCTCTTTCAAATGTTCTTGTTTCATAAATAATGCTGAGATAGTTTTCAAATTTTTTTATTTGAGTGTATTTAATACGTATTTTATTTATATAATATATACAGCTATTTGGTGGTAGTGGAAGAAATGGGTTCTCCTCTTTCCTATCAGTGACTGCCTTCAGCTCTGGTCATTCTTTGAAGTTGCTGGTGTGCAACACTCCTTCACTTAATGATATCGTTCATTTTCCTAATATCACTATGGTGAGGAGCGACAAGTAGATCGATTCATAATATATCATGTACTGTTCATAATAATGAATATAGATAGATAGATTGATAGATGGAAAGATAGATAGATAGACAGATAGATAGGTAGACACACTGATTGACCAACCAACCGACTGACCAACCGACTGACCGACCGACTGACCGACTGACCAACTGACCGACTGACCAATCAACCGACCGACAGACCAAGAGACAGACTGATGGATGGGCAGACATATAATTGGACAGGCAGACAGACATAGGCAGACAGACAGACAGACAGACAGACAGACGGACGGACGGACGGATGGACGGACAGACAGACAGACAGACAGACAGACAGACAGACAGACAGACAGACAGACAGACAGACAGACAGACAGACAGACAGACAGACAGACAGACAGACAGACAGACAGACAGACAGACAGACAGACTATTCACACTTTATAACATAGATGTTGGAAAAGTTGTGAACATGTTTACAATGTAAAGTGTCCTAAGCATGTCATGAAGTGTTGTACCATGTATTAAATACATGTAATTGGGAGCATGATAGAGTATAGTTAATTAGACACTAAAAAAAGGTTATTACTGGTAAAACGCTCCATTGCTATTTAGATAACACTCGTTGACATATTTAGTATCAACACAAGTAGATTAATCATAAATCTTAAGATGATGAATATGCTCCAAATGCAACTGAAGGGATGTAATTACAACCTATCCAGAAATTTGAATGGTGTGTTCATCACATCCACCAAAGTGAAGTTTCTGACAACTTTTCCATTAGGCCACTCCAATCAGTAATGTTGTTTCACGAGTAATCTGTCCCTATTTTTTTCAGGATTTAATTTATAAATATAAAAATTATGTCATAGAATATGTCACAATCAGCCTTACATCAAAGATTATGACATCATAATGAGCCACATGTCAATGGCTAGTTGTGAAAATGACTGAGTTAGAGTGTGAGTTTTGGGCTTGGTGATTTTTAAATTATATTCATAGAATTTTAAAAGGATATTCATAGCAAATTTATAAATATACGCCTACCTCCGACCCTTTGGTTGAAGACCGAGTACTCATGAAACGACATAATTGGTTGGAGTGGCCTTATTTGGCAACACTCGAACAAGCATGTTCACTTCCATTCTACCATTCTTGGGAAAGAGCATTTTGTTGTGCTGTGTGCATCTCATTGAGCATTGCTTGGATAAAGTGTGACAATATCATTTTTTTAATACTAATGATGTTTATAGACTATAGCTAGTTATACCCTGTGTTTACAATTATCTCAGTTATGTAGTTGTTTTTTGGGGGTTGATTCATCATTGTTAAATCATCTCATTTTATTATTAATAGGGCTTTTCTATTATGAACCTTGTAGGATGTTTAAATCATAACCAGGCAAATAACTTTTATATACACATTAATGTGTCTAGGAGTGTGATCCTGTACTGGTGGAGGGCATAATAACTCAAGTATTGTCAGTCCAACAGTTGTTAGAGAATTCTGACTTAGTTAATGTGCTTCAGAGTTTATCTTCACTGGATGAACAAGGAAGACAACAAAACTATGTTCGATTTTTTTGTGGTAACTCAAGGAGAGAGTTGAGTCCTCTTCTATGGATCTTGTTGACACGAAACAATTATGGAGATCCCAACAAGAAAGGTACAGCTTGACCACCCTATGTTCACTAATCCTCATTGCAATTCATATATAACTACTTAGTTGATTGAATTTTAAGAAGTATATTATTTAATTGATAATTAGTCTCATAATATTTGTTGTATTAATTCTTTTGCATATTCATGAACAAATAATATGTCTGGTGTATAAATATTGATAACTTGCATATATATGGTATTAAGTAACACTTCATTTTTATAATTAGATGAATCTCATAGTAAAAGATCTGGGAACCAGGTTGCTTCTCTGAAGATCCCATATACTCCTGTCACTAACCTTACACACGGCATCATCAAGAAGGCAAACAGGACGTTTGAAACTATGGCACAACTCATAGTTCTGGCTGGAAAAATGAACAGCTGTTCTACATTCTTCTTGAATAAGTTTCCACCTGAATCAGTCATTGGCGTCAGAAAGGCATGTATGCATGTTTGTGGTTACTAATGCTTGCACTCATTCATATGCATTGATCTGTTGTAACACTTCTTACTCAATGGCTATGGTTGTATTAATTTTTATATCGATATTTGTCCTCTGTTTTACCTCCAGATTTCGGATCAAGTGATAGAGTACAGAGAAAATAAGCTAGTGTCTACTTTAGCTGCACAGTATCTGTCTAATCTTTATCGTAATGTGAGCTTGGCAGAATTAAAACAAATCCAAATCATTCTAAATCCTTCATCTCAGAATAACATCTGGACAATTATGAGAAGAGTGCAGACTGTGGCCAAGGACATAAGTGGAGCTTTATCGATGTTTGACTGGGATGTGTTTCTACCCATGGAAAGTGAAATTGCTATGGAAAAGTTGTTTGGGGACCATAGACAGCAGGCACAGCTGAACATCACCCACATGGTTGCTGGTTTGGTGTTTGACACTGACCCACCTGCAGCACCTGGCAATACTATAAAGAATGCCACCATCAAAATAAGATCAAACTTCTCTGTTGTAGTAAACCCATCTACAGTTAGAGATTTGTAAGTTCCATTGCACACATATGGTATATGCATCAATTACATTATCCATGCTATTTTTATCCAATGTTAGGAGGTAGTTATTTACTAGATATTAGGAGATATGAGTGATTCAGGTCAATTTTTGATTAAATGATAAATAAAATGAATAAAATGGAGGAAAAAATTTCATTGTCTTATTTTGTTATCCTTGATGCATAACCTGGTATAAAAATTTTGAAAATAATTGGTCAAAAATTCATGAGAAAATTTAACTTAAAAATTTACTTCCTGTGGGGTTGTAAATCTTCAATGACGTCACAAGGGAGACAGCTACAGCAAAAACTCAATGAAGGTGATATGCTACTTCAACGAATTTTAACAATTCCTGGAGCCAGGATGCTGAATTCTGGTGATAAGTCCATGAGTGGCACCATTACATAGATCCCTAGTGAGATAATAAATGCAGTAGAGATGCAGAGTAGCTATTCTGAAGACCAAGCTCTTCTGAAAGATTAAGTTAAGAGCTCCCTTTAGATTGTGCAATTATTTCTCATAACTTCAGAGCTTAATAACACCGATTCCTCTTCAGCTTCATCCAGCTCTGATTCAGGTAACTAGCAAAGTGTGCAGTTGTTTTTCCTTTTTTTTTACACTTGGTTATAACATTTATAGCTAGTAACCACCCTACTAATCAAACCTTATAACTAAGTATAAAAATAGCAGTTACACTGTCTGTTATATAGCTAGCTAGCTATTAAATATCTACATTCACACCAAAAGAATCCTCATTTTCTGTAGCTAGCTATTAAATATCTACATCCACACCAAAAGAATCCTCATTTTCTGTAGCTAACTATTAAATATCAAGCTCCACACCAGAAGTGGCCTGAGCTAGCTAGCAAGTATTTTACAAATAGCAAGATTTCATCATGACAAATTAGAAAGTCATTGATCCTCACTTGCCATACCTGACTCAGAACTAGATGAACTCCAGTGTCACTAGGCTTTAAAGTTATGAGAAATTATTTAATTTTCCCAAAGGATGTCTTTACCTATTCCTTCAGATTTGCTACTCCACAGATCTTTTGCAATTGCTACCTAGCTTGGTATCTATGTGCTACTACCACTTCTAGACTTACCATCAGAATCAGGCCTCTTGATTCTAGAAATTGTTGAAATTTATTGAAGGACCTGTATAACTTTCATTATTTTCCAGCTGCTGCTGTTCCACTTGTGATATCATTGAAGAGTTACACCCCCACAAGAAGTAAAATTTTTAAGCTAAATTTTCTTCATGAATATTGGATCAAAATTTCGAAAAAAAATTTTTTTTTTATATACATAAACTTTTTCTTTTCTTATTTTCTGTTTCAGTTACCCTTTAACTTAGGAAAGAAATATGGCTATAGTTTCTATATATTAAATATCCAATGTCTTAATATTTTATAAATTTTCAATGAAATTCCATCCAAAAAAAAACAAAAAACAACTATTCAACCCAATTAATTCAGAAAACCCCAGCTAAATAAATTTAGACCTCATTGATCCCTCTTCAGTTTCATCCAGCTTTGATTCAGGTACAGAAAAGGTGGCTCAAAACTTTCTGATTTGTCACAGTAAAAATCTAGCTATTTGCCAAATTTAGCAGAGATCTGGCTGGCTTTGGGAATTTTTGGTGTGGGACAAGATAATTAATATATTGGTAGCTATATAGTGAAATGTGTAATTGTTCATTCCTTGGTTAAAGCATTTATAGCTAATAACTGCCATAATAATCAAAGCTATACCATATACTAGCAGAGATACCCAGCTTTGCCTGGGTAAAAAGATATTGAATTTTTGAATATAACCAACAGTTTTAGCCAACAGCTGTAAAGCACCTTTACATTATCCTAGCAAATGAAACAATTAGCTACTGATTAAAATAATATTGGCAATGGAAATTTAGACTACAATTTAAAAATATCTTTATTTTATTTTTTAGACTAATATTTACCTTCCACTGCTTGAAGATAGCTGACCCTCTTGAACTAACCATTAATTCCAGCTTGAAAATTAAGACAATAATAGTTATGGAATAATGGCAATGAAATTCAACCAAGGAAGAGCACTCACCTCTAAGTCACCATAAAAGTAGCTTTTCTAAAGCCAACAACTGCAAATCAAGTTTATCAGCCTTGTGTGGTACAGTTTTTAGCCCTATTAGGGAAGTGGGGATGGAATTAAAGGTAATCAAGGTCTGGAGCAAATATCCCAACAACTATGAAAGTTTGGTCATGGTAAGTGCAGCATGAAAAGAAGAATTGGGAAAAGAAGAAAAGATGAAAGGAAAAGAGAGAAGAAGGGAAAAAAAGGGGGGGGGGGGAAGGTGGAACACCTGCCCAGGTTCAAACTGCTAACCTTTAGTGGGAATCTCTTAACTTAATCACTATGCCACCACATTTTTTAGGCTTTTTTTGTATGGAAAATTTGAATTCTTTTACCCCCCCCCCCCCCCCCCCTTTGATGGTTCACTTTTGGTGTTTCAACTTACTTTATTATCTATTTCAACACCCAGAAGAGAATCTCCAAAAATTTCATCAAAAAGTGAATATAAAAATGGGTCTACTGATTTATATACACTACCTAAAAAGTGTCTGCTTTGAAGACATGTGGTAGACTTTTAAAATAAAGGTGAGCATGTGATTAGGTCAAAGTATTTTTTTTGGAAGTACCATTTTTGACGTTTAGCCTTACACACAAAAAGACAAAAAGTAAGACATGTGGCCAGATGGGACCCATCCCATGTGTTATTCCCAGAGTCAAGTTGTGTATGCATGCCAAAGTTTTAGACCTGTAGCTCCATCATCTTTTTGGGCAAAAGTACCATTTTTACCTTTTTTGGTGTACAGAAAGGGATGTGACCATATAGATATTCTTATGACATTCCCTTGGTGATATTGATTCTAAATATATGTGGGTTTGTGGGATTAACTTCAGTAGTTCAAGCATGAATCAAGGGTACACAGACAGACAGATTATTAGTACTTTATAGTATAGATATAGATATATATATGAAATGCTTATATATGTTTTATATTCTTTCTCCAGTACCTGGCATCCAGGCCCTGACCCTCAGATCTCTTTATGGATGAAAAAGCGTTATGTGGATGGTTTATTTATCTTTGTGCAAGACATAGTGGAGAGAGCAATGGTGGATGAGATAGTCGGTTTGAAAGTGGCCTCCCCAGGATTATATGTTCAGCAGATGCCTTACCCTTGCTATGTAAAGGGTATATTCAGTAAACCACTGATAATGATATATCTAGTTCCCCTTGCTATGCTTTTCTCCTGGCTGTTCCCAGTTGCCATGACTACCAGAGCTGTGGTGAGGGAGAAAGAGACACGTATAAAGGAGTACATGAAGATGATGGGTGTGGGAGAGGGCCTGCTCAGGCTGTCATGGTTCCTGCACTCATTCCTGGTGTTGCTGGTGTCAGTGGTAGGCATCACACTAATCCTCAAGCTGAGTGGTGTTCTGCTTGCAATCGATGGTCTCCTTCTCTTCCTCTACCTAACCATCTACGCCATGGCCATGCTCAGTTACAGCTTCTTGGTCAGTGCCTTCTTCACCAATGCCAACCTAGCAGCCTGTGTTGCCACACTCACTTATTTGATGGTTTTTTTGGCTCAAGTTCCACTGATAACTTATTTTTCCTCTCTCAGTCCAGTTGTCATTGGCATCTGTGTAAGTTTTTGTATCAAATTAATATATATTGTAGAAAAGTTCTTTTAAGTTATTGGTGACTTTCAAATATATTGTCAAGGGTTGAATGGATATTAATTCACAGCATCTTCAACACTAAATAATAATGTTTGAAACAGGATGGATGTACCAGTTAACTCTGCATGTGTGTGCATGTAAAGGATAATTGGGTGAACCATTGTGAACATCTTAAATATTACGATCTATATGAATAAATAAAACGGTAAATTGTAAATTGACAGTATACATCTACTTTGTGTCTGTGTTGGTTTCGTAATATCAAATAATGAAGCAGATTACAGTAATGTTCTTCTGTTGAGGGTATAGCTGAGGTAGACTGTTGGGGCAGCCAATGCAGCTAGAATGTCATATTCACTTCAAGCCTTGCAATAAAAAAAATATTGATCTGATGTGACTACATAACATAAGGGTTTGTGGTAAAATAGATGAGGATAAAAAAAAGGGAAAGAATTTTTGACAGATACATATATACTTAATGAAAGCACGACGGGAATTAAACAGGAACAATCATAGAGAATATTGTAAATATTAGAGTTGGAATGCACATTACCATGTATGATCTTACAATGCTAAATCTATGGTTGAATAAAATTTTATAGTTTGACACAAATGGGAATGGGATTGGGTTTGATACTGAATGATTGAGGCGCAGGAGCAATAGTGGCAACTCAATTATAATAGAGGGCATTCATAGTTATTATATATCGATAATTTTAACTAAATCAAAATCACATCATGTGCAATCCAAGTTTTTACCATCCTTGTGTACACTATGCTAACCAATATTTTAGTAAAATCCAGTAGACAGCAGAGAGCTGGGTCAAAACTCAGGAAAGTGTGGTAGTCAGTAGTTTTAAAATTGGCAATTCTGATTACATACTGGCAGCGTAGAGAAGAAGTTGGCGAAGTACTGACCCACTATTTTACATTCCTCATAGCTATGAACAACAATCACTAAATGAGCAAATATGGCCAGTAGACAGTAGATATTAAGTATCTTTCATAATAACCACTGGTTCATCACTTGAAGCAGTATTAGGTACTTGACAATCTGACAATCTGGTAATGACAGTAGCCACTAAACTGAATATCTCTGACACAAAGACACCTTCAAAGAGTTAGAATAGGCACTCAGGCATCACAGTGATCACAAATACATGAGCTTTGAAGCTGCTACATCATTTCTATTTGTACACAACTTTGAATTATGTAATTAAACAGTGTTTCAATCGGGACAAATTTAAGGTGAAGCTTTGGTAAAATTTGCTTTCAAAATTTTTCTAGCTTGTGGGATGAAAGGATTCTTAAATTATATAAATAAAATTCTATGTATTACTATTACAGTACATGCAATACCATAAAATACCAGATAACTGCTTGAGGGACATTCAAACTCCACATCTTATAAGTTCTTTTCTAACTATTATTCTTAGTTTCACATGGAGTACGAACACTAGTATAGGACTGCAAAAATAACATCTCTCACATGAGTACATTAGATGGTTGAAGAAAATTTCATGTTTAGAAATATTTATTTATAGTGTGTCATAATAGACACTTAAAAGAAATTTTAAAAAGAAGAGACAATCCTAAGAGAATAATGCAAACTATAATTTTTTATTTCTGAAAACACGTAGATAACTATTCAAATTTTATGCACATTCCTGATATTTCTTTTTGTTTTGTTTGAATTTTATTCTCTAACAGAAAGAAAAGTAGTAACTATAAATATTTATATATAATATTTATTGTAGTTAATTATTTATCCCCATGATTATTATTTTGTGTATATTATACACAACTATATATTCATATTCCCTGTGTGTATATGTATCTTACACTCAGTGTCTGTGGTCACCCCTTGCATTCGCTATTGGAAGTATTTATATTGCTCAATGGGAATTGAAGCAAATAGGCTTGCAATGGAACAATATAAACACAGCTCCTATCCTGGACGACCACCTTTCTTTCATAGCCATCTCCTTCCTATTAATGCTAGATGTATTCCTCTACTTTCTGCTGGCATGGTATTTGGAGGGTGTGTTCCCTGGTCGTTATGGAGTGGCCAAGCACTGGTATTTCCCCTTCATGCCCTCCTACTGGTGTGGTCATAGGAAAAATCATAAGACACTGCTGAAGCATGGGGAAGAAACATCAGGTGTGCGCTACCCACCTAATTTACGTAATATAACTCCTAAATTTTTTTCTCTCTCGTATAAGCTAGTTATATGCCAATTTTGATTGTTGATATGCTTCTTATGTTGAGTTACTTATAGTGTTATCTAAATAATTTTGATCAGAGTATTATGTATGATTGCATAGATCAAATAGAGAGAGAAGAATTGATTGAAGATTATGAGAATTGTGAGGAGGAGCCAGATGGCCTGCCTCTGGGCATCTCTATAAAGAAACTTAGTAAGACATATGTGATAGGTATGTTACCATGGAAGAGAATTAAGGTGCAAGCTGTGAAGGACCTCACACTAAACTTTTATGAGGGTCAAATCACAGCATTTCTTGGCCATAATGGAGCAGGAAAGACCACTACCCTGTGAGAACTAGCATAATATTTATCAGTATTATAATTTCATTTTGTTGTGCTGTTTTTTGGCACTCTAATATTGAAAATGTTACTAAGTGTCTTGACCTGACTTTAGAACACAATAGCTTCCAATTTTATTAAGTTAGTAATGACATTGCTATATTTAGGGCACAGTGTATAGTGCAGCTGTACTGTGATGTTTAGTCTGAGTGTTTGTTTACATTAGTGTTTGTGCTGCAAGTTTTATAGAAATACTTACTGCACTATTGTATTGCAATGCACTGCATTCTTTGTGTATGGGGTTATATGCACACTGTAGTGTTCTATACCAAAAGGTTCTGACCTCAAGTTCACAAGAGAGTAATGTGTTATATCTCACTTTGCTCCTAAATGTCAATAAAATTCTAAATATTCATTAATTATAATATTGCAGGTAACTGCTACCAACTTCTAAATCAGAGCGTGCATGTTCTAAACATACAGATTGAAGTGTAGGTGATGGTCAATAAAGATTATTTTTCTTGAAAGTCACTGCATGAATTGATTTTATGCCAAATAGTTCAAACTTAGTATTAATGGGGTCAAAATATCCTCTAATGTACTTTATTTTGTTAGGGGGTTTTCCTTCTGTATTTACACTTGAAATTATCATCTAGTTCTATATCCCCATAAAATATTTAACATTTTAAATACTTGTTGATGTTGATGTCATAATGTGTAAGTACTATATATTTTGTTGATATATGTAATCTAATCACCTGTTAGCTTCTGAAATATTCACCAATGATCATATAAAAAAAAAGTCATCAATTATTTTACAATCTCAAGGAATTTTGAACAATATTTGTAAAATTCTGTTTATGCAACAATAATTTCAAATTTACAATAGTAGGTATTACATTTCATAGAAATAAACTCAACATCATGTTTTAACTAACCCCTCATATACATATTTCTAAAATATACCAGTTTTATTCAGCTACACATTAACATCATTAGTTGCTTTTTTAATATGACTAACTTGACTTACCTTCAAGATTTCCTTGCTATATTTAAGAAGAGTTTTATGGTCTGATATTTACTAGCAGCATACAGGAAATTAAAAAAGTTTCTATTCCTATTGTACGGTAAAAGCACGAGTTATTTTGCAGTTGCAGTTCTCAATAATAGCATTGCCAGTCTGAAAGTTAGTTCATTTTATATGGTGCTGGTGGTTCACTGATGCCATAAGTAGGCATGGCAGGTAGTACCTCACATAATCATGCAAGTTCCTTGTTGGTAAAGCATTAAAAATTAAGCTGGTATTTCAAATTTTTCAAGTTTTTGCATGTGAAAGGATCATTCGTGAAAGGATTAAAATGATTGTCAACATAACTATTAAATGCTAAGTATGATGCAAAATGTTTGTACACTATGGCCTATCAGGTAAGTTTGATCCAACTGGCTCCATCCTATTCATCCATTTTCTACAACTTGCCTCATAATTGATACCAAAGTAATCTTTAGGTCATGACAATTTCAAATAGTTGTGGCATATGGAGGTAGCATTGCATGGGACAGAGTCTATAACATTTGTAAAATTGAAATAATATAGGACATGGGGTTCAAAAAGTTTTTCCTTTCAGTTACTCAAGCAGGCAGGCAGGCTGGCAGGGAGTTAGCACAAATAATATATAAAATGACAGATTATCCCACATGCATTGTTGCTAAAAAAAAACAACTACTTAATATATTAAAAAAATACTTTCAATTTCTGAAGTTGTTTTATCGAACATTAATTTATGGGAGATCTTATCATCACCTCTATTTCTTTAGTCTAAGCAGATACAATATGTTATAGCTATCAATAAATATATATGTTAATGGATTATGATTTTTTTTTGGTGCATGAAATGAATAATACTCCACAGCTTATTGAATTGGTTTAACCTGAAATGCATTTCATTTGTGAAGGTTATATATGTATGTTTAAATAGACTTGTGATATTGTATTTGTTTTATCCATTATTTTATTATTATTCCATGCAGGTCTATGCTGACGGGTTTGTTTGAACCCAGCAGTGGCAGTGCAAGTATCAATGGCAGTAATATCCATGACCATATGGACACCATTCGACAGAGTCTTGGAATATGTCCTCAACACAACATCTTATTTCATGAGTGAGAGAGAAATGCTTATATTTGTTTCTTTTTTTTATATTCATACTGTGTTTGAATACATGTACTGTATATTGGTATAGCTGTATTACACATTGCACATATACTCCCCCCCTTGCTTTGCCCTTTCTTGAATACTCTTTGATTTCTGAGCTTTAGCCACACTAGCTAGATGATTACTCTTCCTATAAGTTTCTGACAGACAGACAGACAGACAGACAGATAGACCGGCCGACCGACTGACCGACCGACCGACCGACCGACCGACCGACCGACCGACCGACCGACCGACCGACCGACCGACCGACCGACCGACCGACCGACCGACCGACCGACCGACGCACAGACAGATAAACAAATTGTGAATTATAGTAGGAAGACTGAAATGCATAATGTTGTTTTATTCATATTGATGAGTGATTTGAATGAACTATTCAGGTTGACGGTGGAGGAGCACTTGATTTTCTATGGGCGAATGAAAGGTCTAAGTGGGGTGGAAGCCAAACATCAAGCAATAATGTAAGATTCATTGTGGTTGGCACTTGTCTTACCAATAGTTCTTGTTCATTTTACCACACATATGCTAGCTGCAATTTCTGTTGATGGTTTTATTCTGCAGTTGGCATGATAAGATGGACCTGAGTACACATTCTCATAATTTGTCCAAGTATTTGTCTGGAGGTATGAAGAGGAAATTGTCAGTCTTATTGGCCTTTGTGGGAGAGTCTCGTACCGTTGTCCTTGATGAACCGACATCTGGAGTAGATCCATTTGCCAGAAGACAGATGTGGGACTTCTTACTTAACAATAGAGAAAACAGGACCATTCTGTTGTCTACACACCACATGGATGAGGCTGAAATACTTGGTATATTGTTCCAGCTGAGCTTAATGTATTTGTAGATCACATATTCATTCTCAAATTGATTTGGTTCAGTACCGTGTTACTTTGTTTCATATATAATTGAAACAGTACATAGGATTTGTATTACTGCAGCCCTTGTTCCAGGATTTGGAATTCAGTTAACTTGAATTTTTGAAATTTGACGTACTGAAAAGACCATACAAGTCAACATAATCATTATCTTGATGCACAATTTTGATATATGAAAATGACTGGAAACTTGCTGCAATTTAACTTCATAAATAATGTTATTTGCACATATACCCACAGGTGACAGGATAGCTATCATCTCCCGAGGTTCTTTGCTTTGCTGTGGTTCATTTGAGTATCTGAAACACAGATTTGGACATGGGCATCGCCTAACCTTCATAATTAAATCCTGCAGTGATTATTCACTCTCACTACCTCCTAGAACATTCACGACCAATACTGAGAATGAACAAGTCGACCATGTGACATCTCATCACAGTCCAGCAATGGACTATGAGTGTTTCACTGATGATACAGAACAGAAACTTACCACCTTCTTGCAATCATTCATTATTGGAGCATCACTTTTTGAGATGAGAGGAAAAGAGTTCCACTACCTTCTCCCTCTCTTGCAAGCCCGTCCTCGAATCTTGTCTCGTCTGTTTGCAGCATTGGAGCAGCAAAAGGACAGCCTAGGGATTGTCTCTTATGGCATGACAGCATGCAGCATGGAAGAGGTGTGTACACTAACAATGTATATGAAATATATGTACTAGTTAAGATAATGGATATATTAGTCCCCTGTCTTAAAGTCAATAATAGGATGTATTGTGCACTTGTGGCAGAAATCACCAAAGTTGGTTCAGATAACCTGAAGTAGGTGATAATCAAATCCTAATATAAGACCCACTTTTTCAGATATGTTGAGACCCCTTAATTAGTATAACGTTTAAAAAAAGGCTACTACTGACATAGGTAAAACCCAATATATTCTTACCTCTTGTAATAATAGGCCAATTTTAATTACTTCAGTATGCTTCTGATAGTTTCAGGGGTAACCAATTGATAAGAGAGGTTTTTATCATTATTGAAGGTCAATTCACAAAATAAGGAGATGTTATTGCTGTGTTATGTGTGTTCTATTTGTATTGGAAACTTGAATCTGTACAAAAGAGCATGGGATGAGGTTTCAGATTGGGCTTTATTATATTGATCCCTTACTACCAATTATGCCCACTCACTACCAGTGCATTGCATGACATGTTGTACTTATAGATGAAACACCCTGATATTTAAAAACAGTTTACTGAGGGCTTCTTTGCCATTGCCGAGTCTTACAATCCATTCTCTTTAATCAGATATCACCAAAACCATAAACAGAAACATAAGTAACTAAAAAAGCAAAGTGGAATCCTAAATCTGAATGATGACTTCATATTTACAGAGTGGTCTTTTGCACGATCAGAAGTTGAATGGGTCATTGCAGAGTTTAAGGCTGGCATGCATTCAAGAAAGGACTATATTCCCAAGTATCATTATCTGAGTCCATGTGTCTAGGAGAAATTTGCAGCAGCTACAAGGCACTCGTAGAATTTCAAGAACAGGTATTCTCTTTGATGAAGATAGTTTTGAGATTGTTACCCTTGCCACCAAAGAGGTCATATCAGAAAGTATTGCCCAATATATCATGTATGCTCATGAGGAGGGAAGGAAACAGCTTTCTGTTTTTGTGAAGGTGTGCCTGGAGTCCCAAGTAGTTGCATTCCATCAATCCATTAAATAAACAATATTCCTGCCTAGCTATCAGCACAAAAAAAAAGTGTGTCAATATCATAAAACATGGCATGAATCTACTTGGCAACTCTATCTTGAGGCAAACCAGGGAAGGAAATGGTAACTCTCTTTCAGGTTCAAAATACTGATGCCCCACCATCATCAAAATATGGGCATTTGAGAAGTGGCCAAAAATTTTATCTAGTGCTATGCTTAGAAACTGACTCGCCATCCGATTTTGAAGAAGCTGACATGATACCTATTGATGGTGCTAGTATGGTGCATTATCTCGGACCAGAGAAGAGCATCAAAACATTTCACGATTATGCTCAGAAGGAAGTGATTCCTTTACTGAGAAGCACCTGATGTCTATCAAACAATCTGGTAATGATAACCAGAGAGATAGAGAGAGAGCAGGGAAACAGGAATGAGACAGTAATTACCTAATGATGAGAATAGAAAGATGCTTAAGAACTTGAACAACACTTTGCACTATGAAAACAGTGAGGTGGAACTGTTCCAGTACTTATTGAGGGTGATCATGTAGTGGGTGTTTGATGAGAGGAAATGGTTATTACAACTTGTGATGAGAAGGCCTTCCAGAATCCTTGTACGGATGACCCTATGGTTAAAACAGATTATCCTCTCTGCCCATTCAACCATGAAGAGTTTGATACAAGAGTTATGCAGCATGTGACAATTGTAGTGTCACAAGGGTATAGGCACATACTGATCATTGCCAATGACACTGACATCATAGTCCTGGCCTTGAGCACTGTAAGAGTTCATCAGCTGTGGATGCACAACAAGCTGTATAGGAAAGTGCTCATGCTAAAAGAAAGGCCTTGTGTGTGCAGCCAGATGCAAATGTGGAGTAAGTTGTTGTGGACAACTGAGTCTTACACCAACACTATCTGCCACCTAAGACTATAGACCAGCCAATCTATTCATATATAGAGCTAGAGCTAGGGCTTGTGTGGAATATATTATATTCTACTTTGATTGTCAAGGCGAGGATTTTATTTCAGTAGAGCATGATTCAATATTGCTTCCATAGGTTAGTTGAAAGATCAAGTTAATTCCTAAAATATTTCATTGTTTAGATAAAACCCATAATTATTGATTTGCATCTTGTGAACTTGACCTAGGATGATGATAAAAACTTCTACAATCAATTAATCATAACATGACTATCAATTTTTATATTGAAATCATCAGAATCTGTTTATTATTACCAAAGATGATCTTATTGGGTTATACCCATATCGGTGGCAGCCATTTAAAAAAAAATTATGCTAATTAAAGGCTGTTAACTAATCTCAAAAGGTTTGTCCCATATCATTATTTGATTAGGACCTACTCAAAGTCTTCTGTGCCAAATTTGGTGATTTCTGCCAAAAGTGCATGACAAAACCCCTTCAACAGAAGATTTGGGCGCAGTCATAGGGCAGGAATGCATTATTAAATTTTCTTCTTGTTTACTGCAGATCTTCATGGAGCTCACTGAAAAGGAACTGTTGGAAAATTCTGAAGCAAGTAAGTGCAACTATAGACCTTCAACTTTAAAATTAGTTTTTTAACTTTATCTGGTTTATTCCCACCATCAAAACAGCTAAGATCATATAAGATATACCAAGGACAGTTACATTTAGACTTTTTCCCTTTTTTTTAAAAGCAATATGTTATGTAACATATTTGTAGACTGTATCAATCAACATACTTGCATATACACAGACACAGAGTAATAGATCCTAAGTGAATGGTAGATTACATGGTGATATCACAAATATTAAATAACTTATATTATAGTACAGGAAACATTGAAAACATTATATTTTACTGAATATCAAAAATCAAATCAAATATTTTCATTTCTTTCATTATCGCTTTTTAATTAATGTAACTGGACTGGAGAAAACTTTATTTCTTTTGTCTGTACTGAAAAAAAAATAGGAAAATATTTTTTATAGCAAATTTCTAGAATGATTTGTATGTGCTCTTATAATATAGTAAGTAGAGGTGCTGTGTTGTTGTTGCCCATCCACCAACAGAGAGAGCAACACAGCATCCACCCAGCGGAGAGAAGTGTGAGTATATAATATCTCTAGCAAATAAGGAAAAAGACATAGGAAATATGAGCACACATAGTCACTGGGTCAATTTTTATTGTAAGCATAGTGCTTATTTCTGAATAAGTGATTTTCATAGATGCTGTAGTTAGACTATTCATTTAGTGTTTTCTGTTAGGCATCACGGAAATGTAAAAATATAGATATTGTTAGAGCTGGAATTCCCCACAGTAGGACATATTTAAGTAGCAACAAATACCACATAGTAGCAGAATTGTTTTCATTTCATTTCACTCACAATTTTATTTGATTCCTAGATGGGCAAGATTGTTGTCTCAAACCAAAACCAGTCTACACCCATCCCTGTATATTCCACCTGAAATAGATTAGAAAATATATATCACAAACAGTGCACAAAGGCAATGATAAAACAGGCTCCTCAACCAAGAAACAGTCAAGTCTGTGATCGCCAACTTCAAAAACCTTTCCTTACCAGTTTTATGAGTTTTAAATATTTTCTTATAAAAGAAAAAAATTTTTTTAAGGTGTGGGATAATGTGATACTTTTTGAATCCAGAAGATGCTTTGGAAATCACAAACAAATAAGAAGATGGCTATTGTTAGGGCTGAAATCCCCTACAGTAGGACACCGCCCACTAAAATCAAGTGTAGCTGGAAAAAAAGAGGAAAAGAGGGGGGGGGATAAAGGAGGCCACACCTGGATGTTGAAATTTATTTATAATTTTAAAGCCTCTACAACATGCACCAGATCAAACTGCATATGTCCTGTGTTTCCACCTTAACAGGTGCCATAATTTAGGAGTTGTGTGACACACACATCTGGAATTCTAAAACGGTCTTGGATTTCACATGAATGCAAGGTAATTCAGCTACTCTTTGCTCCACTGGGATAATACAAATTATAGTCGTAAACTTTTACCTCATTCTCTAGACATCATAAATTCTCTCTTCTCTTTGCTTAACATATGCTGTGTTGCTCTCATTGTTGGTAGAGGGACAGCAATAACACAGCACTTGTACTTAATTGAAGAAGTAAATGTCACCAAGATCTGCATTAAATCATACCCACAACATTATAAAACATTGCATACAAATGTATTTAAGATTTTTTGGGTTATAAGAGCAGTATATTTATGTATACAAAGGGTGAGGCTAGTTTCATTGAGGAATAGAGCATCATCTTATACACAATTACCCAATCAAAAGGTAGAGTAATTTCACTGTAAAATTTACACATTCATTTTTATATTACAAGAAGCTAACACTGACTGGGTTCATGGAGAAGTAAGATAATGGATATTGTTATGGCTGGAATTCCCTACCATTGGACTATGTTTAAATTACAACAAATATCGCAACATAGTAGCAGGTGTAGCAGTTTATATTTCCGGTTTATATTTCCAATATTTGGGTATGTCAAAATGGACTTGTTATTTTTTGTAAATTGATCTTGAGATTATTACTCTTTGAAAATATGTCATTGTCTTTGTTCTGAATCTTTATAAATGATTTAGCTACTGCTAAAGTGGTGACCCCAACTATTCACAACGTATCTGTGACTTTATCAAATGGATCCACAAGCGCTAGGTGCTGCAGTGGAGTATGTAGCAATCAAACTTCCTACATTAGACCACATCAACCCAGAGTTGTAGTTCATCCAGTGTGAAGCCCAGTTTGTACTCAAGAATGTTACTGTGGATCAAACTGAATACTACCATATAGTAGCCACCTTGGACTCAGTTGTCTAATGAAGTATTAAGGCTACTCTCATGGCCCCTACAATGGGAGATAAGTTCAAAAACTTAATGCTGGCCCTTTTGGCCATGTGTGGCCTTTCTGATGAGCAGAAAGCAGACCAAATTCAAAAGTCCCTCAAGGTTGGCAAACTCCTAGGTACTCAATAATCTTGCACTACTGCCACCCTCTAGCAAATTGAATGGTAGAGAGATTCTATCTCCACTTAAAATCAGCTTAGTGTGCTAAGTTACTGGGCCCTAAGTGGTTTAATCTTTCACTATGGGTTTTGTTAGGAATTTGTACTGCACCCAACGAAGATTTAAACAACTTGTCAGCAGAACTTGTTTATGGTTTTTCTCTCACAGCACCTGATGATTTTTTGCCATCTTCAACATCTGCAAAATCAAGTGCACTTAACTTCTTTCCAACATTTTAGGGAGAAGGTCCCGATTTTGGTTCTAGTCTCTACCACACAACATTGTTTCTCCTCTTTCTCAGTGCCTCCAGATCTGATAAGTACTTTTATTCGTGTGAGTCAAGATGCTCATTGTACTCAGTCATGTCATAATGTGGTGCCACCCGAACACTTCAAGTAGTTGAATTGAAGTCGCTTTCTGGGAGTTCACACTACATATCACCAGTCTGTAGCTCATATCTATGTTATTGTCTGTTAGAAATATAAATACTTGCTCGTAATGAATACTAAAGAAATACCAATATTTTTTCACCCTTACCATATTGAAGAGAAAGATCGATTTGCTGACCTCACTTAGTAAATAGTATAAATCAACTCTAGTAATTAGTGTCCTTCGAATTTACTGTGTGATCAGATAAGTGTGATTTGTAAGCATAACTGACTCTAGAAATGTCCTTCCAATGGGCTCAGATAGCACATTACAACTCTGTGGTCATTCATGAAAAGGAAAGTTTATTTAATGTACCTATGTCCTAGCCCTAACCATATTCTCCCCAAATGGGGCAAGAGGTCCCTTGAGCAATCCCTGAAAATTTCAGAACAATTGGTCCAGGCATCTGAGAGGAGATAGTGAATATACAAACAAACAGGCAAATCATTAATCATAGTGAGATATCTGTTGGGTGAGACTGAACTAAGTGCAAGTTTTACCATGATTTGGTATTATATCTTCCCTTCTTCTCTTAACCCCCCCCCCCCCCCACCCCAGCACAAGTTGGCGATATTAAATGTTCAATATTTTTGTGTTCATGTGTAGGTGGATTTTCAACCGATTCTTTGCTCCCAACTGAATCTCAAAACGCTTTAGACCTCTCACCTTCTGTATCCACTAATCTACCAGATATTCCTGGTAATGTTGGCAACATTGCTAATTCACCTGACATCACCTTGGACAGTGATAGCATATTTGAGGAAGATGTGCACCTTGGAGAAAGTAAGTGTATCTGAACTACCAATATGCTTTTTTTAAATAATTACACATGAGAACGTTGAAATATGTATATCTCTCTCTATATATCGATTGACAGGATCTTCTACTGAGCAGCTGACTAGTAATCATGGATGTGATAGTAAAAGTGCAACATATGGTTCTAGATTGTGGTTGATGCAGTTCTATGCCTCTCTGGTGAAACGTGTACACTATACCAAGAGGATTCCATTGGCATTAATTGTACAGAATATGCTTCCTCTGCTAGTCATCCTAATCTTGCTGTTGGTAACACGAACCTTATTAACTATGCATGACCCTCCTGCTTTAGAGCTATCCCCTCACCTCTTCTTTGCTAAGGATGAGTACAATTACATGTTTGTTGGAGGTACCTACAATAATATCACTGCTCCAATGGTGGACTCTGTCTTCAAACCATGTGGTGTGTCAGCCCATACCCTTGGATCTGATATGAACTCAGCCTCCACATGCTATGAGGACACTACCCGACCTCCTCTGCAGTGTCCTTCACGTGATTACCCTCAAGTGCAGAACCACTGCAACTGTGATTCTTGTATGAATGCTAACTCATCAGAGGGAATTAGTGGCCGTGGTTTGTTTCTGTCATCAGGTGTGCCAGCATGCTATAATGGAACAGGCACAGGCAGTCGAGTCCTAAATCTCACATTAGGTGAAGGAAAAGGAATGGCTAAGGAGCTTAACAGCTACCTCATGAGGACCACTAGCACTTTCATACAACAGAGATATGGTGGTATTTCCTTTGGCCATAAGAGGGAAGATGTGGAAAAAAAAGTGGATGAGATGAATATAGACTCTAGTTTGAATTTGCCATTCCTGGCTACACGTGAATCAGCTAAAGCATGGTACAGCTTGAAAGGATACCATGCCATGCCTGCCTACCTTAATACCCTCAACAATGCCATCCTAAGAGGAAATCTATATAAAACATCTGCTCACCATCGCTCTGAATATGGTAAGACAAAATTAGTAATATATCTTATAAGAATGCTGAATTAATGCATATAGCTCAGACAATCACAAAGAACACTTATATCATTGTATATTTATGTGACCATTTACCACTGGTCACCAATTTCATTCAACACAATGATTGGTTATTTATGTTTGAATTGGTATATTATTATCAAACTTAAAGTACATGGGTACCATCACTTCTCTTTTTCTGAAACTTGCCAACCAACATTTGATTAATTCTCTTCTCATCACCTTCACTTTTCCATTACTATTAGAACTGTAGCTGATTAATCCCTATCAAATATATTCTTCTATTCCATTTAATTGAAATGAGAAACTATTTAGTTCGGATGATAAAATATATATGAATGGATGTATAGGCAGAGAAATGAACAGATGCAGTGAATTTAACACTTATTTTTACATCCTTAGTGGAGGATTCAAATCATATTAGGAGTTTAACTAATATATGTTGCATTTTAAGTCTTTTCTATGCCATTTTACAATATTTGTCATTCTAGTAATATGATGTTTTGTATATATATGTATATATATATATATATATATATATGCAGACAAAATCTACCTTGTCAGCTTTGAAAATTTCAAATGCCATGTATTTTTAGGTATTCGCACTATTTCTCACCCATTCAAGTTAACTGAGATAGAAAAAAATTTCTACTCTGTGACGTAAGTTATTGCATAATCAAAGTTTTTCCCATTTGTGACCAAATTTTTTCAGCTCTATATAGATTCAACCACACTAGCTCTTTCCCCTCTTTTTTTTTTTTACATGTATTTGCAGAGAGAAAAACAGTTTCTTGGTGAACCCTCTTGCTACTATTTTTGCACTTGGATTTGTAGTGGCTGGATTTCTGTTGATCTTAGTAGATGAACGAGTAAGTGGCATCAAGCACTTGCAGACAGTGTGTGGCATGAACAAGCTGGTCTACTGGCTTTGTGCATATGTCTGGGACATGGTCTGGTATTCTGTATTCTGCATGGTTATGGTTACCCTATTCTTTGCCATGAAGAATTCTGACTACACTGATCGTGATGAACTGCCAGTGGTCATATTGATCCTCCTCTGTTATGGTCTGGCTGTTATTCCTTGGATATACATGCTCTCCTTCCTCTTCACCTCCTCTGCCACTGCATACATTGTTCTCTTTTGCCTCAACTTCATATCAGGGTTTGCCTTTCTTATGGTGGATGCCATTATATTTGAGCTGGAGGGGATATCAGACAAACAGCTCTTACACTACAAACTTGTCTGGGTACCTTTTCCGGCCTATGCCTTAGGCCGCTCTATGATGTATTTTAGCATGGATAAACCACTGAAGCAATATATTTCTGCATTCACCTTTGAACCCATTGATAATCACTATTTCAAGTTGGCACCATTCTTTGCATCATTATTGGTACAGTGTATCATCTACTCCACTGTAGTTCTTCTCATAGAACTAAGTCCACACATTACAAAAGCAATGTAAGTTTATATATACACTATCCATTTGTAAGTTAAGTATGTGATCATCCTGAAACTTACTCTCTAGAATGAAAAGTATACTAGCAGTGTGTACCTGGCATTGCCCAGACAAATGCCAATATGAAACATTATAGAAGCCCCTCAAAACACTATTTCTACCTATACCTTGCACTTCATGCAAATAAAAGCAGCTCATTAGTAGGCATGCAGCATACCTATTGATTTTTCAGAAAGGTTAGATTTTTTGGAGGAGGCAAGGTGTAATGCTGGAAGGTAGATTGCCAACAGTCTGGCACTAACTTTGGGTATTTGTTTTTGTTTTTAAATTAGTTTGCCAGGTAACAATGAACAAAGTGAACATAAACATGGGAGAAGTAATATAACTGGGGAAGGAAAGAATGAAAAACTGGGGAGGGGAAAAAGAAAAGATTGTAGGTTTTTAAAAAATGAAGGAAAAGGAAAAAGGAAAGAAAAAAGAATGGAGAGAAAGGGGGAGGAGGGAAATCCCAGACCAGGATTTGAATCCAGGATTTTCCCTGTTTAAGACATGTGCTTTTACTGTTGGACTATGGTTTTTACCCGTGAACTTTAACAAGTTCACATAGTCTAAATGTTACTTTCTTGGGAATCATGTTATTTTTATGAAACTTCCTCCGACAACAAGTGGTAAAGTCCTCGATTCAACTACTGGTCATGGTAGAGTTTTTTTTTTCTTTTCTTTTTTTTTTCCTTTTATTTTCCTTCCCAATGATTAAGTGAAAATTAAGTCATAAGAGAGGGGGTTTTTGGCTGGATATTTCCAGTTTTGTTTTTGTAGGTTTAAAAAAAAAGTTATTCCCTTATAAGGCTCTAACTGATGACCAATTTATAGAGGTTTTTTTTTTTTTTTTTTTTTTTTTTTTTTTTTTTTTTTTTTTTTTTTTTTTGCATAAAAAAAAAAATTGAATTCCTTTTTTCCCCACCGGGTTTGGTAGCATCCAAAAAATTGAGTTTAAAACCATTCCTGGTGTACCAGGTGCAAACCCTGAAAAAAAATTTTCATTTTGGTCTAAGGTTTTCATCACCATGCCTAGACACACACACTTACAAACCAAAATATAGATTAAGTAGTAGCATATACCTGGTGTTGCCCGGCCAATGTCAACATAAACATTATAGAATCCATTAAAAACATTATCTCAACATAAACGTCATAGAATCCATTAAAAACATTATCTCTGAACCTGTACTTCATTTTAATTAAAGCAGCTCATAAGTAGGCATGCAGCATTCCTGTTAATTTTTCATAAATGTCAGATCGTTTTGGTGGCATGGTGTATTGCTGGAAGGTAGACTACCAACAGTTTGGAATTCTCTTGTGTTATTACTTTTTGTGCAAATATAGTAACAATGAACAAGTTAGCATGAACAAAAGGAAAACATAAGAAGGAAGAAAGAAGGAAAGAGAAAAGTGGGAGGGGTAGAAGAAAGAATTGAAAAAAGAAAAAGTAGAATGAAGAAAGGATTGAAGGATAAAATGAAACCAAGAAAATGGAGGGGGAAAAAAAGAAAGAAAAGGCACCTTGTTCTGGTTTTGAACCAGAAATATTACTCCTATTAGATCTGTGCCTTAACCATTGGACTATGTATTTATAGGCTTATTTGTATTATTCTTGGAAAGGTCTCAAAAAAATTGGGCTTAAAACCATCCCCGGTGGGCCAGGTGCTAACTTAAAATTTTCATTCCTTTCAATCCAATGGTTTGGCCATCATGCCTAGACACACAAACATATATACATGCATACAGACAAACATGAAAACAAATTTATGAATCAAAATATAGAATAGACTAGCAGTGTACACCTGATGTTGCCTGGGCCAATGGCAACATGAAATATTATAGAAGTTCAGATTATTTAGGAGGCATGGTGTACTGCTGAAAGGTAGATTGCCAATAGTTTGGAACTGACTTGGGCTATTAATTTTTTGTATAATTTGTTCATATAGAAAACTAATTACACAAAAATAGGAATGAAAGAAAGGGGAGGGGAAGAAGAAAAGATTGATGGAAGAAGTTACTGAAGAATAAAAAGAAACAATGAAAGAGGAAGAAAGAGGGATAAAGGGGGAAAAAACCCATATCTGGATTTGATCCCACGATATCCTGCTTGGTAGACCAGTTTAACAATTGCACTGGGGTTTTGCAGGCTTCTTTTGTATTATTTCTCTGGAAGACTAACTAATGACTAATTTTTTGACTTTTTTGTATGTAAATAAAATTGAATTCATTTTTCTTCATTAAAATTGGTAACACCTATATAATTTGGTCTTATGATAATCCCTAGTGAGCCATATACAACCCTGAATTTTTCATTCCTTTTGATCAGAGGGTGTGGCTGTTATGCCTAGACACACATACATACAAACATACACACTTAGCACTAACAAATCAAAAATAGATTAGATGGATATCTATATATCTCTAATTTTTGCCTCTGTGAAATATATGAAATAATGAAAAATAATCCTCTTTCAATCTTCAAAAATCTAATGATAAAGGAATTCCAACCACCAATAACTAGATGTCCACTTGGAGAGTTTGTATGATGACAAAATGGTGCTGAATGTTTAATGCAACAGAAATTTACAATTATTAAAATATCACAACTGCCACTACATTCTTATATTTATCAGTTCTTTGCAAATGTATATTAAACTTTTGTCGTAAGAAGTTATCTCTGACACCACCAAGCAATGAAGATGAGGCAGTGAGCAGAGAACGTCATAGGATATTTACACAACCTCACACTGAGGAAGATATGCTAGTTTTGCATAACTTGACTAAAATCTATGGCTCAAAGTGCAGTTCACAATACAGATTGGCTGTCAACCAACTTTGTCTACGCATGAAGAAAGCTGAGGTAGTGTACTAGAGGAATAGTTCAATAGAAAATGTATTTTACAATATATATATGTTTAACATATTGGAATACACATTATATAACATTGTTCCTATGATATACTAGTGTTTTGGCCTGCTTGGAGTGAATGGTGCAGGCAAAACGAGTCTATTCCGAATGTTGACAGGTGACATACACATAACCAGTGGTGAAGCTAGTATTGGCTCAGCCAGTGTGTCCACCTCTGAATCGAGGAGTGGATTGCAGGGGTTGGTGGGGTACTGTCCTCAAGTTGATGCTCTGATAGACACCCTCACTGGAAGACAACAATTAACCTTCTACTGCAGATTGCGTGGTTTACAAGGAACAGAAATTAAAAGAACTGTTGAGAGGATGCTGGCGAGACTGATGCTGAAAGAATATGCAGACAAACCTACACATACATATTCAGGAGGCAATCGCAGGAAGTTGTCTACTGCCATTGCTCTAATTGCTCAACCATCCCTTATTTTACTGGTGCGTTTGTAAATAATCATAATGTATTTCTTACTTCAAACATATTTGTCAAGTTTATAGTCTCATATGAACATGCTATTTCTCGTAAAAATAAAGCTATATCAGAAATCTTGAATATGTGGATTGAGGATTTCCAGACACCCAGGTAACCACTCCTCACCCCTAATGTCTTGAATTCAATCAGTTGTATTAGAAATGAGACATTACTAGTCATAACCCTATTTATTGCTAAATATCAGAGTGTTAGCACTCCCTATGCAGCATTGATGGTGAAATGCCTAGAATCTTTGTTGTATTTTTACTCATCATTCGTTGCTTCTGGACTTATACACATCATGGTTCAAACACCCACCAAATACAGCAAATTTTCCTTCAGTCAGTATCAGCTTTAGTATAGTTTGACTTTTGTTGAATGAATGGTATCAGTAGTGGCCAATGCCTTCCTCTATCGGCGTGACAATATTTCCTAATAGTGCAATGTCACTGTGTACTAGCCAAGTGATCACTTTATAAGTAGGTTATAGAAAACACAGGTGACTTATGGTTAGTCTGAATTTAAAGGATGTAAACTGCAGATTTATCAATAGAGCAATTAAGATTGCAATCAGAAAACCCATGAAGAAAGTGGCTCACTATACTAGAACCAATGTATTGAATAATACAGCAGCAACACTTTTATTTAATGAAAACCTTTCTAGAAGGGTTCTTTGCATAGCTGTTGATCAAAAGTTATAATTTACACATAAATAATTTCCAAAAACGTATAAACTCCCAATAATGCAAAGTTATTGACTTTAGTGGAATTTGGCAGATTGGTAATCCAATTCAATGCTTTGTAAAGAAAAACTTAAATTAATTTGTTAAAATCAAAGAAGAAAAAATGGATGAACACAGGTATTTGAATGCAGTGATATTTAAATTGTAATTAAAAGAAATAGAAAGGTTTACAGGAACTTTGCACATCATGTTTTTCAATTTTATTTTCATTTTTAATTGACACTTGTGTAAGTTAAATATGAATGCACTAGTAATCCATCTTTTTTATGATACAATGAATTGTTATAAAATATTAAAATCAAATGAGAAAGTATTATATTCAAATATAGCACTTGTGATGTGTATTGCTTCAGTAATGTTAAAGCAACTGAGACAATTTTACACAGATAGTGAGAAGATCATAAATAACTGGAATACAGAAACACCAGCAGAAACACTGTCAGAAAATGCTATTACCTATGACAAGACTGTGTATAAATTACAGGCTACTGAAAGATGTTTAAACACCTCATGCCTCTTCATCAGTGACTTTTAAGGAAATAGTCAGGACTGACTGCTCATTTTCATCCTCCTCACCAATGCAGAGATATTGTTTTAACATTAGAATTAGATATCCTCAGAATTTGTAGCCACTAACTTGCACGGCTAAAACAGCTTACCCAGTACAGCAAGTTGGGGACACCTTGCAGAAACACTGTCAGAAAATGCTATTACCTATGACAAGACTGTAAAGGTTCTCCTGGCTCTAGAGACAGCTGACCATGAATTCAAGGACATGCAAGGACAGAAACAGGTAGTCAACCAGATTACTGACAGTCTAATTAATGCGTGAGGTCGATCTATAGTTCGGTCCAAATTTTAGCCATTAAGCTTACTCCTACAGCCACACACAGACTCACTTGTTATTGCTGTGGACATGATTACAATGCTCCAGATTGTCAGTATGAAGATGTGGAGTGTAATTATTACCATAAGAAAGGTCATCTGGCTGTTGTATGTCAAAGCGACAAGAGACTACAAAGCAGATTGAAGTCAGCATTTAAAGGAACAAACCAAGTGAAGAAGACAGAATCTAGTTTCAAAAATATAACTTGTTCAATTTCCCTGATGGTAACTCACCTTTCAGCATTCAGCTATCACTCAACAAGGCCATGTTAACAATGGAAGTGGACCCTGAAGCTACTTTATCACTGATAGTCATGCAACTTTTTAGAGGTTGTGGCCAAGAAAGGACACTTTCAATGCTCTTTCATTACAGAAGACCACAGCCAGACTGAAGTCTTACGCTGGGGTACCATTAAAAGCGCTAGGTCCCCCCCAGGGTGATGTTGCATATCAAAACTAAGAAGCACCTCCAACACTTTTGGTTGCTGCTGGAGATGGCCGTGACTGGCTCAAGTATATCAGACTTGACTGGTCTCAGCTTCACAGTGTCACCTAAGACCAACTGATTGGTGTTCAAGATATTGTGAACCACCGCTACCTTCAGCTTTTTTACAGATGAACTTGGGAAACTAATAGGAGGAAATGCAAATATTTACATCGACAGTGATGCCAAGCCACAATTTTATTGTGAATGTCAGGTATCTTACATGATAAAGGACAAAGTTGAAGCTGAGATTGTCCATTTAGTCAAGCGGGGAGTAATGAAAGTAGTACAGTTTTAGAGTGGGCAACACCAGTTGTCCCGGTCCTTCAGAAAAATGGTTCAGTATGGCTCTGTGGAGATTACAAGTGGACAGTGAACCAATCTCCCAAGTTGGATACCTATCCACTACCAATGATAGAGGATCTTTTTTTCCTCACTCACTGGTGGAATAATAATCTCTAAACTAGACTTTAACCTGGCATACTTACAAGGTCCACTGGATGAGTCCTCAAAAAAAATGTGACTGTGAACACTCACAAAGGACTTTTTCATTACTATCATCTTCCATTCGGAGTCTCATCCGCCCCTTCAATTTTTCAAAGGATTATGGAGAAAATACTTCAGGGGTCAATAATGAGTGTATTAGCCTTGATGATATTTTTGTATCAGGTAAGACATGAGAGGAATATCTTCACCATTTGGAGACAGTGCTCCATTGATTAGAGAAAGCTAGTCTCCATCTGAAATGTTGAAAGTATTTAGTCGTGCTTTCTTTTGTGGAGTATTTGAGTTTCAGATATCAGCCAGAGGTGTACAACCTACATCCGAAAAGATTCAAGCTGTATAGGACATTCCTGTTCCTGCTGATGTCACTCAGCTGAAATCTTTTCTCATACTTGTTAATTACTATGGTAAATTTTTACATGATCTTTCATATATTCTCGAAGTAAAATCCTTACTAAACTTGCAATGCTTGCTATTGCACTCTGATCCTACCAGAGATCTCATTGTGGCTTATGATGCATTGCTGTATTGTGTGGTAGCAGTGTTGGTACATCAATTCAGTGATGGTCAGGGAAATCTATAGCATATGCGTCTCATTCCCTAGAAATATAGCCGAAAAGAAATATTAAAAGCTGGAGAAGGAGGTCTTGCGATAGTCTTTGGAATGAAGAATTTTCATAGTTATTTATTTGGAAGACGTTTTGAAATATCTCTGACCATAAGCCTCTTCAGTATATTTTCATCATATTTAAGCTACTCCAACCATGGCTTCTGCACGCATTCAGTGATGGGCATTAAATCTTGCAGGTTATGACTATCCACTATTGCTTGCAAACTGGCTGTATGAAAAGCATGGGAATGCAGATGCACTCAGTCACTTTTCTTTACCGGATGTATCTTCATCAGTACCGGAAGCACCAGAAGACTTCTTCTTAATGGACTCTCTGTAATTTATACCTATCATAGAAGCACAAATCAAGAAATGGATGCAACGTGATAGAGTTCTTGCTGAAGTAGTTGATCTTATTCTCCATGGCTGGCAGTTTTCTGATAGCGAGGAGCTCAAGCCTTATCAGCATCATTGAGATAAATTCTCAGTACATATTGGATGTTTACTACGGGGAAACATAGTGGTCATATCCCCAATTGTTCAACAGCAATCTATAAATTTTGTTTCATAAAGTCATTTAGGAGCTTTACAGATTAAGGGTCTAGCATGTGCCTAGGCATGGTGGCCTGGAATGGAGAATGACCATGAGCGGCAGGTCAAAGAGTGTTATGCTTGTCAGAGAAATTTAAACAAGTCTCGGCAGTCCCCACTACTTCCATGGGAATTTCCTCAACATCCTTGGGGGAAGTTACATGCAGATTTAGCCAGACCATACCTAGGCAGGATCTTCTTCATTTTGGTGGATTCATATTCTAAGTGATTGGAAGTTGTCCCAATATCATTAGCAACTTCAGAAACCACTATTGATTGTTTTAACAAAATCTTCTCAACTCATGGCATACCTGAAGTTTCTGTGTCCGACAATGGCACACAGTTCACATGCGCAGAGTACAGTACCTTCATGGAGCGTAAAGGCATCCATCATCTTCATTCATCTCTTATCACCCAGCAACCAATGGGCTGGCAGAGCAAGTTGTTCAGTCATTCATGAGTAGCATAAAGAAAGACACTCAAGGAACTTTTGCAACCCAAGTTGCTTGTTTTCCATTCATATTTCGTGGCACCCCACACACAACGACTGTTGTTACTCCTGCAGAGTCATTGTTAGAAAGAATTCATTGATCACATTTGGATCTCCTCAAACTTACCATTTCAGACAAGCTAAAGAGAAGAAATTTGAAGTTGGTGACCCAGTATTTTTTTTTGATTTTTCTACTAAAAGAGGTTAATTTCTGGAGAGATTAGTTTTGTGGAAGGTTAAAGGTTATTTGGTGTGATTTTAAGTGACAGTTTTACAGTTCCTCAACACATCATTTATATCTGCACTCGTTCATGCTCTCCTTACCTAAGGAATCAATGATTCCTGATGATATGATTGTTTATCAGCCAACTGCATCCAATACTGCTCCTGCAATACCAGTTTATTATCCTTCAGCAGTGGATCCTTCCAATATGCATCCTGCACAGTTCTGCATAGATCGACCGGAACTATACTGCCACCTGATCTGTATGGATATAGTACTCATTCTTAAACTGTGTGCACTCTTATCTTAGGAAGGAGGAATGTGGTAACTTCAATGGACTAAACATTAACATTATTTATGATTCATTATAGCTATATTCATGATTGCTTACTGGTTCATTGTTCCGTAGGGAGACGTATTTTCCCTCCTTTTTGTTCATTAATTTTGGTGTTTGTTTGTTGACAATCTTTTAACAGAGTTGTTAAATTGTCTTGTCCTAAAAAGAAAATCTTGATAACTAAAGTATGCTAATTCTCACTAGTTAGTGTTATTATATAACAGTTATCCTGATTTTGATCACTATATTGCAAACAAAGCTTTATTGTTTTGTATTAAAATCAGTTTAATTGCCCTAGTATTGGCATGCCATATACCGCAGAGAGTCATAAAGTAATATGGTTTTGCATTTAAATGTTTTATATTACATATTGGAAAATGAATTATTTAATGATAACTGCATTGCATTTTAACGTAAAAATAAACTTAATATACTTCATGTTCAGTCCTATGATCTAGTGACATGATAATCATTATTCATTGGGATTTGTATAGATATTTTAATTGTTATTTTATTAACTCTCTAGGATGAACCTACTTCAGGTGTGGACCCACTTGCTCGGCAGTTCCTGCGGTCAGTTGTTGTAATGTGGTGGGTGCAGGGCAGAGTGTGGTGTTGACCACACACAGCATGGCTGAGTGTGAGGCCTTATGCTCCAGGGTGGGCATTATGGTCAATGGGTCCTTTTGCTGCCTGGGGTCCATACAGGAACTGAAGTCAGCCTATGGAAATGGCTACAGGCTCAAGATAAGAGTGGCCACACAGATTGAGGAGGTCAAGGAGTTTATACAACAAAACATCGTCAATGCTATTCTAAAAGTAAGTAATTATATTACAATGAACAGAAATTAAAACTATACCCATTGTACATATTTCTTGAATGCCACTTCCAATATTAATCAACTTGTTCTATGGAATTATAGAACTAGCAGAATAATTCAAACATATTCAACTCAATATGTTGTATTTTTTGGGCTAAACACTCGATTATGTTGCAATATTGAAACACTGACTTTCATTTTCTTTCAAGTAGTTCCTCATGAATAAGTGAATAGAGTAATATGTTTGGTAAAATATAAAAACTAATCTGATTGAGCAAAGTGAAATTTTAGTATTCTGAGAGCCAGTGTACCAAAACTTTTTTTTCTTCTATCAAGACCATGTTTTTCTCAGAAACTATTTCAAACAGCTTCACCAACTTTGCATGATGCCTGGTATGGTCTAGAAGCACAATATTGAGTGGATTTCGAGCCCCTTCCTCCTGAGAGGTGGTGCCTAAAGGATAATTTTTGGATTTTGATAAACCACACTCCACATTCAAGGTTCATATTATCAAAATCTTTTAGTCCATTTGGTTATTGACTGCCGAAACTTATTTTTTGTGAATTTAAACATTTTACTTTTATTCATCCTGTTGTTGTTGAAAGCTTGTAATCAGGATGTTATCTCCAGAATTTTAGTCCTATTGGCTTGAAACTTTCAGGGAATCATAGTTCTATCTCAGATCATGTGAACATATGCATTCGAAAGGGAAAAAAAAACCTTTGAGGGGTTTCCCATGACCTTAGAGCCTAGTTTTCGGAGGAGCCCCACCAAAATGAGTGGGTTTTCATTAGGGACCTGGGGAACCATCACCAAAAATTGGCCCACGTATGCAAACAAGCCAAGTGTTTTGCCAAATGAGGGTGTGGCCTGCATTTGTGACTTCAAACCTGCCAACTCACTGACAAACCCATATTTAAAATTAGCTGATGAACCACCCTGTCTTCCTCTGGTTGGTGTTCCAGAACCTCCAAGTACTGAATTGATGAAAGAAGTCTTCCTGATGGTAAAGAAACATCTGGCAGCTCTTCCAATTCTCCCAAGAGGAAGAGGCTAAGAACTGAGTATTCCAAAAGTTGTTTTTTTTTAACCCTGATTGGGCCAGAAAACATCCATTGATAGTCCAGCTCTCTAGTAGTACAGCTAAAGCTTACTGTAAAATATGCGACTAGGCATTGACAGTTTGTCATCAGGATTACAGAGATGTACAGCTGCTCATTAATGGGCAGATGCACTTGCTGAAGGCTGAGGATATTGACTCTAGTTGTAAGGTAACTCAGTGCTTGGTTACTGATAAGGATAACCTAACTATGCAAATGGCTAAGATTGAGGTTAAGTTTACATGCGTTTTGTTGGAACACAACCTTCCAATAGCTTCTTCTGACCATGTTGTAGCACTCTTTCAATCCACATTCCCTGACAATAAAGTTGCACAATACTATTAATCAGCTAGAACAAAATAACCTGTATAATTGATGAAGCCTATCTTCTCATTTTTCAAAAGCATTGTTTGAAACTATTAAACTGCTACTCTTTACTCTCTCTCTTGATGGAAATAATGATAAGAAAAGAAAAGAAGCTAGTGCCACTGACTATTTGGCATTGTGAAAGCTAAGTTTCTTACTATGAGTTCACTAGACTACATATCCATTTGCAGGTTCGCCTGCAAGGTTTGCAATGCTGTGGTGTTTGCTGTTCTATTGATGTGGCCAGCATTTTAAGCAGACATTTTGTCTGTGTACATGTGATGTGTTATAAACAATTGTTGATGACCATTTGCATCTGATGCTTGCTTAGTTTGAAAGAACAATAACTACTTTCATCCAAACTTGTTGCTGGAGTCAATACTTTTAAGTACATTACAATGTAAGTGAATGGTTTTAGTGATCAAAATTGCTATGAATTTGAATCATCAAATGACTTGCTAGAGCAAGCTAAGAAAGCAACATGGCAATATAGTAAAGAACATTTTATGTCATAGGTATGAATTGTAAATCTTTTGTAACATTCATCATACTACTTATTCAAAATTGCTTCTATGTAGTAGGTCATTTTTCTATACTGTTGGGGTAGAATTTTTTTGTCCCCAACCGAGTTTTTTTTCACCAGTACCAATTGATATGCAGTGGAGATTCTAGAGGGGGAAAAGAAAAAAAAATGAAGGGTGGAGGGGGGGGGGAGGGAAAGAAGAGGATTGTTAATAATAAGCAATATATATTACTCAAATTTGGTCAATATAACCATTCTTTGATTCAGTTGTGACATGCATAATAAGATCTGCATGTAATCCTCATTTTGTCCAAAAAAAAAACCCTCATTTTGTTTAGTATGACCCTCATTTCCAATTTGATGACGTGGCATCTCTGCATATAGCTTACTCTATCCCTAGCCCCACCCCTCCACTCCATAGGGGATATTCAAGGATTTTCAGGGGCTATCTCCCGAAGGGTTTTTTTTTTTTTTTTCTCGCTCTTCCCTTATTTTTTTTATTTATTTTTTTTGGGGGGGGGGGGAGGGGGGGGGGGTAGGTAGGGAGGCTATCCCTACCTCTCTTTTTTTTTTTGGTTTGGTTTTTTTCGCCATTTTTTGGAATGGAAGGCGTGGGGGAATTAAGTATCTAGTAAAATTCTGCCCATAGTGTGAGGGGTACAAGGGGGTGAGGGTGTTTGTGCCAGTTCTAGTAATACACTTTACTTGTGAAAACCCAAAGCAGCAGCAATACAGATACAAAGTTGAACCTTCTTGGAGGGAAATACTGCCAGGTCATGGGCATAAGGTTGGTGCCCTCCCCCCCACTCCTTCATAGGGGCTAAAAACTCTTGAAAAGTTCATTTCTTTCAGGGAATCTTATTTCCATCTCAGGACATGAAATCTAAAATAATAAATCGCTATTGAAAATCCCATGGCCAATTAGAGCCCTAGCTCCCACAGTCTTTGGAGGGGTTCACCAAACTTGGTAGGCTTTAATTTGGGACCAGGTTGGCCAATGAAAAAATGGACCTGTGGCATATTGGAGCCTTAGCCAACCTTGTGCCCACCCCTGCCCCATTTCTTTTTATTTATTTTTTGTTTGTTTTTTTGTTCTTTTTGTGTTTTTTTTTTGGGGGGGGGGGGGTTCATGTTGCTTTTTTGGTTCTGGATCCTTCTTGTGGACTTTGGCATCCTATGCCTGTTAACAAGCTCAGCTCAGTCTATGTCCGAAATTTGCCTCACTAAAATATCTCAAATGGCGCATCGCATCTACTTTAATTTTTTTTTACATTTGTACACTAGCAAATACTCCTGGAATTGCCTGGGATATAATGTCATGCCCAGATAGTGAGGTGTGGCTAGGTGGGAGACAGCCCATGTCACTCCCAGTGTCGTGATGGTTGTGCATACAAAGTCTTAGGTGTGTGGTCCAAGGGTTTGTCCTAAGTAACTTCTTTCTCTCTCTCTCTCTTTTCATTTTAGCCATATATGCCCTCAGGAAGAGCTGTGGCCAGGTGGCCAATTCTTTTCGAGTTAAAATCCATCCCTTGTTTTGGATGTGTTAACTTCCAAGAGCAGGTTTCATTTGGTTTGGTACTTTGGGTAGGATTGGTGTTGAAGATATCATGATGACAAAACATAATCAGACGTTTAGTACTTCATAGTAAAGACAAGAGTTTAAATACACGTTTATGGTGAACCCTAATGGTTTAAAAATCCAATTCATGAATTTTCCTGTCTGATACCACAGGAGGAACATTGCACTAGTCTAGTGTACCAGTTGCCTGGAGAAGGACTCAAGCTCTCCTCTATCTATGACACCATGGAAATTGCTAGAGAGAATCTAGAAATAAAGGTATTATGTGCATGTATTATATGTACTAGTAAAGTGCTCATCCTATAGAAGGTGTCCGTTTGCATAATACTTGTTATTGGAAATAGGATAGATGAGCGTGTTTTGCATATGAATAGTAAACAGAAATCATTATGAAATGTCTATAGTATTAGTTTGCTGCAGGGAATTAGGATGCACTTAAATAAACAACTATGGTAACAGATAAACTACTACCTAGTAGGTGTCAAATGATTCCATGCAAATTTATAGTGGTCCCACACTTAATGCAGTTTGGTGGGTAGTGTTTACTCAATAGAAAAGAATTACTGAAATATTGAATGTACCCCCAAATATCATATGTTCATATTATGTATAATTGGCACACTTTCCAATTATATCTAAATGTGACTTAATAGTAGACACCAAAAACCAAAGAATGCATTATTGTTGTCTAATTTGAACCAGAACCAGAATAGATATCACCTCCTGCAAAGAATTGGCTGTATTAAGTTTGTACTCTGTTCTGCACATTCATATTTGTATTAAAATCACCTTGTTGTTGTTATTATTTGTGCAGGATTATAGTTTGTGCCAGACAACACTGGAAGATGTTTTTATTCATTTCGCAAGACAGCAGAGTGAAAATGTGGGTGTTCTATCAGCTGTTCATACATCATCTAATGACAATCTCACAAGATCATGCTCACCACCCTTTCCAGTTACCTCCGACAACTCCAACATGCATATTCAGCTTCCAGACATTTTAGCTACCCATCCTTCATCAGTCTAGCAGATGTTAAATCCATTTTTAAATTTTAGATACACCACACAGTTTGTAAATTATCTTTTTTATTATGCTCAAAATTTCAATACAAAATTTTAATACCAGAAAACAAAACCAAATATATCCACTAACAAAAAAAAATTCTTTGTGGGCAGTTTTTCAGTCCACCTATGGTTGGTTGTAGTCACAAAAATGTCTTCTTTCAAGACTTATAGTACACTTTTAAAACAATATTGAACATGTGATTGGAAGTATCATTTTCGATATTTTTAGCCTTGCACACGAAGAGAAAAAGGTGTGGCCAGATGGGACCCACCACATGTTATTCGCAGAGTCAAGTTGTGTCTGCCTACCAAAGTTTTATGCCTGCAGCTCCATTCTATTTTCTGGCAAAAGTACCATTTATTGGTTGCTGTTTTTTTTTAATACAGAAAAGGGGTGTGGCCATATATATATATATATGGGTTCATGGATCCAACCTCAAGCATGAATCATGAATGCACAGACAAACAGACAGACTATTTCTACTTTATAGTATAAATAGATAGATAGATTAAATAAAAAAATATTTTGAAGGATTTAAAATTATTTTTAACAAGATATTAAAATCCAACAACAAAATTATTATTCATTAATTGATACATTTTGACAATACTTTATTTTATGGTGTGAAGTATCTTTAAGATTATCAAAGTTAATTTCTACCACAGATTATTAACTAAGAATCTTGTTCTCTACTCAGAACACAGATTAAATGGAGTAAGACCCATCAAATCATGGAAGAGCTTGAACACCATATTTTCAAGAAAGTTGAGCTCACAGTCCACCCTAAGTTTAGTCAAAGAGTAGACAAATTTTGTTTATCACTTTTTTTTCCGACTCCTCCTAATTTTATTATATTCCCAGAAAATATAGGTGATTTTAGCTTAACCATCAATTAATTAACAAATTTATATTAATCTAATATAGATTCATTAAAAATACCACACGTATGCACACACTACAGTGGAATCACCCAAAATGGGCTCTCTGAAATAGGGCAACCTCTATACAATGGATAAACCATAAGGCACCGATTGTTCCCTAAAAGAGCTAATTGATCAGTACCTCTCAAAACGGAATCTCCTAACTCCAAACAAAGGACAAAAGCTGAGGCAGCTTCCAGTTAATCCATTGAAAATGGACCTCTCTGAAGGGACGAAAGCCCAACCCCAGACTTTTTTCTTCTTTTTTTTTGGTGAAATCATGCCCCAGCCCTTTAGTGAAATTAAATGAACAAAAGTCAAGAATAACTTATACACACACAATCCCTTGTTGATCTTTCTGTGCAAAAATAAGACAGTAATATTTATGGGGAGTGGGTTCAGCACTTGCCAGTGTGGACACAAGAAAACCTTTGAAACCAGGTGTTGCTGGACAGAAGGAATGACCCTGTATGAAACACTTTACAACTACCTCAGCATTTAGTTTCATTGCCACTATGGAGACAAATGTGGAAGCAAAAGAAGCCAAAATGAACCAAATATATCAAACTGAATTTTTTATTGCCAATTTTTTTAATATTTTTAATACACACAATCTTTGCACAACAGGGTTGCTAGCTTATGAGCACCTTTTAAAGCCAGATGCCTCATCATTTTAAGCCAAATTTAAGCTGGTGAGGAGCAAAAGGTGCCAAACATTGCAGACCAAGAACTCTAAGCTATGCTATTTTGATATTGAAATTGTTTATTCATGTACCTTTAATAAAGAATATCTGTTAAATAGCCATATGAGCATCAATAGTTATATATTTAACATAACACCATGGAGATTTGATCTCATTTAGTTTTTTTAATCTGTTTCACCCAGTTTTTCCACATCACAATGGGTTTCTTCTTTGACATCTGGGTACATGTCAAAATTGAAATTTAACGACATATTTTTGGATCACTGAAAATAAGTGCAGCATTCATCCGTAATAAATTTTGATAATATCATCCGAGAATTTTTAGGGTGATCCATTTTCCAGTACATTTCGATTCTGCACTCATTTTTTGTAGTGTTAACCAGGGAAATTGACTGAATTGCAACATTGTCATTGAATACTGGCATTGACAAGAGGGCAATACCATATAAGGATAAGTCTAGGTAGGGGTATGATCCAGTTAAATCCAAAAAAAAAAGGGGGGGGGGGATTTGGGGAAGAGACTGTTAGGTAAGTGATAGTAAATGGCTTTGGAAATAATTGGTTGAGAACCTGGAAAACCAAGGGGGTTTGTAAGTGTTTAATTAAAGAAAATGATATTGCTAATTGCATGGTAATCCACAGCCCCTTGAAACGGTTTATATCCAAATTCTATAAAATAAATAAATTGCTTTAAAATATAATTATATTCATATGAAATTCTTCAGAGGTTTTCATTTGTACATCTTATGTTGTTTTTTTGTGTGTGCGTTTGTTTTCTTTTTGTTACACCTTGCATTAAGAAAATAATATAATTTTATTGAAGTTGATAATTGATTTGGCTGGATGCTGACAACAGTGCCAGGCTGCAAATGTATACTTGTCTGATCAGAGCATCAAAAAGGCCAGAAATAAAACAAAAATAGTCTAACATTCCTAGAAATAAGAAAAATTTTAGTTTCAAGTCAAACTGGAAGAAAAAATAAGCCAGGTGCTATTAAAATAAGCCAGGTGCTATTAAAATAAGCCAGGTGCTATTAAAATAAGCCAGTTTCCAGAACTTTGGCTTGAAAAATAACCAGTCGGTAACCCTGTTGCACATTGCACAACGAAGTGATCTGTTGTAAGCGATCCTTTACCAAGACAGTAAATTATTTAGCGGATAAAGGTCAACGAGACAATCGACCTTCACCTCCAAGTAAGATGGATGATGAAACTTATGTAAGTATTAAGAGCTTAAGACACGAAAAAAAAGTTGTATTTTCCTGGCTCTCCCGCAGGAAAAGAAGAAGAGAAACTGGCCATGGTCCCTCCCCTAAGAGGATCAAGTATAGTCAGCTTCTAGAGGAGCAAGTATACAATGCTCCTAGTAGTTCCATGGTGAAGGAAGTGATAGGACAATTGCTGGTTCCTGTGGACTTCCCCTTGGAGCTGTCTTTGCACAAGTTTTCTGACATAACTTACATGGAAAATTTAGAAGATATCGTGAGCAAGTTACAGTGTCAAGGTCTGCTTGAGATCTGTCAAGGTGGGAGTGAGCAACAAACAATAGTTATATCAAGTATACACCTGGAAGGATTAAGCAAGCTGGCCCAAGATATGGGTGCCCTCAAGACTGAAGGTAATTCATTGCAGCAAAGTTTCTCTGACATCAAAGAGGAAATAGAGTTCCTATTGTCTGTCAAATCTGTGCGGGAAGAAGAGAGCAAGCAAATGGGCACAGACATACACGATTTACTCAATGCAAATTCTGTCATGCAACAACTCAAGCTTCAAAATTTTCAAAGTGCTGGAGGTTCTCGTTTGCGGGAATTCTGCTCGTATAAGACTAAAGATGATTGTCGCCGTGCCAGGAGTAATAGCAAGGCATGCTCCAAGCTTCACTTCCATCGCATCGTACACCCACATACAGATCAGTCACTTGGGGACTGTTCCTTCCTGAACACATGCTTCCATGTGGAGACATGCAAGTTTGTGCATTACTCCATCGACGACTCCATTGATGAGCCAGAAGTACTTCCTCGCCGCAGCACCACACTGAAGTCTGCTTTGCCTCGCACTAAACTCACTCTTCCACAGTGGATCAATTGTGACATGCGCTACTTCGATATGGCTGTGCTGGGGAAGTTTTCTGTGATCATGGCAGATCCTCCTTGGGACATACACATGGAGCTACCCTATGGGACCATGGGAGATGACGAGATGAGGCAGCTGAATATCCCTGTTCTGCAGGACAACGGCTACATCTTCCTGTGGGTGACAGGCCGGGCCATGGAACTCGGAAGGGAATGCCTCACTCTGTGGGGCTATGAGCGGATTGATGAGCTAATCTGGGTCAAGACCAATCAGTTGCAGCGCCTCATCCGTACAGGTAGGACCGGACACTGGATCAACCATGGCAAGGAGCACTGTCTGGTGGGAGTGAAGGGCAGTCCAGTCATGAATAGAGGTATAGACACAGACGTGCTGGTAGCCGAAGTCAGAGCCACCAGTCATAAGCCAGATGAGGTTTATGGTGTCATTGAAAGATTGTCACCTGGAACTAGGAAGATTGAGTTGTTTGGTCGCATGCATAACTGCCAGCCAAACTGGCTCACTCTCGGCAACCAGTTGGAAGGTGTGAAGATAGTGGACCCTGACCTTGAACTCTCGTTCTATCGCAAGTATCCCCAGGGAGAAGCAGACACAATGAGAATTCCTACCACACTACCCAACTCTAGCACTGCTACCAACTAGTGTTACAGCCATTAATATTTAGTAACACATACAAATGAATTCACAAATAATGCACTTGAATATTCAATTAAATGAACATTTTGGCAAAATATTTGTGATGATCAAAAATGGCAACCAAAAATGTTTTTTTTTGTTGTTTTTTTTTTATTTTATTTTTTTAATCTAGCAAATAAAATGGATGAAGTAAAAATTGTACACTAAACACAAGGAATAGCATTATTTCTTTCCTCTGAGCTTGGACAACTAATGGCAATTGAAAAAGCAATGTGATCATCCATTATCCTCAAAGCCTGTGCACCTCCAGCCCTACCTGAAAGAACACTCCCATATAAGGAAAATGATCTCTCAACATACGTACATGCTTACAAGTGCTGACTTCTCCTCCCAAACCGTTGGAGAAATCTTCACAAAACTTTCAGGGATTAATTACGGCACCTCACTGTATGTTTTTGAGAAAGTTTCGTTCAGATTGGGTGTTATGGGTGTGGTTTGGTCAATGGGTGTGGTTTAGTAGTGCCATGGAACACCTAAATTATACCCGAAATTTGGCATGTTTATTAATTATATCATGTTTATTTGATTAATGAATTTAGTGTCAATAATCCTTACATGTAACAAAGCAATTTTTGTCACTGCAGGTGGCTGACTTATAAACTACCCATAGGGCAGGGTTTTCTACTAGTAACTAAAATAATAAACATAATAGCTACAAATAGAAGCATAATAGAGATACCTGCCGATAAAGACAATTGCACTGTGTATAGACTGAGACCCAAGGTCTATCCACTCACTCTAATCAGTAGTCAATGTGGCAGTATAACAACCACTGATCATTTCATTTGTATGTATTTTGTTGTGTGACTTTTGGCATTAAATTAAAACTATAGCATAAAGCAACCTTAGAAGCATAGGTTTGATTTGAGAACATTGGACACTAGCATAATAGGTTGGTGGTACTAAAGTATAATTATTAAGCCCAGCAAGAATAGCTAGGTTGCCTTCATAAAGTAATTTTGTATGAATTTTTTTTTTAATATTTAAACTTTGTGGTTTTGTGTATACATTCAATACTTACCAAGATATTAGTTATTCTCCATTTCTGCCATTCTGAGCTGTATGCATTCAAACTTAAATAAATATCACAATTAGCATTCAACAACTGGTTTGTGGGATACATGATTTATATAACTATAGCAACTGCAGTAGCCCTAGCTCAACTCAACTATACCCAAAATTGTACATATTTGCTTACCAATGTGGCTAATGGTGCTGCTAAACCCTTGGACCTAGAGACAACTTGGCTTACATACACAACTTGACAAGGGGAGCAACCTGCCAGTGTTGAAATCCAACAGCTGGATTCTGAAGTCCTCAGGACACTAAAAATGAGAGACTAAGTTTGTGATGCAGGGTTTATTCCTGGCTACCAAAAAAAAACAAACAAAAAAACAACAACAAACTGATCAGAATAACACTGAATGCCAGTCATCTATGTTGAAATCATCTTTAGCAAAATTGTAATTCTAATTGAATGGCATTAACCTTGTCACTACACCTATTCTCACACTAAATTTCACTACCTGGACCTCAGGAAGTACCCTTTTAATTATCATAACTCAATATATTTTAGAAATAATTTTCAAAACCAGAAAGTTACAGCTGTCACACCACTTCTTATGTGGCTAATGCCCTGCCAAACAAAAGAACATAGATATCTCAAACTTGGCTTGCATACACAACTTGACAAGGGGAGTAACTTAGGCAATATTAAAATCCCATGATGAGACTGTTGGGGCCTCAGTCACGAAAAACAGGAGATTAAGTAGGTGTGGTGACTTTATTCTTGACCAAAGATGGTCAAAATTACACTAAATGCTGATTCTCTGTTGAAATTATAAAATTTCTAAGAAAATGGGCATTAACCTTTCCACTATGGCTATCCTCACGCAAGATTTCATCTACTTGCTACCTCAGGAAGTAACCTTTTAATTTGCAAACACATTTAGCATTACAGACGGACAGATACACATATTCTTTTTTATATAGGACCAGCAATAACCATGAACATGTATTGTAACCATAATTAATATGTAGCAACCATGAACATATATCTAAATTAATAAGAACCACGAGCGTGTTATTGTATGTATATTGTAATCACATACATGTACAGCAACACTATGGAATGCTATTATTACTGTCCTCACCATGAACTTGTCTTTCAATAGCAATAGTATACATACTTCAAAATAAATATACAGTAAGTGTATAAATACAACCATTAAAAGTGAACATGTATTTGAAAATCATGAGCAAGAAGACTGCTTGGCTTCCTCCTGCAACTTCTAAATGCTGATAACAATCAATTGTAAGTGTGTATTAAATCCCCAGTTCACAGAATCATATATAATTGGAAGAAACACAACAGTAGTTAGAGAGTTGATTTCATTGCTATGGAGGGGTTTCATGAATACTAGCCACAATGTCAGGCAGTTGTTGATTCAGAGTGCTGGAATTACTGAAGGAGTGGGGGGACGGTCTGGAGAAACAAGATGACGAATTGCCTGAAGGCATTAATGTGAGACCAGCATTTTCATTCTGCTCATTGGCAAAGTGGATAAAAACATCGTCCATTGTTGTCTGACTCAGGCTGTAATCCTGCACAGATCAACACAAATAAACACATCAGTTGGTCAACATGACAAGAAGTCTAGAACTATCAGAGATAATGTATCTCCAGTTTACCGTTATATCCAGACTCTCTCTGGCTTCCTCCATCGTGTCGTAGACAGAGGAGAGCTTTAGTCCTTCTCCAAGCAGCTGGTAGACTAGAGTGGTACAGTGCTCCTCCTTTGCATACATACACATACACACAAGAGTATGGACACATGATGTGGTGCGCACCTTGAACACCGCCACAACAGACATACCCTCAACTATACGCACATGGACACATACACATCTTACATACACAAACTCACTTTAATTAGTATCCATGTTCATAATTATTTTTACATGTTTTTAAACCATGCACACAAGGATATTAGATTAATAGCACTTAATATTAAAAAAAAAAAAAAAAAAAACAAACAGAAGAAATAAGAGTGTATTTCCTTGTGTTTGACCAAACCCACTTCCAAAAAATGTCCTAATTAGTGTCCACATAAAAAAAATAATAAAATAATAATAATAAAAAAATAAAAATAATAATAATAAAATGCATATATATAAAAGATAACTTCCTCTGGCAGTTGTTGAACTGCCCCAATGCTTGAGGTTACAAAACAAAACACACAAAATGTGTACACGAATGCCAGTGGAGGGGTGGGTGGTAAATCGCCCTGATGCTACACGATATCATATCCTCCAGAAATTCAGTGAACATCAATTTTTATTGCTCACCTTTAGAATAGCATTCGTGAGGTTTTGACGTATAAACTCCTTGACCTCCTCAATCTGTGCAGCCACTCTTATCTTGAGCCTGTAACCATCTCCATAGGCTGACTTCAGTTGCTGTATGGACCCCAGGCAGCAGAAGGACCCATTGACCATAATGCCCACTCTGGAGCATAAGGCTTCACACTCGGCCATGCTGTGTGTTGTTAACACCACACTCTGCCCTGCACCCACCACACTACGAACAACAGACCACAGGAACCGCCGAGCAAGTGGGTCCACACCTGATGTAGGCTCATCCTAGAGAGAGATAGAAAGAAGTACAAATGAACATACTTAACTATTCATACAAAATGCTTACCAACAACACATCATCGAATATGTACGTGAACATCATGAAATAAACATGAAACATATTAGGTGATAAACTATAAATCATTGTGACAGGAAGTAAAAGAACAAAGAAGTGATGAGATTGCTCCCATGCAGTTGACTTGAGCAAGGAGACTTTGTGGAGACCACACAGCCACTGCTGAACCACAAAAACATACTTTTTAGCCAATCAAAAAATCTATTGTCAAGCGTACATGTGCTCAACACGAACCTGTTTAAAAATATGACTGACTTAGGGCGAGCACAACAGAAACATAAGGAAGCAATGACATGCAGGACTTTCAAAGAGTAAGATTGTCACTACCTTTTGAAGAGAGAACCATCAGTGGGCACAGTTAATAGTTTGTTATGGAGGGAGAACTATCAGTGGGCACTATTGATAGTCTGCTATGGAGGGAGAACTGTCAGTAGGCACTGTTATAGTCTGTTATGGAGGGAGAACTGTCAGTGGACACTGTTTGATAGTCTGTACAGAGGAAGAACTATCAGTGGGCATTGTTGAGTCCGTTTTGGAGAGAACTCAGTGGGCACTGTTGATAGTCTGTTATGAAGGGAGAAATGTCAGTAGGCACTGTTGATTTTGGTTTGGAGGGAAACTGTCAGTAGGCACTGTTGGTGGTCTGTTTAGGAGGGGAAAACAACAGTTCCGCATCCAAGGATAAACAAGCTGAAATACTCACTGTTGGTTGAGGCGAAGTAATGGTCAATACTTCAGGGGAAAAAAACAACAACAAAACAATCAATCAGTAAGGAAGGCCATTGCTACTAAGGGAAAGAAAATAAAAAAAATCTGGTAATCCAGAATTGATATGGTCATCACTGTACATACCGTCATTATTGCCTTGAGTAATATTTATGAAATTAGACTGTGTAATAGTGTAGTTACAAGAACACCGACCGCCACTTTAGATAGCACAGCCTTTACAAGACGGCAGACCATGAGAAAGTTCTGAAGCTAATGACATATAAATCTTAATAAGAAACAAAAATTCAATTATTGCAATTAAGATTGATGTTTACCTGTTGAATAGGTAATTACAAGCACAGAGACTTAGTAGTCATAAATATAGGCTTGATCACAAATGATTGAAGATAGTATCCCATTTTTGTAGTTCCTTCTTTACATCAATTTATTGACACGTGAAATGCTCTACAGCATGCTTCTTAGTGGGACCTACTGCAGTGATCACCTCCACATGGAAACGGCAAAGTATTGGCACTACTTACCAGTAGAATGAGGGATGGCCGTGCAAGGAGAGCAATAGCAGTGGACAGTTTCCTGCGGTTGCCTCCCGAGTATGTGCCTGCTGGTTTGTCTGCATACTCTTTCAACATCAGCTTCTCCACAGTCCACTCCACCACCTTCTTGACATGCTCTGCAGAGAGTCCACGCAGTCGGCAGTAGAAGGTCAAGTGCTGTCTTCCTGTCAGGTCGTCCATAAGAGCGTCCACTTGTGGGCAGTAGCCCACCTTTGCATGCTTGCCATCTCGGGGCGTGGAGGCTGACACGCTGGCCGCTCCTATACTAGCCTCACCGCTAGTTACGTGCACGTCACCTGTCAACATACGGAACGTGCTAGTCTTGCCGGCACCATTCACACCAAGTAGACCAAAACACTGCACAAACACACAAATATACTAAATATCCTGCCATTCTCTCTGGCATAACTAATACACCAAATCAATCGAACCTCTGCCTTTTGCATACGCAGACAAAGTTGGTTGACAGCCAGTCTGTACTGGGAGCTGCACTGTGTGCCGTAGATCTTTGTCAGGTTACGCAGAACCAGTAAGTCGTCCTTAGTCCGTTGTTTCTGGTGTATATGGCGGCGTTCTCTGGACACAGCGTCATCCTCGTTGCTAGGGGCTGGCAGAGACAACTCTCTACTGCGGATACTGCACCACAACATTCAGTTAACACACACACACACACGCAATGAATACATGACTAAAGGACTGTACTACCACACATGCTCCCATGAGGTAGACATAGGGAAATATGCTCCCATGGAGTGTACACAGGGCAGTAAGCTTCCATGATCATCATCAATGTCTGTTAATGAATGCATACAATAGATACCGTTCTCACTGCAGTTGGTACTTTACATTTTATTGGTGATGAGTGGACCAAGTTCTATGAGAACCACCACTAGGGAATAGATGACGCCCTGTACCATCAACGATATCAAGAATGGTGACAACATGGAGTAGGGGCTATCAATGGGTTTAAAGGTGAAGGCGGCAACATATTGCTGCAGTGGCATGTCCAGGCTGAGGTACATCATAGAGCGGCCTAAAGCATAGGACGGGAACGGAACCCAGACAAGTGTGTAGTGCAGGAGCTGTTTGTCTGACAGCCCCTCCAGCTGAACTATAATGGCGTCCACCATCAGGAAGGTAAAGCCTGAAAAGAAGTTGAGGCAGAAGAGGAGGACATAGGCAGTGGCAGGGGAGGTGAAGAGGAAGGAGAACATGTACACCCAAGGGATGGCAGCCACACCGTAACAGAAGAGGATGAGTAGGAACACCGGCAGTTCGTCTCTACCAGTGTAGTCGGAGTTCTGCATGGCCAGGAAGAGTACGAGCATGACGAGGCAGAACAGACTATACCAGACCAGGTCCCAGACGTATGCACAGAGCCAGTAGACCAGCTTGTTCATGCCACACACCATCTGCAAGTGCTTGATGCCACTTGCCCGCTCCTCCACCAAAATCAACACAAAACCAGCAACCACGAACCCCAGTGCAAATACGGTTGCCAGAGGGTTGACCAGGAAACTAGCGTTTTCTCTGCAACACAAACACAAGTAGAGGAAAAGTTAGAGATGAGATGGGAGAAGGGGATGGAGGAGAAATAGGAGGAGGGACAGGAAGAGGGGGAGAGGGAGGAATAGGAAGAGTAGGAGGAGGGAAAGAGGAAGAGGAGGAGAGGGGCACACACACACAGAATAGATTGAGTATGAATGAAGTAAAGATTAGGATAGGTACAGTGTGGAAATTAAAACAATTACAAGAAGTCACATACTAACATACCTCACTGCATAAGTAATTTTCTCCACCTCAGTCAAGTTGAACGGGTGAGAAAAAGTGCGAATACCTAGAGAAACAAAACCGCAATTATGCAGACAGTGACATAGAGGAAACAATGCCTTCTGCTATCAATATATGCAGTCAGCAAACAGTGCATAGTGCTATAATTTTGTGCAGTGACAATATGAAAAAGGTGACATTTAGTCATTGAAGTCTCACCATATTCAGACGGATGGGCCGTGGAGGTTTCATCCAGACTGCCTCTTAGGATGGCGTTGTTGAGGGTGTTAAGGTAGGCAGGCATGGCATGGTAGCCTGTCAAGCTGTACCATGCCTTGGCTGCTCCACGAGAGGCCAAGAACGGCAAGGTTGAATTAGAATCCGCATTCAACTCATCCACATTTCGCTCTACGTCTTCCCGGACATGTCCAAATGAGACGCCACCATATCTTTCCTCCACGAAGGAGTTTGTGCTCCTCATGATGTACTTCAGCAGATCCTCCACCTCCGCTTCTCCTTCAGCATGCGTCACATCCAGGACACGACTGCCTGTGACTGTCCCATTGTAGCACACCGGCACACCCGAGGACAGAAACACACTGCGGTTGCTAACCCCCTCAGGGGAATTGCCAACCATGCAGGATTCACAGCCACAATTGTACTGCACTTGAGGGTAATCCTTTGCAGGACACTGCCATTGTTCCTGTTGTTGTGGTGTGTTTGTCGTGTGCTGCTGCTGCTGCTGGTAGCAAGAGTCTGCAGCAGAACCCACAGCATGTGCTGACACTCCACATGGTTGGAAGATGGAGTCCACCATTGGAGCAGTGAGGTTGTTGTAGGTTCCTCCAACAAACATGTAGTTGTACTTGGCCTTGGCAAAGAAGAGGTGAGGGGAGAGCTCTAGATTGGGAGGCTCCGGCACAGTGAGGAGGGTCTTTGCTATGAACAAGGAGACCAAGACAAGCAGTAGAGGGAGGAGATTTTGCACCACCAGGGCAATCAGAGCACCCTTGGTGTAATGTACACGCTTCACTAGCGAGGCATAGAACTGAACGAGCCATAGCCACAAGCCACACATGTAGTTGTTGTTATCTTGGGAAAGACCACTCCCTAGGAGGTCATCACAGGAATCTGACCACAGAGACACAAAATAAGAGAGTATTATTGCATTACATAGCACAAGATACATGCTGGGTGTAATCTCAGGACTTACTATCACCAAACAGGAGACCTTCTTCGTCAAATATGTTCTCCTTGTCTAGGAAGCTATCCTTAGTCTCTGAGGTGTTGTCCTCCTCACAGGGCTGGTCAGCCGGCATGAAAGGAGGGGGGTCCAGGCTGTTCTGGGAGTCAGAGTGTAGGGTAGGACGTGGGGCAAACGCCTCTGACACATCTACACACAGAACAAGGCTAATAATACCTGCACACATACACAGGTTGTTCCAGATGTACTCTCTGGGGTATCATACCACAAAGGCATTCCACTAAAATAAATTATTATGTATATCTAATGCTTGTTTTCAGAAGAATGATTTTAATTTTTTTTCCAAGTTATGATATATATCATCTTGGTGCTGTCAGTGAGGTCTTGTGGCATTAAGGTGCATTTAAATTTCAATTGTACTTGATAACACTACTACAATACTATTATATAAGTGCTTATACAGCTTACTTTAAAAACAACAACACAACCATAACAATAAAAAGAACACAACACCACATAAGACAACACACCAACAACACACCAACAACAACAAAACAACACAAAACAATACTATTTGACTTTCTGAAGTGAAATTACATATGCCTCAGACCTCTGCACCATTCATACTCCATTAGTTTCAATGCTGACACATTATTCCACTAGAAAAGTTAATCAGCTAGAGAGAGAACTATGAGAGCACCAACTGGCCACACTCACTGGCTTCAGACTTCTCCAGCAGTTCCTTCTCTGTGAGCTCCATGAAGATCTGCAGCAAATATAATGTGTGCTCTCACCTCTACACTATGTTCACAGATATCATGTTCAACCACCTCAACACTGAACTATGGCTTCACACAACTCCCAGAAGCAATATAACAATAACAAACTTCACTTAATCCCTATGCAATTCGGGAATAAGATCACTATTAACTTCCCTACTGAACAAAAACATCCATCATGGAAAAAAAAATAATCAATAAATGGGGAAACATGGTTACATCTACCACTGGTAAGTGGAGTGCAGACAGATGAACAAGAGCAGGGGAATACTTGCTGGGGGAATGAAGGAGAGAATGCTCATGAGTAGGACACACTGACCGCACAAAATCAATCATACAAAAGATGCACACACACACACACACACACACACACACACACACACACACACACACACACACACACACACACACACACACACACACACACAAAATGAAAATGCAAATTGTCTAGCTGCCATCAACACGGTCATGTGCACCTGACATAGTTAGGGTGCCTGTGCACTAAGCAGGCACTAGAAGCCAGTGCAAGCAAACTCCAGGAGCTGGGCTAGGAACTCGCAGGAGGACTTACCAAGGCTCTCAGCTTATGGGTGTGGGCACCCGAAGTCCCACCTGGACCCTTAGCTGATAAACAAGCAATGGTCAGTGAATTTGCACCCCAGAAAATTCCAGGTCCCCATCACAGCTGGGTGAACTGGTGTAGGAAGAAGATGTTGATGGACAGGAAAATTTTCCTGGGCATAACTACTCAGCTACTCTGCCACACCCACAACAGCTGAAGACAGCGTAGATAAGGCAATAGGAAAGTAAACACACTACAACTTCATTATTGAGATTCAAATGAGCTAATATGTATACACACTATAACGGGTGTGGTCTCAGAACTATCTGCGTTGAGAGTTAGCTTGGCATAACCAATAGTTCTTTGCATGTGCAGAACAACTGACACATACTCCTAGCAAGCTGCACTGATGTGATGGCCAACATACTGTACACACAGAACACACCATGTGAAACACACACCTCTTCCATGCTGCATGCTGTCATGCCATAAGAGACAATGCCAAGACTGGCCTTCTGCTGCTCCAGCTCTGCAAACAGACGAGCCAAGTTGCGTGGGCGAGCTTGCAAGAGTGGGAGCAAGAAATGCAACTCCCTTCCCCTCTTCTCCACCAGCGAAGCCCCAGCCATGAGTGACTGCAAGAATGACGTGAGTTTCTGCTCTATGTCGTTGGAGAAAGGCTCAATTTCTAGCACTGGACTGTGAGGGGTCACATGATCCACTTCTTCCACTTCTGCAGTGACGGTGAAGGTTCGAGACGATACTGAGAGTGTACGCTCACTGCAAGACTTAGTCACGAATGTCAGGCGGTGTCCATGCCCAAATCTGTGCTTCAGATACTCAAATGAACCGCAGCAGAGCAAGGAACCTCGGGAGATGATGGCTATCCTGTCACCTGCATGCATACATGTAGAAATCCATCACATGCAAGTACACATGCACATGTTAGCTGTGCAATAACTGTACAATGAGAAAAATCATAGATATTATATACTGGCTACAGCTGTTTGGTTTGATGGCTCAGGGAAGTGGTCGAGTGATATTCACTTGCAATACACACTTGACCAGCTATTGGAGGAGGTGCAAAAGGCCAAAGGACGCAAACACTGATATACAATAAAGAACTTTTCCAACTCAGTTTTTCGTTGTGTCCTGTTTTGTGTCAAGGAGTGAACTGGCCATTCTCTAGTGATTAGTCTGCAATGCCATTACCATAGCAATAAAAGAAGGCTGCAGAGATAACACAACCCACACACAGACCTAGTTATATATATTGTCTGCAATAAATCAATGCCTTACAAATAAAATAAACACTTGTTTACTTTTCCTCCGACCCTATGTTTGTATATGCGAAGAGCAAGTACTGTGCACAAGGAGACAGCCCAAGGCAACACACAAACACACACACTCACACCATACACACTCCAGCTTAGCAGGATCCACTCACCAAGTAGTTCAGCTTCGTCCATGTGGTGTGTAGACAAGACAATGGTCCTATCTGCCGTGTTCTTCAGTAGGAAGTCCCAGATCTGTCGCCTGGCAAAGGGATCCACCCCAGACGTCGGTTCATCCAGAATGATGGTACGAGACTTGCCCACAAAGGCCAACAAGACCGACAACTTCCTCTTCATGCCTCCAGACAGATGCTTGGACAGCACATGAGCATGGGCACTCAGGGCAACCTTCTCAAGCCAGCTATGTATTGTACAACATATCAACAGTAAACACGTCACTTTTGTAAGAGAACAATAATGTTCAACAAACCACATAAGTGCCAATCACATGGAATCTTACATTGGTACTTGACGTTTAGCTTCAGCTCTGCTCAGACCTTTTAGCTGCCCATAAAACATCAAATGTTCTTCTACAGTCAACCTGTATTGTGTGTTGCAGACAAGGAGGTACATAATATGTACACATCACTCTGCTGCATGTAAAACAGAGGTATATATATGCCTTACTTGATTGTGCATGACCACATTTGAAAACAAAATGCTTAACATATTACTTTGGAATGACCATGAGTGTACCCCCCCCCCCCCACCTTTCCCCACTTTATCAGGCAGATACCCATTATGTTTGAATTGACTGGTTAATTCCTTTCAGAAGTTACGCAACTTGTGAACCATGCAAAAAAAAAAAAAAAAAATTATAAGTGATCGATGGAATTTGAAAATTGTAGGTTTCTTGTTCTAAAGCATTGCCTGTGATCAAGTGAATGGACTTCCAGACAATTCCCTTGGGCATACACAGGACTGTGGCCATGTTTAAAACCCCAAAGGTATGTAGATATATAAAGCCACCAGTAGAGACCCCTCAACTTTATGAATCAGACTGAATCAACCAGGTGGGTGTGCAGAAATGGTGTGATCACTTACTATATTCACTACAAAAGAGTATCAGACGTATTGGTGCAATGGTAAGCTTAGACATTTCACTCATGCAGGAATGCACAAAGAAACATGATAATGACACAGCAAAACAAAGCATAACTAAGTATAAAATAGTTTTTCTCTCACTCGTGAAATAAAATGTTATGTTGAGGGCACACTCCAAGACTTTGTCTAATAGTGTCCATCTGGTCACGTATGCTGTTGCCATAGATACTAGCACTACCACTGTTGGGCTCAAACAAACCAGTCAGCATCGACCTGCATGCAGCATGAAGAATAAAGACAACACATCACATGATTATATGAACACCAAACAACATACCAACTTACAACATCACATTACAGAAAGTACAGAACAATAGTCAGTACAGCACAGTATACCATAGCACAGTACATGACAGTGCAGTACATGACAGTGCAGTACATGACAGTGCAGTACATGACAGTGCAGTACATGACAGTGCAGTACATTACAGTATACTATAACGCAGTATAATACAGTATAGTGCATTGCAGCATGTATAAATATTCTTTGGTACATTACTCTACTGTAAAATTTTTAAGTATGTCTGCTCACATGGTGGTGGTTTTGCCTGCTCCATTATGGCCAAGGAATGCTGTAATCTGACCCTCGTAAAAGTTTAGTGTGAGATCTTTCACAGCTTGTACCTTGACTCTCTTCCATGGCAACATGCCTGTCACAAACCTCTTACTAAGCTTCTTTATAGAGATGCCCAGAGGTAGACCTTCCGGTTCCTCCTCACAATTATCACCTTCCTGAGTGCTTTGTGGCTCATCCGTAATACCTGCACACATAGACATACACACACACGCACGCACGCACAGGTGAAGAAGATCTGTCAAACGCTATATGAACAACAAAAAAAAAAGCATGGAGAGAGAACACTGGAGTTCAAGTAGTGGGTAGGTGATGAGTGGGTACAGGGTGGATAGTGGGTGGGTGATGAGTGGGTAGTAGTTGCTCACTGATCATCTCCATTCCTTCCTCCAGCAGTATCCGGTGGTCACCAGTGCCAGACTTCCCTGGTCGTGCACACCCCGTGAGGCAGTATGCCCCATGCTGCAGCTGCTGTCTCTGTCCACACCAGTAGGAGGGCATGAAGGGAAAATACCAGGGCTTGGCCACTCCATAGCGACCAGGGAACACACCCTCCAGATACCACGCTATCAGCATGTAGAGGACCACATCAAGAGCTAGTATTATGGAGATGCTCAAGAAGGAAAGGTGATCATCCAGGATGGGTAGCTGGTCAATGTTGCTCCACTGCAGACCCACTTGCTCCATCTCCCACTGAGCCACATATGTACTCCCAATAGCAAAGGCGAGAGGGGACCACAGACACTGCATGAGTGACAAAGTTTGCTGACATATCCCCCCCCCCCTTCCTTAACTGATTTATGCACACACGACCATGCACACACGACCATGCACACACGACCATGCACACACGACCATGCACACACGACCATGCACACACGACCATGCACACACGACCATGCACACACGACCATGCACACACGACCATGCACACGCGACCATGCACACAAACATGATACACAACCATGCACACATGATCATGCACACACGACCGTGCACACACGACCGTGCACACACGAACATGCACACACGACCATGCACACACGAACATGCACACGCGAAAATGCGCACACGAACATGTACACACCAACATGCACACACAAACATGCACACATGAACATGCACACACAAACATGCACACACGACCATGAGCACATGAACATGCACATATTTATGGTGATGATGCCAATAAAGACAACACAACTAATCCTCCTCCTAGTTGACTGACTAATGTACACTAACGTACACATGTATATCCATGGTTATTAGACATGCATGTGTGGTAGTTGTGTGTGTAACGACATAATCATATTGGTGTCCATTAGACTCACACAAAAACCGATGATCACAGGATTGAGAGAAGCCATGAACGTGACAAGAGGAATGTGTGCAAAGATCACCATGAAGTAAGTGAGTGCAGCAACACAGGCTGCCAGGTTGGCATTGGTGAAGAAGATGCTGACCAAGAAGCTGTAACTGAGCATGGCCATGGCGTAGAGGGTGAGGTAGAGGAAGAGAAGGAGACCATCGATGGCAGGCAGAATACCACTCAGCTTCAGGATGAGTGTGATGCCTACCACTGACACCAGCAACACCAGGAATGAGTGCAGGAACCATGACAGCCTGAGCAGGCCCTCTCCCACACCCATCATCTTCATGTACTCCTTCATACGGGACTCCTTCTCCCTCACCACAGCTCTGGTAGTCATAGCCACTGGGAACAGCCAGGAGAAGAGCATGGCCAGAGGCAACACAAAGAGGAGTGAAATGGTGAAAGGGTCATCCTTGTAGCACGGGTAGGGCATCCGCTGGATATATACCCCAGGGGCCGACACTCTGGCGCCAACCATCTCCTCCAGCATAGCTCGTTCCACCATGTCTTGCACAAAGATGAATAAACCATCTATGTAGCGTTCTTTCCAGCTGTCGTTCCCAGGGCCTGGGTGCCAGATCCTGTAGAAGAAACAGATACAGAGAGAGAGAGGCGTACTTGGCAATAAATACACACACACACACACACACACACACACACACACACACACACACACACACACACACACACACACACACACACACACACACACACACACACACACACACACGAATGACAAGTAAGCCATTAAAGTAATACAATAAATCCATAAAAACTAATTTAAAAAAAGAAAAAACAACAACTTGAAGTACAAAATGCTTACTTTTCTCGATATTGAGATGTGTCTATCACAGAGGAGAAGTTAGTTCTTATTATAATGGTGGTGTTTGTGAAGGTGGTATCGGGTGATTCTGGCAGGTCTGGATCAAAGACCACGCCAGCCACCAAGTAGGTGATGTTCAACTCTTCCTGCTGGTCATAGTCCCCAAACAGTTTCTCCATTTCCCTCTCACTTGCCACAGGCAGAAACACGTTCCAATCAAACTTAGAGAGAGCTTCATGAAAGCCACTGGCCACGGACTGCACTCTCCTCATGAGAGACCATATGTTGTTGGGGGAGGAGGTATTCAGCAAGTCCTGCACCTGCTCCAGCCTTTCCAGGCTCACATTCGGGTAGAGCTGGAACAAGTACTGTGCTGCTACGCTTGGCACAGGATCACCCTCTCTGCTGGCTATCAATTGATCCACAATCTGCAAGATCAGAGAACAAGGCCAAAAATATAGATATAAAATTTAATAATTATATATATAGCAGAGTACCCTTCCTACGAAAAGTGACACTAAAGATGTTATTATAATTCGACATTTATTATTTTGTTCGCTTGCCCCCCAAGATGTTTTGACCTACGGGCTCAAAAAGAAGAATAGAAAAAGAGATGGGAAGGGTTTGGGCACAGTTTTACCAAACTCACATAGAATGTTTGCATAATTGCGGTTTGTACACTCCTGAGTCCTAATGCAACTTGATGGTTACTCATGCATGAAATTAAGCCCCCCCCCCCCCCAACAAATTTTGGGGGGAAAAGGAAAGAAAAAAACAAACAAACAAACTAGCCTTATGGGCAGAGTTTTACTCTTATCTTCACCAAATTCTGCCTAAAACTATCCTCAGGTAGCCCCCATCAACCCCTGGAATTCAAGTCCTGTAGGACAAAGCGTCTGTGAGAAAATAGCAATGGAAAACCAAAACAAATCAAGCCTGAATTATAGTAAGATATACACATGCAATGTGTAAGTTAAGACTTCATAAATGCTTGCATGTATTTTCAAATTGTGCGTACGCACACACACACACACAAACATACGTTTCTGGTGCCATTAAGTGACTCAGGTGGGAAGTTTTCCAGGAAGAATGTGGAGCAGTTGTCCACCTGACTAGCTAGAGCAATGAAGTAAGCCACTGTCTCAAATGTTCTGTTTGCCTTCTTCATGACACTGAGGGTGAGGTTGGTGGCAGGAGTATACGGGATCTTTAGGGAGCTGATCTGATTCTCAAAAGTCCTGTTGTTTTCCAGCTCAGCTATTAATACACCACAACATGTAACATATTCAGGATTACATGTATAAATATGCACATATATATTACACATGCGTTTGCTGTGGTGTTTATCATGCTCCATACCATGGCGACTGAACACTGGCATGCTGGACTACTTACAGTCTGCACACACACCCACCCAACCACACCCCCCCCCCCCGGCACCCACAGATACACACCAACACCAACTGCTTTGCTGCCCCAACACATGCTAACCTTGTCTATAACTGTCCCCTTCAGAACTTCGTTGAAGCAAGAATCCTACAAGAGAACTAAATTTAGATTGTGTATCACCACAAAAGAACTGGACGTAGTCTTCTCCCTTATCCTTGCACTCGTCTGCGATGGTGTCGTTGTCATGGTCACACACATCCTCCTCATCTCCCCCCAGATCCAGGGAAGAGAAGCCTTGCAACAGGACCGACAAGTCATTCTGGTCCAGCAACTGTTGCACTGCCAACACATCTGACACACTGGCAGCAAACTCTTGAGGATCACAATCCTGATGGACACAAGCACAGAACATGTGACATCATGTAACACCATGTGCGAGTCCATGTAAACTAATAGTATGTGAGACATTAGAAGTAACACTGTGTGATAGCTGTCAGTCAGCACTCTCGAGTGCAGATGAAATTTAAAATAAAAATGGGTTGTAAAGTGAAATGGTCTGAATTATACTGCATAACATTGTACATGCACTGACCTGTACCAACAGTACAATAAATACATGTGGAAATGTCTTACCTGAGTGGACTGTTGCTGCAGCTCTTGACTCAGTGAGACCCACTGTGGGTCGGATAGCTGACAAAGCTCACCCTGCACTTCCCTCTTCACACACACACACACAGACACACACAGTAAAACATTGAAGTGGGGACATAAATTTGTGAGGAGTTGAGAAATTTCAAATTTAGCAAGTTTGCAGTAAAGTAACTTATTTTATACATGATTTCAAAAATATTAATTTATATTACACAAATTCAACATTATCAAAATATAGATGACATACACTTACTCCTCGCTTTTTAAACAAGAATACACACCTAATCCATGGCGGCAAAATTTGAATGATCAACATGCACACTGCATTAAATTGGTTTCCCAATGCAGCAAAATTCAAATCATAAACACATTGCTCCAAATTGGTTTCAAGATGCGAGAAGTACGACAGAGCACACTGCTTTAAATTGGTCTCCAAATGCCAGTTAGCAGAAGCCAGAATTTCTAAAATCATGCGAGAATAAGCAAACCATTATTGGACAATGTTAAGTGACCACGTCCAATATCCATATCCGCGGACACTGGCCATGGGCAATGTCCTAAATTAGTGTCTGAGTAAAGTAGAGTTGACTGAACATGGACTCTGGTCTCTGTACAAGATATTAGAGTTTAACCCCAAAATTGTCTGCAGATTTAAACAAGTGTGGATTCTATATATGTATGCAGCATATATACCAAAAATATATACTGCACAGTATGAGAAAGAGTTTAACCCCAAAATTGTCTGCAGATTTAAACAAGTGTGGATTCTATATATGTATACAGCATATATACCAAAAATATATACTGCACAGTATGAGAAAGAATTTAACCCCAAAATTATCTGCAAATTTGACCAGCTGTGGTTTATATATATATATATAATGCATGTATACTGTACAGTATGAAAAAGAGAGGTTAACCCCAAGATTGTCTACAGATTTGAGCAACTAAGAATTCTATAGATGTATATTGCATATACACTGCACAGTATGAGAAATAGAGCTTAACCCCAAAATTGTCTGCAAATTTGAACTGTGGATTCTATGTATGCACATTGCTTATATACTGTACAGTACAAAAAAGAGAGGTTAACTCCAAATTGTTTGCAGATTTGAGCAACTGAGAATTCTGTAGATATATATATATATATTGTATGTATATATATATATATATATGTATATATATACATATATATATATACTGTACAGTATGAGAAATAGAGTTTAATCCCAAAATTGTCTGCAGATCTGAACTGTGGACTCTATGCATGTATATTGCATTTTTTTGGTGGGATTTTTGTAAATTAATAGTCAAGTCATGCCGAAGGTGCAATTTGAATCATACACCTATATTAAGTAAGTGTATACAACATTTAAAGATGTTTCCAAACTACAGCTCCATAGGGACAGGTGATATCTAAAGCAGCTGCACACGTAGCTACAGATTAACCCCACCTCCCTCCCTGCCCCCTCACCATGGTGATGTTGGGAAAGTGTAGAAGGTCGTCCAGTACACTTGAGTTGCACACCAAAAACTTCAGAGAAGTCCCTGAGCCTACACCCACCACTGACAAGAGAGAGGAGAGCCCTTCTCCGCCTCCTCCAAGGACATCTAGCACATCATCACCACGTGGCACCTACACACATGCATGATACATGTCAATACATGTAAAAGAATCTACATGCATGATACATTGGTAAGGGCCAGAGACAAGACTGGGAATAGTAACAGTTGCCATAATGGAGGGAATAAGGCAATATACTTTAGTCTGCTGCATGGATGAAGATTACTAATGAGTCATGACTGGTTAATCCTAGCCTTTAATTGACTAATTATGTTTGATATATGTCCAAGGATAAAGGGGTTAATTAATACATTACTATTATATGTTCTTGGCTTGTACTGTCCGATTATTTAATAACATATGCCATAGAGCTTTTTGATTTAGCTAATTAGTTAAGTGTTCTGAACATTCCCTGTGATTAAGCCAATTAACTTCTACAGGATTCACAGGTGGCTATGTAATAAAGTTAAAACAAGTCTGTCAAATAAAATTGTCCTGACACAATCTCTACCAGTAGGTCTAATGTCTTAATTTAATGCGAAGACCACAGTATAGGTGTGGTACATGACACAGACATACAACACACAAGTAAACAATGCAAATATACAGTGCAAGAAACATAGAGTGCAAGTATATAAAAGTTTTAAAGGAGGAACATCATGACAGTATACTAAGCAAATATACAAAACAGGAATGCTGGACTAATGCATGTTTGTTCACTCTATTGCGCATTATGTAAACATGACATAGAGTTTAAAGGAGCGCTTGATACATTTTCCTTTTGGATTTGTTTTTTTTTTCAGTTCAGAACTTCCCTTGCATGTTTAACCCCTTCATACACATTCATATGAAAGCTATCAACACGGTGCAGCACCTCGGATGTGTTGACTGTGGCTGCCAGTATCTGCTCCACCAGGCTTTGGTTGAGGTGCAAGTCGTTCAACAGGTACTCCCTAAACTCTGTCTCATTCTTCAAGTAGCAAGAAACAGGCACACGATCTGCATGTGGCATGGTATGAGAATGAAGGCTGTTAGAGCAAGAATATCAGATCCAAACACTACAATGGAATGGGTGGGCTGGAAGTTAACAAGTGGTCATTATACCAGGGGAGTATTATCCAAGGTACGCAACAGTCAATGCAGTGCTACACAAAACGTCGAGTATATCACTATCCACACTCAACAGTCGCATAGTCAGGATGTGGGTGTGGCCAAATGGATTTTCTAAAAGATTGGGCTACGGGTTAGCAATAATGGTACAAAATTACACTGTCATTTCACTGATTGCATTCTCACTTCACATTTTCGTCTTTACAAGCATCCAAGAGAAATAAAATTGTATCTGATTTAGTATGAAAGACCCTTTACTAATTCAAACAAGATGAACCAATGACACTGCATTTAATCAGAAAATGATTGGCACATCTGATTTCAAATGGTAAAGGGTCATCTAACATGTTAATTACATGATTACCCTGCTCCATTACTTTTTTGAATCCAGCTAGTCCAATAGAATTGTCTGTCTCCTATTAACACACATAGCTGCACATAGCATGCACTTAAGTTGATGCCAGAGAGAAAAGTCATTCATTCAACACAGTAACTTCATGGGCTTTGAAATAGTGCCCCACCTCAAGGTGAGCTTTGGAATGCTAGCATTGTATCTCAGCTAGATTTTGAAGAGATTTTTGAGGTTGATTTTTTGAGATGTTGACAAGATGTTATCACCTATGGCCGTGTGCTGATACACCAACTCTGGGAAGAAAACAAGATATGATACGTTAATGGCCAGGCTCTTGTTGCTGGCCCCAAATTTCCCCACACCTTCAGACAATCACTCACCCAGCAACACACCAATCAGGACATACACTTGAGGTAAAATTATGTTGATATCAAGAAAGAGAGCCACCTTGTACACCAAAAACTAGGCTAGTGCATAAAAAAGGCTTACTGATTTCATAAAGCTGACTAAACTCAATGTAAGAAATCAAAGCCTCAAATTAGCTATGATCGATAGCTATATGTGTTCTACCTTTATACATGTACATGCACCAAGTGGCAGCACAGAGATGTTTACATTTAGAAGATGGGTGCAGTTATCAGAGGGGTCTGTGTGAAGACAATCATGTGAGATGAACTGCAAATACAAGTGGAGAGGAGGAAAGGTTGGCAGGGTGTTAGTTTCGATGGAATGATTTATTAGCAATGCACACAATTATAAAACTAACCTAAGGAACTGCACACATGAAATGTGATTTTGAGGGGGGGGGGGGTGAAGATTGGTGAAATAAGGAAAGAATGCTTTTGTTATGTGGACTTCCCTCCTCTGGCCTCCCCCCTCCCCTCCTCTGACCTCTGGACACTGACACAGCAAGCACTTGACAACACTCAAAAGAACATGCAACATACAACTTCTGTACCAGCTACAATAAGTAGTACAATTAATATTCAGTACTATAGTGGTGGAGACTGCTCCATGACAAAAAAGGGAGTGTTAATGATAACCAAATGAACAATGGTCTCGCTTGCTCAACGAAACACTCAACCTTTCATCTGCCAGGGGTTAGGCAAAATAAATGAAAGTATGTATGTCATGGCAACACAATAAAAAAACTTAGGCAGGTGACAGGCTCAGACGATACGCAACACCAAATTACCTTTCTCCTACTGGAAAGCTATATGTTTATGTCTATGACTGCTGTGACACATTGTTGACCAGATTCCAGTAGGTGTTGATCAGGTGATCAGGAATGAGTCTCCACTGCAACAGTACCTCAAGGTCTATCTGTGCTAAGCCTGCTCTTCACTTTGTCACTAAATCTTGCAATGTAGTGCAGCCTTTCTCTTGTAATTAAAACAGTTAGTCTATTGGACTTAACTAGGGCCATGATAATTCACCAGATGCTTGCAATATTGACCTGGAAAGTCTCTGACTCTTGAGAGTATGTATTTTCTAACTGCAGGAAGGATATCTGCCTATTGATATCCGCCTAATCCAGTTGAGCATCAGAGAAAGTCAACAGCAAACAAAGGAACATCAGACGGAATGGATAAATTTTAAATTTTATTGAAAAATGTTTTATTATTCAGTGTTTCCATTTAATCTTTTTTCTATTTATCTACAATTTATTAAGAGGTCTTTGTTGTCTCTGTCAATTTGATGGGTGCTATGCTAAAATATCCTTCAGGAGGGGAGGGGCTGTGGTCTGAATCTGTAGGATGGGTGGTTTTCTAGTAAAATTTAAAGGGAGACAGTGAGAATTTAGAAAATTTCAGAAGGCATGGTATTTATTCAGAAAAGGGAAACTTTAATTATACAATATTTCAATGCACACAATGCAGTTAGGATAGGCCATGCTTCCTTCAGTCTCTCCCCCCCCCCACCCCCCCCCCCCCCCCCTTCCAGTACACAAAACTTAACATTACAGACAGGCAGCTGATAAACAAATATATTAAACATTAAACACACTGGCCCTAGCAACATCAACAAACACCATAACCCAAACAATTCCATTACAATAAATATGGTATTAGTTGGGAATAAATATTAATAAAATGAAAAATGAAAACATTGTCTAGACGGAACAGACAGGGGGATTACCTTTCCAACCATAACAGGGATGTATATCAAACAACCCTGCAAGAATGATTGCATGACCCCAGGAAGCCATTGCTAGGATATGACGTAGTCATGGCTAACTTTTGTCTCCAGACTGGAGTAGGACTACAATATCAAACTTCCCCTGGCCTCACCAACCTTTTCAACTCCAATACTAAGCATGGGGAAGGAGATAAAGCATCAACTGACAGTCTAACAGGACCTGTCTCTGCATAGACCTATACGCAGCCATGAATACTTTGCTCTCAATTTGGAATGGTACCGGCAACCATTCAAGTTAGTCACATGCATAAATTCCTAATGTGTGCATGAGTTAATCATGGGTCCTTAATAATAAATAGTTCAGTCACATAACTTAATGTGGATCAAACATGATATATTGGTTGCATGTAACATGATATCACATGTCAAAGTGAAATGGAATCTGTTTATCTATCTATCTGATTGGCTGTCTATTTGTCTTTACATCTGCCTGTGTGTTTGCTCAGCAAGAGCACTTTGACACTCACTCAGTCAGTCAGTCAGTCAGTCAGTCAGTCAGTCAGTCAGTCAGTCAGTCAGTCAGTCAGTCAGTCTGTCTGTCTACCATATAAGTATTCTTCAAAATAAATATAAATTATCATAGGTACAACGTAAATAAATGGAACTCTTGAAAGTGCGCACACCCATTAAACAAGGTTGTCTTGCACTCTCTAATTTGCCTAGCTCTCTGCAGACCTGGGGGCGCTTGGAGACACTGTGGAGTGGAGGAGGGGGCCAGACAGTTGCCCTGGGCTGCCAGATCATGCAAGCTGTCACAGAGCTTGGTCCAAGACACATTCAACGTTCCAATCTCATCCAAGATGGGGTACATCTGATTGATTCTATGAGATGATCACATGACAATCACATGGGATTATATAACATACGCCCACTGCAGGAGTCTTGCTGTGCTACACAGTGGGTGATGTGTTACATATAGAAGATGTGAGAAGATCATTGCATGCACAAGGACTGACATCAAATGGCTGACTATGACAAACTAGATGCTAAACACAATCAATGCACCCAGCAACAATCTTGATAAGATGTTACCAACCATGACCTGTGGACGTGGGGGTCACAGCAAGGAGGAGGGAGAGGGGAGGGATGGAGGGAGAGGGGAGGGATGGAGAGAGAGGGAGGGGGGAGAGACAGAGGGGAGAGAAAGAGGGGAGAGAAAGAGGGGAGAGAAAGGGGAGAGAGGGGGGAGAGAGGGAGGAGAGAGGGAGGAGAGAGGGAGGAGAGAGGGAGGAGAGAGGGAGGAGAGAGGGAGGAGAGAGGGAGGAGAGAGGGAGGAGAGAGGGAGGAGAGAGGGAGGAGAGAGGGAGGAGAGAGGGAGGAGAGAGGGAGGAGAGAGGGAGGAGAGAGGGAGGAGAGAGGGAGGAGAGAGGGAGGAGAGAGGGAGGAGAGAGGGAGGAGAGAGGGAGGAGAGAGGGAGGAGAGAGGGAGGAGAGAGGGAGGAGAGAGGGAGGAGAGAGGGAGGAGAGAGGGAGGAGAGAGGGAGGAGAGAGGGAGGAGAGAGGGAGGAGAGAGGGAGGAGAGAGGGAGGAGAGAGGGAGGAGAGAGGGAGGAGAGAGGGAGGACAGAGGGAGGAAAGAGGGAAAGGGTAGGGAGAGTGCAGTGGTGCACGGCATGGTACAAAAATATTTCATGCACATACCTTATCTGCTATTACAGAAAACTCTGCATGTGTGTGCGTGCGCAAGCTGTTGGACAGGCTCTATGTACAGCCAAGCAGTTGGATCAACCTGGTTTAAAACTAGTTTTTACAGATATGATTTTGATCTGGGTAACTTTAGGGTTGTTTTAAGGTTAGGCAGCATGGACTTCAGAGGTCACCTGCATAGATCAGCAGCAGAGATCATTCCAACCAAATATTGGTCATGCAAATTTGTTGTAAACCATACTAAAATATTCAATTTGTCTTGGTCTCCTAAAACATTCAAATTTGTCTTGGTCTCCTAAAACATTCAAGTGATTAAGCTAAGTTTTGTCTCGTAAAACATTCCTTGTGGTCAAGCTAATAATCCTCCACACTATTCCCTGAGTACTAGAGGACTGTGGTTATGTCTGACCTGAGACCCTGAGAATGTTCAACTGGGAAACCACAGATATTGTAAACCAAAATGCATTAGTGTAAACCACAGAGATCTCTCAATTTGACTTGAGGACAGACAACCCAGCTTCACTGCCAGTGATCACTACCACCAGCAGAGGCAATTTTGTTGTTGCTTTTTTTTCACCCAAAGGGAAATGTAACAGTGAACAAACACAAATCAAAGCTATTTCTTCACCATATCTGGTAAAGATGAACATATATTTTTTTAAATATTATAGAAAAGAATAAGTCCAAAGATTGGGCATAGAAGGGACAAATATATGCTGTGGGAGGGATTTAAAAAATAAAAATAAAATTTTTAAATAAACCATTTCCTCCACCTTCCAATGGTCCACCTATCTCACAAATCTGATTTCATGGCAATGTGCACCAGACACTCTCAATGCACCAGACACTCTCAATGCACCAGACACTCTCAATGCACCAGACACTCTCAATGCACCAGACACTCTCAATGCACCAGACACTCTCAATGCACCAGACACTCTCAATGCACCAGACACTCTCAATGCACCAGACACTCTCAATGCACCAGACACTCTCAATGCACCAGACACTCTCAATGCACCAGACACTCTCAATGCACCAGACACTCTCAATGCACCAGACACTCTCAATGCACCAGACACTGTCAATTCACCTGCAAAATATTAGTTCAACCAGATACAATCTCTGGGAGATGTCAGACAAACAGACATATTATGTTTATCAAATTAAAATTATTATTATGTTTACCAGTCTAAAACACATACACATTATATAGTGATCTTAGCTACCAGTATCATTCTATATCTTTCCATCTATCTATCGACTCCGGTTGAAAATAAGTACCTCTGATCACAAAGTTCTAGAATTTGACTGAATTGACCTGATTGGTGATTGGACTAGAAATTAAACCCGAGTCAGACAGTATTAGCTGGTCTATCTATTTACATATCTATATATATAAAAGGGAAGCTTTAAAAGGAAAGTGACCTGTTTTTATGTTCACCTAAGGCTTTGCAGTTGCTTAACAGATTTGGATGAAATTTTGCCAATGTGATTCTTTGGTGCCAGGCCAGGTTACATTCAAAAACTGAAAGTGGTGTCCCTACTGGGAAAAAAAGAAATTCAAGTTTTCTAAAACAAAGAAGCCTGAAAGTCATTGATAAAAGAATAAGGCACTGGTCTTCCAAGCGTCAATTACCAGACTGGGTATTTTCTTGATCCCCTCCCTTCCTTTTCCCCCCCATTCCTATTTACCAAATAAATAACTGTTGGTGTTAGTCCCGGTGGTGGGCGTTGCACAACCAAAATTCCTCTGCCCCCTGAAAAAAAATTTTTAATGAAGAGATAAATTTTTTTAAATTTTATAGTTCTGTAATTGTGTGACTGTATTGATCAATGTTCAGTAATTATTTTTTGTACATGTGTATATCTTGAGTTGGCTCCAGCAAGAACTTTAAAGTTGTGCAGTTCAGGCTTCTCATGGAAAACCACTAATATGGAATACACACCAACATTAAACATCTATTTAAATACACTGACTATACTGTATCATAATTAGGACAATCTAATGTCTCCCAATATAAACATGCTGCATAACTCCTACAAATCATAACCCAAGCAGTGCTGGGAACTTCTGCTGTTTGTTATTCGTATTGCACTCATCCAGTGAATGAGTCTTACTGCTCTCCGGTTCACAGAATAAGAAATGCAGATATTGTAGACGTCTCATTTTATTGGAACATTTGGAGATTTTTAGAATTAAGACTACTATGATCAGACAACTTGTATTAGAGTTACTGCGGAGTTCACTCGGATTGATCAATAGTTCGGAAGCTTGGAGTATTCATAGAACATAGAGGTTGGACCAGCTGAAGCTGACATGTGGACAGTTGAAGGAGAGAAAATAAGTATTAGTGTGAGTTTTAGAAGAGATAAGAGCTTCTTGTTATTGCTATTATTTAGGTTTTTCCTTTTACTTTTAAAACCTTGGATATTTCATTGTATGAGTGCCACAATACTCAGACACTTACACATGATTGCATTTCCAAGTCCACTAGGCACTTCCTCTTATGATAATGAATATTTGTGAGTAATCAACAACTGAGCAAACATAAAATTTACCACAAGGGCAACCACAAAGATCAACCACAAAGAGCAACCAGTATAATGTCAACCCATTCAGCAACAAAGAAAAGAAAGCATGTACTTTTTGTCTAAGCTACCAAAAATCAGCTGACTCACTTTTTAAAAACAATAGTAACAACAATAATAATAATAATAAACAATAACAATGCAGTGCTACTCATGTGATAATCCTAACAGTAAATCTTACGTTGCATTGGGGAAAGTGGGCACGTCAGAGTATGGCTCATGGGCTAATTCTCTTCCCACATCACACAATATGGTCTGCAAGAAGGGCAGGGCACCAGCTGATGGCATAGCAAGGGGCCGATACTGCTCTGCATAGGATTGCAACAGAAGCAACAATACAGACCTCATAGCATGCATAAACCAAAACATGATATCTGTAGTCTACCCTAATTTATCCTGCAGACTAAAAAGCTGAGCTGTGCAGCTAGGTAGCTATGAGATAATTGTAAGCAAACTAGCACACACCATCTTTCATATGAACTGGAGGGAACTTCTGCCTGAGAATAGCCAAGATAAGGTAGAGAATGAGGGGCCATATCACTTCCAGCGATTGAAATACCTGCGCACGTACAGCCAAAGTTTGTAAACAAAATGGTTAAAAGTGGTAGCAAAAGTAAACAGACATCAGAATATAAAATAACCTACTGGCAGTCGAAATTTCTTGAAGACTGTAACAGACCCAACTCTCCACCTAATTACAGCGTTCCTCCCCAGTAACAAGTAGAGCTGTTTCAAAGGTTGCCACAACCTGGTGAACATCCCGTAAAGATTTTCACCTCAAAAGTGGTTACGTGCTAACATATCACTTCGCAGTGATGACCCGGAGCCCTGAGGTCAATTTCTGACTTGTGTTGCCAAGAGTACCTGTTCTTTCTTTTTTCTGTGTGCCAGCACGTGAGGCACCGGACACTCAGTCATGCAGCCTTGGATACGTTCAGGTACCCGGAAGTGGATTGGGGGAGGGTCGATGGTTAGGTGGAAATGAAAACAAATAGGAAGAAACACACAAAAATGTAATCAGGTACTTCCCTGACTTGAATTAAATAACCAATTGGTGTCTATGGCTGACAGTAGAGACCCCATAGACATCGCTATACAGTCAGCTGAGAGCTTGATAGCTAGTTTCCTCGTACGGGAGAAGTCTGGCCCTGTAGAAGACTCCCCAGATTCCGCTGACAAGCTTGATGGAAATGACCTAGCCCAAGAATCAGATGGAAAGAAACCAGGTTATGTCCAAGACCCCGAGATGTCTCTCTTCCTGCCATCACCCGACCAATCCCTCAGGACTGAAGGAGAAGCGTTTCTCTGGCTTAATAACAAAACTGCGTCTTCCCAGGCCACCTTCCCAGAGTTAGGGGACCTTTCTCCAAGGCAGTCTCTTCATGCTTTAGGTTGGTTGCTATACAAGGTAGTCAGCCTGGGCGTTATTTAGGAGTATATCTGCCATGGATGTTTCATTATGTCATGTGGGTGCTTGAATAAACATAAGTTCTCTGTATTTAGACAGCTGAAACATTGAGTCAGGAACAGAGGGAGTGTTTTTCTTGTGGTTAAGTTTTCATGCTATGACTTTTGCAGTAACCAGAGTTTCTGATAGTCTCCTCCCTGAATGTACAGATGTTGAAATGCTGCAGAAAGTGTTGCACGAGGTAGGAGGTTCTAGTAGCCAGCAAAAGCAAGACTGCTTGCTCTAATGTGGCCAAATTTAAATTCTGTGTCTCTATAAACTAATAGCGCGACAAAGATATTGAAGTAGCTGCAAAGATTGGACAGCTCTTGCTGCATCGTAATGAGATCCTGGAGTCGAACATAACAAGAACTTTGGAGCAGAAAGCATTATTGGAGCAACAGGTATGATAGTTCTTTAGTTACACAGGCTGGTCCATGAATTTTGTTGTGTGAATATGTTGACATTGGTAATGGAACATTTACAGACCCAGGGTGGAGTTTTACCTGGGTGGAAATTTGGTTAAACCTTGACAGATATTTGTGTTCCCTGGATACATCCACAGGTTGCTCCATGAGTGGGTGGGTGGAATGACCAATGCTTGCACACTTTGGGAATTTAATATTCCCTGTAAGATTATGTTTTCTCTACCATCCATACTGATCTGGTGAGTCTTCACTGAACAAAGAAGAACAACACTGGGGTGGGAGTAGATGCCAATGGGGGCAACTGATTTCATTGGGGACAGTGAACGTAGTGAATTAGTAGTTGGTGTAAGTAGTTATAGAAACAATACACTCCATTTGTTCTTGTGGTTTGTTTGGTGTTTACACTGGCACAATCAGATAATCTGTTTGCACTTGAACAAAAGTGGCCATCACTGTCAACACTCACAATCAAATGAAACCTGTTGACCCACCCACCCACCCACCCACCAGATATCACTTCACTCCTCTCACCTGTTGATCTGCACATGAGGAGGGGGAATGAGTAGGGAGAGATGATGTCTTCTTTAAGGTACCATTGTTGGCCTTTGGACTTCCATTTATCTTTTTATTAGTCATTCAAAGTCTTCAAACTGACTTTTTTCATTTATTTATCTGTTAATTTTTTCCCTTTTCCCCCTGTGATCTAAGCCAAATTTGCTGTTTGTCTTTCTTGTAATAACCCTGAAAATTTTTGCCTTGCAAATTCGGGAGAGGAGAATAAACTTTAGAACTCTAATCCATTAAGCTTTTATTGTGTACTTTTTTTGTTGGTATAAAAATTTTCATATCAAGAAATGTGGTTTATTGCATGCTAGCATTCAATTATTTTCCAACCACTGACCAATCCAAAATGGCCTCAACACATGTACAATGTGGACATCATTTCCCCCTCAAATTTTTTACAAACAACAAACTGTAACATGTGATAACTCACACATACCTAACGGTTACAGCCAGCCCAGTCAAATCCCTTACTGACAACACTCTGTGTTGCTTGCAGTTGCGCCATTGTCGGCAGGCAATGGTGAAGAAGGAGGAGCTGCTAAGGATGTATGCTTCAGAGCAGCAAGAGGAGCCACACGACTCCACTGGCGAGCAGGGGAGCCAGCCCCAGCCCGAGTGGATCAAGGTGCTAGCAGAGGAGTGTCGGGAGCTGAGGGAGTCAAACCTGCAGCTACAGGCTGAGGCAGACAAACTGAAGAAAGAAACTGCAGAGGTAGAGCTGAAGGAGAAAGATCTAGTACAGCATTGCCTGGAGCAGTTCAGTGAGTGTCTTAGTTGATTTGATGACTGTATTGTGATGCTTCATCCTCAAACACACACACACACCACACCACACCACACACATATACACTCACACACCACACAATCATTGGGATATAGCTGAGGCCAAGAGGCGACTGGCAGAGTTGCGAGCGAGGTCAGAGGTGAAGCAAGAGGAAGTGCAACACCTGCAGGTCTGACATATGTAGCTACACTAATGATGTGTGTTGATAAAAATTGATGTGCCACAGTAAATACACTGCATTACATAAACACTAGCATACCAATTATAGTTGAAACTCTGGAATATTTTCTAAGGTATATTTGACCCTTTTAACACCACATGCTCTTCTTGCTGTTTGTGTCCCTGTTGTCATTGCCACTATTGTTGTTGTGTTTTTGTTGTTGTTTTTTGTTTTTTTTTCAATTCTTTTATACTTGTCCTAAATTTAGACGACATAAACACTGGTGCTCGACCTGTAACTCATTCTTTCCCTTCTGTAATCTCTCAGTATACACACCTGCATGCTACTCATTGTGAAGGAAAATTTATTATTCTAGCATCATGGCCAAACTAAAATTTATTACTGGTATTAGTATTGTTGTATTGAGTTTATTATTACTGTGGGTGTGCGTGTTTAGGATGAAGTGGCGAGCCTGAATGCAGCACTGTGTGAGGCCCAGGGAAGGGGGGAAGACAAACAGGCAGAGCTGGAGCTGATGAAGGAACAGCTCACAGAGACACAGGAGCAAAACCATCACCTCACCCACGTGGTGAGTGTTCTCCATGCATGCACTCACACAGACCATCCTTTTGATGTTGTGTCCTTGTGGTCATGTCAGTAACCCACCACCACTCCAATGGCAATCCTGATGGTGTGTGTGTGTGTGTGTGTGTGTGTGTGTGTGTGTGTGTGTGTGTGTGTGTGTGTGTGTGTGTGTGTGTGTGTGTGTGTGTGTGTGTGTGTGTGTGTGTGTGTGTGTGTGTGTGTGTGTGTGTGTGTGTGTGTGTGTGTGTGTGTGTGTGTGTGTGTGCGCGTGCGTGCGTGCGTGCGTGCGTAGGTGCTGGAGATGCAAGAAAGAGGTGAAGATGTTCTGGTGATGTTGAAGGAGATGCAAGATGAGAACGCTGTCTTGAAGGATGCTGTAGCCAACAGCTCTTCTCTCTCACCTCCTGGAGAGTATGGGCAAGTGGAGGTAAGGATGGAAGGTCATTATATGATAGTTGCCATGCTGTTATGAACTCCTATCTGGCATGCACAGCACGAGTCTATAGTGAAAGAAATTGAAGAAGTTCTTCGCAAAGAAATTATTGCAGCCAGCACACTGGAAGAGAGACCAAGGTAAAGTCACTGTAACTGTAGCATATACACTGTCAGAAGATCCTGCACATGCTCGGACCTTCATACCTAAACAACCTTGAAGGCCATGTTCTTAGAATATAGTAAATCATAAAACCTCTTGAAAGTGATCCATCTTGTCTTACTTTTCTGTTTCATTTCCTTTCTTTTAACTTCCCCTCCTCTTCTCTCTTCCCCCCCCCCCCCCCCCCCTCCTCCAATCCCAATTTTTTTTTTGCACAACTTTTATATCCCCCGCATAGGTCACCCAACAACTATGCTCATCAGCGTACCATGGTCGTCATGGAGACAGTACGTGCAGCTACTTTGGCATCTTCACACAGACAGAAGAGACTACAAGCTGCTGCCACACCACAGTCTCATCATCCACTCCCCTTAGCAACCAGCTCCCCTAGCAACCATGTCACCTCCACCACCACCGACCACACTTCCTCACTAGCAGCAGGTCTACCGTCCCCTGTGCCAGGCAGGCCACTCCCAGAGGAACTCATCCGCTACAAAAACCAGACCTATGTGGCCCCCGAGAAGCTGCAGATTGTCAAGCCCCTAGAAGGCTCTGTCACACTTCTCAAATGGAAGCTTCTGGCTACTCCACAACTGGGAGGAGCCACAACTTTCTTCTCGGATGCTTCTCGTCCAGGAGTGCACTTAAAGAAGTGGAAGGCAGGAGGAGTTCAGGACAATGAGGCAACCAGCAGTGAAACTCCCAGTCAAGTTGGGAGCAAAGACAGTACTACAGACATCACTTCTCTGGAACAAAGCCACCTTGAAGAACTGGGAGGTGCTAGAGAGAGAAGGGGGAGTAGCAGTGTTGCTAGGGACATCAGAGGGAGTGGCAGTGTTGCTAGGGATACAAGGAGTAGCTTATCCAACAGTGTGACACTGCATGGTAGTGGAGTGAGTTCTGGAGATCCTGCAACAAACCACAAGAAGCCATTGAGCGCAGCAACAGCAGCATCATCTCACAAGACATCAGCTAACTCATCCTTATCTCTACTTGGTCAGGTGGGCTCCTTCTTGGGTTCCAGTTGGTCCCGCCTCAGCTTGCAAGGAGAAGCCTCAAAGACACCCAGCCCTCCATTGGAACAACACAACAGAGGGTCAACTCAGCATGAACCAGAGGAAAGCACAGGTCTTGCCTCTCTCTTAGACATGAAAGCATAGAGAGATATTATATATTCGATTTTGTGAAAACTTTAATTATGCATGTGACGGCAAATAAAATGTAAAATTGCTTTCATCATTCATTACTTTTTGAATTGCAATATGCCACAATTTTAAAATGTGTGACATTAAATGGTGTGTGTGTATAGTGCTAAGTGTGTGTGACACGTCACCCTAGCTAAGTGGAGTTGTTGGGTCTGCCGCACTCGAAGCAAAGGCACGTGATGTTGGAGCACTCTGGCACTCTCAAGCTGCAGTGGCAGCAATCACCACAGCAATTCCAATCAGGACAGTCCACGGTGCTTAAGTCCTTTAACACTGGACAGTGTACAGCCTCACAGCTGGGGCAGTGACAAGCCTCTACATGCTGACAAGCTCCAGACACAGCCACACAACAATAGCAGCTCCACAGCTTGGAACAAGTAGCACAACACTGCTGTGGATGGGAAGACAGAGCAGGGAATGCAATATAGGAATCACATGTGCCATTATAGTGACATGCACATTTTTTTTTTGCTTGTGCAGAGTAATTACTTTAGCTCATTAAGAGTTTAGGATTATGAATGTGCTTATGGCTATGGAATGTGCCATAAATTAGTTTGTGCTTTTTTTTTTCTTTTTTTTTTGGATGACATTTATATAACAAGAGTTTTAGCTAGAAACTGTGCTACATTTTGTTCAGAGTGTCCAGGAATCTTTGTCCAAGAGGTCATTGAAAGACTCAACACAGTGATACTGGTAATTAAATATATATAAGGGGGAAGAATAATAAATAAATAAATGCAATTATTAGGAGTATACAAAATTAAAGAATAATCTAGATCTAAATAAGTCCCTAAGGTAAAAAAATTTAGTTATTACCAACCAGCACACAAATCGGGCAATTCTGGCCAGTCTGAATCTCCACTCTAAGGAAAAATTTATCCCAACATGGTCTTTCATTTTGGTAGTACATCCTAGAACATAAAATGAAATGTTCTTAAATCCATCTTTATTTTGGGTGTCTATTGAAGGAAATTAATTTTACCTATTTCCATTTAAGGGAATCTTCACCATATTTCTTTTTAAGTGTTCATAATTTTTTCTAGTTTTGTGTATACAAGTAATTTGGATATCAAAATGTAGTCCTTTTCACTGGCTGTCATTTGATGTAATTTATTTACCTTGTTTACCCCCTAGGACCTGGGGAAGTTATGGCCCTGGCCAAAGATGACCTCACCAAAGATTCATAACTCAAAATACTTTGCACTTTACCACTTCCCATTTGGCCAGCATTTACATTTATAGTAACCACAGATGCGTTATTTGAATAGAGGGGAACTTCAGATCCACTTTTCTTTTTTTTCTTTTTTTAATAAATCTTAGGTCAATACAAACTTTGTACTGACCTGTTTACAGATTTATTAAAAAAAGAAAAAAAAAGAAAAAGAGAGTGGATCTGAAGTTCCCTCTATTCAAATAACACATCTGTGGTTACTATAAATGCTGGCCAAATGAGAAGTGGTAAAGTGCAAGGTATTTTGAGTAATGAATTATTTGTGAGGTCATCTTCTGGAATGGCCAGGGCCATAACTTCCCCTAGTCCTGGGGGTAAACAAAGTAAATAAATTACATCAAATAAAAAACGCCAGCAAAAAGGGCTATATTTTGATATTAAAATTACTTGTATACATAAAAGCTAGAGAAAATTGTGAGCAAGGAAAGGAACAGGGTGAAATGTAGCGAAGGACACCTTACATAAATTTTTTTCAAAAAATGTATCCCCTAGCTTTCTGGTCAATGCCAGGCACCATCTGCTTTTCAATACAAATATTGCGTGCACGTGTGTTCATTTTTCATGAACTAAATTGAATGTAATAACACATGATGTTCTGAAATGACCAAAAGTTGATATTAATAGATTAAAAATCTTCAACAAAACGGGGGGGGGGGTAGGGAGACAGTGAACCAAAATAGGTGCAAATTAGATTATGGAAGGAAATTCTATGACCTGAAAAAGCATGTTGTGTGAATGCTTCGATTAGTGATTGTAATACATATTTAGTTTGATTTTCTAAGATACTCCCTTTAATTAAACTAAAGATACTCTTGGATACAAATTATTGTAATCTAGGCCAGAAGCCAGGATTTTTGAGAGAGGGCTTCTTTTTTTTTTTTCTTTTTTTTTTTTTTTTTTTTTTTTTTTTGGGGGGGGGGGGGGGGGGTTAGCAGTAATCTTATACTCATTAATTATTCAAGAATTATCTACTATGTACCATCTCTTTGCTGTTATTTACCACCTACCTTTAATTTTATTGACAAATGAAAACTTAGTTCAAATGCTTTCCAATGATATGTTTCATGACACGTTTTAATGTCCCACACTCTCAAGCAACATTGCCAAGTATCATAAAATTTCACAAAATATGGTTAAAAAGTATGGCCATGCATAATGGCCAAACAGTCCTCTCTCCCTCTATGATATAAAGTATGAATAGTCTGTCTGTCTGTCTGTCTGTCTGTCTGTCTGTCTGTCTGTCTGTCTGTCTGTCTGTCTGTCTGTCTGCCTGTCTGTCTGTCTGTCTGTCTGTCTGTCTGTCTGTCTGTCTGTCTGTCTGTCTATGTATACTCAATCCACGCTTAAAGTTAGATCAACAAACCCATATATATATTTAGAATCAGTGTCACCAGGGGAATGTCATAAGCATGTTTATATGGCTGCATCCCTTTTCATATTAAAAAAAAGCTAAAAATTGTACTTTTTCTAGAAAAAGGAATTGAGCTACAGGCCTAAACCTTTGGCATGCAGACACAACTTAATCCTGTGAATAACATGGGGTGGGTTCCATTTGGCCACACCTCTTCCTCTTTGTGTGTATGGCTGAAAATGTCAGAAATGGAACTTAAAAAAAAACAAAAAACATTTCGACTTAATCACATGTTCATTTATATTTTAAAACTCCATAACATGTGTTTTCAAAGCTGACACTTTGGTGAATGTGGGCTGAAAAGTCACTCATAAGGCGGGGTTTTTCACTTAATGAAATATCAGCAAATATATAGAATTATAAAATAAAAAAAATTTTTTTCCTTCAGTTTCAATACAAATTTTGTTAGAAAAATGACAGGTAACATAATAAACTGATAGCATACCATGTATGCAAAACAAAAAAAAGAAAAAATATATTAAAAAAAAAAAAAAGAAAAAAAGAGGAAAATCAACAAACATATACTACCAGTTAACTAGAAGGATGTAACACTCAAAATCCAGACATGTTCATTCCTACCAATAGGTGTAACAGATACAAGGTATGTTGGCTTTAGTTGTTTTGCTTTTTTTTTTTTTTTTTTTTTTTTTTTTTAAATAGTACCCCAGTAAACACAATGAATATACCAGGTGTTGCTAGGCCAGAAATAAATTTGTGATGATGAAAGTTTTATATCTTACAAATCGGTCAATATGCGATCCAATCCACTCACAGGACATATTGGATGCTCCATCATACCCCTGTTCTCAAACATTTTGGACATTCAGACCTAATTGGTCATGGCCACTGAGAACACAAGTAGCAATAACCTGGCCTGTAGCTCTAGTAAATTTGGCATATTGCAAAAAATCCTCTCTGATATCATGGTTTACAAACCAAACACATAGATGAATTACTTCTTTATTAAAAGAAGTTATTTATCCACCATTATCAAATGATGATTTGCATTTCTTATTTTATCAACTAAATATTTCTTAATTATGTTCTTACCTATATTAATTATTTCAATTTGTACATGGAGTGATATGTACATGGCATTCTTTAGGTCAGCCCTAGCTCTTTGAGGTGAGCATTTATGATGGGGTTATGCTTAGCAAATTGAATACCTCCATTAATACTAAGAAATTTTCTGGCTACCATTACATCATGTGCCAGGCGTTGCTGTCCACAAGATGAAATACACTCTGCACAACAACAAATTGTGTCTATTTTCCTCCTTTAGCCAGTGCAGAATTAATACATATATCTACATTGTGCTGTGGAGTTTCCACACATTTGATGAAAGCATCTGCCATTGTATTGAGATGGTACAGATTAGAGGAATGACCATCTCATGTACCTTGACCCATATTTTAAAAAGTGTATTGACTAGAATTCCATACTTACTCCTATCTTTTACAAACAAACTACAGAAATACAAAACCCACCCTCCAATCAATACCTATTATATACCTACCAAGAATATTTTATAGCCATTTCACATGGACGCATCTGTTATACAATATACTCCTTAGGGAAAGGAAAAGTCTCAGAAGGAAGAAAAAAAAATGCTTTAAAAATCTATAGATTTGATCTTTATCCAAAGAATTATCACACTAATTACTTCAGTAGTGGTCAAATTAGGCTTAACGTAAAAGATAACATCTTAACTTAGTTGAGATAAACTATCAATTTCATCATTACCATCGAAATGGTTCAAATTTTCACAACTAGCAGTTCATCCCAAGCTAAGATTTCACAAGCGCCATCAGTATTACTAACTACAGGTATATGGCTCACATCAGCAACACCATTAACACTGACAACAGAAATGGGCAGTGGACATTGTGACTACAAGTGCACCGGAAGACCACCACTTTTGGATGTTGCCCTCTTCTCCCAGCAAGCCTTGCCTCCATGGCTCACATCAGCAACTCCATAACCACTAGTGGTAGACATAGGAAGTGAACACTCATGAAATACCAGAGAAAATCACCACTTCTGGTAGCAACTATCTAGCTCCCATGGGAGCAAGCCCAGCTTCCATCTAATGCACAAGGGAGTTGAGAGATCCCGAGAAAGGGTAGGACGCTGATTTACAGTTACACACATCACAGCAGAAAATAGTTACGTAGAGCTACAGATAATCTGGTACACTTCAAAACTGAACACAGAAGGCTCCCGACTGACTTACTTTTTGTGGTGTGCTCGTAGGTACCTGGTGATGGAGAAGGGAAATATTAATATTTATATTATATTTATTTATTATTCTAGTGGGGGGGGGGGGGGATTTGATCAAGTTTATATCGACCCCCTTGAATCCCCTCCCCCCCCCCCCCCTGGCTACAGGCCTGTAATCGTATCACTTCTGAGTCACCTCTAAGCCTATTTAACTGGTGCAAGAAGAGAAGGAAAAAAGGAACAATCACAGTATAGTTGGCTAAAATACATTTAAGTAAACCACACCCTCTTAACCTTTCTAGCCAATCACATAATCATAAAGGTATCATCAATTTCAATTTAATCTAAACCGTATACACTGTGATATGCCAACGTTGTCTCAGTTTCTGGCAATGTCAGCTATGTGTACATCTGCTACTGACATGTACATTTCGCCTACAACCTTCTTTTTCTTTGCCAAATTTACTGTTTATACAGACAGGAGCCAGAATTGGTTGCTACAGATGTATTCCACGAAACTTTAGTTATTTCCTCTTCTGAATGAAACATATAATAGTTAAAAAGTATATAGTGGCAGTATTGGATGTGTAAAATGTGTCATAGCAGACCAAGCGAAATACACATAACTGTTCAACAGTGTCACAATTTAAACGGCTACAATGGCATAAGGCATATTTCTATTCTGCCATGAAAAACTGCTATACTTAGCAAAGACGTCAATGAAATGCCATAGCTGCACCAACAAATCAGAACGCTGGGAACAGTTAGCAAACAATTAGCTTCAAAGAATAAGCGGCAAATTAGGAATTCATAACAATAAATAAAGCCAGCCATTCAGAGTACATGAAGAGAAAATGAGCTACTAGTAAAGCAGTGAAAATAATTAGCCTACCATTAGCTTGATATAATGCTAAACAGGACAATATATTAAAGTGTAAATTCATTTGAATGTTACACTTGAGGGCCAAATGGTTGAATTGATTTTGATGAAACTTTGCAGGCATGAGCCTTGTGCAAGATTTATAATAATTTTAAAAGAAAAATAAATACCCCTGGTGGGGAAAGAAAACATTTTTTTAAAAATTAATTAATTAATTAATTAATTAATTTATTTATTTATTAATTTATCTATTTATTTATTTATTTATTTATTTATTATTATTATTTTTTTATTATATTTTTTTAATAAGAAAAACATCCTCCCACAAAAAAAAAAACAAAAAAAAAACAAAAAAAAAACAAAAAAAAAACAACAGAAAAACTGTATGTGATCATCATTCTGGGAGCATAATTGTGGGTATACTCTCAAGACATGAAACTTGCTCTTCAAGATTGACGCATCATACACCAAATGATGGATTTTAGACAAAAAAAATTTAGGTTGCTGCCCTCATAGCTTCTGTGGGTGTGCAGATTAAAACTTAGTTTGTATGCATGTGTGATGTGTGTTTATGCCTATTCACATAACTGTCAAACCATAACTAATGAAACCTGTTCTTCAGAGTAGGCGTATCGGACACCGAGGATGCTTTTTAGCCCAAATATTTAGGTTCACCTGGCCTAACCTCTTCTTGTTGGTATCTTGCCTGTGGGCATCTGAGGCTAAAAATGCTAAAAAATGCTACTTAAGACCAACACTTGGACCTACCAACTTGTCCTAGAATTTGGCATGGATATATACCATGATTCTAACATGGCCACACCTCTGTATAAAATAGTTCTCTTTTGCAACCATACATGGCAATAATGAAAGGATGTGGTGGTATTTTGGGTTGTGTCTGGAGAGATAGAATAACTTGTGATCTATTTTAATATAGTGTGGGCTAATTACCTGCTTGGAAGGGCAAGTATTGTCAAGCCAAACTTGGCAACTGGGCACATCGCAGTCTGCAGTCTCAGCTAGTTGTAGTAGTCTTTCCCGGCAAGTTGGCATCCCATTAGTTCTGCACACAGAACACTCCAGCCACCCATTGCCACACACATAGTTCCTCTGCTAGGAATAAGGTGACATTAAGCATAAATATAATCACAAAGGACCTTCTGGCTTATGGGACCAGCTCTAGAATCTGTTGATGTTTGATTTTGATCATTACTAATGTACAAAAAGATCCACACCATTTAGCAACAGACCTATGCATGTATGTATCCTTCATTTGGTGACATCAGCATAAACTTATTACGATTCTATGAATCACTTGTGTGTGTCACTGTAACTGTCATTATGAGGAGCTGGTGTCTGTTGTATATTTAGATATTATAAATATTCATTTCCTGTACCTTAATGAACTTCCTGAGTACCAAGAGCAGCGCAAGTGAACAGACGAACACTACTGCCAGTACGGCAATGATAGCAGCATGTGGGATGGTGGGACCACCCACATCCTCTTTCACTTGTCCTGGAACTGAAGCATCAGTACCAAGCAATGATAGAACTGGATTTATAACTGGAGTACTTAGAGTAAACGGTGCACTTCCTGGACTGATTGATATAGAAGATGGAGAAGCGCTGACCGAGGGAGTGGGGGAAATTTGTAAAAAGTAACTAACTGGCATAATGGAACGTAGAGGGTCAGGGCCCTCGGAACAGGGCTGTTTCTCTGGGGACTAGGTGTATAATAAGAAGCCTACTCCGTTAGGTAACCGCTACCCCGAATGGGATGCACATCACTCCAGTGAATAATCCCAGGCAGGACTCAGGAGCCTAATAAGTTTATCCTTGTGGTAAAAATTACATTGCTAGGAAACCGTTTTATCACGTGAGAAGTGCGTGTATTCCTGAAGCTAGTCCAACTACGCAACATGGCTGCTGGTCCCAGTGGTATCTTGAACTTGGACAAAGGTAAATGTAACCTGTTTGCTACCCTACCAAAGTTAGTTTAGAATTAAGAATCTATCTTGTTTCCAGATCCTTTTGAGCCTCAAATTCGTGGTGGTACTTCTGGCAATGAGGGACACATCCACATCAGAATCCAGCAGAGAAACGGGCGGAAGACTCTGACTACCGTTCAGGGTATAGCGGAAGATTACGACAAGAAGAAAATCGTTAGAGTGTGCAAGAAGGTGTGTCTATTGAAACCTAGTTTTGTTCATAAATATAGATTCTCTGTGAACAATGTACCCACCTGTTCTTATCATATGATTCCAGTTACTGGTCCTATGGTGGGGGCCTGGGGTATTTATTTACATATGTTAACATAACCTTGCCCTGGGGGAAAAGGCACTGACTGGCACATTACTGAACTTAAACTGACCTTTAGTGCAGGTAGGTAAATATTGGTAAAGGGTTAACAGTTTTAACTAGATCCTTGACCAAAACTTCCCAGTGTAGACTAGTCCGCACACTAACACCAGGGTGCCCCCCCCCCCCCCCAAATCTGTAACAAATTTTATATTAAAGAGGATTACAAGGAATATAGTGTAATGTACATACAACTGAGTCTTTTAGAATTGACTACAAGTCCCCCAGAATGCCTCACTCTCAATGTCAGACATGAGAAGTATATATATCTGGGGAGTAAGACCCCCCCCCCCCCCAACTGTTAGGTGCTATACACCACCTCCCAGTCAGCACCAAACTTTGGAGTTCGCCTCCCATCAAACTCAAAACCATATATGAAACACTTCACACGCACGCACACATCCAAACATACCCCAACTACCCTAAATTGTGTGTGTGGAAAATTGTCACATGTTTAACTATCATGACCCCCTTTAGAATCCAAATTCTTCCAGTTGCCCCCCCCCCCCCCCACCCTTTCGACAATTTTCTAAATGACACCCTGTTAGCCCTAGCCAGGATGCACATCCCCAGCCATCACTGTGTAGTAGCGGCCACTGTATACAAGGTCAGGTCCTCTCTTCCCCCCCCCCCCCCCCCTAAGCATGGTATAATTTCTGTGTACCTACACCCATGTGTGTGAAGTTGGAATGCTGTGTGTGTTATTGCTGATGGATGGATGCATTGTGTGATATTGTGTAGGAGTTTGCATGTAACGGCACAGTGGTGGACCACGCGGAGTACGGGGAAGTCATCCAGCTGCAGGGAGATCAGAGAAAAGTGATCTCGGACTTCTTAGTTCAAGTTGGACTAGCCAAGAGAGAACAAATAAAAATGCATGGCTTCTAACCATCTGAGCCTGTCATCACATTTACTGTTGTTGCCATGGTTACTTTACTGTAATTATATGACTGCTCTAACTCAATCAATCATATTTCTTCTCCAAATAACTGGTTGTGTTCCCCATTCATTTCTAAAATACATTATTCTTCTCAGATTAAACAATTGATTTGACATGTGTGTAGGGAGGAAAACTTCATGGTATACTGGAGGGTATGCCTGGTGTTGCCCGGGCCTATGGCAACATGGCTCATGATCGAAACCACTCCAGCACTATTTTTTAAATTTGGAAAACTCTAGCTAATGACCAATTTATAGGCTTTTTGAACAAAAAAATAATAATTGAATTCCTCCCCCACAACATGTGGTGCCACGCCCATAATTCTGTGGGGGTGAAAAACCTTGCCAGGTACCCAAGGATCATCCCTGAAATGTTTAATTAATATCTATTCAACCAGTTTGGTCATGATGCTAGGACATATGTACACCAGACTTCCATTTTTATGAACTAGAAGATGTGGGACCTATAACTAGGCCTTGATAAATAATTCCTTTTTTCTTTATTGATTATTTCATCCATGAGTTCTCAAGACTTTCACCTGTTGTTCTTTTACTCACTTATGAAAGTTAGAACATACAAGCTGATTATTTAATATATGTACACTTAGCTTATCAACCTACGCTATCCAAACAATAATTTCTTTTTCTTCTTGTCTTTCTTTTGGGTCTAGTTGGTGCTGTGAAGACATTAAGTAATCCTAATGTTCCATTATCTTTGACTTCTAGCATAATTCTCATTTGATTCCAAATTATGCTAGCATATGTTCTGTCAAGGCCTACAGTGGTGATATGGTAGCAATCCACACAGCACTATCTTGTGGGAGATTTTCCCTTTGCATATGGAAATCTATTGTTGCCACCCCCCCCCCCCCCCCCCCCCCCCCCCCCCAAAAAAAAAAAAAAAAAAAAAACTAGACAGTATTCCAGTCTTGTGAAGCTCTGAACTGATCCAACTGAAATAGTTACCAGTTTTATTCTCAGGGCATAGGAAATAACTTTTCAGATTAATATGGTAGAATTTGTGAAAATGAATGTCCAGTGGTTCAATTTTTAAAAAAAATTATTTCGTGAATAGAAATCACATCGACTAAGTGTTGGACCAATATGGCATCTTAACATCATGTAATGAATCTTCTTGCCTTAATCAATCTTCATGACAGACACACACCAGAGGCTATGTCCACTCCACCTGGCAAGACATGTGGACACAAAGCAAGGTTCACTGGGGGAAGAATGGTCCTTGACATTTTTTGAGATACAGAATTGTGCAAAATCAATTTATTCCACACTATGTCGTTTGCTTTCACTACAAACACATTAAAGAGGAGGAACTATTTCAGCGAGTGTAAGTTTTCTATGAGTCTGATAACATGTTCAGAGTATTAAAGGCCAAAAAGACACGCATGTATACGTGTATATAAAAAAAAAACAACAACCAGCAACTGTTACATGAAGATACATAGCATGAACACATCTCAAGTACATGTATACACACAATTTAAGCTTGGGCGTATCAACGTGGTGACACACAAAAGACTAGATTCATTTTAGTTCGAGGTGGACTCTGTGCCAGGCATTGGACAGGCAACCTCGGAGGTTCCAGATTGGTGCCGTGGTATCTGGCTGGACATTGTAGGAGTTGTCCACTGCCTTGCAGCACAGCTTCAGTGAGTCTGACTCTGCTGAGGCTACAGGCACTGTGGCCTCCCATGTGGTCCAGGCCCAAGCCCTGCCTCTCCTTTGACCGGTGCCTTCCTTTAGCTCCGCCTCCAACCACGACTTGCCACCATCAGGCGACACATCCACCCTCACTATCTCCCTCCCACCTCCACTCCAGGCTATCCCTCGAACAGTGATCTCCTGTTCTTCCTTGCTCACCACACACCCGTCATGGTGGGAGCAGATCAAAGACGTCACCGGCAGCTCCTGGATGGCTGGAGATTTAGTGAAGTCCACATTGGACCAATCAATAGAGGGAGAGAAGCCCTTGTAGTCCCTCTGCTGCCACTGCCCACCATATTCCTTTGCGCTGGCCACTACCTTACTCAACCACTTGACACTGCGAGCACCAACTGTCCCTGGGATGAGAGCTCTGATGGGATAGCCGTGATCACGTGGGAGGGGTTCACCGTTCATGGTGTGCACCAGAAGACAATCCCCTGAAGGAGAGAGAACCTTCTCAATGGGGATTGAGGCGCCATAACACTCGCCAGTAAGTGGGTTTCTATCCAAACCTTCAAAGTGGATGTGTTTCACTTGTCCCTCTTCATCCTCATCTTGTTTCAGACCTGCATATGCTAACACATCTCTCAACCTAACTCCAGTCCAGCTGGCATTACCAATAGCCCCACCAGTCCAAGGTATACCCTTTACTTGCTTCACTCTTCCGAGCTCTTCACGTCGATTACCAGCACACTGGATTGTAGCAGTCACTGTGTGCTGGGGAAACTTGCACTTCAGATCGTCAATTGTCAGTGAAACATTCTTCAATCCTAAGCCACTCACTTCCAGTGAATACACTGTAACATCTACCTCTGGTACTGGCAGATGATTGCGAACAAAGAATATGTCATTAGGGGTCTTAAAAAAATCGTGCAGAAGTACAGGCGGAGTTTCGGCATTGAATGGTTCACTTGTGTTGACCTTCAGGATGGGAGAACGTACAGGGTCTTTGGTATATGGGCCAGCGATGTCAATCTGTGAATCCATTTTCCGATCAGCCTCATCAATATCTCCAATGCGATACTCCTCCAACATTTCCTGCACTTGTTGTGAGTAGTGCTGTGCAAACACTTGCCAATAGTGGTCCACAGCTCCTCCTGCAGCCAACAAGAGCTTGTCAGAGCCTCCAGGATGTTGTGGCAAGAATTCAGTAATGTCATACACTCCATCTTTGTAGGTCACCCACACCCCTGTCTTTACACTTGTATGAGTAGATATCTCTGCTTTACTGTACCTGGTGGAATGCTTGCCTCCTTCCTGGTTCCCCTCCTTGCACTCCACAGTGAGGAAACAGTTCTTTCTGTGCTGGAATAAAAGACCTAATCCTGTTACAACAGCTACAACCAGGCCGCTTCCTACCATCAACCTCCCCCTCCCCCTTTTCTTCCCAGGTTGATATATTGGCTTCAGCTGCTCGAAACTACTAGTACTCCTAGGGGTACAGGAATTCCGAGAGGCCAATAGAGACGCTGGAGCAACTGGCACTCTCATGGTCACAGTTCTACAGCCATACCACAAAACAGACATTTCCAATTCAAACTCCTCTGGCGGCCGAGGCAGCCAGCCAACAAAGAACTTCAACTCAGCCCAGTTAAAAATATAACCCTTTACCCATTTCTATTTCTAAATTTTAGTAACATTTAGACTCCCCCAAGATCCTGGGTAGAAAGGGTGTCCTGGGTAAAAGGATATCCTGGATCAAAGTATAATATTCTGCAGGGTTGCCATCTGGTTTCCTGGGAAGCTAATTCTAGAAATCTGGCTTCTTTGAAAATTGTTTGGCTCCAAAAATCTATACCCAGAAAGCCAAATAAATTTGGTTCCATACTGACTTCTTGGAGGAAAAATGGGCATCCAAATATTCCAACCAGGAAGCCAAATTATTTTTGCTATTTTTTTTGGCTTCTAGGAGAAAACAATGGCATCCAAAATATTAGCAGAAGTTAAATCAATTTGGCATCTCCTCTCTGAACATGGCAGCAACAAGTAAAAAATAAGAATAATTAACCGTTTAGCTTAGAAAAGGTGGTGCATTCCAATAGGACAAGGAAATATTTATAACTTTTTTTTTTGGTTTGAGATAGTGATAGTACCAGAGAGAATAACATTTGCTAATTTGGCTATTTTATAGTGATATTCCTAAATTCTTGCTATTTTCAAACTAGTTTGGCTATACCATTTTTTATTTTGTAGTGAAAATGAAATTATCTAATATTTAAATATTCTAAATTTAAAATGATTTTTCATATCTTTGATTTATTGGAACTTAGGCTGCTGGTGCTTATTTTCCTTTTCCTAATTCATTTCACACATTGTTATAACAAATCGTAGGGATAAAAAAAAAAAGAAAAAAAAAAGAAAGAAGAAGTAAATTCAGGGAAATGATATTTGAAAATACTGCGAATTATAATTGTTTGATGCACAAAGGCTAGTACTGATCTTTCTTGCAGGCCTTTTTACTATATAGCCAAGATTATTAATTCTATAGAGATCATGTATAACTTTCAGTTTAGACTCTTATAAATATGTCATGTTAGGTTACTAGTAGTAAAACAGTAAAGCACTTAACTGTTCATTATCATTTTGTTGCCCATCTGCTCATTGTATTGCATGAAATCAGTTAGTGAATAACTAGTCTCACCATATTTTCAATTTAATCATTTGTTATCAACCCACCTGTTGCACATACTCCCAGTTGCCCACATGATGTTGAAAATTCTAATAGTCCTTTAGCCTCTTCATATTTTCAATATTAATCTTATTTTGCATTTATTTTTGTTGATGTGTTTTCTCTCTCTTGGCATAGCAAGAGCAGCTTCACTAAGATCTGTGGCAAATAAATACTATAATATTTAACAAAATATATGCAGGGTTTATTTGTGGTGCGTGCGTGCGTGCGTGCGTGCGTGCGTGCGTGCGTGCGTGCGTGCGTGCGTGCGTGCGTGCGTGCGTGTGTGTGTAGGGGGGGGGGGGGGTGGGGGTCAGGAAGAGAAGATGGGGAATCCCTTCCCCCTTTCAAATTGGTAGTCAAGTAAACAGTCAATTAGCTTATGTAATATATTGGAGTGTCTAGTGTTTGTGATAGTTAATATAGTTTTAAAAAATCTAACTAAATAGAGTTTGCAAGTGTCTGTGTGTCTTTAGTTATAATACTCCTTCAAAATGGTTGCTCCAATCACAATAAAAATTTTATAGTCCATTTTTGAGAGAGCACTGGGAGTGCATAGATTGAGCTTTGCCTTGTGGAATGCTTTGTGAGGAAAAAAAAACGAAATTTCTACTCTTCCCAAATGGGTTTTCCCATCACCTTGATATTTTTATATTCTATTTGGGGAAGCGCTGGGAGTGCATAGATTAAGTTCATCCTCTATTGTGAACAGAAAGTGTCATGATGTGGTAGTTAATATTTATTTGACTTTCTGTGTGGCAAGCTAAACAGCCAAAAATGGCCATTTAAGGCAGACAAATGGTGCAGCTACATTAAAAAAGAGGAAGAAATCCAATTTTACAGGGATTGTGTCATATACAGTACAATGCAATGCCTACTTTCAATTAGAAAAGCCCCACAAAGAACCCTCTACATAACTAATTCATTCTGCAATCTGAAAAGGATTGTTATTACAGGAGGCCAAAGGCCAACTGATAAATCACCCTTCATGCATTTTTTTCATGGATAATAAGCATTCAAGTTACATGGTCACACAATAATTTCCTTAAACTATCAATTATGAATCAGTTCACTGAGAATGCTTTTAGGAAGCAGGCTAGCAAGAATTCAACTCAGGGGAGTAGGAACAGGGGGACAGTAGCTAGTAGTAATACTTTTATTTGGGGGGAGGGGACATTGCCAACCCAATAATCCCTTGTAAAAAAATCAACATGATGGGTTACCTTTAAATTGCCTTGGAATGGCTACAGTTATATAATCAAAATCTGTCAAACTGACTAGATGGAAACTTCACTGTGTGCTTTTTATTTCTAACACTTGTTTTTAGCCTCAAAAGAGAGCTTAGGCTTTTTTTTTGTTTTTTTTTTGTTGTTTTTTTTTGACTGATAGTGTCATGATCAATTGCTGATTGAATTGAGAATAAAATTAAATAAAATAAATATTCCTGCTTTGCCAGCAGAGCTGCAAAAGGAGTCTTCAATTCTTAAAAATTCATTCTTGAGCAATACATATGGATCACCATTCCAAGTGTTCCTTGACCTGTGTGCCATAAAAATGAAGGAAACAAAATGAAGGAAACCAAAATGAAGGAAACAAAAATGAAGGAAACCAAAATGAAGGAAGTAAATAACCACAAATGATGTCCTTTTTGGCACTTGAGCCAAAATTTGGCTTCCATTTGGCTTCCTGGGACCATAAGTATGGCTTCCTGGGCATTTCAGGACCTCGCAACCCTGATTCTGTCCGTTGAATATTTTAATAAGAGGTCATAGGTAGAAAATGGTAATTAAAAAAAAAAAATTCTTAACCGGTATACCTAAGGTACCTTGTGCATTTAAACAGGTCAGAGGACCTCTAACATTTATTTAATTAGTGATTGCATAATTAATGTTCCACAAGAAACCTCGGTCTTTCTCGGGATGAGGCAACCTTTGAAACAGCTCTACTTGCTATTGGGGAGGAACGCAGTGATAAGATGGAGAGTTGGATCTGTTACAGTCTTCAAGGAATATAGACTTCCTGTATGTTACTTTAGGTCCTTACTGTCTAGTTAGTGTTAATACTTTCGTCCCACTCACTGCTAATGGTTTGTTTACAACTATGGTTGACCAATGTACAGGTTTTTCAATCGCTGGAAGTGATATGGCCTCTTATTCTCTACCTTATCTTGGCTATTTTCAGGCAGAAGTTCCCTCCAGCTCTTATTGAAGATGGTGTGTGCTAGCTAGCCTGCAATCATCTCATTGTTTAGCTACATAGCTGCACAGCTCAGTGTGAGCTTTTTAGTATAAGAAACAATTAGGATAGTCCACAAATAGCATGTTTAATTTTGTGTATGCTATGAGGTCTGGTTGTTGCTTTTTCTGTTGCAATCCTATGCAGAGTGGTATCGTCCCCTTGCCATGCCATCAGCTGGTGCCCTGCCCTTCTTGCAGACCATATTGTGTGATGTGGGAAGAGAATTAGCCCATGAACCATACTCTGACATGCCCACTTTCCCCAATGCAACGTAAGATTTACTGTTAGGATTATCACATGAGTAGCACTGCATTGTTATTGTTTATTATTGTTGTTGTTGTTGACGGCAGTGAATCTACTGATTTAGCTTGCTTGGATGATAATGCACAAATTATCTTTGTTACTGAAAGGGGCTACTCTTTGTGGTTACTCTTTGTGGAACATTTTCAGGTTTTCATAGTAGTGATTCATAGCGATTCTCTGTCATAACACTCAAGGACAAGCTGTCCCAGTGGAAGTGACCAAGTGGATTTGGAAGTGAAGTGAAGTTTCAGTGGTGCTCTCAATGAAATTAATAGGGCTAGAAATTTGAGGTGATTGTAAATGGCCATAAAATTGCTTGTTTCTTTTTATGCAATTGATAAAAGGGGGGGGGGGGGGGAGGTTGTTTTTGGCCAAAAAGAAAATTTCCGTCAAACATATGAATAGCATATACTTTTTCCTCTGAGCTTGGAAATAAATAGTGATAAAAAAAAAGAAGAAGCAGTGTTCAACCCAGGGTTGCCATCTGGCTGCTTCCTGGGAAGCCAGATTAAATAAATCTGGTTTATTGGGAAATTGTTTGACTACAAAAACCCTAACCCAGGAAACCAAAATTAATTTGGTTCCATACTGGTTTCTTGGAGGAAAAAGTTGGCATCCAGAAATTGCTTTTTTTTAGGCTTTTAAGAGAAAAAAGAAATTGACATCCAAAATTTCAAACTGAATCAAATCACATTACCTGAAATTTAGAATCTCCTCTCTGACTCAACAGCTCCAAGTTAAAAGTAGGATTAATGTTTAGTTTTAGTTTGGTAAAGGTTTATCTGTCAATAAAACAAGGAAATATAGGTAATTTTATTTTGTTGAGAAAGTGACAGTACCAGAGAAATCAATGGTTGCTAATTTAGATATTTTATAGCAGTACTCTAAGAATGTTGCTATTTTCAAACCTGCTTGGCTTACAATTAAAAAAATTTTTTTTTCCAAACTGAATTTATCTAGAGCCACTCAAAATGAAAAAAAAATAGTTCCCCCATCATTTTCAGTAGCTAAAGTAGCATTCCTGAAGTTAAAAAGAGTGCTACTTAATCTCCCTGACACATCTTACCTAGATCTATCATCAAGTCTGGCTCTACTCGGACATGTCTTCCTTTTTCAGATGAGGGAAATCAGGGGGCAGGTGGGGGGGGGGAGGCTTCAGCCACCCAAATTTATTACGGGGGCTGAGTCCCCCATCTCATAGCATTTTTTTTCCAAATGCTTTACATTAGCACCAATGCTGTACATCACATGTATTGTTGGTGTCCAAGATCAATTATTAGGAAAATCCCTAGCTAGTATTGAAAATAGGGTACATTTTTAGTTACAGATGCACAAATATCCATTCGTTCACACACAGAGAATCACACTAATAATAAACTTATAGCTGTGTAGCTTGGAAGCTAAACAAGTTCGGTAACTTTGCAGCTGCAACATATTACTCATCGAAGGCAACAATACCTTCTTGGTTTTCAATCATTGCTGATGAAGCATTGATGTAATCAATAGCAATCAACAGTGAACAGATAAAAATGTATCTATCTATTGGGTGAATTGAAATTAGAGTGTCAAATGGATTCTGTTGGTTTGCTTAAGCTTCCTGACACAAGAGAAACCTCCAAGCATCATTATGTTAAGGAGAGGCTTATAATGAGGTTGCGAATATGACAAGAAGATCTGGTGTGGCAGCAACATTTTGAAAGGATAATTCGGCTGCAGTAGCCGTGCATTCTTGTGCACATTCACTTAATCTTTGCTTTAAGATATTGGGAGACAGCTTCCATGTATTCAGGATTTTCTTGAAATAGTTAAAGAAATAGATAAGCTAATTTTATTTTCCTCCCAAATATTGCATCTTTTTTTTCAATCAAGTGGCAAGAGGTTGGTAAATGTGTAACTAAACTGGAATCATTATATCCCACTGGATGAACTCCTAGAATGGTTGCCATGTAAGATATTTTTTTAGAGACTTTGGAAGGAATCTATTCAATAGAATGATGAATACATTTGGAAGCAGGTGGTTTTTTGCAATCATTGGAGAAATTTATAACTGTTTGGAATGAGACTAGAAGGTTAGAGATTGAGCCGATAATAGTGTTCCCCATTTCAGTTTATTAGTGGTTCTCATTCACACACAAATAGTTCACTAGTAAAATACGATGTGTCTTCTTTTTTTTTTTGAATCTGCAAATATGGTATCCCTACCTTACCAAATATTATTTAATTTCCTGTTTTATACCTTCCAATTTTTTCTTACATTTTCTATTCTGTGATAGTGCTAGCTGCTTCATAGCAAGCTTATTCTGAGTTGTATTGTTACTACCTTTCCAAAAAAAAAAAAAAAATTATCTGAGCAGTTATATTGAAGCCATTGTGTAATTCAATGATGACGTTTATTTTTTCAAAGGACCTTGTAGTGCATGAAACCATTGATGGTTCTTTATACTTGTTCACATCCCAATTACCTTCCCTTCCCCCCCCCCCCCCCTCCCTGGAGAGTGGGAAAAAAGAAAAGAAGGAAGAGAAAAGTAGGGGAGGGGGAAAGGATAAAAAAAAGTGAGAGGAAAAAGGAGGAGGGAGAAGAAGAAAGAATGAGGGAAGAGAAGAAAATAGTAGGAAATAAGAAAAGAAGGAAGGAAAAATAAATAAGGCTACAAGCTACTGACTATTGCTGCTTCAAGCATCATGGATAGGTCACCACGACAAACAATATTTCTCTTACTCGTAGCAAATTTCACTACAAACATCAAACGCATCTCTGGCAAAGACAATGTGGTTGCAGATGCAGTGTCATATTCTCCACCACTCCCAGATGTTTTCCCATCTACATCATCAGTGAATGCTACCCTCACAGTGAACATTGACTATGGCAGTTTAGCTGCAGCACAACCTGTGTCTGAAGAAATTGCAGCCTACTGAACCTCCATCGCAGGACTTGTGTTTGAGGATGTTGCTTGGCCTGAACTCGCCAGCAATGGTAAAATTCTTTGTGATATCTCCACTTGTAGGAATAGACTAATTGTTCCCAAAGAGTAGACCAAGATAATCATCTTTGATGCTAGACAATGTCTCTCTCATCCAGTTCACCATCCCACTTGGATTCTTATCTTCAAACGCTTTGTATGGCATGAGTCAAAATGTAATATTCGAGGTTGGTGTCCACAGCACCATCACACTCACCAGTCCAAGATCCAACAAAATATATATGCTCACCTTGTTCACATATCACCTCCAGCTCAATATTTTGACAGCATTTTTGTGGAAATTGTTAGCGTCCTCCTGTCATCAGAAGGGATGACATACCTATATACCACTACTGACAGATTCAGTTTTTGGCCAGAAGCAATTTCAATGGCTAATTCTATGCTATTACATGTGCATGTGTTCTACTTCACCACTGGATCGCATGATTTGGCATGCCAGGAGACCTGACATCAAAAAAACGGAGGCCCTCAATTTTTCTTCCTTGTGGGCACAACCCAATTCCTTGTTTGGAATTTCTGCCTCAAACACAACAGCTTACCATCCACAAGCAAATGGGATAGTTGAACGTCTACACTATCAGCCCAAAGCTTCTCTCAAAGCCAGGAAGACTGGGCCAAACTGGATGGAAGAATTACTCATGGTGTTACTTTGGCATCAGGACCATTTGGAAAGAAGATGCTGGATGTTCAGCTGCCGAACTTGTGTTGGCACAGACCTTCACTTACCAGGCAAGGTTTTCATAATATCATCCTCAAGGGAGTTACCAGACACTTCTGGATTCCTGCAACACCTGAGAGAGACCATGCACAATGTACTCTATCTCCTCCTCCACAACATCACAGCCATTCCCAAACATCCAACCTTAAGAATTTGACCACAACAGGTTATGTCTACATCCATAAATATTCACATCGGCAGCCGCTATGGTTCCCCTACTCAGGACTGTACAAAATTGTTTGTGTAGGAGAGAAGTGTTTGGTGTTGGACATTGATGGCAAGCATGACAAGGTGTCTATCGGTCACCTGAAAGTTGCATACAAAGCCCAAGATCGAGAAGAAATAGTAGACCACTCATCCCTTTAATCAATTTATAACTTTTAGTGGTTCCCTCTGGTCACAGTAACTTTTATTCTTGTCAGAAATAATTCATCTCTCATTTGGGAGGGTCATTGTAGCAATTAGTGGGTGTGGTTTTAGCTATCTTTTCCTTGTCAAAGATAAAATTGTTAAGTTGCTATTGTTTTTCTCTTCTTCTCTAGTAATCTATGAGATTACAATAATACAGTCTATTTTTATTCAGTAAATTTTAGAAGGGAATGACAATGTCACATAGCAGTTGTATAATGAATACTAGATGATATTGGAATTTTCTTTTACACATATTTTTAATTAAGGTGGATAACATATTAATATATAGTTATACTGATAACACATATAGCGTGTATATATGTGCATAAAGGATCCTCATGTTCTGTCATATACCACTATCCCCTCCCCCCTCACCCGTCTCTCCCCTCTTCCTCTTCTCTTCCTTCCTTCTCCTCTCTCTCTCCTCTCCCTCCCATTTCCTGTCTTCTCTCTCCCCTCTCTTTCCCCTCTCTTTCCCCTCTCCTTCCTCCTGGATGTGGCCCATGTCCATAGGTCATGGTTGGTAACATCTTGTTATGATAGTTACCGGGTGCACTGGGTGTGTTTAGCATCTAATTTAGTGTAATGGTTGGCCATTTGATTTTTGGACCTGTGCATGCAATGACCCTCTCACATGTTCTACATGTAACAATCCAATCACCCACTGTTTAACTAAGGAAAATGACCTGTAATGGAAGTATATTGTGTAATGTCTATGTGATTTTGATCACCTGTCATAGAATCAACCAGATGTACCCCATCTTGGATGAGATTGGAACATTGAATGTGTCTTGGGCTAAAGTCTGTGTCCGCTTACATGATCTGGCAGCCCAAGGCAACTGTGTTGGTCCATTCTCCACCCCAAAGTGTCTTCAAGCCACCCCAGGTTAGCCGAGAGCTATGCATACTAGAGAGTGTAAGACAGTCTTGTTTCATGGGCATGCTTGAGTAATATGCGAGTATAAACAACTACATTTATGAAAACAAACTCTAACTAAGATCAGCAACACTGTACCCAAACCACATTAACTTCAAATTTAAAAAAAGGCCAAGTGGGACAGTGCATTGAATTAAATTAATAAATGTAAATGTTAATTGAAATATTTGAATGTATAATTGATATTGTTGTTGGTTTTCCTGAATAGAACATTAATATATATATATGTTAATGTGTTAATGTAAATGTTGTATTTAATCATTTAATGTATGATTGATATTGTTGTTAGCTGTCGGAATAGAACATTAATGTTGTTATTAGTTAGTTTGTTTTAGTTAAACATTATAGTATTATCTGTTTGTTTGAGTAGTGTCATCTTTCTAGAGTATTCACTTGTCATTTGATTTCTATATAAATAGTCTGGATGATATTTTGCAGAATCGTGCATATTTTGAAAGAGATGAATTGAACTTCTACCTAAACTTTAAAAGTTGAGCTTTTCCACACCAAGTCCCACTTTTCCTGCTGTTATATCCATTCTAAAACTCTACCAGATGTCCTTCCAGCAGAAAATCGTGTGACTAGAGCCCACCAAAGGTGGGTCTAGCTAACAGTCACAGCTGGAGGTCGCTGTGAATGCAGGATACTGATAATAGTTCATATCTATTGTGTAAGACTACTTGTATGAGAAACAGACAGATGGATAGAGAGCCCAAGTGCTCTGCCAAGCAAACACACACGCACATAGGCAAATGTAAAAACAAATAGGCAGGCAATCGGATAGATTCATAGACAGACAGCAGATGACTCTCTCTCACTTGATATGTGGTATTATGTTGCATGGTACCAATATATTATGCCTGATCCACATTAAATCATGTGACTGAGCTCTTATTAAGGGCCCATAATTATTTCATGCACACATAAGGATTTATGCATGTGACTGACATGAATGGGTTGCTGGTACCATTCAAACTTGAGAGTGGTGTATTCAGGGCTGCCTACAGGTTTATACAGAGACAGGTCCTGTTAGACTGTCAACAGATGCTCTATCTCCTCCCCCATGCTTAGTATTTTACTAAGGAGTTGATCAACTAATGTCCATTCCAATTCGAAGTCAGCAGTTGGTTAATCACAGAAGTGATGTTGTATATGCTTCAGTTGAATAACTATATGAAAAGATGTATAAGGTATACTTGTGCAGTACAATAAAGCAATTGCACATGGGCCACATAGACATGACTATAAAAATAGTGCTACTAATATTCTATATCAAACGACAGATAAACCATGCTGTGGTAGTCATAAATCTGGCAAAACTGAGCATTCAATTGCGAGATAATAATGTGGAAATTTTATTAAGCTGAATAGGGCTAGGGCTAGGAGCAATGCTGGCAAATTTGTTGTTGCTGGTTGTTGCTACTTTTAAATTGTGCATTTCAAGTACATGTATATGTAATACTGACCACAACAAGGAAAGGGATAAATCACCCACTACAGTGAATAAAAAGCAAGGCGTCAGTGTCTGGCTGGATGAGTGAAAGAGATAGTACTATGACAATGACATAAAGCTAACTTTGTCCAGTAATTTGTTCTTATGTCATATCATTGTCATGGTCATAGTACTATATCTTGTGCTCGTCCAGCCAATTTCTGATGTCTTGCTTTTTATTTGCTGTAGTGGGTGGTTGATCCCTTTGTTGTGGTACATAGTAGTGCTGTCAATCCAGGGAATCCTTCAATATTTGGCAGACAATATTTCAGTATTTTTGATCAATTTCAGTATCAAAGAACACACGAACACACTAAAAAAGTAAATTAATAAAGATGTTGATTAAAATATTGATGCATGATTGGATTTAAAAAAATTTTTTTTTAAATCTTTGAATGTTATATTTCATATTATTTGCTTACCAACTTTTTAAAATTAAACACTACATTTCTCTCCCAGGAAGATTGATATAATGGCTATATATCATTAGCATCTCTTCTAGCTAATTTTTCTGAACTTTGACAGATATCAATGAATGTAGATGTTGCAAAATCTGATGATGGGGATGGCATTGAAGAAAATTTGAAGGGACATTGTGCTGGATGGCACATAATTTCCTACATTTACTTCTTTATAAGATAAAATGGAAAAATTAGCTAGAAGAGATGCTAATGATACATAGCCATCACTAGTGGGTGCTCTCAAAGTATTGACAGGACATTGTAAAGAAGCCCCAGTGTCATTCTGAAAAAGTATACATAGATTCCAGTTAGTGGTCTCAGATGTTTTCAGTTGATTAGATGGCAGTATATCCACTAAATATGTCTTTATAGCCATTTTTATATCATCTAACATTACATTCATGTAATTCTTGAATTATTTTTATGCTAGCATTAAATTTAAAAAAAATTCACTGTATTGCTGCTTTTAGGTGAATATCTATGATTTTAATACAAAAATGAAAAAGAGGGATGAGGCTGGTAGAAGCTTGGCTGAACAAACCTTGCAGCTTGAACTGGCTCAGAGTAAATGGTATTAATTTCATGCAAACTCTTTAAGGTCAGTTGCCTATAAAAAATATAACCTGCACCGGCTTGCTTTTATTCAAATTAAGCGTGCATTAACATGTAGTGAGATGGCGGAATATGCCATTTGTATTTAATTAATGCAACATGATTTTACTCCAAATTCCGAATAGCATATTAACAATGCCATATGTGGCAACAATGCAGTCTAAGGGTCACCAAAGTAAAATCAGAGAAGGCTCCATTTGTTAAAATATTATTTATAAGGTAGGTAAATCAGGTACCAATTTTCATGCTTTCATCACAAAATGAACAATTATATTGGATACTCCATTTGTTTACTCACACCCACATCCTGACTGCATGGTTGTGAGTGTGGACAATAATCTGTTTTATTATTGTTTTTTGGAATACTGCATTGATACATTCGTGCCTCACATTTACTTCTCCAGGTGTAAAGATCACTAAAGATACCTTTCAACCAACCTTTGCATTGCAGCTGATTTTCTAACACTAAAACCCTTCATTCTTATATCATATCACATGTAGATCGTGTGCCTATTACTTGCTACTTAAAGAATGAGACTGAGTTTAGAGAGTACTTGTTGAATGACTTGCACCTCAACCAAAGTCTGATGGAGCAGATGCTGGCAGCCACAGTCAACGCATCCAAGGTACAATGCAATATTGATAGCTTTTATGTAGATTTTGCATTAAGGGGTTAAATGTAAGATGGAATTTCTTAACTGAAAAGAAAATAATAAAATCCAAATACCATTCAACTGCTCTTTATGCTTTAAAAGCCTTGCTTATGTGAAGTGTGGAAAATTGAACATCTAGGCCTTATTCAGTAGTCTGGCTTCATATATTTGTTTTAAATGTGAGCATGATGTTCTTTTTTAAAGAATGGCATTGTGCCTGCAATATATACTCGCACTGTACACTTGTAGTGCATACTTAACTGTATGCTTGCATAGTGTACTTCATTTTGCATCTGCATCATGTACAACACTTGGATTGTAGTCCCGCATGTTGCTTTACTTTGTATTTTGTCTGCCTGCCTGCCTGCCTGCCTGCCTGCCTGCCTGCCTGCCTGCCTGCCTGCCTGCCTGCCTGCCTGCCTGCCTGCCTGCCTGCCTGCCTGCCTGCCTGCCTGCCTGCCTGCCTGCCTGCCTGCCTGCCTGCCTGCCTGCCTGCCTGCCTGCCCGTCTGTCCATCCGTCCGTCCGTCCATCCATCTGTTCGTCTCTGTCTGTCCTACCATTCATATGTTTGTGCCATTTGTCTGCCCAATCAATGGACAGATTATGCTGAAACTTATCATGAGCATATTTTAACCAAACTGAAAACATGGGTTATATAAAATCAGAAGAAAGCAAACCTGTTCGCAAAAAAATTTTATATACTAAAATAAAGCCTAAATAACTATGGCTAAATGTTTAATCCACAGATCTACCAAGTGGAAACTCAATGCTTGAACCCAGGACTGTGTTTTTTCTTCCACTCCCCTTTTTTTAATTCCCTTTTTTCTTCTTTATTTCATTTCTTCTTCCTTCATTTCTTAACCCATTTTTCTTCCTTCTTTTTTTTCTTCCCACATTCTTTTCTTCTTTACTTCTTTCCTACATCTTTCCCCCCCTTCATTCTGTTCTTCTTTCAAATACCTGAAAAGATGGCCTATTGGGTGATCTTAACCACACCTGACCTCACTTTTAAAGGGATGTGAGTATGATGTATGTATATTTGTGTGTTACTCAAATAAAACTCTCTCTTCAGGCTAGACACATCCCAACATCAAGGATGGATTTTTTTTAACTAAATGAACTTGGCCACCTGGTCACACCTCTTCCAAAACTCTAGGACCTAGAGGCTTGAAATTTGCCATGGTACACATCATAAGTCTAGGAGTAACATGGGCTCAACCTGCCATGTCCACACCATTTCCTTTGAGAGTGTCAGGTAAAAAAAATTCCAAAAATGGTGCTAATGCCAAACCCTTTGGCATGGTCTGAGTCACACTTGCCACATCTCTTCTAGTAATCATGTCATATCCCTGGTAATACCTGCTAGTGTACCATGCTTGTAGTTACATGTATCATGCATGTGTGTAGGTATCATATGGTGATGGTTTGCTGGATGACTTTGGAGGAGGGGTATCCTCTTTCCTATTAGTTGAAGGTGTAAGCTCTGGAACTTCTCTGAAGCTTCTGGTATGCGACTTCAGTCTATTAAATGACATTCTGCACTTCCCCAACATCACCATGGTAAGGAGTAGTAGAGGTAGATGGGGTTGGTGTGTAACAAAGGTGTGTAACGAAGGTGTGTGGCAACTGCTTCAGATGAAACATCTTTAAATGTAGCTCACACATACGTAATATAGACTGTTCTTTTGTTTTACCTGTATATTGTGTGCAATATTACAGCAGTGTAGCACACGTACTTAGTATGTATGTGTATATGTGTGTGTGAAGGGTGAGGTGCAGGGTGAGCTGTGCCAGCTATCAGACCCACAGTGGGACTCACTGAGCCAAGAGCTGCAGCAACAGTTCAGTCAGGTAAGACTTGCCCACATCTGCTATTATTCTCTCTGTACATGTTAGTGCATGTACAATGTTGTTTAGACCATTTCACTTAACAAACTACTCATTTTTATTTCAAATTCCATCTATACTCTTTTAAGTGTATGGCAGGCAGCTATCACATGATGTTACTTGTGTTGTCCCACACACTATTACATGCCATAACACATGGTATCACAAAGTATAATATAGAGTCACATGTTCTGTGCTTGTGTCCATCAGGACTGTGATCCTCAAAAGTTTGCTGCCAGTGTGTCTGACATGTTGGCAGTGCAACAATTGCTGGAACAAAACAACTTGTTGGAGCTATTGCAAGGCTTCTCTTTCCTGGACCTGGGAAGAGACAAGGAGGACATGTGTGACCAGGACAACAACACCATCATGGAGGATGCAGAGAAGTGCAAAGATAAGGGAGAAGACTATGTCCAGTTCTTTTGTGGTGATACACAATCAAAGTTTAGTTCTCTTGTAGGATTTTTGCTTAAACGAAGTTCCAAAAGGGACAGTTATAGACAAGGTAAGCTTGTATTGGGGTAGCAAAGCAGTGTGTAGGTGTGTGTGTGTGTGTGTGTGTGTGTGTGTGTGTGTGTGTGTGTGTGTGTGTGTGTGTGTGTGTGTGTGTGTGTGTGTGTGTGTGTGTGTGTGTGTGTGTGTGTGTGTGTGTGTGTGTGTGTGTGTGTGTGTGTGTGTGCGCGCGCGCGCACGCGGGCGGGCAGGCATGTAGGTGAACATATCTGTCTGCCAGCCTGCTGTATGTCTGCCTGTCTGTGCGTGTGAGTGGGGTGGGGTGTGAGTATGCATGGGGGTGGGAGAGTGGGTGTGGTTGTGTATGTCCATGTTGTATGTTTGGTATAGACTGTAAGTATTCAAGCTGGCCAGTGTTCAGGTGCCATGGTGTGAAGCATGAACACAATAAACACCATAACAAACCAATGTACACATGTGCATATTCATACATGTAATCCTGAATATGTTACATGTTGTGATGTATTAATAGCTGAGCTGGAAAATAACAGGACTTTTGAGAATCAGATCAGCTCCCTAAAGATCCCGTATACTCCTGCCACCAACCTAACCCTCAGTGTCATCAAGAAGGCAAACAGAACGTTTGAGACAGTGGCTTACTTCATTGCTCTGGCTAGTCAGATGGAAAGTTGCTCTACATTCTTTCTCGAAAACTTCCCACCTGAATCACTTTCTGGCACCAGAGATGTATGTTTGTGTGTGTGTGTGTGTGTGCACGTGCGTGTGTGTGTGCGTGTGGGTGGGTGGGTAGGTGGGTGGGTGTGTGCATGTGTAATTTGTGAATACGAGCAGATATTTATAAAGCCATAACTATATAAACATTTTCTTTTTTTATATAGACTAAAAAAATGCTCTACAGGCAGTATATTGGTCATTCTCTGGACTCCTGCAGTAAAAAAACTTGTTTAATTTGCTGTATGTAACATATAGTGATTTTGACACTAATCTTATTAATTAAATAAACATGGTAAATTAATAAACACTAATGTGATAGTAACTTGGCCAATAAAAAACCCACACCCATAGACACACTCCCAGGATAATAACATTTTTACAGTCTTGTGGAGACCATATGACAAGTTTCAGTAAACTTGGTCATTTGTTAAATTCTTCCATGTCACCAAACCATAACCATTGACAAAACTACACCCATAGCCACCTGATCCGAATGAAGCTTTGGTGAGGACGTGCAGTGAAGTGCACTAGTCAATCCCTGAAGTTTCATGAATATCCCTCCAGCGGTTTGCATATAGTTAAAATACACAAATACAGACAGATAGATAGATAGACAGATAGGAGAGCAGATGTGCAGGCAGGCAGACAGAGAGACAGGTAAAAAAATAGTGTATTCTAGTAAGATAATTATTAATTTTTATATCTATATTTAGCCTTGTCCTCTCTGATTTTCAGATTGTGGGTCAGGTGATAGCCAGCAGAGAGGGTGACCATGTGCTAAATAGGGCCGCACAGTACCTGTCCCAGCTCTACCCAAATGTGAGCTTGGAAAGGCTGGAGCATGTGCAGGACTTACTGAATGTCTCCTCTCCAAACAACATTTGGTCTCTTATGAGGAGAGTGCAGTCTGTGGCCAGTGGCTTTCATGGAGCTCTCTCCAAGTTTGATTGGAATGTGTTTCTGCCTGTGGCAAGTGAGAGGGAAATGGAGAAACTGTTTGGGAACTATGATCAGCAGGAACGGTTGAACATTACCTACTTGGTGGCTGGCCTGGTCTTTGATCCAGACCTGCCTGAATCACCCGATACCACCTTCACAAACACCACCATTAAAATAAGAGCAAGCTTCTCTTCTGTAATGGACACATCTCACTACAAAGGAGAGTAAGTGTCTTATTTTTCACTAAGCTTTTTTCTGTACTTTAAAAAATACATTTATTGCATTTTTTAAATGTTTTACTGACCATGCCTGCATGTGGTTGCAGAGATGCACTATTTCTTCACTAACTAGGCCATAGATACTGTAATATAGGCAACTTCCCTGCCATGCCCCTCCTACAAGTTTGTTTCAGTTTCCATGTGAAGTGTGTAATAAGTAAAGTTAGAATTTTTAGGTTACCAAAAATGTAATTTTAGGATTAGGTGAAGTCTTTTTTAAAAGTTGTAATATTCTCTTTTAAGGTTAAAAACTTCGAAATTATAAATCGGTTAACAATTCACATGCCAATTTTGATAAATGGTGATTGTGCAAGCAATTAATGACAAATGCCTATATCAAAAATTCAGTTACAAACCTCCGCCATCTGTTGGAAAGGATATTTTTGTAAATTATGTAGGCAATCTTTTCTGTACAGAGATCTGTCTATTTCTGTGCAGAACCCTTGCATACTTGGAAGCCAGTGAGTGTTTAACATCACCTGCTACTTTCTCAAGTGCTGTCTTTACCTATGGCATAATCTTGATACACTCACTGAGAGGGAGACTTTGTTCGATCTGATTCTTGATTCTTGATTCTTGGTGAGTAGTCACTGTGCCCTCTTGATTACTGCTACACCCTCTGGATCCAGCATGTGTTCTACTCTCCTTACAGCATCAATGCATTTAGAATAAATAGATGGAACCCTCAATCCAAATGTTCCAGAAGGTTGTTTTGGGTTAAGGGGGCAACAGAAGGTTGAGGCAGATTTGATTGCATAGCTATGTATAAGAAGGGGGTTTTCTTAAAAAAAATTTCCTAAGGGAGGGATAATGGCGGAACTAATTATTCCATATTTAAGTCAAAATAGGTAAAATAGGTTAAAAGTACAGAAAAGGGTATTTTTGATCTAAAATCTAGGTTTTAGGTGAAAACCTAAAAATTCTAACTCTAGTATAAGATTATTGACAATGTATGTATATATACCAGAGTGTATGCCTGACATTGCCTGTTCCAATATGAACATGAAACATGAATAAAACCACTCAAAACACCATTTCAAGACCTGGTAGTTTCATTCAAATAACAGTAGCTCATAATTAGGCATGCAACCAGGTTGCTGGTTGATCTTTTAGGGAGGTCAGGATGTTTTGAAAGCATTGTGTAATGCTGAAAAGTTGATTTCCAATGATGCCTGTTGATTATTTTTTGGATAGGTCAGAGTGTTTTGGAGACATGGTGCAATGCTAAACAATCGGATTGATAAGGTGTAGCTGTTCACTTACCAAACCATAACTATGGATGTTCCTTTTGGAATTATTTATAGCACAGATTTTCTTCCTCTTATTGACTGATGGTGACTAATGATTTTGAACTCACTTAGGTTATAACTTTTTTGTATGAGTGGACTGAATAGAAATAATGCAAAAAGTTAACATCATTGAAGTGACCTGACCACTAAGCTTAGTCTGCTAATTAACAGGAACTGTGGATATAGTTTCCTTGGGTTTACTTGAGTTATAGTAATATTTGTGGGATCAGATATTACTTGTGTGGTTGTATTACAACTTCTTTGTGGTTACTCATGCAGGAAGGAAGTTTACTTAAGCATGTCAAAAAAATTCTGTTTTTTTTTTTTTTTTTTGGGGCGGGTGGGGGTCCTGCCGCCTCAAGACTTCCCCCCCCCTCCCCCTTTCTAACATTGAACAGATTATTCTCCCTGGGTGATCATATACAAATCAAGTTTCATGTCTTTTGGTCATACTGTTTGGCAGGTAATTAACCACATAGGTAGGTACATAGGTAGGTAGATATGGCTCTGAGTTAGATAGATAGATAGATAGATAGATAGATAGACAGACAGATAGATAGACAGATAGATAGATAGATAATAGATAGATAGACACAATATTGTCGATGATGACTCAAGTTGAATCATTACTACAATCAACATGATCAAGTCAGGACAGGGCAATTCTATGAATTGAATTAATATCATTGTGATGGGGAAAAAATTCAATAAAAAGAAATCTCAAATATTGAGGATAGTCAAATCACAAAAAAGAGAGGCAAGAGTATGCTGCTTTTTTGGCTTGTGATTTAGTCTGAATGCTGGACTGAAAATGTATTTTAGATCAATATTTACTCTATCTTCTTACCTTGTACCCAAAAGTATCCATTATCAGTGGTGGATCCAGGGGATGGGGGGAAGGGCAATTCAGCCAGTGTTACACCCCAATTTTATCCCAAAATATAAAGTAACCAAGTAAACCCCAGTAAGCACAAAAGTGGGTAAAAGTTCATTTTACAGCACTTCAGAAAAGCAGGTTACAAAATACTCTTTTATCATTGGTGAATCCAGAGAGGGGGGGGGGGGGGGGGGGGGCACAAGTGATTCCCCATCTTTAAGTCCAAATAAAAAGTTAAAAGCAAATCCCAGAACAAACACAAGCAAGAAATTATTACACAGCTGCAGGTAGGTAGGTAGGTACGTACATGCATATATATGTATGCATATATATATTGATAAGATATAGGTATAGATAGAGAGATATATACTAGCTTGAAAATATACTTCAATTCTGAATCATAATATGTAAAAACCATACTCCACCCATCCATAATGCTAATGAAAGTTTCATCTCAATCAGCCGAGTGTTTTTTTTAATCTTGCAACTCAGATAAACAAACAAATCTACGATTTTATTCATGCATGCTTAAAAGTGGTGATACCTGCAATAACTTTCATGACTAGCACATGTATTTATTACATAGAAGTGATAGTGTAATAACTTACTACAAGTACATCTCTCTTCATTCCTGTTGCCTCTGCAGAATCTGGCGTCCAGGCCCTGGGTGGAAAAAACAGTACATAAATGGTTTGTTCATTTTTGTGCAAGACATGGTTGAACACGCTATGCTGGAGGAGATGGTTGGTGCCAGAGTGTCGGCCCCCGGGGTTTATATACAGCGGATGCCCTACCCATGCTACAAGGATGACCCTTTCACTATCTCTCTCCTCCATGTGCTTCCTCTGGTGATGCTTTTCTCATGGCTGTTCCCAGTTGCCATGACTACCAGATCTGTGGTGAGGGAGAAGGAGTTACATTTGAAGGAGTACATGAAGATGATGGGTGTGGGAGAGGGCCTGCTCAGGCTGTCATGGTTCCTGCACTCATTCCTGGTATTGCTGGTGTCAGTGGTAGGCATCACACTCATCCTGAAGCTGAGTGGTATTCTGTCTGCCATCGATGGTCTCCTTCTCTTCTTCTACCTCACCATCTACGCCATGGCCATGCTCAGTTACAGCTTCTTGGTCAGCGTCTTCTTCACCAATGCCAACCTGGCAGCCTGTGTTACTGCACTCACCTATTTCATGGTGGTCTTTGTACATATTCCTCTTGTATCATTCATGGCCTCTCTCAGCCCTGTAGTCATTGGCCTCTGTGTGAGTCTAATGGACACTAATGTAATCATGTTTTTGCTAGCATAACTACCACACATATATGTCTAATAGCCACAGATGATCATCTTTCTGTTTGTGTGTAAAACCATGTTTGCATGGATTTGTTTGGTAGGAGGGGGATTAATTGTGTTATCTCTATTGGCATCATTATCTATGCAGTGTCTGTGGTCCCCTCTCGCCTTTGCTATTGGGTGTACATATGTGGCTCAGTGGGAGCTGAAGCAAGTGGGTCTGCAGTGGAGTAACATTAACCAACATCCCAACCTGGATGACCATTTCTCCTTTCTGGGCATCTCCACACTGCTAGCTCTAGACCTGTTCCTCTACTTGCTGATAGCATGGTATCTGGAAGGTGTGTTCCCTGGTCGCTATGGAGTGGCCAAGCCCTGGTACTTCCCTCTCATGCCCTCCTACTGGTGTGGACAGAGACAGCAGCAGCAGCAACACCTATGTCTGCATGGTGCACACTGCCTCATGGGGTGTGCACGACCAGGGATATCAGGCAGTGGCAGCCATCAGATACTGCTGGATGAAGGAATTGAGATGATCAGTGAGCAACTGCCACACACTCATACCCACCCACTACCCATACATCTCTGACTACCCACTCATTAATCACTACTCACTCATTACCTGCACCCACTCATCATCCACTTCAGCACCTATACCCACTTATTATCCACTTATCGTTTCACTCATCGTTCCACTCATCGTTCCACTCATCGTTCCACTCATCGTTCCACTCATCAACCACCACTACACACTCATTACATACCTTATTGCTATGTTCTCTTGCTGTTCATGTTGCTTTTAACATTGCTTTACTTCATTAGTGTGTAGGTATATGTATGTATGTATATATATGCATATATATCTGTATATATATATATATATATATATATATATATATATATATATATATATATATATATATATATATATATATATTTTTTTTTTTTTTTTTTTTTTTTTTTTTTTTTTGGGTATGTATGTGTATGTGTGTAGATCTGACAGATGATGCAGAAAGTACTGTTGAAGGTGAAAATTGTGAAGCAAAGCCAGATGGCTTGCCTCTAGGTATCTCTATAAAGAATCTTAGTAAGAGGTTTGTGACAGGCATGTTGCCCTGGAAGAGAGTTCAGGTGCAAGCAGTGAAAGATCTTACACTCAACTTTTATGAGGGTCAGATCACAGCATTCCTTGGTCACAATGGAGCAGGCAAAACCACTACCATGTGAGCAGACATACTTTTAAAATTTTACACTAGATATGTACTGTAGGTAATTACTGAATGTACTGTACTATATTGATAGCATTATAGCATTCTTAACTTTAATATCCTGTACTGACTATATTCTGTATTTTCTATAATGTGATTTGTTAATTGTAGTTGTTTTTTTTTTTTTGTGTACTTGTGTTAATGTGACATGTTTGTGTTCTTCATTCTGTGTGCAGGTCCATGCTGACTGGTTTGTTTGAGCCCAACAGTGGCAGTGCTAGTATCTATGGCAACAGCATACGTGACAACATGGATATAATTAGACAAAATCTTGGAGTATGCCCTCAACACAACATCTTGTTTCATGAGTGAGAGAAAATTGTGTCTATAAATTATTATGCTTAATTTTATTTGTGCTTTATCAATATCATGTGTATATTGCATTGGTTAATTTATCAACATTGTATGTAGATGTATTTTGTGAGTTTACATGTGGCCACTGCCCTGTCCCCAGCCCTGTCCCCAGCCCTGTCCCTAGCCCTGTCCCTAGCCCTGTCCCCAGCCCTCCTCCTTACTGAGTCTATATCTGCATTCCTGCATGGTTTCAGTTTGTAAGTTCATTATTTCACCTTTCTTTCTAATATTTATGTATGGTAGTGGAGTAGGAACCAAATTCATATTTGGGGGGGACCAGTATATATAGTGGACTTAGTATCCAGTCTATCACCAAAATTTATCATGGCATTCAATGATACGAAAGTACAACAAAATATAGTCTGGGGTTATAGCCAGTTTTTCTCCTTTTTTTGTACGCTAATAAAATGTGCTCTGATGTCTCAAATATTTGAACATGTGCAAGTAATATTCACAAAATCTATTCAAAAGACAAATAGCATTGCAGTTTAATTATTCATTACATTTTGAAGCACACATTCAAGCAACATTTAAACTTTACAATCACGATTCTTAGTAATCTAATTGGCTAGTTGTGCCCTCCTCTGACTGTTGGCTATCTAACCTTTCAGCATTGCACTATATTTCCAAAGATTCTGGCAATTCCAAAAAAAAAGTTAATGAGCAGGCAATGCTCTCGAAGAGGCCATTTGGCACTATATTGGGGCACAAATACAGTTTTGTGGGCAATTTAGAGCCCTATGACCCCCCCCCCCCCCCCCCGAAAAGAAAAAAAAACACCAGCCCTAATATGCCAAGGTGGGCTAATTTTGAAAAAGAAAATATATAGCGATGACCACCTGGACCCCAAGATTCCTCACAAAAAATTTGGTGTCCTTCAACATTTTCCTCTGGGAGGAGTTCTCATATATATATATATAACTCCATTATAGTAAGATTCTCAATTTTCATGTGTGTTTGTTTGCCATCTCCTCCCAGACACTTGTTTCTACAGGGATAAAATTTTCAGGGATTAATGATAGTCCCCCTTTTCGGTAAAGTAACTTTTTTTATACATGCTTTCAAAAATTTTAATTTATATTACATAAATTCAATATTATCAAAATATAGATGACATACACTGACTCCTTGCTCTATTTGGTTTCGGTTAACGCAGTCCTCACGTAGCACAAATTTTGAAGCTATTATACTTTAAGTGAGGAATTTGCATATAGTAAATTTCAAGCCAATTTTTGCTTGTTTCACATTATACAAATTTTTCATTTGGGAATTGAAAGCTTGATTACTTCACAAATTTTGGATTGAAGATTCCAAACCAGTCACCACTTAATTTTCTTCCAAAACGATGAAGACTTTCCACTTTTTAAATTTGATGCACTGTATTCTAACAAAGATTTTCCAACAGAATAAATTAAAATTTGAATCAGTTCTTTTCAATTGAGAACACTATACACCAGGAGCTCTAGCTGCTTCGATCGATGTTGGTCCAGCTGGTGGTGCAATGGCTGAGCTGAGTAAAGTAAACAAAAATGCACACCTAATCCATGGTGGCAAAATTTGAATGATCAACATGCACACTGCGTTAAATTGGTTTCCCAATGCAGCAAAATACAAATTATAAACACATTGCTCCAAATTGGTTTCAAGATGCAAGAACTATGACAGGGTACACTGCTTTAAATCAGTTTCCAAATGCCAGTTAGTAGAAGCCAGAATTTAGAAAATCGTTCAAGAATGAGTGAATCATTGTTGGACAATGTTAAGTGACCAAGTCCAATATCCGTATCTGTGGACACTGGCCATGGGCAATGTCCTAAATTAGTGTCCGAATAAAGTAGAGTTGACTGAACATGGACTCTGGTCTCTGTACAAGATATTAGATTTAACCCCAAGTAGTGTGCAGATTTGAGCAACTATGGATTCCAAATGCATTTTTGGTGGGATTTTTTGCAAATTATAGTCAAATTGCATGTGATTTGAATTATGTCTGTAGGGCTGGAGGATTTTTGTTCTAAATTTTCCTTGAGGGGTCTCAAATTTTATCATCGAGTAACCTCCTAGCTGCATTATGATATTATTTAAATACACTCGAAGTGAGGTCAGTCTAAACTATCGTTTCCTTTTCTTCTTTCTATTTGAGCACTATAAGCCCAAATATCTGGAGAAAATTTTTCATAAACCCCTTTCTCTTTTTTTATAAGCCCAATGAAGCATCTCAGACAACATATCGAACAATAAATCTGGAATTACAGTATGATGTTGTATCGTCTCATCACAGGACAGGTACTTTGCTAATAATAATAATTGGGCTAAAGTTTGTAATTCCCTTGCCACAGGAAAAAAGTAGAAAAGGAAAAAATTAAGGGGTGGAAATGAGGGGGGAAGGGGGAGAAATAGGAAGAAGGAGGGGAAGAAAAATTAGTGGGTGAAAAAGTAATAGTAAATTTAAAAAAAAGAGTAGAACAACAGTGTTGGCAACAGACCATCCTTTGCATGATCCACTTGCTCCATGCACAGTTGGTCCCTGCCAACCTGTGCTGAATAAACATAAAAGCAGTAAGAGCACCTGAAGTATCTACACTCTGGCATCAGCCACATCATTAAAACTCTACCATGCTGGGTTGTGCAGGACTCAGTTATGTGTGCCTGTGATCACCCAGTTCAGACAATCAAGCATATTATGATTGATTGTGTTTTACCCTAGTTATCCAGTGAACTTGCTGGTAACTGGGCAACAGTACATGAGCTTGACTATATTGTCTACCCATAGGTATCCGACTAAAATAGACTGGCAAATGAGTATATATGTACTTTAGAACAACAAAAAAAACCCATTACACATCTATCATTAAAGTCTTTTGTATACTTCACAATTCACATAACTTCTCAGTAAGGTTAAACCAGTCAATTCCAGTGTATTGTGGGTCTGTGGCCATCCGTGGGTAGCCAAGTAAAGTGGAAGATGGGGGGGGTGGTGGAGGAGATTAACCCTGTCATGACTTGATCCTGACCATTCCAGAGTACCATGTAAAGTTTCTTAGCATTTTGTTTTGGATCATGGCTGTGCATAACAAACAAAGAAACATACAACAGTGATAAATTCATGTTATGGGCATTTCTGTCTGAAACGCACAAAACCACCAAACACATATAATACAGGTTGACCGTAGAAGAACACTTGATGTTTTATGGGCAACTAAAAGGTCTGAGCAGAGCAGAAGCTAAACTTCAAGTACCAATGTAAGATACCATGTGACAGGCACTTTTGTGGTTTTATTGTTGCTGTTCTCTTGCTATAGTAATGTGTTTACTGTTGACTTATTTTTCCGTAGTTGGCTTGAGAAAGTTGACCTGAGTGCCCATGCTCACATGCTGTCCAATCATCTGTCTGGCGGCATGAAGAGGAAGCTATCAGTCTTGTTGGCCTTCGTGGGCAAGTCTCGTACAATTATCTTGGATGAACCGACGTCTGGAGTGGATCCCTTTTCCAGACGACAGATCTGGGATTTTCTATTGAAGAACACTGCGAATAGGACTGTTGTCTTGTCCACGCACCATATGGACGAAGCTGAAATACTTGGTGAGTGGATCCCTTTTGTAGTGTGTATGCTGCATATGTTACCTTGGGCAATTTTAGTATACATGGTACCTGCTTCTCATATATATATAAACATAATGGTGGAGGAAAGCAAACAAGTCTGTATTTAATGTATATCTGTGAAATATCACATCAGTGTATATAATATATTGTAATAGGTCTGTGCATGGGTTATGTTCTCTTTGTAATCCTCTGTCATTGCTATGGTAATGGTATTGCATATTTATCACAGAGCATGGCCAGTTCACTCCTTGACACGCAAAAGACCGAACATAATATTAAGTTAGAATGATTTTTTAATTTATAGATAAGGTTGCATCCTTGGTCTTAGTCAGACTCCCCCAGGTAGTTGGCTAAGTGTGTATAGTATTTCTCTATTGCAGGTGAATGTCACTCCACCTACTTCAATTATTGAGTGTGTGTGGTGGTGGTACTTGTGAGCCACTAAACTAAATAGCTGCAGCCAGTGTACAATTTCTATACTTTTCTCATTGTACGAGGGTTCCACAGTTACAAATGCACATATATATTTGCATGTTATGGATTTCTACATGTATAATTGCAGGTGACAGGATTGCCATCATCTCTCGAGGTTCCTTGCTTTGCTGCGGTTCATTTGAGTATCTGAAGCACAAATTCGGGCATGGACACCGCCTGACATTTGTGGCTAAGTCCCGCAGTGAGCGCACACCCTCAGTATCATCTCACACCTTCAACTTCACTGCTGAAGTTGAAGATGAGGATCACGTGATTCCTTACAGACCAATGATGTCAATTGATAGCATCGAGCCTTTCTCTGACAACACAGAGCAGAAACTCACATCCTTCTTGCAGTCACTCATAGCTGGAGCTTCGCTGGTAGAGAAGAGAGGGAGAGAGTTGCATTTCCTGCTCCCTCTTTTGCAAGCTCGCCCCAACAATTTAGCTCGTCTGTTTGCTGAACTGGAGCAGCAGAAGGCCAGTCTTGGCATTGCCTCTTATGGCATGACAGCATGCAGCATGGAAGAGGTGTGTTTCACAAAATGTGTTCTTTGTGTACAGTATGTTAGACAAGAACATCATTCCAGCTTCTTATGAGTATTCATCACTTGTTCTACATATAAAAATCAAAGGGTGCATTATCACTCTCTATTTAGGGTTAACCAATTATTTTTATTTAGCGTAATACAAAACAAGTTCCTATTTCAACCTGCTTTTAGATAGCTAACAACAGTACAAAACTTTCAGTGCTTTGGAGTCTCGAATAAAGAATTGAATCTAATATGAGGCAGCATTGTCAGCATTTTGGTGGTACTCAGGCATTCTTTTTTTTTTAATCACTAATTATGTTCATAATGCCAAGCTAACCTTTAATGCAATAGTTCGGAGACTACACCTTTTATAGGTGTGCACATATCAGTTGTTTTAAATATCAATGTTAAGAATATAGTGTATTTGTTCTGCTATTGCCTGCACTATGCAGTCATGAGTATTCCTCTGTGCATGTATGGTTGCTCTTGTGCAGTCAGTATGTCCCTCTCATCAGAATTCTATCTTCATTTTGCTCCAAGCCAGTAATTTTATGCTCCTCTTCTATCTTCACTCTATCTACCAATGTTGTGCTACTGGTATATGACAGTAATTCCTATATTTATTGATTGTTTTTTTTTGTCTTCATGAACTTTTTATTTAGCACAAAAATTTAATGCTGACATTATTCCCAAATAGCTAGTGGTTCAGTGTCCAGGAGGTTTAACATAATCTTTGCATTTCAGGAATTATGCATTGAATATTCCAATGTGAATGCAAAGTACATGGTGTGAACATGTCAGGGTCGCTATACATTGCTCTCTATTTTATTTGCTGCAGATCTTCATGGAGCTCACAGAGAAAGAACTGCTGGAGAAGTCTGAAGCTAGTAAGTGTGGTCATACTAGTTGGAACTCCAGTAGTTCTCTCTGATTTGTTCGGCTAGTAGAATAATATGATATCAGCACTGAAACTTATACAGTATAAATAAGGCAAGATGCCTCTGGCTAGCGTTATTTTACTTAAGAAAGTTATTAAATGTTATTGTTGTGGTGTGTTTTTTTTTATGTTATGTTGTGTTGTTGTTTTTTGTTTTTGTTTTTTATTCGTGGTGGTGTTGCTATATTGTTTATTTTCAGCTATATAAACACTTGTACTTAAACTGCCAAATAATGCCCTACTGGAGATTTTCAGTCAACCTCCAGCATCCTGCAGCAACAAACTTGTCTGGTTTGCTTAATGATTACATAGGAATTATTGATACTAATCTCATTAATTAAACAAGCAATATGTATTAATGAACACTTCCATAAATATAAGTCTTTTTTGGCAGTGAAAACAACTTTCAGCAGATGTAGCTAATAGGAAATCACACCCACAGCCACACCCACAAAAGGATAACAACACTTGTGGTCATGTGGAGCCCATATGCAATAGTTCATTGACTTGATTATTAGTTAGAATCTTTCAGTGGAATTTATGCTATTATGCCACAAAACCACACCCATTTACCAAACCATATTCACTGCCACCCAATTTGAATGAAACTTTCTCAACAACATGTAGTAGGTGCCCTAATTAATTCTTGAAAGTTTCGTGAAGATCTCTCCAGGAGTTTGTAAGGAGTCAGATTTCCCACAAACAGACGGATGGACGGACGGATGGATGGAAGGAAGGACAGACAGACAGACAGACAGACAGACAGACAGACAGACAGACAGACAGACAGACAGACAGACAGACAGACAGACAGACAGACAGACAGACAGACAGACAGACAGACAGACAGACAGACAGACAGACAGACAGACAGACAGACAGACAGACAGACAGACAGACAGACAGACAGACAGACAGACAGACAGACAGACAGACAGACAGACAGACAGACAGACTAATAAAAAGTGAATTAAATTTAATAGCAACGGTCTTATTATCTTCAAGTAAAAATAAAATGCATCCTTTAAATATTATCTCACTGATAATGCCAAATGGTATATTAAAACATAACAAGATTGAAAACAACAACAGCTTTTTGTGAAAACAACTGAGGCTCTTTAAATAAAAAAAAAACAAAAAACAACTAATCATAATAAAGTATGTTAGATGAATTCATGTGTAGCATGTTAGCCCATAGTACACCTGGAACAACCTCTGCATGTTTGAATGTAGTATTAGCCTTGTTCTGTGTGTAGATGTGTCAGAGTCATTTGCTCCACGCCCTACGCTGCACTCTGAATCCCAGAACAGCCTAAACCCCCCTCCCTTTATTCCGGTCGAACATCACTGTGAGGACATATCAGAGACCAAGGACAGCTTGCCAGACAAAGACAGCATATTTGATGAGGAAGGTCTCCTTTTTGGAGATAGTAAGTCCCGATTTTATATCCAGCATGTATTTTTTTTCAAGTAATAAAATATAAGTTTCTTGCATTGTGTCTGCCAGATTCCTGTGATGACCTATTGGAGAGGGGTCTTTCACAAGATGGTAGCAACTACATGCATGGTTTGAGGCTGTGGCTGCTTCAGTTCTATGCCTTACTGGTGAAGCGTGTGCATTACACCAAGGGTGCTCTGATTCCCCTGGTGGTGCAAAATCTCCTCCCTCTACTACTTTTCTTGGTCTCCTTGTTCATAGCAAAGGCCCTCTTCACTGTGCCAGATCCTCCCAATCTAGAACTATCTCCTCAACTCTTCTTTGCCAAGGCCAAATACAATTACATGTTTGTTGGGGGTACCTACAGCAACCTCACTGCTCCAATGGTGGATTCCATCTTCCAACCATGTGGAGTATCAACACATGCTTTGAGTTCTGCTGGGGACTCTTGCTACCAGCAGCAGCAGCAGCAGAAGCGCATTATGCACACACCACAACAGCAGGAGCAGTGGCAGTGTCCTGCAAAGGATTACCCTCAAATTCAGTACAATTGTGGCTGTGAATCCTGCATGGTTGGCAATTCCCCTGAGGGGGTTAGCAACCGCAGTGTGTTTCTGTCCTCGGGTATACCAGTGTGCTACAATGGGACGGTCACAGGCAGTCGTGTCCTAAATGTGACACACATTAAAGGAGAGGCGGAGGCTGAGGATATGCAGACATACATCCTGAGGAGCACAAACTCCTTCGTAGAGGAAAGATATGGTGGTGTCTCATTTGGTCATGAACGGGAAGATGTGAAGGGAAGTGTGGATGAGTTGAATGCAAACTCGAGTCTGGATTTTCCATATCTGGCCTCTCGTGCATCAGCTAAGGCCTGGTACAGCTTGACAGGCTACCATGCCATGCCAGCCTACCTTAACACCCTCAACAATGCCATCCTAAGAGGCAATCTGGATGCAACCTCCATTGACCATCCATCTGAATATGGTGAGATTTCAATGTCACCTTTTTATTGGCATGGTACTGCAAATAGTCATAGTACCAGGCATTGTCTACTGACTGCATATATTGATAGCAGGAAGCATTGTTTCTCTATTTTTAATTGCTGTATAATAATAGTATGTTGTCTCTCTAGGTATTCGTACTTTCTCTCACCCATTCAATTTGACTGAGGTGGAGAAAAAATTTTATTCAGAGAGGTATGCTAACAGTGTGCCTTCTATAATGGTTTAATCTTCACACTACCTATCTCGATGTATTACTTCTCTCTTGCTATAGCTATCCTAAGATGTGTGTGTCTATCTCCTCTTCCCCCTCCTCCTCCTCCTCTTTCTCCTCTCACCCCTCCTTCACCTTATTTTCCTCATCCCCACCACCTCCTTCTACTTCTCCTGTTTCTCCTACTTTTCTTCTAATCCTCCTTCGTTTCCTCTTTCTCTTCATATTATTCCTCTTCCCCTTCCTTTTTCCCCATGTTATTATTCATTAACTTTTCCTCCACTTCTGTTCATGTTGGTGCAGTAGAATTATTGGTTTCCTGGTCAATCCTCTGACAACCATATTTTCGCTGGGGTTTGTGGTTGCTGGGTTTGTGTTGATTTTGGTGGAGGAACGAGCAATTGGTATCAAGCACTTGCAGATGGTGTGTGGTATGAATAAGCTGGTCTACTGGCTATGTGCATATGTCTGGGACTTGGTGTGGTATTGTCTGTTCTGCTTCATTCTGGTCGTCCTCTTCATGGCTTTACAGAACTCGGACTACACAGGACGAGACGAATTGCCAGTGGTCCTATTAATTCTCCTCTGTTATGGTCTGGCTGTTATTCCTTGGATATACATGCTCTCCTTCCTCTTCACCTCCCCTGCCACTGCGTATGTTCTCCTCTTTTGCCTCAACTTCTTCTCAGGCTTTACCTTCCTGATGGTGGACGTCATTCTAATTCAGCTGAAAAAGCGAACAGACGAACAATTCCTACAATATACACTCGTCTGGGTGCCATTCCCGGCCTACGCCTTAGGCCGCTCCATGATGTTCCTCAGCCTGGACAAGCCACTGCAGCAATATAAAGCCACCTTCACCCTTGAACACATTGATAACCCCTACTCCAAGTTGGCGCCATTCTTGATATCATTGTTGCTACAGAGCGTCCTCTACTCCCTGGTGGTGGTCCTCATAGAACTCAGCCCATTAATCACAAACAAAATGTAAAGTAGTAACTGCAGTGATAGCCATATCTGTTGTACACATTCATTAGCATATTGGCAATTACCATGGTAGCTGACTGCCCACTGCACAATCCATGAGATCCTTCTGCCTTATATACACTCCATGGGATCATACTTGCCTGTATGCACTCCATGGGATCATACTTACCTGTATACACTCCATTGGAGCTTACTTCCCTGTATACAATATGTGGGAGCATACTTCCCTGTGTACACCCCATGTGAGCATACTTCCCTGTATACAATCCATGGGAGCATATTTCCTTGTATAAACTTCATGAGAGAATTCTTCCCTGATACACCCCATGGGAACATACTTTTGTGCATACACCTCATGGGAGCATACTTCCCTGTTAACATTCCATGAGAGCATACTTCAGTGTCTACACCTCATTGGAGCATACTTCACTGTATACATGCCATGGGAATATACTTCCCTGTAAACACTCCATGGGAGCATACATACACCTCATAGGAGGTACTTCCCTGTAACTACATGGGAGTATACTTCACAGTATACACTCTATAGGATCATATTTTCCTGTATATACCCCATAGGAGCATACTTTTATGTATATACCTCATGGGATCATACTTCCCTGTGTACATCCCATGGGAGCACACTTCAGTGTCTACATATCATAGAAGCACACTCCCCTGTATACATCCCGTGAGAGAGCATACTTCCCTGTATACAATCCATGGGAGCATATCTCCCTGTATAAACTCCATGGGAGAATTCTTCCTTGTATAAAATTGATAAGAACATATTTCCTTGTATACACCCCATGGGAACATACTTTTATGTATACACTTCATGGTAGCATAATTCCCTCTATACAATCCATGGTAGCATGCCCATGTATGGGTGTTATATACCATGATACTAAGCCAGCATGGTCTATAATACCATACATAGACATATACTTTACATGTTCATGTGTAGATATATTATGGTAGTACAGACCATAAAAGCCTAGTAATTGTCTGTGTGGTAGTCGACACCAATTGTCATACCCAATTGTTCATTTTATATATGTTGACTGACTGTTGTGCTGTAGTATTCGCAGTAGGGAATTGTCTTTGCCATCACCAAGCAATGAGGATAAGGCTGTGTCCAGAGAACGCCGCCACGTGCACCAGAAAGAAAGGACTAAACAAGATTTACTGGTCCTGCGTAACCTGACAAAAATCTACGGCACACAGTGCAGCTCCCAGTACAGACTGGCTGTCAACCAACTTTGTCTGCGTATGAAGAAGGCAGAGGTTAGCTCATTTGGTGTATTTCTTATGCTGGTGAGAATTTCTAGATGTTAATTATGTTCATGTGTGTGTGCAGTGTTTTGGTCTACTTGGCGTGAATGGTGCCGGCAAGACTAGCACATTCCGTATGTTATCAGGTGATGTTCACATAACTAGCGGTGAGGCTAGTATAGGAGCAGCCAGCATGTCAGCCTTTACACACCAGGATGGCAAGCATGCAAAGGTGGGCTACTGCCCACAGGTGGATGCTCTCATGGACAACCTGACGGGAAGGCAGCACTTGATCTTCTACTGCCGGCTGCGTGGACTCTCTGCAGAGCATGTCAAGAAGGTGGTGGAGTGGACTGTGGAGAAGCTGATGTTGAAGGAGTATGCAGACAAACCAGCAGGCACATATTCAGGAGGCAACCGCAGGAAACTGTCCACTGCTATTGCTCTCCTTGCACGGCCATCCCTCATTCTACTGGTTAGTATTGCCAATATTTTACCATTTCCATGTTGGAGTATACACTGTAGTAGGTCTCATGTGGAAGTATGCCATACCTTATTTGAGGTCCATGAGTGTTAATCTTAGTAAATCTCTGTGTATGTAGTAATCTATTGAATGACAGAGTATCAACAGTGCCCATTGACTGTTAACCTTACATAAGGGACTATTGATAGTGTCTACAGACACTTATCCCTCAATAACAGACTATCAACAGTGTCAACTGATACTTTGTCTCCATATCTGCCCTTTAACAGTGCTGACTGTTGGTGCTTCCTACATTTCAGACCATCAAGAATAGTCTCAATTGAGAGTTTCCTCGTTATGTTAACTGTAGTGACAATCTTATTCTTTCAAGGTCGTGTGTGACATCATTTTGTTATGTTACTATTTGGGCCCGCCCATCGATCAGTCATATTTACAAACGGGTTGTTGATATATGCACAAATATACATTCTTGACAGTAGAAAAGTTCTGTTTGACTGAATAACAAAGCTTTAGTTGCTCAGCAGTTGCTGTGGTCCTCATATTGCCTCCCAAATAGAATATTTCCTGCCAAGATGTTTATTTATTCCATGATGCTCATGTGTATATATATATGCATTGATGTGGTGGTAAACATGTTGGTAAACATTTTGTAGGAGTTAAGTAATTTTTACTGGTAATCTTCATGCTTTCTCTCTCTCTCTGTAGGATGAGCCTACATCAGGTGTGGACCCACTATCTCGGCGGTTCCTATGGTCAGTTGTTCGTAGTGTGGTGGGTGCAGGGCAGAGTGTGGTGTTGACCACACACAGCATGGCCGAGTGTGAGGCCTTATGCTCCAGGGTGGGCATTATGGTCAACGGATCCTTCTGCTGCCTGGGATCCATACAGCAACTGAAGTCAGCCTATGGAAATGGCTACAGGCTCAAGATAAGAGTGGCTGCACAGATTGAGGAGGTCAAGGAGTTTATACGACAAAATCTCACGAATGCTATTCTAAAGGTGATCAATAAAAATAAATATTCACTGAATTTCCACAGGGCACAATATCTCGTAGCATCAGCAAGATTTGCAAGGTCCAATGTACCACCCTCCCCTCCATTTACAGTCATGTACACATTTTATGTATATACTTTTGATTCTGTAATCTCAAGCATTGGGGCAGTTTTACAACTGCCAGAGAAAGATACCTAAATTAGTGCTTCTTCTTTGCAGTGACCACTGCCTCATGGATAATCGTCCCATATTTATATCTTTTAATATGCTGACACTAATGGAGATATTGTTGATGTGTGTGTGGTCAAATACCATAGATGTACTCTTAAGTCATGTCCATACTACAAATGGGTTTGTACTTCTCTCCAGCAACAGCTGTTTCCAAATGTTTTCTTGTGTCCACACTAGCATGGTGCTGAACCTGCTCCACATTACCTGTGTGGACTGAATAACTAGCTGGGCTCTTTAATTGGTTTCCTCTACCTCAGATAGAAATGGGGTATTTCATTTTCTCATGTGCTACTTCGTTCTGTCTTTTCCCCTCTACTATGTCACCATACTATTGGCGGATAGAGACGAGGGAGAGAGCTGTTAGTAGCGAAGTCCTAATAGTGGACATCAACAATAAAACCGCAGGAATGTAAGATAAATATGAGCCGCTTGAAGCCTACCCCTCTAAAGGTTCAGGTGAAACCTGTTGGGATCAAGCTGGGTATAGTGTGGACACATGGAACCCATTCCAGACACGGGTGAAACTGGTTTTGCTTTGCAGTGTGGATAGGACTTTATTTTGGCTTTATTTTGAAATAAGTGCAATTAATCTGATGCCCTTGTGTGTATGGTTTAAAAATGGAAAACAATCATCAACATTAAGTGAATTGCATATGTAAGACATGTGTGTGTGTGCATGTGTGCATGCATGCGTGTTTGTGTGTGTGTGCGTGTATATGTATGTATATATGCATGCATGCACGTACATATGTATGTATTGAGGATATGACCATTGTCGTAGTTTTCTAGCGACACACCATATAGCATATGTTTATTATACTCTTGTGTTTATGTGTGTTCATATGTATGCATAGGAGGAGCACTGTACCAATCTAGTCTACCAGTTGCTTGGAGAAGGACTGAAGCTCTCCTCAGTCTATGACACCATGGAGGAAGCCAGAGAGAGACTGGATATAATGGTACACTAAATAAATAATATCTCTGATAGTTTTAGAATTGTGGTCTTGACCAAAACTTGTGTTTATTTGTGTTTATCTGTGCAGGATTACAGCCTAAGTCAGACAACAATGGATGATGTTTTTATCCACTTTGCCAATGAGCAGAGTGAAAATGCTGGTCTCACTTTAATGCCTTCAGGAAACTCATCATCTTTTTTCTCCAGACTGTTTTATCACTCTTTCAACAAGTCGGACACTCTGAGTCAACAACTGCCAGATGTGAATAGTATTCATGAAACTCCTCCTTAGCAATAAAGTCAACACTCACCTTTTTTTTTTACAAATAATTATTTCCCAAAATTTGATCTATGAATTGGAAAATTCAAAAGTTGGAAGAGAAAGCCCAACATGCTCATTATTCTGTAATAGATGTTCATAGTTACTTTTTATTGTAATGTTCATTGTTATTGAAATACATATTCCATTGTAATCAAAACTATCAACAAAGAAAATTCTTCCCTATGGGCAGTTTTTCTGTTGTCTTTGGCATCCTGCAGCAAAAAACTTGTTTAATTTGCTTAATGTAATATGTAGGGGGGTGGAGAGGAGGAGGAGGAGATATAGACAATTTGCTAGCCAGCTTCTTCAAATTGTTCAGAAAGAATAGATGCAAGATGAGGAACAAATCCCTTAACATGAGCTCCTTTTAAGTATAACTGACTTAGAATTTAAAAAAAGGAATATTATGTTGTTAGTGACAAGATTAAATGATAGTATCATTTTCATAATATGCAGGGTCCTGAGTTCCTACAATTATGCCCATTTTCCTCTCATGAAACCTAAGTTATAAAATCTAACAGTGTTAGATGACAGGTTAGTGCTAGACAATGGATGGTTTATTGCAACTTGTAGTAATCAAAGTGAAAGTCAACTGTCCGATATTTTTCTCTCTAAGCTTTCCACCAAAGTGCATGGATAAATCATTTCAATTTCCATTACTGCTGGCAGATGGACAAGAGAAAAAGAGTCAGATACCATTAAGAACAATCAGGCTTGCAGCATGCTGGCTAATAACAGCCCTTTCTGTGGAATAGAGTTGGGTCTTTCTTCATCAGTGGAATTACAAGTTGAAAAATATGCTGGACAGTTGAAATTTGCAATTAGCAAATTTAAGGAGAAGCTATTTCCAAAATGTATATTTGTTGTTTGAACAGAACAATTATATGATGAAAATAACTAAAACTAACTGTGCATCTTGGAACTTAAACTGTTTGAATTTGGCAACAAAGCTATTTGATGGTTATCCATAAGCTTGGCCTGAGGGAAGAATCTTCTAAGGGTTAGAGGAGACACCTGATCTATGCTGACCAGTCTGGTCTGCACACACATAAAAAAGAAGTCATTTTCTTCACAACTATACACTCCTTTAATTGTGTATCAGTTTAATGTTCACATAGGTCTATTGTGTCCTATATTGGGTCATACCTTGCATATTAGAACTGAGCAAGAAGGATAACATTCCCAAGATAAAGCTGATCACCTCCTATGTACCTCTGTAGTACCATAATCTTAGACATGCCTAATGACATGGTTTCCACATGGATGCCTTGGAAATGAAGAGATAAAGCATCAATAATATAAAATGTTTCAAAATGATTCAATTTTAACTTCGATAAAATGCAGTTATCATTCCAAAATTTCAATGTTCATTATGTTTTTGTGGGTTTAATAAATCATCAAAAATAATATCATTCCTGAATATATCTTTCCCCAAATAACTCATGAAATAAGTTTCAAATGGTCACTATTTTCTTACTACCTTTTCCATCCAATAGCAATCTCCAAGTCATTTAGATGGTCACATAACAATAGAACCAAGTGGTATGAAGTCATTAATGAAATAAATACAGCTCTTTAGTGGTTGATATAATTACCAAACTACATAATCATTATGTAAACTGGCTAATTATGTGTATTCAACTTGCATCCTTCTTTTCATGTAGCTGAGCATGGATGCATAGCAATGGAACTAGCTGGGATAGTCATTATTAATTGTTTATGAAGTTATGAAATTAGTTAGCCAGTTAAAAGTTAATCAAAGTTTGAAGTTGTCCTCCTTGAGTTCCAAAACCATCCAGGCTAGATATTTGGACATGAGGTAGAGAGCCATTTGATAGTGTCATCATCCAGGACCTGCATACTATAGACACCATTTGGTGACAAGTACTGTCATTTTTGTATAATATGGTCTGCAGTTTGATCCTCCATGCTACACTCACAGATTGATGAAGGGGCCATTCCACAATTGTGCATGGATGAGCGGAAGTGCCCAACACTGGTTCGAAGGTGGTTTACCCTCATCCACGCTGGCTTTGGCAGAGCCAATCCCAGTGGATGAGGTCCGGCATCAGGGATGAAGGAGCACAGTCTGGAGACACTGTTGTGCCATTCTGCACTCCAAGCATGATCCACCCACCATGCTACATTGATGCTTTGCTCCTCAATGGTCCTGAGGAACTGTTTTGCAGCTGGCACAAGTGTGTGCCATGAACTCAGTTACTGAGGCTGCTTGGCAGGATCTGCTAGCTCATAGTAAAGCAAATAGTCTAGCACAAGAGCCTGGCAACTAAGAGATAGCATGGCCTGCCTTCAGGGAAGCTCAGCAGGTTGGATACCTGCAAGGATGGAAAGGTTTTCCAATGGTGTGGGATGCAGGCATCCAGTCACTACGTGGAGTGTGTCATTAATTGCTGTGTTGATGATGCGGGAGTGTACACTGAGACACCAGACAGGTGCACAGTATTCTGCTGTTGAGTACACAAGGTCCAAGGCAGCAGTTCAAAGAACAGCTCCATTGGCTCCCCATCCCAATCTGGTAAGCCACTTCATAAGGCTATGTGCCAAGTTAGTTTTCTACACAGTGACTCTAGGTGTTGGTGGTATATAAGTGACCTGTCAAGTTTCATACCCAGGTATGTTGGTATTTGGGTAAGGCAGGCATTTTCCGTCAAGTGAAACATTGAGCTTATGACCTGCCTCCCTGTTTTTCAGATGAATGGCAGCAGACACTGTTTTTGACCAACTGAGCTATAGCCGCCAAGTCTGTGCTACTAGTGTCACTAGGTATTGGCTAAGAATCCTTTGACAGCCTGCAAATCTCTAGCAGAATGCACAAAAGCAAGATCGTCTGCATAAGCAAATTTCTGCGAGGCTGATGTCAACAGGTTGTAGGTGTAGATGTTATATAGAAGGAGGCCAAGGCTGATCCCTGTGGAATGCCATTTTTGAGGCATTTTAACCTGCTGCATATATGTTCCCAGTGGTGATGGTGAAGCTGTGGTTTGTGACAAGCTCCATGATCATTTTGACCATGTGCCTGTCTGGCAGCAGATGTAGAAGCTTGCAAGTGAGGCTGTGGTGCCATACGGTATCATAGGCTGCTGTGAGATCAATAAACACAGCACCGGCCTTCTTTTTCACCAAAAAGCTCTCCTCAATATCCTGTGTCAACAAAGTGACTTGATCTATGGTTGATCTCCCATGTCAGAAACCAGCTTGCTCCCTAGGGAGAAGCGGGTTGATGGTGAACTTGTCACGAGCATAGATAAGTCGCTCGAGGATCTCAAAGGGGATACACATCAAAGAGATGGGTCGATAACCCTTTGGATCCCCTGGGGGATTATTTGGCTTAAGGATTGCGACAACTTGTGCTCTTCTCAGATTTTAGGGATCTTGAGGTTGCGCAAGCAGGAAGACAGGAATTCACATGACCAGGACTTTATTTCAGAACCAGCATGGAATATTAACTTTGGGCAGATGGAATCTGGACCAGTGGCTTTCCCAAGCTTCCTGTGTTGGAGGGGAGACATGAAATCATCAGAGAGACTCAGATTGTCTGGTGTTCAGATCCTCCAGAGGTTGGACACCTCTGAGGCCACCGATTGAGCAGACTTGCAGTCTCTCACAGGAAAAATCCCATTTCTCACAACTTGTGATGCATTGAAATTTGCTGAAACAGGAGATTTTCGAAGGTGTGTCTCGACTTACCTGTCAGCCTCTTGAGGGAACTCCATGCTAAGCGACTGGAGTGTGAGAAGTCAATGGAATTGATGGCTTCATTCCATCGATCATGCCTTTGCTGGTTTAGATGAGACAGCAGTGCTGTGGCACCAATGCTTGACTTTTCCCTATTGGATGCATCCAGGAAGGCATAACAAAGACTCACACTACTTATCCCAACATGGTATGTAGTTGTTTCTGCGACTGCATGGGATGGATCTTTTGGTCACTTTTATTACGGCACTGCAGAAGCTTGATAAACCTCAATATTGGTGGTGCTAGACAATGTGAGCTCTGCATGGCTTCATTGATGAGGAGGCTGTAGTAATTCCGGTCAGCCTTTCTGAAGTTCCTTAGTTTTACCGGTTCACTCAGTGCTGGGACCACCAGTTTTGCAGCAGTGAAGAGTGAGGGTCGATGTTGAGACCGAGGGAACTTCTCAAGCACACATCTGTCAGGGAGCCTGTTGTCTGGTCTGGTGCTCACGAAGGCCAGGTCCAGATTGGTTCCAGTGCTCCAGCACCCGAAGGTGAAACTGGCTGCACCCTTTGGGTTGTGGAGCATCATTAAGTTATTATTTGCTGCCCACTCAACCAAACACTCTCCATTGGATGTATTAGCTCTGTATCCCCACTGCACATGTGGGAATTGAAATCACCAGCATATACACATGGGGATGGGAACACCAGAAGGGATGTTGCTAAAAGGTGTGAGGATGGAGGTTCGTAGACATTGATGATTTTTAGGCCAACAACATCCATGTGCAACCATTAGATCTTAGAATCTTCAGGAAACCAACTGGCTAGTGTCCAAGACAGGCCCTCATGGACAAATGTGGCTACACTGTGCTTCCTGTTAGGGATTGATACAGCTGGTGCAAAGTTTGGAATTAATCAACACAAGTGTAATGGTTCTCCTGGAGGAGGATGACGAGGGCCTTGGCTGTATGGGACAGGCATTTGACCACGCTAATCTTGTTGGCAGTTGTCCCTTCAATATTTAGCTGGTGAATTCCAATGAATTCCATTGAACTCTAGCCCATATGAATGGATTTCTCTTTTTCTTCTTTTCTCTTCTCTCCTTTATCTTTTTTTTCCCCCATCAACTTTAGTTTCTCCTCTTCATCACCTCATCAAAATGATATTGAAGGTACTTACGACCACACCACATGAAGGTAGTTGACATGTGGGTTTGGCAATGGATGTGATTTTGTTATTGCCACATTCACAGGTAGTCATTTGGCTAGCAAAAGCTAATTATTAGGACCAATCTAGCTAAAATTGGATATGTGGTTTCCAAGTAACCAGGTGATCATTATCGACCACATATGGGTGTAACAATGGATGTGGTTTGGTCATAGTAACACCCACAGAAAGTTGTTTTGGCTGAAGGCTAATTGAAGGACTACTCAAGCTGAAATTTAGCATGCAGTCTGAAGCACATAGGTAAGCATTATTAATCATGTATAGGTGTGGCAATGCATGTGGTTTTGTCATAGACACACCCATGGAAAGTTGTTTTGGCTACCAAAGATATTTAAAAGACCAACCTGGCTGAAATTTTGCATGTGTTATCCAAGTAATTGGGTGAGCAAACATTTAAGCTATACTGGCTAATATCACAAGCTGTTTTCACCAAGAGATTACAGGCTTCTTTCCTGTTTATGGAACCTAAGGAAGGTGATTACAAAAGATAATGAATTGTTTTCCATATTCACAATACTTGTCTTGCGTGGACATTTGGCAACTGCATTGCAATTAATAGTCTACAACAGAAACTAACTGAGGGATTTTATTGGATAATTAAATTAGGGGTTAATAGGGATCTTGACTGCAGTGGAAACTGATCCCTTCAATTGATATTATGGCTGTAAAACAATAATTAGGAGGCAGAGAGTGCTAAAATTCATCATACAATAGTATATTACTGAAGTTTTACGATAGAATTAGATTTGTATATCAATACTGCATTGGTATGACATGCAATATAGCATGTGCCTTTAGGAAAGATGACTGCACTGAATAAGTAGTTTATCAGATACCAGGAGATAGCATCATGAGATAGCATCCATTTTCTATATTAAATTGAAATCTTCAGGGTATTTAAAAAAAACAACAACTAATAAATCAATGAAGGTGCCTACTATAACTAAAGAGGTTTTTATGGGTATATAGCTTTATTCCTTCACTTTTCATTGATTTATTTAAGTTACATTCTAAAACACCATTCCAATTAATTTATTCTAATTAATCTAAAATAGTTTCTGTGTTAAGGAAGTGTTTGTGAATGGGTAATCCTTTTCTTCTTCAGTTTTTCTTCATTTATACCGGCAGGAAATAACATTCTTTAGTTGATCAATAAATTTATGTGTGCTAATAATCTTGCAAAAAGGTGACAGTGTGAAAACAACATGAATGCAATCATGGCAAAATAATCAGAGAAAGAAAAGTTTAAACAAAATTTTACAGGTTTAAATGGTTTTTTTTTAAATTATATATAAACTTAACATAAGAATCTAAAAAGAAAGTGCTTTCATCATACTTGAATTACTAAGTACTGTATCAATGTAAGAAAGACTAAATTCAACAATAAACAAAATCCAAATAATGTGTGCTTATGTGTGTATGTATGCCATTTAGACTGTTTGCTAGTCAAAGCTCAAAAGTCCTAAAAAATTCATGAAATTGTGTGGTCGGAGAATACCAAACGTTGGCAAGATCGGAATGGGTGAACCGCATTCCCCCTGCAGAACTGGAGTTGGAAGAATTAGGAGCAGTTGAATGGTTACTACTGTTGAGGCCTCGAAAAGGACGACTAACATGAGAATATAAGTCAATCCCAACTCCATGAGGTGGAGTGCATAAACCTCTTTGGTAAAAAGGGGGAGGACAAGCAGTGGCTGAAGTGGTCATAATATCAGCAGAGATGTGATGGTACATACTACCACCAGCAGATGGATAAACTATTCCAGGTGTAGCAGTGTGTGACAGAGAAGGTTTGGATTCCATCTGGTAAGGATGCATGGTGTGCATGTGACGCTGTTCCTGTCGTACTCCTGAAGAGGCTCCACCCCCTCCAACTGCATTAGTGATTGTATTATCAGCAGAGATGTGATGGTACATGCTACCACCAGCAGATGAATCAACTATTCCAGGTGTATCACTGTGTGACAGAGGTTTGGCTTCCATCTGGTAAGGATGTGTGACCAGGCCCATCGCACTAGGAGACATCTGGAGATGGGCCTGAGACACACCTCCGCCAGATTGTTGTTGCTGTTGAATGCGAGCTTGAGGGACCACTTCAGCTTGGGCTTGAGTCTGGGCCTGCATGGCCTGCGAGTATGCTTGAGACTGAGCCTGTTGTTGCAACTGAGCCTGTTGCTGCACTTCAAGCTGCTGTTTCTGCACTTGAGTCTGTGTTTGATTAACTCCTGCTGCATTATGAGCTGGTGAACAGGGCAGCAAAAGATCCATGAGAGATAACCCTCCCTCACTGACCTGCCTACCCAATGTGCCATCTGTGACACTCTCCTCTTGCTCCATGGATGGACATAACTGGGTGGCTCCAGATCCATTCTGGTGGTGTCCCTCACTGGAGGGAAAGGAAGGACCAGTGGTGTGCGAAGCAGTAGCAGTCTGTGAGAGGGAATTTATGCAGTTACTAGAATGTTCATCCCAGTGAGCTACCTGGCACTCTTCACTACAATAATTGGCATTGCAGCAGCAATTGTATGATGCCTCCTTCCAGCAGTTTGAACACTATTGAAAGAAAAGAGGGGGGAAAATAAGTAAGACTTAAATGGACTGCCAAACAATGAGAATTGAAGGAGAAAAATGGAAGGAGGAACAGTGCTGTAAGGTTGGTCACCATGTAGAAAAGGATAGAAGTGACAAGTAAATATTTGTCAAATGGAGAGAGAGTTAGAATATTTAATATTTGACTACGATATTGTGCATTTTAGTTTTCTGTCAACTGTTGATAAATAAAACAACAAGAACAACCACAACAACAAAGATTTATAAGAATAATTAGAGGATAATAAATTAATCTATAATTAAAAATAGAATTAGTTGGATAAAAATCTAATAAAATTGAATAGAATGAAAGATAATATGAAAAAAAATTGATTTCTTTAAAGTAGAATAATTAGATAAATTAGAACAATTGAATAGAATAAAATGATGGAATAAATTAGATTAAAAGATTATATAATAAATTAAAATGATGTAATTTATAACAATATGGGAATGTTAATATTTGTAAGTTTGTGTATTGTCAAAGATAAACCAAACAGTGTGTAAACAATGACTGGGCCTTTGTGAGACAGGGCTAGGGCTAGGGCTAGGGCTAGGGCTAGGGCTAGGGCTAGGGCTAGGGCTAGGGCTAGGGCTAACTGAAGCTGGGGAGTGTTTTAGGGTGAGTTCCATTCCCTCTAACCAACCATGCCAGAGCTAGAGGGTATAGCAAATTTGGACTAGTCTGAGGTCAGTTAATCTGCAGCAATTATATCCTTCACCTCACATATAATCCCAGCAACTTACTAGCAAATGTTTGCAATAAAACCAAGCTATCTAGAAACACACCTAGGGTAAAGCAAGCACACGGTGTATGTTAATGAGAGATCTCTGAAGACTGTGATAAATGGCTCCATCAGACAAGGAAAGGAAGCACAGAGTACAAAAAAACAACAACAAAAAAAAAACACAGTGGGGCAAGGTATCCAAATGTGTTGCCTTCGGAACAATCCTAACCACACAGTAAAGTTAATATAATTATTCTGCTTTCAAAACCACATTAATCTTGCCTTGAGATTTACTACACAAGTGCAATGGAAAGGATAAAGTCTAAGATACCGCAACAAAGGCAGGCACATCTTCAGATGGACAGGGCAACACAAGCCGCAAAGAAATTAGCAGAGATAACAGGTAGCCTTGATACATTTTTCTACTGCCTGATTGTCTTCAAAATAGTATCTACTGACCTTTGGGTGAGTACACAAGTTAAGCAGCAAGGACAGGGGACAAAACCACTCAGTAGAGGCAAGCACATTTCCATCATTCCAAAGAAATGGGAACCTCACAGACATCTCAACAACAGAAGAGTCAACTACACAACACAACAGTCACCTTCACCAACTATTGGGTCCCTTCCATACCAGGCAACTGACACAGGTTGCTAGAAATTCTCTACAAATACCTGACATTACATTAAAATTATAAATCCAACATTGACTATTCCTTCCCTGTCAATATCAGCTTAATATCCACCACATGCCCTCAATACTTTGCAAAGAAATGGCATGATGAAGCTAGCAGTATCTGCCACCTAAAATAGAGGCAGTTACTCTTCGTGAGACAGGTCTCAGCCAGTATATAATAATATTAAGTAGAATGAAGTATAAAATGAAATAAAACATAACAACTAAATGTAATAAAATAAATCAAATAAATATATATGATAAATAATATAATGAAATAATTTTTTTTAAAAGAATGCAAAAAAAGTATATGCACCAAAATAAAACAAAATGAGCAAAATAAGTGACAAGGTGAGGTGATTGAGTAAGGCAATTTGGAATAAAAATGATTAAGTCATTGCTGTAATGGCATGGTAGCAAAGAAAGGTGGAAGTGGTGAGTAGGTATGCACATAAAGTGAAGGCTGATATTATGCAAAAACCTGTTGACAAACTAATATCGAACCAAAAAGTAAATGGCCTTACCCATTTCTTTTTTTTAGTCTCTGCCACTGCAAGTTCGTTCTCCTTCTTTAATTGCTTTTTCATTTCGTTCACTACCTTCTCTAGTTCAAGAGCAGCTGATACTCGAATCTAAGAACCAGTCACAAGGTATTAAGAATTAATATCAGCTGCAATAAAAATCACTTTTATAGCTATAATCACCAATTCCAACGATTGCTCCATTTCGTCCATCAAACTCTTCTTGAGCTGCTTGTAGAAATTGCTCGAGTTGCACACAGGCCAGCAATGGTGAGTCTGTTGTTGAAGCTGTTCTGTACTCATATTGTTGCATTTGGTTTCAAAGGTTGAGACCATCTCCACCACTTCATTCTTGATGGAGGACATAATCTTGGGAGAATGAGAATTATTAATATGATCTTAAATATGAGGACATGAAACCATCCTTAAAAGATCTGCTTCCCTCGTCAATAAAACACTTCATTCCATCTTCATCAACCACTCGTCCTACTTCACCCACCAATGTTCTATTTCCTCTATAACAGCATTAAATGGCAATAGTTTAAATGCTTCATTATTCATGGCTCTTTGTCATTCCTTAACTTGGACAATTACCCTTGGTTTTATTCATTTTTTAAAAGTTACCTTTTTACACTTCCACCCCACTATCATCCTGTCTAGCTTTGCCTCTCACACCCACAACTCTCTCTCTAACATACATAAGCACACTCCATTTCACTCACACACAAATGAAAATCCACACACATCCCTCTCTTTCTGATACAAATACACACTAACAAACTAAATAGGAAGTTCTACCTTCTTCACAAAATAGTTATCATCCATGACTTCTGAAGGGCCACCTCTAAGGCTTACTCCAGTCAGGTTTGCACTTCCACTTGTTGCACGTATGGCTTCTATGTTTTTGCCATACTTATTTAGCTCCAATATTGAGTTATTCCATTGATTTATCTTTGTATTGGGTTTAGGAAAGTAACCGCTAAGGGCTTGGATGACGCATTTGGGTAGGCAAAATCTAAAAATAGGATACCAGATAAAATAATGGTCAATTCTGTATAATTTTTTACTGATCTGTTTCATTGCTTTCATTCAAATTCAACTTTTTATACCTTTCATGTTTCCCAAAGAACTGCACATTGCACTCATCCGTAGCTTCGTTGGTGTACAGTAGCTTAAAATAGAGAGAAGGTTGGGGTGAATTAAAGTGGTTACAGTCCAGCGGAATGAAATTGTATTGCATAGAGTTAGATGTGGAAATGGAATAATATCATAAATGGATTGTACAAGCAGAAGAGTATTGAATAAATTTGAAGTAGACTAGGCTTACTTTGGCAGGCCAGAGAGGGTATCCCTTGGCTTTAGCCAGAACCACTGGATGTGGAGGGTTCTGGAGGGGAAGGAGAAGATGTAGGGAGAAGAAGCACTTTTTTAAAATTGTAAGATTGGTTAAATTAACATTGATAATTTTGTAATTACACAAGGAATGCAGAACCAATCCGAAGGTTCTTGGATGGTCAGGAGATAGCATCCAGGACAAAGCTCAATTGCCTTCTTCTGTGCAGACATTAACAGCAGCAACAAGAAGACATAAAAAAAACAAAATTGAAATATTATTCCAACCCCCCCCCCCCCCTCGAACAGTCCCCAGTATTGTGCTTACTTCCTCCCTGCAGACCTTCATGATTTTCTTGGCTATCTTGGTCAGATAATGTTTACCTGCGATAAAAAGGACGAGAAGGAAAACAGCACAACACCAAACCACAACTCTTGTCACAATTATATGAAGAAGTTTGGCATGCCATCTGAATCATAAAGTAACCTTATTTTTAAAAAAATAACATTCTGTGGCTATCTAATATACTAATTTGGATTAGATGGCAGGCTTAGCATGAGCAAATGTTTTACTTCCATTAAAAATAAAGCAGTTATGAAGAATCCATCCTGTGTCGTGGATGAATTCATGAGTGGACTGCCCCGCTTTCTGTTTTACAAAACAAGATAAACAATGGCTAGTTTATAACACATTTTCCCACTCCATTAGGATGTGCTGTGCACTATGTACATTCACCAAACAGTCACTCGCAAAGAATGAAAAGGCTATGCAATTTGACCAAGGAATATTATTACTTACAAATTAGGGGAAACCCGCCCTACTGGTAGTTTTTCTAATGTAATCACAAAATTGTCTTTATTACTTGATATATTATGTAGGAATTTATTATACATTATATCATTATATATTTATTATTTGATATATTATAATAGTAGGATGGGATAGTGTTAATATATATATATATTTTAAAAGTAAAAAAGGAAATGGAATAAAGAAGGGTAAAATGGAAAAAATATAGTGGGAATGAGCCCAGTCCAGGATACAAACCTCCGACTTTAAGCTTGGGAAACCTGTGCCTTAATCGATTGGTCATGGTTTCCTAGACTTTTTTTTCCCCTTTTTTTTCTCAAAGAGCATTCCTCAAGATGAAACTCAATGTATGCACTCACATTGCTACCCTAAATAGACTTTAAAATTTTTGAGGCCATTTGAACTCCCGTTAGGCAGTAGTATTACTTATAAGCAGACAGATGCTCGCAAACTATAAATAGTAGGAGATACTTCTTCAAGCTTCTCAAAATTAGGTGCTGCAGGGCCTAAATTTAGAAAACACACATTTAGTACCTGGTTTTACAATGCCAAACACTTGAGGAATGCTCTTTGAGAAAAAAAAGGGGAAAAAATTGTCAAGGAAACCATGACCGATCGATTAGAGTCAGTGACAATGATTTCTTTTCTTACTGGTCATTACTGCAGAGAGAATAAAGGGCAGCTGTAAACGGTTTCAAACTCTGCTTTTGAAAAATGAGTAGATAAGGCTCAATAATTATACTAATGTTTTTTCTGTTCTAGCTGATTTGCATTACTCTATAACCTTACTGTCAGGGAACAGTAACTGAAAGTTCCAGCATGATCAGCAGAAGGTATTAGAAGGTTGTGTTCCAACAAAAGCATGTAAACTTAACTTCAGCTTTTACCATTTGCGCAGTCAAGCTATCCTTTTCAGAACCAAACTCTGACTTAACTTAGTATTATAGTCAACATCTTTGGACTTCAGCAAGTGCATTTGCCCATTAATGTGCTGCTGCACATTTCTGTAACCTTGATGACTAACTGTCAGTGCTTTGTGACATATTTTACATACAGTAAGCTTCATCTGTAGCACTACCAGAGAGGTGGATGATGAATGAATGTTTTTTTGTCCAATGAAGTTGAAATAACATCTGGAATGCTCAGTTCTTGGACTCTTCCTCCTTGGAGAGTTGGAAGAGATGTCATCTTTCTTTATCATCAAGAAGACTTCTTTCTTCAATTTTAGTACTGACTCAGAGGATCTTGAACTCCAACCAGAGGAAGAAAACAGTGGTTTGTCAGCCATTTGACATAAATTGTGAAATAGTGTGCACAGTTCAACCACAATCAGGGTTATAGGAGGATTGTATTTTAAGATGATATTATTATAGCAGTGGAATAGGAACCAAATTCATGTGGGGTAGAGGGGGCGGGGGTGGGCTCGCAGTATATTCAGTGGACTCAGCAACCAGTACGTTCTAAAATTTATAGCGACATTTAGTGATATGAAAGTAAAGCTAAATAGAATCTGGGGACTATAGTCACTTTTTAGTATGCCAGCAAAATGTGTTCCGACGTCTCAGATACTTGAACATGTGCAAGCATTATCACTTTTCTTTTATTCACAAGACAAATCACATTGCAGTATGAAGTCATTTTTACATTCTAAAGTAAACAGCCATACTCATATAAATGTTTCTATCTGATTGTTGGTAATCTAACTGATAAGCTCTGCTTTCCACTGATTGCTGGCAATCTACCTTTTAGCATTACATTATGCTCCAAACTATTCTGGACATTCTAAAAAATCAATGGGTAAGCCATGCTCTCCACATTACACAATGTTTCCAAATAATTCTGGCCTTTAAAAAAATTAACGGCCAATGCTGGTTGCATGCTTACTTAAGACCTGCTATTATTCGAACTAGCAGAAAACCCTCCCTATGGGCAGTTTTTAAGTTGGCTACTTGCAGTAATAAACAATTTTAGCTGGCCTTATGTATCAAATAAGGATAATTGACATTATTCTCATTAATCAAACAAACATGATACAACTAATAAACTGCCAAGTTCTTGTGATAGTTAGTCCTTAATGTCACCAAACAACGCCCATCAACAAAAAATCACACCTACAGCCACCTGATCTGAATGATATTTACGTGAGGACGTGCAGTGAAGTGCCTTAAACAATCTCAGAACTGAAAGTTTCGTGAAGATCCCTACAGCAGTTTGGGAGGAGTTATAGTCCACACATACAGACGGACAGACAGATAGATAGACAGACAGACACGTAGACAAAGGAATTGTGAATTATAGTAAGATGAAGCCACAAGGTGTGGAAACTGTGTTTTGAGTGGCTTAACCATGTTTCGTGATGATGTTTACCCTGGCAACACCAATCCATGTGCAAGTGCTCCCGGAAGAAATTGTGTTTTTACATACAAACATTAGAACCTCACTCTTCCACTTCTAACCCACTGTTTTCACCCTTGAGAATAGCTAGTTAGCTGGTTTAGAGAACAACAGATTTTATCTGCTATACTGGATTCCTGTATTAAGCTGCATACAACAGCAGCAGTTTAAAAATTATGGTGGCTATAAATGGTGGATCCGAACAAGGATTGGTCATTATTTAAATATGATTTTCAAATTGTTTGTTTGTTGCTTTTTTTTTCTCCATCTCCTTCCAGATGCTCGGGCATACAGAGTTCAAATTTTAATGGGTTGATAATTGTCACCCAAGGATGGTTTTAGGTTAGGTTTGGCGAAAATTGAACAAACATCCTTTCTGTAGGGATGGTTTTTTTATTTTATCAAACCCTCGTTAGGTGATCTTAATTTTGAGCATGAGTAATCACCAAGCTGCATTATGACCACTAGTAATTACAATTGTGTAAACACTCCAAGTGAGATTAGAAAAATTGTGCCTAAACTCTCCTTTCCCTTTCTTCCTTTTAAACACTGAGAAAAAATGTCTGGATGTAAATAGCATAGGAAAAAGTTGAGAAAGAAGAAAGTAAGTGGTGGAAATGAGGGGGGAGGGATAGAAATGTGAAGTATGGGAGAGAGAAGAAAAAATAGGTTGAAAAAATAAATAAAAGTTTTTATTGAGCATTGAACTGTGGACATTGGAATCTTTAGGCTAACTATTAACTGCTGAGATCGTGTTAAATTGAAAAAGATAATGAGAAAAGAATGAAATACTGAAATTCTGATAAATTCAACAATTGACCAAACTATGGGATAAGTTTAGAAAATACAATTACACTATCTGGCAGACAGACAAAAAGTTTTAGTAACTTATTGGGGGGGCCTGGTCCCTTGTTCAAACATTGGTCGAGCCAGTGCCCTCCCCCCTGGCACTCACTTCTTCTCCAGTCATCAGTGTACACTAGACAACTATGTGAAGAGGGGCTATTATTAGAGAAGTTTACTATTGGAGTGGCTACTATTGGAAGGGATTACTATTAGAGGATCAGAAAGTAATGACTATTGTGCAAACTCTTATAAAATACAACACATATTCTGACCTCAATGATTTTCCCTAAATGCATAGGGAATAAGATTTTCTTCTTGTACAATGCTTCCATATCCTGTGACACAGGTATCTGAAAAATGTCCGTCTGTACAAAACAGAAGAAGAAATATAAAGGGCAACAACATTAATCAGTGGAGCATAATTACCCCAGGAAACATCATCCTGCCCACTGCCAAGAGAAGGAGTTCCTTCAAGTTTGGTGGACTAGAGCGCTTGGTCTTGTGGGCAATATTCTGTATGAACAAGTGATACACAATCACATCAATTGAACACATAAAGGAGAAGTTCAGTAGCATGCTCTATAACAAGTTGCTTTTAGAAGGTTGACATGCAGGTTTGCTTCACAGTATTAACTCTTATTGTTTGATGCTGACCCTGGCATAAACCCGTGTTCTACATATTTTCCATGTGCTCTTAGTGTTTATGAGGGTTAACCCAGTGATATGGACATGGGCCTAGCCTATTTTATCTGATATATTGTGAACCAGTATTTAGCCATATTGGGTATGCCAATCAAACTGCTTGCAAAAACTATCTCTATCATTGAATGCCCACACTATTTAATCTCTCACTATTATATAACATAGATATTATTATGTAATATTCTACTTAAATTTCACATATCAATGACTAACTAATTTACTATATTGCTCTTTACTTCATTAACACTACTTGCAAACAATTATATCACTAGGAAAAAAAAAAGTCCCACCCTGCTGGTCAACCTCTGGTCTTCTGCAGTAATATACATGTTCAGTTCACTATATGTAACTTGTAGGGATTGTTGACACTAACCCCATTAATCAAACAAATATGATAGAATTAATAGACATGCCAAATTTCATTAAACTTGGTCATTTGTTACAGTATTCTATGTCTACAAACCACACTCATTGACAAAATGACACCCATAACCACCCTATCTGAACGAAACTTTCGTGAGAATTGGCAGTGAAGTGCCCTTGAGTCATCCTAATTGGCCTAGATATTTTCAAATTCTTGTAACTTAGACAGAGAGGGCTCAATTTCGCTCCCCAAAGAATTTTTCTTTTCAAAGGAGGGGGATGGGGGAAGTTCAGATGAGTCCACAAAATGATAAGTCAAACTGAGTAAGTTTGTAACTACAGGAGGCCAAATGCAAACTAAAAAACCATCTCTAGGGTGGTTATTTTCCTAGTAATAATAATAAATAGACTAGCAGAGTGTCCAAATGATGCCTACCCGATTAAAAAGCCAAGGATGGCCCAATGCTAAGGGTGTAAGAATTTATTGATAGATTAGGTGGGACTAATTTCATAACCATGCTGTATCTGGCCCCATTTGAACCCCTTTGGTAATGCCTATTGCAGTGAAAAAGTAAAGGTAATAAGAAATTAGTCTTCCTTGTCCAAATCTTATTCCAGTCAGCCAAGCAGTTAACACAACAACAACAACAACAACAACAACAACAACAACAACAACAACAACAACAACAAAAATGACAACTATAACAAAGAGATAGCTGGGGGGGGGGGGGGGGAATACTGTAATTCTAATTGTTATCATTTAAAAACAATCCCCCACAGACCTCAACTGGGTAATCCAAATTTATCCCAATGGAGCTAGTGAGTACATGAAATAGAAAATACTGATGGATAAGCCAAGAACTGCAATTGCATATTTTATTATGTAAGAATCACCACATCCCACTCTAAGAGCTCATGCCAAATATCATCTCAATCAGACCTGCATTCTCTAAATCGAAAGGATAGATTGATATACAAAGATTCTTTAATTCTAAATTTAATCATATAAAATCCAACACCCACACTCCCCTAGTTCTCATGCCAAATTTTATCCCAGTAAGAACATTGGTTCTCTCAATCCATGTGGTTGTGCACAAATAGAAAAGATAGACAGATAGACTAAAATATGGCAATTCAAAATACAATTATCTAATAAGCATTCCACACCATCCCAAATGCTACTGCCAGATTTCATCCTCATCGGCCTAGTGGTTCTCTCAATTAAAGTGACTATGTAATGATAGAAAACAGATAGATAAATAGACTAAAAATACACCAATTCAAAATTTAATAATGTAATAACCATTCCATACCCACCCAAAGTGCTCATGCCAAATTTCATCCTACTTGGTCCATTGATTCTCTCAATCCTAGTTGTTATGCACAAATAGAAAAAGATAGATAGATAGACAAAAATATTGCAATTCAAAATGTAGTTATCTAATAACCATTCCACTCCCATCCCAAATGCCCATGATAAATTTTACACTAATCAGCCTAGTGGTTTTCTCAATTACAGTGATCATATACAAATAGACAATAAGGTAGATATTCTAAAAGTACACCAATTCAAAATTTAAATATGTAATAATCATCATACATGCATCCCATGTGCCCATATAAATTTCATGCCAATTTGTCCATCGGTTTTCTCACAGTGGTTATTCACAAATACAAAAAAGATAGATAGATAGACTAAAAAATAGAATTATTTAAAGTTTAATTATCATATTAATCATCCCACATCCACTCCAAGTACTCTTGCCAAAATTCATCCCAATTGGCACAGCGGATTTCTAATCCTGTGACGCAGATAGACAGAACTAAGCTTATATATATATATATATATATATATATATATATATATAGAAACAGAAACAGAGAGTGCCCAAGTGATGCCATCCTGATGCAAATATTGGAAGAGTTTACTTATAGATTAGGTGGGCAAGTCCATGATCATGCTGGGTGTGTCCCCATTGGACACCCTTTGGTAACACCCTTGCAGTGGAAAAGGAAGATAAAAGAAAGGAAGCCTTCCTTATCCAAATTAATTCCTGTTTGCCAAGGATTAAACACAAAAAGAAAAAGAGAGTTAGGCAAAAACTGCTCTAATTTAAAAGTTATTATCTCAAAACAACCCCCCCCACAGACTCAAAAAAAAAACTATGCATGCCAAATTTTATCTCAACTGTCCCAGTGGTTACATGCAAATAGAAAAAGTGAGATAGATAGGCAAAATATTGCAATTGCACTTTTTATTTTGTAAGAATCAACTCCACCCACTTTAACAATTATGCCAAATTTCATCTCAATCAGACTTGTGGTTCTCTAAATCACAGCAGTTATGCATAAATGGAAGAAGATACATTGATAGACTAAAAAATAGTAAAATAGAGAAAGGGAGACAAAAATGTGGCTATTTAAAAATTATTCATGTAACTATCATATTACACCCACCCCAAGTTTCTGTGCCAAATTTCATCCTAATTGGCCCAATGGTTCTCTTCAGTTATGCACAAATAGACAAAAAAGATGGAGAGATAGATAGGCTAAAAATATAGTAATTCAAACTTTAATTATGTACTGACCATCACACACCCACCCCAAATGCTCATGCCAAATTTCATTCCAACTGGCCTTTCAGTTCTTTCAATCCCAGTAGTTATGCACAAGTAGAAAAAGATTGATAGATAGATAGACTAAGAATAAAACAATTCAAAATTTTATTGTGTAATAACCATCCCATATCCACCCAAAATGCTCATGCAAAATTTTATCCCAATAGGTACAGCGGTTCTTCAAATACCAGTGGTGATGCACAAATAGAAAAAGATAGAGAGATAGACAAAAAATTCAAGAATTAGAATTTTAATTGTGTAATTACCATCTCATACTCTCCCCAAGTGCTTATGCGAAATTTCATATCAATTGACTCATTGGTTCTCTCACAGTAGTTATGCAAAAACAGAAAAAGAAGGATAGATGACGAAAATATAGTAATTCAAAATTTAACTATGCATTAATCATCACACACCCACCCCACAATCTCATGCCAAATTTCATTCCAATCGGCAAGGTGGCTTTCAAAATCCTGTGACACAGACAGACAAACATAACTATATATATATGTATATATATGTGTGTTTGTATAATATATATATATATATATATATATATATATATATATATATATATATATATATATATGTACTAGTAAGCTTGTTGCATCTTTGCTGCATTGTATATTGGTGCAGTTGTCTTAAAGTGGTATAAGTAACTAAAGCCAGATCTGTTGGTAGCAGCTTGAATGAATATGTCTTGTTGGCATTCATATTTTTACACTAATGTTTGTTGGCCAAACAACAACCATAACTGCAAACACAGGAGCGTAACAACATTCACAGTCACACTGAGACCACATGCCAAATTTCAACCTGATTTGTCCAGCATGTGACCGGAAAGTGTGTCACTCTCCTGTTGGTGTGGCTGTGTGCACTTTGGGGGTTAAATTAAATCTTGTTCCACTTTATTGCTCTTCTTGACCAATCTGACTGTCTCCATTAATATTTTATGGGTGTGATTAGACACACTCACAGTTAAAGGAGGTTATTTATACTTTTGTGGTCATATGGAGACCGAATACCAAGTTCAGTGTAATTGGTTCTTGTATGGGTGTGGCCATGACAAAACCACAGACATTTCCACACCTATATGCAGTTCATGATGCTCACTTGGAGACCACATACCAAAATTTTAGCCTGATTGGTCCTTTAATTAGCTTTAGCAGGCAAAACATCTTCCCATGAGGGTAGCTATGACAAAACCACACGTACATGTAGTTGGTAATATTCACCTAAGTACTTGTAGACCACATGCCAAATTTAGCCTGATTGGTCCTTTAACATTTTCAAAACTCATAGAGCACTGAATGACCTCACCCTGATAGCTTTTGTTGTTGAGAAACCTAGATTAACTCTACCAGCTGAATCATCACGGAATAAAACTGCATTCACACTCACTGAGAGACTACAGAAATTTGCATACCTTTAATAATTCTTTAAAGGTTTTCCCTCCTCAGTTTTGAGTTAACTGGGATAAGGTTATAATGTAGAACATGCCTCTGAGTTGTCAGACCTTGATAATCCAAGTCATCAGCGTAGGGTGTAAAAACATCAAGTAATTTATCCAGATCATCACGAGTATTGCAAAGCAGACTTTTTACTTTCAAAAGTCTTTGTACCCATCTTGATCAAATCCTAAATTGATAGCTGGGATATTATGATCAATCATTTTATAGTAGATCATAAGTCTATGTAATCCACAAATGATCCCTATTCAATGAGGATATGAATTGATGCATGTTGGCACTCTGTATTTTCTTGGTAGTGTTGGGGGAAATTTTTCCCACTCTAATTTTTCCCCTTTCGCTTCAGTTTCTGTCAAAAATAGGTAAAAAAAGTTCTTCCTAGGATGAAAATCTTATGGAAAAGCATTGTTAACACAGATATTCTCTCTCTAGCTGTAGCTTGCAAGAACAGTGGCAATTGGAATGGAGCTGTTTTTGGTAAGGATCTTGATTCTTTCTGCAGCCTTATACCTTCCTCAGAAACTTGAAGGCATTCTCTTCCAGTGTCATCATCTTCTGCATGGACAGCTGGTTATGGTCCAACCTTGTCTGGAATCCCGGACTCCTGCTGAATATTCACTATCTTTTGAAAGTTTCGGCAATGAAGATGGCAATATAACACAATAATAAGTAATTTGATGTTCAATTTTTAAGGCTTTTTAATAGAAAATTTAAATTCCTTTTTTCCCCACCAGGGTTAATAGCTTCGAAAAAAAATTTTGTCTTCAAAGTATCATCAATATCCATTCAGCTATTTGGCTGTCCATTTATAACACACATGCATGTGTAATTTCTTAGATTACTACAATAAGGTGAGAAAAACAATAGCTACTCTTCTTAACTATTTATTTCTTGACAAAAAAAAAGATCAGCAAAACCACTTTGTTTCTCGAACTCACTTGTGTTATATTTACAAGCCAAGTAGTGAATTGCTTGTTTTGTTTTAACTCTGTGTGTGTGTGCGCGCGCAGGTCGGCTGGGTAGGTTGGTGGGTGCATGCATGTGTGTGTAGTGCTACTATAGCATCATCATTCCTCACATGAATTCAATTAGTTTGTTTACTAGAGGTACAACCAAAGCTCTGTCTTCCTATCACAGACCGGCCTTATCATTTCAAACATTAAGTAAAATTAACAAGTTTGCAACTGCATGAGGACAGAAGGCCAACCTACAAACTGTTCATGGGATATATCAATTTCATCTCAGCCATTTCCCACTGAGGATAGACAGACAAACTGTAACATTAAATTGTAAAAGCCTGAACTTGAATAAATTAACCCTACCTCGCAAACACAGCAGATCCAGTCTTCCTCATCTCTGGAGTTCTGGGGTCCTGAGCACCGGAGGTGGAAGGCCCTGGGGCACCTGTCACAATGAAGCAAAATTCCTTCTTTATGACACACCCAGCAGTAAGAGTCACTCTTAGGCATATCCTGGAAGGTAATAAAACACAAAAATGTGGTAGACACAATACCAAGTGATACTCACTGATGTTAAATAGAATTGTTGGTATTTAAAGAAAAGATACAAGATATAACTAAAACTAAGGGAAAAATCTATTAATAAGACCAGAGGGGGCAGAAGCATCTGGAAGATAGAGGAGTTACATGATGCTAGTATGTAGTGACTTTATAGTTCCGGGCAAGACACTAATTCAAGGGTGGCACTAGCTGAGTACCCAGAGTGGAGACTACATAGCTCCACTAGTGGATTGTGAACATGCTACAGAAGTGTGATATATGGTACTTAATAATCACAAAACTTGTTAAATATCTATATATATTACATGCTTATCCATTCATATAAAACTCACAGTCAGTTTGTATCTACCTATATGGCTAATGTGCTGCCAAATAGTTTGACCTAGAGACCTGAAACTTGGCATGCATTAGCAGAGTACCCTGGGTGGATACCAGGTATCTCCATTAGTTGATTGTAAACACACTACATATGCGTGGTATTTGGTACTTCATAATCACAAAACTTGTTAAAAATCTGTACATTTTTCATTCTAATCTATCTATCTATCTATCTATCTATCTATCTATCTATCTATCTATCTATCTATCTATCTATCTATCTATCTATCTATCTATCTATCTATCTATCTATCTATGACTCATTGTCAATCACATCAATGTTTGTACTTACTTTAGCTAGCAATTACGTGTCCACCAGAATATTACTCAAATGTAATATCCTCGAGTGCATTGTATAAAAAGATCAAATAATTATTTAAATCAATCTTATGTTTGTAGTGAATATCTATCATATTAGATGATGTAAGCCTCTCCTCATCATTGCACAGTGCACACAGTTGCAAAGTTGGCAGATATTTTTGGCATTATACTCACATTCACATGTGGTCACATGGATAGTCCTAGCAATTATTAATCTAAAAATATATTTGGGAATATTAGTTCATATCATATAGTCATAGTATCAAAGCAAGACGAAGAGGTGATATCTCCATCAGGGTTGTATGTAAAAGTGTGTTATCACAAGGTAAAATTTGATCAAAATATTTCAGGTGAGGGTTGGTCATCATAATACAACTTTATTAAATTAATTCTTCTAAAGAAAACTTCAAAAGAGATAATTAGAACTTAGTGTAATTTGACCATCTTTTAGACCAGGGATAAACTCGTTGCACCCACCCATTCTTCAATTTATTGGGGCCTCAGGCCCCCAGACTCCGGTCCTGGAATTTTAATGCTTCCCAAGATTACTATGCTTGATAAAAAAAAAAGTATTCATACTTTAAGAGGTGTTGGGTTGGGGGGGGGAGGGGCTCTTCCCTTCACTTGTTAAAGTTGTGGGGGCTAGAGTCCCTTAAGTGTGCCCCCACCTTCCTCCATGCCTGCGTTGCTCTGAAGTCTTGAGAAAATATTGCACTCTCCCAGGGTACCTTGCACCTAATCCTTCAGATTTAGCCACTCCGCAGCTCTTTGCAGTTGCTATCTTGCTAGGTGCCAATGTGCTCCAATTACTCCTGGACTTACCATCAGAATACAGACTCCTGACTCAAGGAATGTTGAAGTATGTTTAAGTAGCATATCACTTTCATTGAGTTTTTACTGCAGATGTCCTTGTGCCATCATTGAAGAGTTACACCCCCAGAGTAGGTAACTTTTTGAAACTAAGTTTTCTTCGTGAACATTGGACCAAAGTTAAAAAAAAAAATTATACTAGGTTAATCATCAAGGACAACAAGATTAAACTATAAAATGATTAATTCTCTTCTCCAGTTTAGTTACTCTCATCACTACACCCATCCTCACACCCAATTTCATCTACTTCCACCTCAGGAAGTACTCTTTCAATTTTTGAACGCATTTAGCATTATAGAATGATGGACGAATGGACATACGTATTATTTCTATATATAATCTAAGTTTAGCTAGTGGAATTGCTCCACTCGTCAAATTGGGACTTGTGAGATAGCCATATTTAAGCCTCTGCTTTATAAATGAAGAACAGAGAATACAAAATCCCCTATCAAATCAAAGCACCTGTTACAACCCATATTATTTTTCTTAGGGAAAGGAAAGGTATCAGAAGGGTGAAAAATGTTTTATTGTCTATAGATTTGATAGTTATCTAAAGAATGAACCACACTAGCTAATTAGCTAAGTCAGTAATGGACATATAGATCCTAATGAAAAAAATAATATCATAAATTCCTTGAGTTGAACTACAGGGGGATCTTAAGCTTTCAGTACCATAATCAGGTCGATTAGTAAGACCTGTCCTCCTGTAAGATGTGTCTTCCTGTAGGACAAATCATCTTGTAAGATATGCCATCCTTAAAAAAAAATACTCCTGCAAGACATGTAGGCCTGCTAGGCATGGCCTCCTATAAGGCATACCCTCAAGTAAGACATGTCCTCCTGTAAAACATCTTCCAGTAAGACACATCATCCTGTAAGATGTCATCCTGAAGACATACACTCCTGCAAGACACGTCCCATAATACATGTCCTCCTCCTACAAAGCATGACCTCCCTTAAGATAAATGTTGCTGTAATACATGTCATCCTGAAAGACATGTACTCCAGAAAGATATGTCCTTCAACAAGATATGTAGTCCTCTAAGATAATTTGGTGACCAAAGCCTACCAAAGGTGGGCCTATCAAGCAATTCGGCCAAAGGCCAAAATTGTCTGTTAGTATGTATTAATTGAGAATGTATTATTAGTATGTCAATTATATTAGCAGATTTAATTCTAAAAGTAAACATGCACAATGTAACTACATAGCTACACATATTCGCATATTTCTCTACAAACCTGTTCTTCAAAACGATCAGGACCTGTCTCTTCCAGCTTTACACTCAGTTCAGGCTGCATGCCAGCACTAACATACACACACACACACACACACACACACACACACACACACACACACACACACACACACACACACACACACACACACAGATCACTGCAACTACTCTCTCTCTCTCCTAACTCAAGAATTTAGCAGTTGGGTGGAACCAACCCAGCTTCACATGGAGCTTGGGTGGTAAGGATGTTCTGCACAACAATTGGTTGCCATAAGGACTGTAGCTATATATAGATATACATTTGGTTATATATATATATATATATATTATCTTTAGCACCAGATGGTGTAAATTGATAAAGCAATCAGTACCTCTAATAAAGCTTTTGGCAACAATAACCACTGAACAAATTTGGAGTGGGGGTCTACCTCTACAAACCACACTTGTGAATAGCACTTTCTAGGTTAACAGGCCTAGAAATGACAAGGCCCAAACATGCAAAAAGGTCCCATTGCGTAAAGATCAAATTTGGTTTTCTTACTGAACATGGACAGACTACGCTACTTTGTAAAATAAAGCTGATAATAAAGTCATTTTTCATTTTAAATTAGTTTTTCATGGTTGAAAAAGACAGGTTTTGAAATAATTTATAAATGAAATAAATGGCAATTGGAGTATTTTAATCAGGCAAATTTCATACACAGCCTATGACTCCTGCAGTCCCAAGGGAGTTATCCTTAAAAAGTGTCTGAACAGAAATTGATACTTCAGGACTAAAATGAAAACAAAGAAGAAATTCACTACATCTAATGAGAAATAGAGCACCATGAATTTTTAATGCCTCAATCTACTCATAAATAATTGTGTGTTGGTGGGCAATTACTGGATTAACCTAACATATTAGTTGCTTAAAATTGGATTCTTCCTTTATTTTTCACAAGTTCCTAAATAAACATTACTAGTAATTCGATTTCTCTCCTACATTATAATAATTTAGTCTTTAGCTACAAACTTACCCACAGGTGATAACTGGATGACATCTTCACAGCCATGTCCATGCCTTGGCTCAGCAAAAGAATGCCACCAAAATGAGTCCACACTTGTCTCCTGTAGCCAGACAGATAAAAACAGAATAACCCAGTCTGGTTACTGATTCCAGAGTTTTTAGTGATCAGAGGGAAGTGTGTCATAAGTGTGTCATACAGCCAAAAATGTAATTACTGTTGCAGATATTAAACACAGAGTTTGTGACGTACTCAACTTGCAAGCATTGAAATGGGAAGTTGATTACCATGAAATTTAATTATTGACAACTCTATGACTGTGCAATCAGATTTGGTTACAGAATCTTGTAATTGGCTAATGAAAACCTTGTATAGCAACCAGATGGTTTATCATCAAATTAGTAGGTAAAGGGTCTGGCTAATTGAGACTAAGTTAAGAACTGTTTTTCTATTGACTATACTTTACCAAACTTGCAAATATTATTGTGAATGCTAGCATTTAACTTGGCACTATAATGGAACTAATGTGTTTGTACATATAACTATATGTATAAAATCAAAAATAGGGATTATGATCCAAAAAAACTTTTGAAAGGAACCAAGCCAGGCAAATCTGAGGCCATATTTGGACTTAGTTTGTCCCTATGTATGTCTACTAACCAAGGAATTCATAAAATGTTGAGTTCTGATTAATCATCATTTTGCACGCCATCATCAAGTAATATGATAGCCATTGGGATGCTCACTCCAAAGAAAAGTTTCTTTTCCAAAAAAAAAAAAAAAACACAAAAAGAACAACAAAAAAAAATACAAAGCCAAGAAATAAAAAGATCAAAAAAACAAACAAACCATAAGTAGGCCTCTCCATGACAACAACAAGAACTCCACCAAAAAACAACAATTTCTTCTTTAAAAAAATAATAAAACAAAAAAACAAAAACATAAATGAAAATTAAAGAAAAAAATGTTACAAATGTCCCTTCCATGACAATGATTCCATGACAACAACAGAAACTCCTCAGAAAAGACTAATGCACACAAGCTCTCAACAGGCTAAACAATGACTTTCTATTCAAACCTTTTAGAAGAAATTTCATCCTCTAAAAGTGATCACAAGACAGAATAAATCAAGTTGCACACTACATAAAAAACGTTTAATGAACCAGAACTATATTAAACAAATTTAACCCTAACCTGTCAGGTGTAACAAATTTCTTATGATTTAATTTTCGAATTCGAAATAATTTTTACAGAAACACCCTCACACACATGAACCTATTCCATAGGGGAAAAAAGGTAAGTTGCATTCAAACACATCAATATAATAAATAGAGAGTTCCTTTCAAATTTGATTTTCTCCCTATAGTGTTACTAAAAAACAAACAGAAAGACACCAAAAAACATTGCAACCACAAAAACAAACAAACAAACCTTACACATTGAATTTTAATTTGGATTACCAACAAAAATTTAGTTTTCCTTTGAAAAAAATCAATAACAAACAGCTACACATAGCACTGTCCACATTTGAAATAAAACCTGTTTCACCCATACTGGAATAGGTTCCACGCGTCCGTACTACACCCGGTTTCATCCTAATAAAAATAAAAATCCACTAAAGTTCAATTTTTTTCAAAATAGCACTACCAACTAGTCCAACTCAATAAATGCACTAACATCAGGTAAAGTCGACTTACTAAGTTACTTCTGGATAACCACAGAAATCGGATTAAATCATTCCATAATTGAATACTCCATTAAACCGATAATTGAATAGTAACAATTGAATTAACTACACCTCCATTAATTGAACAGATAGTTCATCCATTCCAAGCAACACCTTCAAAAGTCAATCAGGGGCAAAAGCAGGTATGCTATTATACTACAATTACACACCAATACATTCAATGATTAACCTTTCAACATATATTACAGACATACCCGAAAAAAGACCAAACATCTAAGATCAAATAACTTAAAATGGCAAGAGAAGCAGGCTCAATAAAATCATATAATCACTCGACCAGATAGGTGAACCACTGGAAACATCATCAACAAAAGCAACATTCATGACTGCAGTGAAAGATTATCAGAAGAATGAACTTCAGAAAACAACAACAACAAATGCACCTAACATGACCACAGAAAGCATGAACACATAAATGAACTTCAGGAAACAACTACAACATAAGCAACAAATATGGAAACAGCATCACAAAAACAACCAAATTTATATTGCTAAAGGCAGGTTTCTAATATGATACTGCAACAAATTATGCAAGCAATGACAAGTTGACCATTGGAAACATGAGAGATGTGGGCCAAACTGCAATGCACAGAAATGGGGGAAAGCACAACCAAACGCCGCTGCTCCAATGGAAGTCAATCTACCACTCATTGAGGAGCCCACACTGATCCTGAATAAGCTACTTGAAAACACTGCAACTGGCAAGCATTTTAGAAGTAATCTCAATAAGTACAATTCTGTATTCCAGGTGACCTCCTTAGGAAAAGAGCACAACCAGACCAAGCAACGATTTTATACCACATTCAAGACTCAGGGCCAGTGCCAACAAAAAATTGGAGGACTACTTCGATTTCCAAAGGAGAAACCAAAGTTCATTCAAGTGTACTTTATGGGAAATACAAATGAGGAGGCCAGGCAACGCAACAAGTATGTTGGTGGTTACCTGCAAATGAACATTGTCACTGATGAATTGCAAGAAATTCTCCATCATATCATGCCTATGTGAGTATATTTAAATTTGCTTTGGAGAAAATCTACATGCCAGATCACAAAGTACAATTAGGGCATACATGAAACCGGCCAGAGAACATGAATACCACTACAATGCACCATCTGTGGATGAGGTGGTCAATACCCTCATCAACCAGTAACATGGAAACACATACTTTGGTGACTTGAAAACATTCAATGAAGAAGTATACCTAACCCATTGCGAGGCCTGCTGACCTAATGGCCTACTAGAAGATGACAACCACTGGCAAAGGTGATAGAGGAATTTGCTGCCACTTGCATGCCCATACAATTTCAAAATCTCTTTGCCATCATGATAGCAACATGCTACATGAATGGTACGCAAACTACTTTGGAGGCACACAAACTACAAAGTTACTCCAACACCATCACATACACTATGCCTCTCCATAACAATAAAACATAACTCCATAATATATACTATTACATCAAATCATCAATATAAAATAACAACATCGGCACACAATATTTAGCTAATAAAAACCTGATAAAAACCACAATGAAGTAAATGAAAAGAATAAATTAAATACAATAAGATAAGCTGAAATTAAATTTGTAATGATATAGAAAAAAGACTGGAAATTTCAGCCAAAAACCCACTCACATACAATTTATGCTTTTGCCTAATAATGACTTGAAATTTTTGACTTCCAAATCAACAGAATTTCCATTGGAAAAAAGACAAGAGAAAGACAGAGAGAAAAAAAGGGGGGAGGGAAACCCAATTATGACCAGGAATTGAGATCTTAGCACTGGGGTCCTGGTTTCTTAAGAAGAAGAAGATCAAGAAGAATGTAACATTTTGTCTCTGCCAAAACAAGGTCTTGGGTATGTACAAATTTGACATTTTCATGACCACAGCCCACCTAGGTGGGCCAAAAAATTGCCTCTAGGGTGGGTTTTTTGCTAGTATACATACATACATATATATATGCACTTCTCCCAGAGGAAAAGGCAGAACGCCACCAAATTGTTCATGGGATCTTGGGGTCCAGTGGATTATCGCTACCTATTTCGGTTTCAAAATTGCTCCGCTTTGGCCCATTAGGATTTTTTTGTTGAAATTTTAGGGGGGGGGGCGGGGTGGGAAGAGGAGGGAGGGACTACTTGAGTAATGTATGCTAACAAACAACCACATTTAGTAAACACACTTCAACTGAAGTCAGTAACACTGTGCCCAAACCCTATTAACTTAAAGGTAGGGTCTCGTGAAAAATATCAAGAAGAATTTTTTTCTGTTAATAAATTAAGTTCCTTAAGCACTCCAAAATCATTAAAAAAAATTTTTAGAATTTTTTAAATGCCATTTTCATGACAAAAATAACTGCAATTTACATCCTGAATTTTGGTTATGCCACTCATAATTTCAGAGTAGCATCCTGTTACAGAAATGTCCTGCATGGATAGTGTATTTTTGGTTAGTTTTGTACATGTTTTGGTGGTCTCAGCCTATCCTGCTGATTTTCCCAGTTGATGAACATAGGTAAACCCTAGAAGATGAGGAATCTGAAAAAATACTTGAGCCCTACAAGTTTGAGCAAATAATTGGTAGGGTCTCTTGCTGCTAGCACCTAAGGTGATAGTGACTCAATCTGAGGAGGAAGACTAGGAAACACAGTTTGTTGTAACATATAAGAAGTGTGGCTGGCTATTTCTATTTTATAGGTAGGTGTCAGTGTGGACACTGAAAATAAATTAGTATAGACAGGGAATGTCTTTGCTGTCATGAAGTCAGTGCCATCTACCAGAAAATTTTTAAATGGCCAAGTCCCACTATTCCCTTTGTTATATGCATTCTAATACTCTATCACATATGTCCTTCCAGCAGACAATGTGCGTGACTACAGCCCACGGAAGGTGGCCCTGGCTAGGATGTACCTATGCAGGCTAGTGTACCTAATGAAGAAACTATTGAAAGATAGAGTTTGTCTGCTTTGTCTAAACCAATCAGCTACTGATGAAAATTTTTTTAGTGTATGGTTAGCTTAATAAATTCTGAGAAGCAATCTACTGTAGCCCTAGCCCTAGCCTGAGGTCGCTAAAACCTGATCCAATAATCAGGCCTAGATTAAACTGATCTTGAAGTGTTGTATTAGATTCAAAACTCATGAACATGACTTTCCATTCTAAATCAAGACTGTTGTGGGATCAACTATTCTTCCTCCTATGAGTTTTATAATCTCATCGAAACAGTATGTCGGAAAGTTTATTCAAAATGCATAGACGAATTTTCTGTGCATTGCTTTTAGGAATTTTCCAGGTCTCAATGAGTGACAGACAACCTTTCACTTTGTGCACATAGATGGTATTTGCTCATATTTAGGCAGTCAGTCACTCGTGAGTACTAGAATCCATGCCTGTGTGATGAGTTCAAAGTGTTCGATCATTTCATTGTCGATATCATCTAAATGGGGGGCTTTTTATTGCACAGAAACTCGGTTGCATTTTACAATTTGGTTACAGTGAATTAAATTAGCATTGTGTTATCATTCAGAAACTGGAGTTTGGGCTGCCATATTCAGGGTTGGGCTTTTATATGCAGGGTTTGGTGTGGCTGATATTGCATCAAACTTGCCAGAATTATTGTGAATACTAGTATGTAAATTGTTGACTATGTAACTAAATACAGAAATTATTGAAAAAGACTTTTATCTGCTCTGAGAAAAAATTGTCTAAAAACCAATAAGCTACTAACAAACTTTTTTGTGTGTGTGGAGGGTAATGGGACATATAAGAGATGTTTAGTTAAACTGTTAAAACATGCAGAATTACTTCACTAGAGTCCAAGGGAGAAGCTACTAAAGTTTGAATTCCAACTATTAGGCAAAGCAGGGAGCATCTATGACATTTTACCACCAGATAAGAAGTCAACCTTTGACCTAGCAAGTGTAGCTCTTGAAAAATGAATAGTAACTACCAAGAATGAGGCTTTGTCTTCAGCAGCTAATACAGTGGAGACAGAGGCTTAGAAAAGGAGTGGATGACATTGTTAGGGATTTTTTTATTGTAATTTGAGGACAGCTATGGACATAGAGAAGATATTGATGCTACATTTAAGGCAGTGTTAAAGAAATATCCATTGTTCTAGTGAAAGCATGTAATGACTTTAGCTAAAGCATTTGCTGACACTTTGCACCAAGCAAGGACAGCTGCATTGGTGAAATGCCTCTTGAGGCATTAATGGATCAAGGATCATCAGCAAACATTATTTTATTCAAACTATTTAAGAAAGTGGGAGCAAATGTAAAGATTCCACAGGAAGCTCTCCAAAAACCAGAGATAATGTTGCGTGACTGTAGATAGAGACTCATTCCAATGTTCAATGCGGTTGATCTGGAATTTGACTGGCAAAGAAGAAGGATGACTGTACTGGTGTATCTGAAGTCAGATGAAGGACCAGTGGGTGAATACTGTTGTTGGGTTCTAACATTATAGTGACACTAGGGCTGATAACACCCGGTCTTGGGGTAGAGACTAATGACTCTGGTGGGATGAGTCATGTTGGAGTTGTGAGGTCATTGAAAGCTGAAAGAATTCCTAGTCATTGTGGGGTGGTCATGCCTGCAACAGTGGAAGGTTATAAGGGTACTATGATGGTAGAACCTTCTGGAGGAACGTTAAGTAGCTTTGGGATTGATTTGGAACACATGGTTGTGCAAACTAGATAAATCAAGTGGGTGTTGATGAGTCACAGACTGAATCTGAGAGAAAAGAATATTGAGTGGGTTTTTAGAATGTGGAAGTGAATGTGAAATTGTAAGGTAACTGGGGGTTGAAGCACACGATGTATTTGCCATTAAAAATGGTGAGTGAGGTGGAGTTAGAGACATGCAGCATTAGATTGTCACTGGATATAGTTCGCCCATTAGGCAGGCTACACAGTGAGTCCCATTTGCATGGAAAAATTAAATAGCTTGGTTGCTTGATGAGATAGTAAAGGGTGGTTTTGTGAAGAAGTCTGCCAGTCCCTGGGCCAGTCATGTTGTGCTGGTGAAGAAAAGGAATGAGGAACTGAGATTTTGTGTAGACTATAGGTGAGTAGAAGCCTGTAAAGATATGTTTCCAATATATAGATATTGACAATTTATTTGACCAGCTTGGTGGGAAAAGGATGTTTTCCATGCTGGATGCCAAGAGCGGATTCGGTAAATCCAGATGGACCCATCATGGATAAAGCTGCATTCGTAATTCATAATGGATTCATGATTTGTAGTCATGCCTTTTGGGCTGTGTAATGCTCCTGCTACCTTTTAGAGATTTATGCAGAAGGTATTGGCAGGTCTGGAGACATTTTGTAGTGTGTAGATTGATAATATTGTTGTCTATTTAAAGACAGTGGAGGAACATGCTGGGCATTTGAGACAGATTTTATTGAGGCTACATGGGTATCGCCTTGGCTCCATCCATTAAAGAACGAGTTTGCTTTGCCTCGATTGGAGTACCTGGGATATGTTTCTCGGAAAAAGGTGTTGAGACAAACTCGGCTAAGGTTAGAGCAGTGCTGGAATTCGCCATCCCAAAATGGAATGTATTAAACACTATATCAGAGTTATTAAAGACAGAAAGAGACCGAGATGGAACTATGAATCAGTAGAATGTAGTATTTAGGAATCTATCTTGGTGTTTGGATAGACATTTTTCAGTTGGTTTCATCTGGTTAACTCAACAGCTGATCTAGCCCAATCTTGGGGTCCCTTAATTAGGTCCCTCCGACCACACACACCAGAATGAGATCAACAGACTTACATTTCCTTACTCATACATGCTCATGGAACATTACTGCATGCATAAAAATTGATTAACTTTCTATCCAGGCTGACCCCTCTGGGCTCCTGTCCTGATCTATAAGGAATGACACCCAATTATTCCACTACCCCTTGGCTGCGTCCAAGAATTTTTTCTTGACCTCACTGGAAGATAAATAACATGCATTTATCTATACTATGAAGTACAAATTGTCAGTCTGTCTGTCTGTCTGTCTGTCTGTCTGTCTGTCTGTCTGTCTGTCTGTCTGTCTGTCTGTCTGTCTGTGTGTCTGTCTGTGTGTCTGTCCATGTATCCTCGATTCAGGCTTGGACAGTTAAAGTTAGACAACAAACGCACATATATTTAGAATTAGTATCACCAGGGGTATGTCATAAGCATGTCTACATGGCCAAATCTCTTTCAGTATTAAAGAAAGCCCATAATAGTTCCTTTACAAGAAAAAAGAATGGAGCTCCAGGCCTAAAACTTTGGCAAGCTGACATAACTTAGCCCTACAAATGAAATGGGGTGGGTCCCATCTGGCCACACCTCTTCATGTTTGTGTGTAAAGCTAAAATGTCAAAAATGGTGCTTATAAAAAAAAATTTTGACCTAATCATATGTTCACTTTTGTTTTAAAAGCTTACAACATATGTCCTGAAAGCAGATATTTTTTAGATCACATCCCATCAAAGGTGGGCCAAAAACCTGTCCATAGGGCAGGTTTTTCGCTAGTATATATATATAAAGTTGTAACCTCTGTAGTCCGCTTGTCTTCCCTTAGTGCCTTCTGTTTGCAAGTTACATCCATGAACCAATATATTTTTGGAATTAGCATTTCCAGGATAATGTTTAAGTACCTATATATGGCCAATACCACTTATTGTTTCCATCAAGCTAAAAAATGCCAAAAATGGTACTTTGGCCGTATAAATACATGGATCTAGAGAGCTAAAACTTTGCCGACATGATCCTTGGGTGTGCACTAAGTCCTTTTTTTTTAATTTAAAAACAATTTCCAAAAGTTTCCCCCCCTGGTGGGGGAAGATAAATTTCAAACTTTCATCTAAAGACTTAAAACCATTGTTCAGTGGTTAAAGCACAGTCAAAGCAAAGTGAAACTTAGTGGTTCAAAACTACACTAGGTCAATATATATGTAAAATCAACAAACCAAAAAAAACAACCAAGAGATGATATATCAAAATTATTTGACAAGCACAAAATATACTGTACCTCTTCTCAATATCTGAGTCCAAGTCATCTTCCAGGAGCTGAGGAGATTGGTAAGAGTGGAGGTGGATGGAGTATGAAGAATGGAGGTGGATGGAGTATGAAGAATGGAGGTGGATGGGGTAGGAATAGTGGAGGTAGATGGTTAGGTTTTGTGGAGGTGAAAGTGGTAGGAGTTGAGTCATTAGAGGTTGATGGATTTGGAGAGTGAAGAGCAACATTCTCTAGTGAGAAGTTCGAGGTGTTTCTACATTTAAATAAGAAGAAAAGTTGTTTTTGTTATTTTAGTAACTGCAAAGTCACCATTTCCTATTGTTCATGCACTTATTTTCTGTGCTTCATCTGTCCTTAATAAAACTAAGGATATGAATAGAGGCCAAGTAGGTACATAAATTGGCCCTTCTTTACCACTCTGGCCTGCCTCTTTCACCTGTTATGCCATGACAAGAAAGAATTGATACTTTAAATTTTGTGGCAGCAGATACATAAGCAATGCTTCCTATATTTGTCTTCTATATATCCCACACAAACCTACCCCTGAGGGCCTTCCACTATTTAAAGCAATCCTCTGCTGACACTTGAATTCCACCTTTTACAAATGTAATATTATAACTAGTTAGTTCTGTAGATACAACTAGCTGGACCAAATTGCTGGTAGTTTACCTCTTTATATAGTTTTGTACCTGAATGACAACCTCTCTCCAGGCATTCTCCTCAGCCCTACATCTCTGTATTTTGTGGTAGAAACCTGCCACCAACATGAGTACTTCCTCACAGAATCAACAGTTTTTCTTCTTCTATTTAAGAGATTTTTTGGCTGATATGATGTTGCAGGTAATGTTGACGTTGGAATTGAATTTTTTGCTATTCTGACATTGAACTCATTCCTGGTTCACAGAACAACACTGCATTAAGTTGAGCCATTGTGTTGATGAACAGGCCAACAATGGGTATACCAGCTAGTATTATATATGTGTGTACTAGCAGCATATACCCCGCTTGGCCAATGTCAGCATGAAACATTATAGAAGCCTACAAATTTGGTCTTGGTTGGTCCTTTAATTTGCTTTTGGCAGCCAAAACAACTTCTGGTGGGTGGGGCTAATAAAAAACCACACACATTGTCATACCCACATGTGTTTAATAATGCTCACCCAAAGCTAACCTGGTTTCTTGGATAGCACATGCTGAATTTCGACCTTTTTGGCTCAAATGTTTTACCATGATGCATAGACATACATACATACATACTTACAAACTAAAATATATAGTTAAAGTGTGTTCATGGATCTAACTCCTTGGTCCAAGCATTATTCATTAGTATTTTTTTCGGCACTTTTAAGCTTACACACCAATGAGAAGAGGTGTAGCCAGGAGGGATCCCACCCATATTACTCCCAAAGTGAAATTGTGTGTGTACACCATATTTTAAGTCTGTTGCTCCATGGGTTTGTCTGTACCATTTTTGGCCTTTTTGGGGACTGACGTGAAAATAGAAATGGATGCAGTCATTTACAAGTACTTAAAACATTTCCCATATTATATAGATTCCAAATATATGAGTTTATAAGTCTAACTCCCTAGGTTGAAGTGTTTTTGCTTCAATACCATTTTTTGGCATATTTAGACTTACACCGGGAAAGGAAGAGGTGTGGCCAGGTAGGACCCAGCATATGTTACTCCCAGAGTGAAGTTGTATATGCATACCAGGTTTTAGATCTGTAGCTCATATGGTTTTTCTTGCAAAACTACAATTTTTTGCTCTTTCTTGTTACCATGGTAACATTTTTCTGGAATTTTTAACCCATGTTTAAGTTTGGTCATAACCTATCATCATGCGAAGTTTCAGAGAAATCTGCCCACAGGTTTGGCCAGAATGATGGTACAAACATACAGACAGACAAACAGACAGACATCTCCTTTATATATATATATATATAGGATACTAGCAGCATATACCCGGCATTGCCTGGCCAATATCAACATGAAAAATATAGAAGCCACTCAAATTTCGGCATGCCTGGCCCTTTAATTAGCTTTGAGTAGCCAAAACAACTTCCAGTGCATGTGGCTAATACCAAACAAAACACATTGCCATATCAACATGTAGTTAATTATGTTCACCAGATTACTTGGACTCAGTACACCAAATTTTAGCATGATTAGTCCATAAATGAGTATTTGGCAGCCACAATGATGTCCTATTGGTGTGTCCAGGACCAAACTACACCCAATGACACACACGTGATCATTAATGCTCACCCAGTTTCTTGGAAGTCTTATTACAAATTTCATTCTGGCTGGTTGTTTAATTAGCTTTGAATAGCCAAAACAACTTGCAGTGGCTGTGGCTATGGCCAGACCACACCCATATTTGCTTAATAATGCTTCCTTGGTACTTGGAGACCACATGCCAAAATTTTTCCTGATTGGTCTCTGATTAATTTTTTACAGCCAAAGTTACTTCCTGTGTGTGTGGCTATGATGAAATCACACCCATTACCATGCCCACATGTGTCTAATAATGCTCACCCTGGTTCTAGGAGAGTATATACTGAATTTCGGCCTTTTTGGTCCAAGTGTTTATCCTTGATGCCTAGACACAAACATTTACAACCAAAATATATATTAAAATGTTTGTTGATCTAACTCCTTTGGTCTTAGCATTATTCGGAAGTTGCTTTTTTGCACACCAATGGGAAGAGGTGTAGCCAGGAAGGATCTCACCTATGTTACTCCCAAAGTCAAGTTATGTGTACATACCATATATCAAGTCTGTCGCTCCAAGGGTTTGTGTGGCGAAGGTACCATTTTTGGCCCCTCTTGAGCATGACATAAAAACAGAAGTGGGTGTGGTCATATAAATGTAGTTAAAACATTCTTCAGATTATATTTTATTATAAATATATTCAGGTTCATTGGTCTAATTCCCTAGGTTCAAGTGTTTTGCTGAAATACCATTTTTGGTATTAATAGCTTTACACAGAGAAAGGAAGAGGTGTGGCCAGGTGGGACCCAGCCCATTTTACTCCCAGAGTGAAGAAGTTGTATATACATACCAAGTTTTAGATCTGTAGCTCCAATGGTTTTCTGGCAAAAATACCATATTTGACTATTTCTCATTACCATGGTTACCATTTTCCAAAATTTTTGGCCCATGTTTTAAGTTGGGTCAAAACCTATCATCATGCCAAGTTTCAGAGAAACTCATTCACAGGTTTGGCCGGAATGATGGGACAGACAGACAGACAGACAGACAGACAGACATACAGACAGACAGACAGAGAGACAGACATCTCCTTTATATATATATATATATATATAGGAGATGTGTGTATATATGTGTGTGTGTGTGTATATATGTATACATATATATATATATATATATATCATAGAGGATTACTAGAACTTATTCACTCAACATTGCCCAAAAGTTCAGGTCTTGCTTGGCTGTATAGGACTGAAAATCAATTCAGTGAGAATTATATTCTGGCTATTTTATATTTTGTTAATTGCCACTCTGGATATGACTTAAAACCAAACAGAACAAAGCAATAGAGGAAGAAAGTGAGGTACTAGAGCCCAAGAAATTGGGGGACAAAGAGGATGGTGTAAAGGAGACTGGTGTCATGGAAAAGCGTTTGACTCGGACAAGGTGGATGAGGATTACTCGTGGATCACCAACATCTTGAACAAAGGAGAACTCATGGCACCCACTCAGTTGGTTGATAGCCTGACAGTTGATGTGAGCCATGTGTGGGGCACATGTTTCTGACCCTCATAGGAGGGCAAAGTTCCTTGCCTGTGATGGTGCTTTGAAAGCCTTCCAAGCTATTGTAAATTCGAGACTACCAAGGAGGCCAGAGCGATGTGAAAATGGATATTTGTTGATGGAAGACTTACATCCATTCAGGACTGAGTCCCTGTTCAACTGCTTCGACAGCAACCTCGCCAAGAATACCATGTCTGAAATCCACAAGAAGTCCAAAAAGACAGGCAAGGAAGCCAGCTAGGAGGAGAAAAGGCACAGGGAGACCAGGAAAAGGCAGAAGCTACGTAGTAATAGAGCATCACTCTACACTAATAAACAGACAATATAACTATAAAAAAAAGAATGCACAATAATATATGTATGATGTTACATTTCATCACATTCAACACTTTTGAACGATTTTTGGGCAAGTAATCCAGCAGATATTAAGCTCCAATATTTACGGATGCTATATGTAAATATGTGCAAATATATTGAAACAAAAAGAAAAAGAAATTTAAAAAAAATAATAAAAATATATATGTTTTTGTCTGATTATATTTTCAGCCCCATATATAGCTATATACACAACATGCTATTATGAAATTCAAAATGTAAAATGTGTTTATGAGGCCAGATAGAAAATGAATCTGATTCATAGTAGCATCTATATATTAAAAAAAGGTCACACAATTGAAAAATCCACACCCTGTCATGCATCAAGAGAACATTATCATTATAACATCCACCAGTTGCTTCACTTGAACTTTAAATACACAAAATACTACCTAATATGAGAGAGCATACATTCACTATTGTCATTGTATATTTGTGCAGTTTGTTCAATCGTACATATGTGCAATTTTTTTTCAATTGTACATACATGCAATTTGTTCAATCCATTAATATGTCGGATAGTGTAAGTGGCATTCTCCTTAATCAGCACTGGATCTTAACTCATGTTTGTCTCAACTTGCACTAGCAGTCAGTGGGGTGTGGCCAGAGTGAGTGCAAGAGGTGGAGTTGCATGCTTGGAGAGTGCCACTTCCTCTTGATTGGCCACTGGAATAGTTGCAATGGTTGCAGTGCCAGCAGTAACATTTTCAAAGGCTGTGGTGATCTAATAAGATAATTTTTAAATAGAGTTACAGACATCTGTGTATAAAAATACTTACCATAGCTCAATTCTATATTAGGCTCCACCAGCACATCTTACCACAATGGAGAGTGTGTGTGAGAGGCTGAATAGTTATGCTCTTGGAATAACAACCTCATGGTTATGAGTTTAAACCCCAGCCCTGATAAATTTCCTGTATTTCAAAATCTACTTCCCACACCATCCCATCCAGATGTGATGGGGACCTGGAATTTTCTGTGGGGCAAATTTACTGGCCAATCAGCTAAGGGTTCAGGTGGGACTTTAGGTGCCCATACCTAAGCTGAAAGTCTTGGTCAGTCCTCATGCAAACTCCTAGCCTGGCTCCAGGGGTTTGCTTGCACTGGCTCATAGTGCCTGGTTAGTCAGGTGCACATGACCGTGTTGACGTCAGCAAGAGAATTTTCTTTTTTCCATTTTATGTGTGTGTGGCCAATAAGCTGTGTACATGTGTGTGTTTGTGTGTGTGTGCGTGTGTGCATGCATGTGTGGTGTGTGTGTTTGCCCGTCTAAAACTCTAAAACCAGTGAAATGGACAAAATGACTCAAACTTTCAGAAGGGACTCCAGTGGACCACAAAAATATTTTAGCTGTATCCCACCTGGTCACCCCTCTTTTTTCAGGCAACAAATACAAAAAAACAAAAATGCAGTCCCACAAAGTCTCATTGAATTTGTTCCCCCCCCCCCTCCCCCTTTTCCATTAATTCATGAAATTTTGTAGTTTCCACAGTATCTTACTGGTCTGCCTATTTGTAACACATTTTATCTAAACTGGAATTTAAGAAATAAGTTTATGCAATGCCTTTACTTTTATGTAATGTGACTATAGCCACCAAGCAAGCACTCACAGTCAAATGCTGCGATTGCCTGCTAGTATATATAAAAAGTCTTAGTGTGTACTTTAAGTAGACAAAATTAGTAGCCGAAGATTAGATATTTCCTCCCAGACTTACTCTCCTCTCATCTCCCCATCAATTAATTTTCTGTTGTACCTCTGATGATCTCTTAGTATATATTAACTATTTTTTAACTTTACCTGATCATGGTTATTGTATTAGCATTAAACCTGAGTCATCATCAACAGTATTGTCTTCTTTTGCTAGTTGTTTGTGGAGAAAATTTTAAATTTTAGCTGTCAGTTGCTTCATAGTTACACATACTGAAGACATAAGCCCTACCTAAAGTCACACACACACTATCTGAGGTCACACACAGACACACCCCCTATCTGAGGTCACACACATATACACCTCTATCTGAGGTCACACACATACACACCCTATCTAAGGTCCTACACAGATGCACCTACTTCCTGCCTGCCTCTTGAGGGTCACACACACATACACACCCAACCTGGCTCCTTCCACCCGAAGGTTTGTATCCCTTGATTATGTAGTTGCAGAGGAGAGAAATGTGCGCCTTCAACTGCTGACAATGGGCAGGACACTGGAGAGGGAGGCAAGTAGGAGAGGTGTTCTCACCAGAACATTCTGGCACCGACATAGTCTGCAGCAAGTGTAACACTGCAGCGTCCACAAGCTCTTCCCAGCCCTATGAGAGAGAGAGAGTGTGTGTGTTTGTGTGTGTATGTGTGTGTGTGTGTGTGTGTGTGTGTGTGTGTGTGTGTGTGTGTGTGTGTGTGTGTGTGTGTGTGTGTGTGTGTGTGTGTGTGTGTGTGTGTGTGCATCACCATCACACCACTACACCAATAACCACATCACATTCTCCACCTGTTCGTTAGGGTCCATGCCCACTGGGGGGAAAGTCATCTTCATTATAGAGAAATCCTCTTTTCCCATGTTAACTGACAACCTGTGCTCATGAAGTACAAAAACAAACAAACATTGCTACCATGACAACCCATGTTTGTATATATTGTTTCACCCCCCAAAATATTGTTATCATTAGTTGAGAAAGTAAGCATGAAATAAACCTAACCCAGCAGCATAGTAATTAATTAGGTAAACTGAGAGTATTATAAAAAGTTCTTCACCTACCACCAGAGTTACCTGTATGCTCCTAACTTTAGCTACCACCACCATATGCTATAGATAACTCCACTTTAGGCATGTTTAGAACTTCTTTTTTTTTTAATTAAGGCTACTTTGCTTTACATGCACTGTTGATAGAGATTTCACACTTCCATGAAGAATATTTTCTGACTCTATTGACATTTCTTCTTGTAAAGTTCCAGGATTTAACAGCTAGTCTTAAAAGCCAGCTCAATGGCCACCTAATTGGGAACAATTGGGCTGGTTCACAAAACATTTTGTGAAAGAAGCAAGGTGCAGTAGCAGCAGTCCTCACTGACAATTATAAAAGTCAGTACACCACCATGCAATTGTGTATGTACATATACAATGTCTACTTACATTGTACCCTTTGTATATACATGAATACATGCTGCTTTTAGCTTCATCCCCACTCCCTCCTTCCCCCCTCCCCCCACCCTTTCTAGACTACCCTGCTCCTTGCCTGAGGAGTGTAATGATGAGCAATGTGGAACCAGAAAGTTGATTGGAGTCTCTCCTGAGGTCCATCTCTAACCCTTCACTATCCTCTATCAGAGCAACAACCTACATACACACCACACACACAGAGACAGAGACAGACAGACAGACAGACAGACAGACAGACAGACAGACAGACAGACAGACAGACAGACAGACAGACAGACAGACAGACAGACAGACAGACAGACAGACACACAAATGACACCACCCACTAACACATAGAACTGGTACTACATTACCAGCACATGTTCATTGCCATGAAGGTTAAACCAAGTTCACCACACTATAATAGATGTTGACGGATGGTTTGTTCCACTACTGCTTCAAACGAATTGGTTATTAGTAACATATATGGATGGGTGGGTGTGTGTGTGTGTGTGTGTGTATGTATGTATGTATGTATGTATGTATGTATGTATGTATGTATGTATGTATGTATGTATGTATGTATGTATGTATGTATGTATGTATGTATGTATGTATGTATGTATGTATGTATGTATGTATGTATGTATGTATGTATGTATGTATGTATGTATGTATGTATGCAGGCATGGATGGATGAGTAGATGGATGGATGGATGTATGATTATATATATATATATATTGAAGGTGGGAGGGAGGGAGTTTTTGTCCATCTCAAGTTAAACGGTGTCTTTATCATTTAAAGACACATTTCTGAACCAAGGAGGTTATGAAACATGCCCCCAGGCCATCCTGAGGAGTCAGATACCATAAATATCAAAAAATTGACCTGCTTTACCCTATATGGAAGCTTTAGACAAAAGAATATTTGTTGTGTTCACCCTACTAAAGGATTCTAATCAGTTGAGTGTTCATAAATATTCCCTGTAATTATACTACTGAGTTCTCAAGGTTTCCGTTGGTATATAAAAGATTGTTGTGATAAATAGCCTAGGTCTGCTCATCATTCAACAGATAAAGTCACTGATGCAGTCAACCAGGAATCATTGTTGTAATGTACATGTTCATCTGCCTCTGTAGCCTGGGAAATAACTTGGTATACCAGCTTGTATATGCCTCTATACTAGAAATACCTGCATATAAGTGCTCTCAAATAGAGTGTCGAGGTGGGCCAGTCCCACTGGCATCTTGTCCTTGTAGCGAGTGAGCAATCTCTTCTGTACGGTTCGTAACTGGTGAGAACGGTGACCTAACTGTTCCCAACACTGCTCCAGCTTCTTCCTGGTCTGAACACACAAGGAGAGAAGGGAGGGGTGGAGGGAAAGATGAGGATAGGGTGGATCATAGGTCAGTCAGGGGGAGAGGTATGTGACAATAAGAGAGAAGAGGAAAGGACAGGGGGCATGGAAGGAAGGGAAGAGAGGGGAGAGACACAGAGAAGGAGTTGAGTGCAACAGTTCACTTCACAGGTTATTTAGGTATGTGATCACTTTTAAATGACGCTCAATAATTTCAAAGTACTCCGGCAGTGGGAGAGGCGAAGAAAGCTTGGCGGTGAAGGTCGATGTATTTTCTACATAGTAATGCCTTAGTCTAGAGAGCAGCCAGTTCAGAGTGACCCCAAGTGCTGCCATGTTGTCAGACTGCAGGCGATAACGTTGCTTGGAGGTCTTTGATGCCAGAACTGTCACAGTTGGTCCACATAAGTAGCGCACCCCGAGGGCATGGGGAGGGGCTTGATCAAGCACCAGAGGGGAGGGAAACAGTTTGGACAGATTGCTTTCACACGGCATAGCATCCATTGTTACCTACTTGAGCATGTATGACAAAAGAGGGAGAGATGGTGGGAGAAGTAAGGGAGGGCAGAATGGAAGGCAAAGTATGAGGAAGATACTCTCTAGAGAGAGCTGTGATATATTCCGTTTTAAAGTTTATGTCCCACATGAATGCAAGTAAGATACATGATAATATGACTTGACTAAGTATACTTTAAGACCTGCTGTGGCTGTTAGATCAACACTTCCTAGCCACCAGGTACACTACAGTCCTTCGAGTCGTTAAGTGTCAACTGTGTTCATGATAATTTTAGAGTGCTCAAGTTCCATCACCATGATTTGTTCAAGTTGTCACAGTACACCAGGCTTAAAATAAACACTATCTCATCAAAGATCAACTTTTTTCAAGCATTTGCTTTGCTTTGCCTCTGTTAATCAATGCACATGTATGTCAGGCTTTGCTTGTTGTGGATAGACAAAAGGAACAAGATGCATCAGTTCTCTATAATTTTTTTCAAGAATCGTCATGGCCAGCTTGTCCACTAATAAAGAGAAGCCTATTAATTAGTTACTAGAGCTTACAGCTGACTCAATTGGTCTAGAATATTGTGTGTGGGTTCAGAGTGCATTAGGATTGTGAGCAGTGGCTAAAGCAATGGAGTGCAGCAGATATCGTACAGGTCATGAAGGGTACCTTGAAAATTGCCTCCTTCTCCGGGTAAGTGGGCTCACAGAACAAGTGAAGTGGCAAGTTCACGTCATGATCCACTACCTGAACACACCCTACACACACCACGCATAGTATAGGGGCCAGATAATATCACTGTGAGGGTCAAATTATGCCACCACTATGGGGATCAAATTATACCAGTAGTACAGAGGTCAAATTGTACCAGTAGTATGGGGGTCAAACTACACTAGCAGTATGGGGGTCAAATTACACTAGCAGTATGGGGGTCAAATTACACTAGCAGTATGGGGGTCAAATTACACCAGCAGTATGAGGGTCAAATTACACTAGCAATATGAGGGTCAAATTGTACCAGTAGTATGAGGTACAATGGGGGGTCCAACTATATCGGCAGTATGGGGGGGTCAAATTACACCAGCAATATGGGGGGTCCAATTACACCAGAAATATGGGGGGCAAATTACACCAGCAATATGGGGGGGTCAAATTACACCAGCAATATGGGGGGGGCAAATTACACCAGCAATATGGGGGGGTCAAATTACACCAGCAATATGGGGGGAGGGGGGTCAATTACACCAGCAATATGGGGGGTCAAAAATACACCAGCAATATGGGGGGTCAAATTACACCAGCAATATGGTGGTGGGGGGTCAAATTACACCAGCAATATGGGGGGGGGCGAATTATACCAGCAATATGGGTGGGGCAAATTACATCAGCAATATGGGGAGGCAAATTACACCAGCAATATAGGGGGGGGGGCAAATTACACCAGCAATATGAGGGGGCAAATTACACCAGCAATATGGGGGGGGTAAATTACACCAGCAATATGGGGGGGGGGGGAAAATTACACCAGCAATATGGGGGGGGGGGGGGCAAATTGCACAACCAATATGGGGGGGGGGGGGCAAATTGCACCAGCAATATGGGGGGGGGGGCAAATTACACCAGCAATATGGGGGGGGGGGGGGCAAATTGCACCAGCAATATGGGGGGGGGGGGCAAATTGCACCAGCAGTATGCTGAGCTCTAGTCTATCTATTACGCCTACTTCACTACTACAGTATACTACACACATGCACACTTCACTACTACAGTATACTACACACATGCACACTTCACCACTACAGTATACTACACACATGCACACTTCACTACTACAGTATACCACACACATGCACACTTCACTGCTACAGTATACTACACACATGCACACTTCACTACTACAGTATACTACACACATGCACACTTCACCACTACAGTATACTACACACATGCACACTTCACTACTACAGTATACCACACACATGCACACTTCACTACTACAGTATACTACACACATGCACACTTCACTACTACAGTATACTACACACATGCACACTTCACTACTACAGTATACCACACACATGCACACTTCACTACTACAGTATACTACACACATGCACAAACCTTGAGGTGTGGTGTAAATGGCCGAGAGGATGAAGAAGGTGGAGGATGGGAGGAAGGAAGGTGTGCAAATAACAGAGAGGAGGAGAGGAGGGGTGGAGGAAGTCACCTCCTGGAGCGTGAAGTGTGAGGGAAGGATGGAGAGGGGGAGGGCAGCAGCCACACTAACTGTCACTTCAGAGAGAATAGGGCCATCTGCAGATGTCACATGTACCTGCATATATACACATGTGCACTATTACACATGTGAGTGACAACACATGACAACAATTACATTCATACACATGAATTTTAAAAAATACAAATGTTTGTCTTAAGGTTATTAATTTATTGAAAACTCAATCTCCTGTAGTGCAGAAAGTCATCCTTACTTATAAACAATAACCACTCCAGTCAACACCAAGACATGTTCAAGGACACCACTACCATCATAATAAGTGGTGATGGGTGCTAAGTGCTTCATTATCTGATATAAATACAGCCATGTGTCCATCACACTGCTCACACTAAGTAACCAACTCATAAACCTGTATGTCCAGGCACTTCTTCACCAACTTCTCCTCACTTCCACCATCCACACCAAGCACATCCCCACTTGACTCATCCACCTATACAGAGATGGAGTAGTATGACTGGTTGGCGCCATATCACTTTTAAAAAAACAAAGGCAGAAATTGTGTCCACAGAAGTTCCAATATGTGGCAAGACAATATATGTACTCCTGTCCTCCCTCCACTCATACACACACATGCACGCACATACCAACACACACACCAACACACACATGCACGCATCCACATTTGTGTACACCACCTACACACAGACACACATCAAAATACCACCCACATGAGCAATCACACATACACCCACCCAAACACTTGCATACACATGCAAATCTGTACACACACACGCACACACACACACACACACACACACACACACACACACACACACACACACACACACACACACACACACACACACACACACACACACACACACACACACACACACACACACACACACACACACACACACACACCATCCATCCATTTACTGCTGTGCTCCGATGACACCTCTAGGGTACGGAGATGCAGGCCAATCAAGTTGAGTTTATGTCGATGGTCAGGGTCTGGCTGAGCAGAAACGTTTGTGATTATGAAGACCTTGCTGGTTGAATGTGTGGAGGCAGTACTGGCACTGAATCTTTGGAATTATAGAATGACGTTGGCACTGATGGTTGGTCAGACCTGCCTTGGTCAAGGCCTGGAAGGGGCAGCCAGGGTGGTTGCAGTGCAGAGTAGTCTCAGAGTCAATGAGTTGCTGCTCACGATGACGCTTCTTCTTATCTTTACGACTCCTCTCACTGTTTTCTGCTTCTATATTGAGATGCTCTACACAGCGTTGGATGGTGGTGCGCCAAGAGTCACGCTCTTGGGCTTGCTCTCTCCAGGTTCCAGACAGTTTGCACTGTTTTAGGTCACTGGCCACAACATCATTCCACCATCACTTCTGTCCTCCAGCAGAATGCTTGCCACCAACAGGGGCACACACGAGAAGCTGCCTAGGTATCTGGTCTTTGGGCATCCTTGAGAGGTGGCCGAGAAAACGAAGATGATACTGTGAGAGGATTGATGATATTCTCGGCTGCTTTGCCATCTTGTGCATGGTGGTATGGCGCTTCTTCTCCCTGACTGAGACACCCAGGATGATCCGAAGGCAATTGATCACAAAGGACTCAAGGCGGTGAACATGGGGCTCTAGGAAGACAGTGCTCTCCAGACCATACAGCAATGTTGGAAGGAACCTTGGTACTGGTCTAGATCTTCCGCTGATACCACAAAATGCGGGACAGTGAATGGAATGCAGATGAGGCCTTGAATATCTAGGAACTGATCTCAGCATCCATCCCACAGTCATTCTGAATAGTGCTGCCCAGATACTGAAAGTAGGATACCATTTCGATAGGCTCACTTCCTGGGACCAATTGAACAGGTGCTGGACTCTGGGCACCTGGGTTTGTGAGCACTACAAGAGTCTTTGTCTTCTTGCAGCTGATGGTTAGGCCCAACTTCTTGCAGGTGGTAGCAAGGCTGTCCAACATGGTTGTCAGGTCTGCCCAGTTGTCCACCAGGAGAGCCATGTCGTCAGCATATTCCAGGTCAGTCACCAGGGTCTCAAGTTTCAGGCATCATCTGTTCCCCACGAGATCAGCGTCAAGTAGGTAGGCTACCTTGATGCCTCTTTCCTCCTGTCTGTGGACATCCAAGGCCATGCAAATGGCAGTGTCAAAATAAAAGTTGAAAAGTGTGGGTGCCAACACACAGCCTTGGCAAACACCACTGGTAACAGAAAACATGTCAGATATCTTCCCGTAGGTGCTGACTGCTGTAATGCAGTCCTCATGTAGTGCACGGATGATGGTAAGCAACTTCTCTGGCAGATGGTAAGTATGCTTTAGGATGCACCAGAGAGAATCACAGTGTACTGAATCATATGCCTTCTTCAGATCAATGAAGCAGGCATAGAGAGGTTGGTGGAACTCACGTGCTTTCTACATCAGTACTTGCAGGGAGAAGAGTTGGTCAGCACAGCCCCTGCCTCAATGGAAACCACACTGGCTTTCGCGAAGGAGCTGTTCTGCTCTGAGCTTGAGCTGGTTCAGGATGGCTTTAGCAAACACCTTGGCTGGTATGCTGAGTTGAGCAATACCATGGTAGTTGTCACAGACGGTTCGGTTTCCCTTCTTGTCCAATGGCGCGAGAAGTTGACTTTGCCAGTCCCTGGGTACTGACTCAGATTCCCAGATGGTGTCGAAGATTGATTTCAGCCAGCAAATTGTCTCACATCCACCAAGACTGAGCATCTCCAAGGATATTTCATCCATGCCAGGAGCACACACATGCATGCATGCACACACACATGCATGCACATGCACACGCACACACACACACACACACACACACACACACACACACACACACACACACACACACACACAAATAGACACACACACATGCTGTAGTTCACACACTGAGATGGATATCATATGTCCCTCACTTCCACTGGTCTGACAAGGTCAGGGTTCCAATATGTGTTCAGCTTCAGAGGGAACTTTTCCTCTCCATCCACCAGATCACCTTCAGCATTACAGGAGGAGGGGGGGGGGGGATGATGACTATAATTATAATTATAATTACCAATAATACTATAGGGCTGAGTGTTGCACTTGAGCTTAAGTGTAATCCACCCTCGGAATAGTTGAGTATATAAAACTAAGTGACTACTGAGTGACACATGCTAATAATTATAGTTCTAATTGTTTTACTGTAGTTATGAACTTGTTCAGTTTGCTTAGAGTTTTATATAGGAGGTGGGGGTTTGTGGGGGTTTGTGGGGCATTTCTAAATTAAATGTTATGAAAGCTCTAGTAATTAGTGCCCTTTTGAACTCACCCGAATTATAATTCTGTGTTTTTACACATAGGGCAGGGGCATTGCCTCATTTCTAAAGGAAATATTTTGATGCACCTCTAGTACTTAGTGTCCACTTCTTGTGAGATCAGATTAATGTGGTTTGTAAAAAAAAAATTCCTGTGGAAAAGCCTTTTTTTTCTTTTTTTTTTTAAATATGAATGGATCAGATTACACATTTCAACTCTGTGGTTATTCATGAATAGGAAAGTTTATTTAATGGAATTATGCCCTAGCCCTAACCACATTCTCACCAAACTGGGCCAGCGGTCCTGTGAGGAACCCCTGAAAATTTCAGGATGATTGGTCCAGGCATGTGGGAGGAGATACATCACACATGGACAGACAGACAGACAGACAGACAGACAGACAGACAGACAGACAGACAGACAGACAGACAGACAGACAGACAGACAGACAGACAGACAGACAGACAGACAGACAGACAGACAGACAGACAGACAGACAGACAGACAGACAGACAGACACTACATGAATTCCACCAAAGCTCCAAGGTGCAGATGATCTATTATATTGTATAACTCCTAATATTATAGATTTAATATTATGATTCCAAAAGACTTGGATCAACTCTAAATGGAATGTACAGAATATTTAGTTCTATAAACTGAAGGATAATCAAATATGTAAGAGATGATGATGCTAATTTATTAAACAAGTGACCATACTAGATGAACCCATACAGATCGCAACTTGAGGACTTTTACCAATTTGAATTACACAACTAATCATCGTGCTGCATAAAATCATTTAAGGTAAATGATGTGGTTAGTATGGATAAAGGTCCTTTTAATTAAAAAATAATAGTAAAAAAAAAAATTAAAAAAAATCTTGTATGATATTTTCCACTTTAAAAAATTATATATATATCTTTTCGTTTTTTGTTTTTTTTTGGTTTTTTTTTTAATTAAAAGGACCTTTATCCATACTAACCACATCAAAAAAAAAACAAAAAAAAATGAAAAGAAGATATATATATAATTTTTTAAAGTGGAAAATATCATACAAGAATATATATAATAGTGTTACTTAATTTTTGCTTAATCAGCTATAGCTAATAGTAGAAAATAAGTAGAAAATAAGTATAATTTGAGTAGGAGATTAGGCATATAAAATATATATATTATTAATTAGTCCATATCATCAAGGGGGAGGGGTGCATCTATCATAGAGCATACAGGTTGCGTGTCAATGAATCAGTTGTGGCAGGACATTTTCATCCAATTACGCAGAATCTTTTGAAAGCAATATCACTGAAATCAATATAAAAACACAATAGTGGATTTTGCTGAGGTGATAAGCTCTTTAAGGACTCACATATGTTGTAACCACTAGCTAGAAACCCACCCACCTGCACACAAATGAATAAAAGTGCAAGCATGAAGGTAAAAAAAAGACAGCTATGACTTACTCTTTGTACTCTTGATAGCTTTATTGAGACAGCTCAGCTCTTCCTCCATCTTCTGTGATACAAAAATGTTTAGTGAAGCACTCAATATATTACAACATGTATTCAAAACCTTACCAGGTAAATCAACACCTTACCAGGTACCTCAACATCTGCTGAGTGTCTGACAAACATACCTGACAATCTACTTCAACAAACTGAGGGACACATGCGGCCATATGATGTGCCATGCCTTGACATTTGAGCATGTTCTTTCTTTCAAAAGCTGTGGAAGTGGCAACCCTGGCTGATTTCTAATGAATCTCTAAAGGCTTCTACTGGTGAATTGGTTAACTTTACACCTTAAGATGGTGATGGGAGTTCTGATGAAACAAAACAAAACAAAAAAAAATTAAGTAGAATTTAAAATAGCAGTATTTTTCTTTTTCTTTTTTTGCTTTCCTCTGTACAGGATATTTTGATACCATATTGCTGCTTGTTGTGCTTTCAGATGATATATAGAATGTCTCCATAGGCACATTTTCTTAAAAGATAGAGCTGGTCACCCCAAACCACACCCCTCATCCTTTTTCTTTTCTTAATTTTTTGGTTGATCAAAAGAACATTTTCGGCAAGAGCTCCAGTTTTTTCTGTGGATAGCACTTAAACTAAACCAAACTACCAAAAAAAACTCCAGGCTTCCTTCCCAACTTATAAACACCACTGGCAGAAAAATGATGCTCTGTTTCTTGGATCTTGTAGAGCATAAAGAGCTTCTAGTGACATACGATTTTAAAATGTTGTTTCGAATGAACTGCGTTAAAATGATATTCTCAAAATGTCATCAAAAAACTTCTTTTTTTTAAAATGTAAATAAGAAAATAAATAGTAATAAGAAAAGTTAATTCAATAATTTAGTTTAAATTAATTATATCTTTGAAATGGAGCCCTTGAATGCCTCTAAAATAATAATAAGAATGGTTAGGGTGGGAGGGGAGGGTGGGAGGGGTGTGGAGAATGCCTGGCGGTCACTGGCTCAATCAAATACAAAAGTTTGGATCTGGTTGACATAGCAATGGACCCTATAGAATTTAGGTAAGGCATTTCTAGTCTTGGAGCATCAAACATTGGTCCTTTAGGAACTAATGGTGCATACGTATGAACTGATTTCAGGAGTTGGTTCCACATAAAGGTGGGAGGAAAGAGCACAAAACTCATTCCATAAATATGTCTGACACTTAGCATGTAAGGTGGAACAGAGGGACAAGGATGTGGAATGTGGGAAAATTTGCAAGTGTATACTAGCGACCCCCTCAACACCTTATGAAGCACTATTAACACTTTACCAGGTATCTACACCTTATCAGATAACACAATGAAACAAATGCAGCCTGGATCAATAGCTGCAGCATATCATTGCATGCCAAACACTCACTCACCTGATAACTGGTGGCAGACGTGTTGCTTGAAGACTTGGCCTTAAATACAATAGGATCTGTGCCCAGATAACTACACAGCACATGACCACTACTGTCCAAGCTTACAATCACACCACTCAGATCCCTAGATAGAGCACACCAATCTTAGTGCATGGTCACATGACATTCATATGACATGCCTACATTGAGTTGCAAAAAGGTGGATCAAACCAAAATAAGCAGGGAGTTGTGTTGCTGCTCTTGGAAAACTTTAAGGTGCCAGGGAATTTATTTTGAAGGGAATAAAAAAAAATTTTTAAAAGACAGACAGACAGACAGACAGACAGACAGACAGACAGACAGACAGACAGACAGACAGGCAGACAGACGGACAGACAGACAGACAGATAACCACTCGCACACACACATACAAGTGCAGAGGTGACCCACCTGAAGCTGGCAGTGGTGATGTGAACTGGTGTGTGTAAGAGAGAGGCAGTCCACACAAGCTTGTCATCCTGTAGCACAAGTAGTTGGTTGCAATGTGTGGCCAATATGATGTGGACTGCACCACAACTAGCACTCTTCACACCACTGGCAGCAACACTAGCGGCAGCACTAGAAGCAACACTAGAAGCAGCACTAAAAGCAACATTGGCACCAACACTAGTAACAACATCAGCATCAAGATTGGCATCAACACTAGTAGCAACATTAGCAGCAACATTGGCTGCAGCACTAGTAGCAACATTAGCAGCAACATTAGCAGCAACATTGGCAGCAACACTAGCGCTCTCTACTGCATTAGGACTGTCCACATGACCAGTATTCTGAGCACTGCCATTGCTGACACTTTTCACATCACTGGAGCTGCTGGCTGCAGGAACTGGGTGGGTGTGGCCAGTGAGGTGGTCTGTGGGGCTGGCCACATGGTAGGCCCAGAAGCAGGAAGGGTTGACAACTAATTTCTTCATGAAGCACACCTCTCCATTCTGGGACAAACAGAACAGACTTCTTTCACCTACAGACAATAAAAAAAAAAACAACAAAATAAACACACATGCACACACCAAAACACACACACACACTCACACACACACACGCGCGCGCACACACACACACACACACACACACACACACACACACACACACACACACACACACTTAATGTTATCCCATTTAGCAACCAATGGTTGTAGTGGTGTTGTGTTGTGTGGACAAATGACCACACCTTACTCAATAAATCCTGATTCACAGTGTGTGTACCACAGACATACCAACACGTACTGCATGTTGCGTGCACTGTGAACACAAAATGTTGTCAGAACTCACCGCACGGAGTATTTTTTTAATGACTGCATCCACAACACAAGAATAGAACCAAGTCCTATTTTTATGCAACATGCACTAAATGTCGCTGTGTCCATGCGGTGTGCACACTGTGCCTACCTTAATGAGTGTAGTGAAGCCAGCATGTGGACATGATTTACTAAATACTATTAATTTGATCGTGTCATGTGACCACACCTTACCTAGTACTAGTAATTGACTGGTGCCTGCAGAATGCCGGACCACTTGTATCTGTAGCACATGCTCACCGAGGCTCACCACACGGTCAGGCTGGATACAGGTGGATACAATACATGTCAAGGATGTGCTAATTCTGTGGATGATTAGAGGGAGGGAGGCTGGCGGGGGGGGGGGGGGGGGGGGGGAAATAAGAGAGAGAGAGCAGGAGTACAATAATCAAAAAATAATTAGCAAACTGAGAAAATGCCAATGTCTGAGTGTGTGTTTGTTTGTGCATCAGAGAAAGAGAGAGAGAATGGTTGCTACTGAGGATTAATTGTATGTGACACATCTACCAACTTACGGCTATCTTCCTGCAAGCGTTTTTAGAGGTACATTGTGTGTTGGCTGTGGAAACAGCATCCCTTTCCTCGTCAGCTCTGAGAGAAGCCATTGATAGAGACAGGAACCTGCAGGTATACACAAATATCAGTATATATATGCATACATGTACATGGAGCTATGTACAGTTGCATGTCTATCTCTATACATAAAGATATACAGCATGTGCATACAGGCAAATATGAGTACATATGTTTACGCATCATAATGCAATATCTGTAGGTGGTACCAGGGTTTCATACAGGATTTTTTTCCTTGGGGGGGGGGGGGGGAATGTGCATGCATCTGGTGAGCCACCTGTCATAGCAACTCTGTAGCATGAAACCCAAATAAATATAGTGTATCCCTCAGTTACAGTATCTGACCTCCTTTATATCCTATAGGATATGTGCAAAATTTAGATAAGTGAATACACATGCATGCAATAATGCATGTATATTCCTGAGTTATCAATAAGTATATCTTCTCATAGTGGCATATAAGTACCACACCAGCTGAAGCTCTCAAGGAAGTTCAGTCAGCACTCAATTACCAGAGCTGAAAATGGTAAGCCCAGTGATACCAGGGGCTATCTCATGAGCACTGATTGTTTGGCTATTTGGTTATTCGTAAGGAATTGCTGGCTTTGATTACCACTTTGCATCATCTCTTTGACACAACTGGAGATGCGAAAGCCTTGGGTCTTGCAATAGTCCTTAGCTCCTTTTGTGGTGTTACAAGCATAGTTTCTATTGTCAAAGGCACTTGACCTACTAACAAAGTTGAACTCCTTCATACAGAGGCAAGCAGCTGACTTGAGCAGGCTACCTTTGATACTTGACAGTATAGAGAAAGAGCTGAAATTGCTCAAGGAAGATGGAGCAGATTAGTGCTCAGAATTAACATCTACAGTTAAGAAACTTGCAGATGACCAGATTATTGTCAGAAGTGGAGAGCCCATACATGGCACAGTTAATCTCTCCAGTGCATATCTCAGTTTCATATCTCTGTTGCAGTACCTTATATTGATAGTTTACTCACCCGACATGAAAAGTCACTTTTAACTTCTCCTTTCTTTTTCTATTTTTCAACCCAGCATTGTTGCCATCAGAAAAGGAAGATTTCTCAGTATGGAAAAGAAGAAATTAAAGCCTTGGCTCAATTTTATGGAAGTGAGGCAACAGTGTCCTATGATGGTGAGACCTATACCACCCATCCTCTTCTTGACAAGGACGACCTTATAAGAGAATGGCAGGTATTCAAAATAGCATTGAAGCAAGAAACAGTATTACCAATGGAAAGCAAGAGAGTCACAGAAATACCACCTATGTGGGAGGTCAAGGTGCACATGGAGTGTACTGGAGCTTACACAGGATATTTCCAGAAACATTTAAACTTAAACATCATTCTGGTCCTTCCAGTGGGAACAGTTTCAGTTGAAAGATCTTTTAGCTCTATGAATTGGTGATTAAAATTTAGGTCACCCTATGAGAATTTCCATTGAGGGACCTGAACTGGCAGCACTTGACTTTCATAAAGTTCTGAACATTTTTAAAGAGAAGAATCACAGGATTCAATTCTGAATATTGACTTATATGCTAGTAGTGATGTAAAACATTTCCAGAATTCTTGGGGAGTGGGGTAACTTTTTGGGGGGAGGGAAACTTGGATCAACTGACTTGTAGTCTGACCCT
>OZ017786.1:1010598-1052388 GCA_963969325.1 Lycopodina hypogea | reverse complement strand
TCCTTTGACCACCTGCGCTGAGGTCCTGGTTCAACTCCTGATCATGGTTGTGTTTTTTTCCCCCATTTTTTTCCCCCATTTTTTTCCCCCATTTTTTTCCCCCATTTCCCCCCCTCCCCCAGGATTAAGTCGTAACATTAAATCATAAGTGAGCGGTTTTTCGGCTGAAATTTCCAGTCGGTTTACTTTCGTTTTTTCAGCAGAAGAGAGAAAATGGGTAAAGTGTCTTCTACTTACTGAGCGCACCTGGGGTAAAGAGGTTGTTGTGGATGTTCATCCAGTGATGCCTGGACGTGTACAAGCACCCCCGAAGGCCTTCCATGTCTGGTTGGCCAAGTTTTCGGGAGCTACCATGTGGTGTTGGATACTGTGGCGGTTCAAGCACGACTGGAGAGACGTAATAGTAAGTTGGAGAGAGAAATAGTAAGTTGGTCTGTATACTCCTGGGCACTCTCTCGGCACATGACCTAGAACAACATTGAAGCACTGTTGTGGATAGCAAATACTATTTTGATGTAAACAGTGTGTTATTTTACCCCTTCCACTAATAGAACCTGATATATTGAGGTTGCCATTTTTGTTCAATCAGCTTGTGACCCTCAGTCAGAAGTCAGTGTAGCCTAGTGGACTCATGGCTTGGTAAGCCTCAAACCCTCATCTTCCTGACTTGTGTTAGGAGGTGCTAATGCAGACCATGTAGTTTAAGGCACTAAGGGACTAACATTTATTGCTAAATGAATGAAAGTGACCTTAATCATTCCATCTGGATATGGAGGACAGTGTCTTATTTCTTCTTCTTTTTTTTCCTTTTAGGAAGAAAAAATAGCCTTATAGTGAAAATAAAGGACAGATAGTTAACTTACAGCACCACCAAAGTTGAAATATCAGTGAGTGGCCAAGTTACTACACCACAAGAAGCCCTAGTCTATCGTAACCAGACCCTTTACATGGGGAAAGGGTCGTGGGGACATGGCAATACCAAAGTTGTTCGGCTGAAATGCGGAAGTGGTTATTAGTAATATAGCTGATTGGAATTTGTGGTTAATTTCTGCACGTAATTGACTGCCGCCTCATATGTGGCAGTAGAACAACTTTGGTATAGCTGTGTCCCCAGACCTTTCCCAGCATAGCTATTTGGTAAAGGATTGAGCTACGCCAGACTTAAGAAACCCCTGATTGCTTCAGCTGTTGCATGCATAGCTGCCCTTTCTGGGAATTCCCAACTACTTCAGCAACATTTTCTGGTTGTACTCCTCTACTTCCTCATTGGCTGTGCTTTCTCTCTGGACTGCTTCTTATGGTTCCTTCCCTCTTAGATGTGTGTGTAGGCTGGCCATATAATTTCAATTTGGTTTACTTCTATTAGATTTGTTTCAGTTTTCTCTTAATTTTGATTTCAGTCATGTTGTAATTCATTTTAGCATCCTAGTGTGTGTGTGTGTGTGTGTGTGTGTGTGTGTGTGTGTGTGTGTGTGTGTGTGTGTGTGTGTGTGTGTGTGTGTGTGTGTGTGTTTTATAATTCTCTCAGCAGTAATAATTGTATCATTTGTGTTTTAAGAATATATGCTCTTAAATATGTGTAATAAATTACCCTTTTCATATTGGGGGGGGGGAAGAAGAGATAGAGAGGGACTGACCACTTGAGGGCTTACTAAACCTTTTCATCTTGTCAGTGTGCTGGAATTGAGTGGTAAGATATCCATTGCAGATTGAACCATTACCTTGCTCCTCTGTGTTTTGGCCCTGGGTGGCTTGGTATTCATTATCTGCTGGACCTAATCTTACTTGACAGTGTAGTGGTAGTGGATACAGGAATCGATTTCATTTTCCCCAGTACGTTATTTGTTCTTTCTCAATATTCTATTAGGGTCACTACGATTCCTTGGAACCTCCTCCATTGGAAGAGGATGAAGAGTGAAATTCAAGCAAGTGGACAGACATTTTTGCAGATAAACAGTTAACTGAACGCACAGCATGCACACAGATGGCTGGAAGCACTGTTGTGTTAATATGAACAGTAGTTTTAGTGTAACAATGATTTATGGCACATTCCAATCCAAAATCACACTATTGTGATGCATACAGAGGGAGATAGCACTGAGCTTTTACAAGATCACTTTATCTCTTACAAAATTCTCAAAGACATATTATAATGGAACATGTTTCTTCTAAGTTTTCTTCCATACACTTTGAAATTTAGAAGTCCTCAAATCCACATCAATCCACTCACACTTTTAATAGGTTTAACCCAAACCATTTGAAATCCTAATCAGATAAATTGAGATGTAGTGCCATGATTACCATAATGAAATGTGGCATGTACTGCTGCCAGCATTCATAGAAATATTGCCAAAATTTACAAGAATGTGTGCCAGTTTATAGCCAAACAGTGGTTTCTATAGAACTGTGATTTGTATGTACCACTAGCTAAGCTGAACTCACAATTTATCATGCTACGACAGTTATTCATAACTAAAATAAGCATGCCATTCAATCAAATAATTCAGAATTAATAAGGTCAACATCACTCCATCAAATCCCTACCCACACTAATCAGGAGTTTTCCAGGGAAAGCTTCACCACCATTAAAAAAATTTTTCTTTATACCTGCTGGGTTCTGACTCAGAGTAACATAAAATTTTCATACCTACCAACTTTCATTTGCCTAATTATTTGTTTGCACGTTTCACATGGGGAAAAAAAGAAAGAGAAATGAAAAAAAATTTTTAAACCTAACCGAAAAAAGAAAAAGGTTTAGTGTATGCGACAAAACCAACATGTGGGTAAACAATTTTGAAAGAACAGAGGTGTACACCCCTCATCATGGCAGTTGATACTTGGCTTCCTTCTCTCTCCCCCTTTATTTATTTACTTACTTCACACAAACCCTCCTCTACCAAAAGGTAAATTTCTAACTTCTTTATCACCTTCACTCATGTGTGTATACAGAATTAAATGAAATGTGCACACCACAAAAACAACACCCTATAATTATAAATTTAAAAAAGAAGCAAGAACAGCAAACAACAATGACACACATAAATCAATAATAGTGTAGGATAAGTCCCTCTGGATGGCAAGATATGTTCTCTCTCTCTCACTCTCTCTCTCTCTCTCTGGATGTACAGCAACAAGTGGAGATGCATCTCTAGGTGACCATGGTGACGAAGAGGCACTCATTTGACACTGTGTCAACACAAACACCACAGACAGACAGAGGGGCAGAACAAAGAAAGGAAGGAACAAACAAAAAAAAAACAACATTGATAGCAAGACGAGGTCATCATCTAACTGGCATATTATACAGTGAAAATATGTATTTGTGCAAATTTGAGAAGTAGCAGTGAGGGAGAGAAAGAATGGATAACGTTAAAGGAAAGGGTAGGGAAGGAGGGCAGAAATGAATACAAGGTGAAGAAGAAAAGGTTGAGATTTCTCCTCTCTCCTGTTGGTGAATTAGACCAACCTATCTGGCACTCTCTGCTGTAGGATACTTGTGAGTTCTTTGCTCGCCCATTCAGCCATTAATCTAGTTCTCTTTGTGCGCGATTTCCTTCCCTGTGCTACAAGTTTACTGAGGGCTTCTTGAATTTCTTTAACAGATACATTCAACTGTGACCCAAACACTGAGCAGAGGTCCCTGCAGATAAAGGATGGTAAGATAGCAACATGACAGAGTTCTCCCCCCTCACACCCCAACCTCTCTCACCCTATCAGCCCCAGGGCGTTGCCGAGGTTAGAATCAGATTTGTTGTAATCTAGAGCCACAGAGACAGTGTAGCTCACCATCAATGCCAACTGTTGAGATACCATGATAAACATAATATCTACGAAACACACACACACAACATAGTTAATTACAAATGTTTCAGCAACACAATGTAGGCAGAAATAGGCAGCAGAAATTGTGTGTGTGTGGCATACTGCGGCTATCGCTGTTGCTGGGGTTGGTATCCTTCAGGGCCTGCACGATGCCTGTGTATGCCTCCAGGCAGCTGTCACGCAGCTCATTGGCATAGTCAATCACGTCGTATTCCGAACTGGTGACCTGGAACTGAGCAGCTTGAGAAAGAATGAGGAACACTGCCTCCAAATAGTTTGCAAACTTTAAGCCTATAGCCAGGGCAATATCGCCAAACACACTCAGGATAGGTGGCTTGATGCTCCGGTGAGATTCTGCATTTTGCTACAACACACACACACACACACACACACACACACACACACACACACACACACACACACACACACACACACACACACACACACACACACACACACACACACACACACACACACACACACACACAATAAATAATCATTATATGCCACCATTACACCAAATCCTTTCCCAACAAACACACTGCTTCTACTTAATGTCGTCAGATAGTTTAAAATTCCAAATAAAACTCCATATATGTAGACATACTGACCACCACTCACAAACACAACACATTTCCTATCTATCTATCTATCTATACATTTCATATAATCATTTCCTTAAAAATCAATTAGCCATACAGCCAGCTCGTGATTCGAACAGCTGAACAAAGAATAATTTAACCAAGGTATTTCTGGCTGTATACAATCTGGGAACAGTTGCCCTCATAATACCAGTCTTGCCTAGATAAGCAGGCAGCGCACTTTAGTGCACAATGGCTCATTTCAGAAGTGGTTTTGACAGTTTCGGGAGAGACCGGTTCACTTCTCCCACACCTGCTCATTGAGGCATGTGTGAGAGTGAGCTTATGTGTCTTATATCCCTTACCAGATTAGAGAACAACACTGGCATCAGTTGGTCACAGAACGTCGTTACGTCTTCCGACAGACTCCGACACAAGTCACCCACCAGGCCCACACTTGCCAGGCAAACCTACACACACGCACATCATAAGGACCAATACAGGAGCACCCAGAACCTATAGCTTACCTCCACGTCTGCTATATTGGCAAGACCATTGAGAAGGATTTGGAAGAAAGGACCCATATACTTGAGGAACTCTTTGCCCAATACTGCAGCACACACAGGAATACAGAACACATCACACATTCAGCTAAACTTAGAGATCAACTGTTACATGTACAACAGGAAATGATTAGAATTCCTGAACCTACAGCTATTCCAATTAATCTAATCCATGAAGGTATTTCACTTCAAAACCACAACTTAAACATTCTCAAACACCAAGTGAACCTTACCATCATCCTTTCAAGCAATTAATCACCACTGGAGAGAGGGCAGGGCTTTGCTGTTTGTTTGTTTGTTTGTTTGTGGCACAAATTACAGCTACATACACTTACTGTGGAATTACACTCACTGATCCCACATAACACTCACTGATCCCACATAACACTCACTGATCCCACATAACACTCACTGATCCCACATAACACTCACTGATCCCACATAACACTCACTGATCCCACATAACACTCACTGATCTCTCAACACTAATTGTGCCCTCTACAGGTCTCCCATGAAACCTGCCCATCCAACACCACTACCCCCCCTCCCCCCCCCCCCTCCACTCCACTTACAGTCCACCAAGACTCCCACTGTCATCATGACATCCTCCTGCACGCCACCGGGCATGCTCACCTGGATCACCATCTCCATCACCTGCCCGCTCATCTGAGACACATCGCTGGGCGAAAGTCTCTTGAGCAGAACCTGTACGGTGGCCAGGAGCAGGGACAGCGCATCTATGAGCTGCTGTCTGCTTGGGCCAGTTACTGCAGTCTACAGGACACACACAAGGGAACACTCAGTTACTGCAGTCTACAGGACACACACAAGGGAACACTCAGTCACTGCAGTCTACAGGACACACACAAGGGAACACTCAGTCACTGCAGTCTACAAGACACACACAAGGGAACACTCAGTCACTGCAGTCTACAAGACACACACAAGGGAACACTCAGTCACTGCAGTCTACAAGACACACACAAGGGAACACTCAGTTACTGCAGTCTACAAGACACACACAAGGGAACACTCAGTTACTGCAGTCTACAAGACACACACAAGGGAACACTCAGTTACTGCAGTCTACAGGACACACACAAGGGAACACTCAGTTGTCCACAACTTGAGAGAGACCACATGGTATATGGGTAGGGGATAGGGCCAGGGTCTGAGCATTATTTCCCTGTGTATTGCAACTTGACAAAGCCATAGCAACCATTGTGTACATACTCTGAACACATCTCTACAAGCCACACAACAGGAAGTCGCACACACTCACACACTGCAGGGAGAACTATCTTACATTGCAGCTCATGATGATGCCATCGGAGAGTTTCTTCATCACGACCAAGGCAGTCTGCTGTATGACCTCGTAGGTGTCCTGCACAACAACACATGTCGACAACAGCCTGCCACAATAATAGCACAACACAACTAACTGAAGCCACACCCTTAGGGTGTGGTTTAAGAGTGCCTACCATCTCGGGTCTTCCCTAATGTAATTGCTTAGCAACCATACGGTTTACAAGCATTCCTACGAGCCAACAATCTAAGTTGATTAGCGTAGATATATTTAATACTCCTACCACCACCACCACCATTTCATTTCAGTTGGCTATGTCTGGGGAGCTGTAAAAATTTTGAAAAATTAAAATATAGGAATTTAAAATGTGCTCAGTTTGAGATTCAACTTATAAAATTAAAAAAACCTGTTGGCTCTTAAAATACACACCAACCTCGGCACTGTACTTGATCAAATCCATAACAGCTTCATAAGCAGCGTTGCGAAGGTTACCCGAGCTAGCATCTGACCGCTCGGCTGTCTCTATCAACTTGAACATGATGTTCTGGTACAACCCAGAGAGACAGTAAGTCTGCGGTCGAGTTTCCTCACCATGAATGTCAGCAATTTCATAGGCCGCGTCTACCAGCGAAGAGAAGGCCTGACAAATGCAAGGATAGGGAAAGAAGGAGGGTAAGGGTGGGTGGGGAAAATTGAACTACTAAGGTTACTATTCAATTAAATACCAGCATGATTCCATTGCTGTTACCATGGCTACCAGTGATCTCAACTGTATAAATTCATGTGGATGGCAGCTAGTGCAAACATGGAGCGACATGACCCTTGATTCTGACATGTATGTCTTCCAGGCAGAGAACAGTTATCATTTTTACACACAAAGATTATTTGAATTCTCTTTGACCCCTTCTAAGTTCTTTCTCATAACTTTAGCTGCCAACTAATACGCGCACGCGCACACACGCACACACAGTAGAGTGGATGGTAGCCAAAAACAAGTGAAGCAATAGCGGTGCCCGGCAGTGACTCCATTAAACAATCCTAACAGCCATCCTTGCTATGCAGTTGCCGTCCACGTTGATTGAGATATTAGCTTTACCCAACAAATTTAAGTCTGTGGAGCATCTGGGGCAACAGACATCAATTGCCCCCTGCCACTAACCACAACTACTCAACTCTCTGTAATCAACACAGAAGCTGTGGCTCCAAATTTGCCTTCTACTCACACCAAAATGGTTACAAAAAGGACTATGTGTGAACTTGGCTCAACCTCCTTCAGCCACTAGCCCCCCCCATCTTTAGAGACCTCCACTCCAGTTTTCTGGTGTATCACACCTCATTTAGTGCAAGCCCACCATCTTAGGGCTTCAGTAAGTCATTAGCAGGACCACAACTCTCTGTACATACCCAACAGACATTGACAGCCACTCGTATCTCTCCAGACAGTGCCACCATGAAGGACTGCAGCAGAGGCACCAGGTTCTTCTCCACAAGAAGAGCCTTGGGACAGTGGTCACACACACGTCCAATAGTCCAGGCCACAGAGTCACGTACCTGCACCATCTCGTCACCCATCAGCAGAATTAGAGGTTCAATCAACTACAATAACAGAAAGAGAGAGAGAGAGAGAAAAACACAGATAGTAGCAAAGCAGAACTGAAAAAAGAAACATGGGCATTTACAAACCACAAATACATCCAGTTCTCATCCACTTCAGAGTTCCTTGCTTGGGTAAAAAATGTTTAAAAAATAATTTAAAAACCAAGACGTAAATTTAAACAGCGGCATCCATCATAGTCAACAGTGTAGTGAGGGTGAAGTACACAGTCAGCCAACTTCCTGCTGTTTCAATTCCATACACCAATGCTTTTTAAATCCTTGTACATAGTACTGCAACAAGTGAGATAAACTTGCAGCCCCAGCTCCAAGGCGTTTCACTAATGAATTATTAAACATCCCATCAGTGAAAAACTTCTTTGGAGGGAAGCTGCACCAACAGGAATTGGAAGACAGATGACAACCAACACACTCGGGTATGGAATTAGTCGTGAACATCAAGATCTGATTAGTTACCAGCTCATTAAGTTGTGATGCAGTATCTTCCTTCGGCAGTTTTGGTGAGGAATATTGAAAAGATAATGTCATTTGACAGGAGAGCTGGTTGCCCTCCAGTGTGTGAGCTAGCCTGTCCACTCCATACTAACTACTGAGAGCATTAATTGACTATTCCCCATAACATGGATATTCCAAGTGAATTTATGGATGGGAACTTAGTTGGATCAAAAAATGCTGAATGCAGAAATAACATCCTAATAAGTGAAATCGACTGGAAATGCTATTTTTTCAAAGTTAGTGAAACCTCTTGGAATGATCGAATATCAGCCAAGGTTGTATTCACATCAGCCACTTCATCCAGACCTTCTTTTCAAGTACCCAATTAGCAGCTAATCAACATGCACTAGCAATTGTATGAAATGCGAAGCCAATACGAGAAAAGGTGACAGCAGAGGGCAGCTTTACGGCTTAAAGGGTCTTGCTATGTTTAGCGACTTCAGGTAAAGTGTCATCAAGAAGAAATAAAACTAAAATAGCGAACTTGTTAGTAAAAGCATTACTGACTCCCAATGTTTCTGGCTCATGTGTCTCTTCGTAGATGTTCTTGAAAACAACAATAATTTAACAATTTTCCCACATAGGTCGTGATCTAGTCAATGAGTAATTAAATCGCTTGATTAGTTGTAATTCCGGTAGGTTAAGTAAATGCTGAACTACAGCCACCATACACTCCACTCTCTTTTTGGCGAGTAGCAGAGCATTTCCAAAGAGTTCTCAGCGAAGCATAAAGTTAAATTGATTCTGTTAACATTGCTTGTTGCTTGAACACCTGCATGTTGCAGTGGATGGCAATGATACTGTATGGAACACAGAGTGGGCAAAAATATTCTTAAATAGGCTGTGGAACTCCTTCAGGGTTTCCACAAAAAATCCACTGCCTAATCAAACCTCACCAACCCAACAAGTCCATGACTGACTGCTTCAACAATTCAATCACATCACCTTTGTATGTATAAAGTTATTACTCCTGTTCTTCAAAGAATAGCTTCAATTCCTCACCTCCATAATCCACCAATAAACCAGCCAAGTCACTAAAAATACAGGCATGAGGGATTCAACGCCAACCAAAATAGCAAGTACAGCAGTCCCTCTCTTGAGAGACCCCTCCATTTGGAAAACCACCTCTTTTGAGACACCAATTTTTGTAGGATTTAAGGGTGGTCTCTCAAGGGTGACTACTGTACAACAGACGAATGATTTAACAGCTGCTACTGTTGCAGGATAGAAACCTTGAATGGCTCCACAATATGAGTGATTCGTTCATCACCCCTTGAATAAACTCACACCTTTTCTACAACCCTCTTGCATTTATTGAAAGAATCTTATAATCCAAGCTCCACAACGTCTGTATCCAGTTACCTTCAAAATATTCCAAGGCAAAAACATTCAGTTCCCTATTTACGATTGGGTGACTATGGAGTAAGGAAAACTGTTCTTAAATAGCACCTGAACTCAGACACCGCTTCCATGAAATATTATTGCCTAATCAAAACATGCTAGAAAAAAATTTTGAATTGAGGGTCCCAATACCACCACTCAGATTTTATTCTTCTCCCTACTTCGTACATTAAGATCTCACATACCACATAATGACCCACATACACTGGCACACACACTGGCACACACACTGGCACACACACTGGCACACACACTGGCACACACACTGGCACACACACTGGCGCGCGCGCACACACACACGCACGCAATTCACACCCACACACTGGCGCGCACGCACACACACACGCACGCAATTCACACGCACGCAATTCATACCCACACACACCCACTCACACACTGATTCTCACACACAGACTGACATACCGGCACTATTTTCTTCTCTAAGTTATCACCACCCTGAGCTCCCTCCAGAACAGACCCTGGACACAAACAAGAATATCATCATTAGTTAAGTAAGACATTTTAACATCTTTTCTGCTCCTAGAGACACACACTCCCATCCTCCTCCTCCCCCCCCCCCCCCCCCCCCGCACCTAGTGCCATGACTGCAGAATCTTTCAACTTCCAGTTCTGATCAGTTATATATTCCAGGACAAAGGGAAGGACCCTATCGACGACAACGGTATCCTCACAGCAGCCGGCCACAAGGGAGAGACACACTCCTGCAGCCTTGCAGGGATTCCACTCATCCTCATCATCATATTCCTCCTACACACAATCAATCACCACATACATACAATCATACACACACACCCGCATGCACGTACTCACCCGCATGCACATACGCATGCACGCACGCACCCACATGCATGCACATACACTCACCCGCATGCACGCACGCGCACACACTAATGATGTTATTTATATTATCTGGTACCAATTTGGAACATAACCCACTCAAAACATCATTATCAGAATTTTTTTTAAAATTTTTATAATACCAAATAGCTTTTCTTTAGCAAAAGAATCCGGCTTCACTAAGATTTAGATTTGTATGGATACTAAGCACCAAAGTTCATATTTGGAAATATCACATTGTTTTAATATTGATACAGAAATAATTGAGTCTTAAAAATAGAAAAACAATCAACAAACAAATTAATAGTCACACACACACAATACAGTTACTGAATATTTATCAGACTTGGTGTGATATCATTTTTGATATTTTTAATCCAGTACTTCTTTGGACGCCTTTTTAAAAGAAAGAAATATCAGAAATTTTGGGATGATCACCGACAGTAGCTCCACCAACTCGGAAAGTTTGGTCATGATTAGTCTAGTAAGTCTCTCTTTCAGTTGACAGAGAGGGAGGGGAGGGGGGGGGGGGGGTTTAGAGGGAAGCCCTGTCCAAGAATCAAACCACCCACATTTGGATTGTGAGAAAAAAATCTAATCCCTCTGAATAGTCAAGGCTAGACATCAGATGACCTTGTTCCAGAATATGAAGTAGTTATTTTTTTAATGTTTTTCTAGACCAATTTTATATGCTAAATTTGAATCTGATGAGTGTCAGATATAAAACTTTGAGCACTTTTGTAGAAATGCAAAAATCCAAAATGCCCACTCAAAACCTGTAACCAGCAATGCATTAAAAAAATTTTAAAAAGAAAGAATAAAGTATTTTACAAAGTCAAGAGCTTTGATGAACATAAAAATGAGTAAACATACTGAATTATGGCATCATAAGTTGTGATGTCATGCTCATCAAGAGTGAAGGACAGTAGGAGGCCAGTTATCAGAACTGGTTGGGACCAGAGGGGTTTGGATAACTGAATGTTTGGATAACCGAAGTTACTACAAGATTGCTCAAATAAACACAATAGTTTAATAAATTGCTGGCAAATTTGAAAAGGAAAAAAAAAAAGGTTTTAAATTGGTACAGTGAATTCTGATAGGACTACAGCTCATCTCCATTCCTAATAAATGTATGTCGTGGACAGCTGATCTCTCAGGTGGTACTGTGTACTTAGAAGTCACACTAACAAATGATTCTTCCATTACTCACTAAATAGCATATCTTGAGCTCCTTCAACTCAGCTGGATAGGAACAGCTGCTGCATTACTGGCTCAGTTATTTGGTTATGTGTATGCCTATTTAATAATTGCTTCGTGTGTTGTTGTTGTTGTTGTCTTTGTTTTGAAGCCTGAAGGTTGCCATAGTGGGTGGCAAGCAGCTCAACTTTGTGTAGATGATCTTTTCCAGCAATTTTCTTTTTGAAGATGTCTCTACACATTTAGTTTCATGGTGCCCCTAGCCCTAGCCTTAGCTGTACGGCCGATGTGTTGGTGTACAACCAGGATTAAGATATGTGCATGTGAAACCGTTGTTGCATGTAAAATATCCATGTCAACATTTTAACACAACTAAAATGAAGCATGCCCTTGTCATGAAGCCTACAACAGGGGAATTGGGGAGGGGGACCAACTGGGGATACTCACCCCCTTCCTAACTTGAGTGTCCCAACTACAGCTTGAACCCTGTGGCGCACACCCTATGGAACATAATTAACATTATTATGTGGTTATTGGTATGTCTGTCGATCTTTTCCAGTTTTTGTCTTTGTTAAAGATTTAACAAAAGAAAGTGTTGTTCAACTCTATTGCATTATTTGGTAGCTAGCTCGCTACAATTGGTGACCCCGAGTTTAAATAGTTAAAGGAACACGCAAACGCTGTCCTTCAGTCCCGTTGGAGCTCCACAGTGGTGGTGGTAAAACAGCTACTCATCCTAGAGACTTACTACAGACATTCTCTTCTTTCTCTTGTCCTCCTATTTCTAGTCAGCCAAATGCCCTTGGACAATGTGGATGTCCAGGCTATTGCTCAGGCCCTTCAAGCTCTTCTCCCTGCTGCCCCTGCTGCAGCAACTCCACCTGCCACCGTATCCTCGGTCTCTATCAAGTTGCCTCCCTTTTGGACCACCAGACCAGAGGTGTGGTTCCGCCAGGTGGAAGCGCAGTTTGCAACCCGCACCCCAGCCATCACAGTAGACTTGACTAAGTTCAATCATGTTGTTGCAGCCCTAGACCACATCACAGCAGGAGAAGTTGAGGCTATCATCCTGTCCCCACCCGCTGATGGCAAATATGATGCACTGAAGGCTGCTCTCATCAATGCCTTCGGTAAAACTCAAGCTTCTAAGGACATGGAGCTTCTGTCCTTGTCAGGTCTCGGTGATAGAAAGCCTTCCAGCCTTCTCCGACACATGGAGTCCCTCAATGCTGATCCCAAGACCCTCCTTCGCGCCCTCTTCCTTGCCCAGCTGCCTATGGAAGCACGTCGCATCCTCGCTGGGTCGTCCACAATTGACCTCAATGATTTAGCCAAGGAGGCTGATGCCATCATGGAGGTGAGCACCAGGGCATTCAGTGCTACAGGCATCTCTGGGGTGCACAACCCAATGTCCTCAACCACCGTTGCAATGCCCAAAGACCTGTGCTTTTATCACATGAAGTTTGGCAAAGAGACCAGGAAGTGTAACAAGGGAGGGTGCAAGTTGGCATACCTCATCCCGTCCTCTGCTTCCATCTCCTCTTCTACGGCCTCGGGAAACGGGCAGGCCGGCCGCTAAAAATCTCCGCGGTCGGCCCAGGGGAGAAAAAGACAATGACAGTTTGGGACCGCTGCTCAGGCCGTTCTTTCCTTGTTGATTGTGGTGCAGAGGAATCTGTTTTCCCTGCCTCAGCCGCTGATAAGAGGCACCGTGCCTCCACAGCGACCCTAGTCGCTGCCAACGGCACACTCATCAAAACATGGGGCAAACGCAAAGCATCCCTGGTACTCGGCAAGGGACACACCTTCACACAGGAGTTTCACGTGGCAGATGTCACAGACTCCATCCTCGGTGCCGATTTCTTTGTTTCCAATCGGTTGGCCATTGACATGTCCAACAAGTGTCTCATCAGTCTTGACGACCTCCATGTGGTTGCGACTGGTGTTGCAAGCATCTGCTCCACCATCTGTGGTCTCCACATCAGTCGCTTTCACTCCTTCGATGCCATAATAGACGAGTTTCCTGAGCTTCTTGTGCCACGCTTCAAGTCTACAGACTCTAATAAGCATGGGGTGGAGCATTATATCACAACCGAGGGTCCTCCTCTTCATGCTCGTGCTCGTCGCCTCAAACAGGAGAAACTGGAGATTGCCAAAGCAGAGTTTGCCGAGATGGAAAGGATGGGCATCATCAGACACTCCAACTCTCCCTGGGCCTCACCGCTTCACATCGTCCCGAAGCCAGGTGGTGGCTGGAGACCATGTGGCGACTTTCGACGCCTTAACAATGCAACTGTTGACGATAGATACCCCTTGCCCCACATACAAGACTTCAATGGCAGCCTAGCAGGCAAGAGGATCTTCTCCAAGGTGGATCTGGTACGCGGTTATCACCAGATCCCTGTCACATCAGTAGACATTCCCAAGACGGCAGTCATCACTCCCTTTGGGCTGTGGGAGTTCCTTCGCATGCCCTTTGGTCTGAAGAATGCAGCTCAGGCATTCCAGAGGTTGATGGATGGTATCCTCCATGACCTCAACTTTGTCTTCGTCTACCTGGATGATATCCTAATTACCAGCGGCACCAATGAGGAGCATGAAGCTCACCTCCGTGACGTCTTTCGCCTACTCTCCGACAATGGCATGGTCATTAACCGTAAGAAGAGTGTTTTTGGTGTCAGCGAGCTCATATATCTTGGGCACCGCATCACCACCTCAGGTATTATGCCCCTTGAGTCCAGGGTCACAGCAGTGAGTGATTTTCCAGTGCCCACCAACAAAGTTGGTCTCCAGCGCTTCCTAGGCATGATCAATTACTACCGCCGCTTCATGCCGAGATTGGCTGACAAGCTCCATCCCCTCCACGATGCCACCAAGGTCAAAGGGCAGGCAATTGAGTGGACCACAAAATGTCAGTCAGCCTTTCTTGCAGCTAAGTCAGCTCTGGTGAGTGCCACCCTCCTCCATATCCCCATTCCAATGCAAAGACCAGCATTACAGTGGATGCATCAGACAGGGCAGTCGGTGGAAAGTTAGAACAGTTTCTGGATGGTCTTTGGTGTCCCGTAGCTTTCTTCTCTAGGAAGCTCACTAACGCCGAGAGGAAATAGTGCTTTTGACCGCAAGCTCTTGGCCATCTTCCTCTCTGTCAAACACTTTCGCCACCACATCGAAGGCCGCCAGTTCACCATCTTCACCGACCATAAACCACTCACCTTTGCCTTTGCCAGTGCTGTTGAGCGCTCACCCCGTCAGACTCGACACATGTCCTTCATCAGTGAGTTTTCTACCGACGTGCGCCATGTCAGTGGAAAAGATAACGTTGTCGCAGACACACTCTCTCGGACAGATATTTCTGCTGTTTTCCTCCCGACAATCGATTATCGTCAGATGGCTGCCTATCAGGCCACTTCAGACGAAATTGCTGCCTATAAACCTCCATCACTGGCCTTCGTTTTGACAACATCCAGTTCAACGACTGTACCATCCTTTGTGATGTCTCCATGGGTAAACCTCGACCAGTAGTCCCTCGAGAATGGACAAGGACAGTTTTCGATTCCATTCACGGCCTTGCTCATGCCGGCTGCCGTCCAACACAACGTGCCATCTCCTCACGTTTCGTATGGCACGGTTTGAAATGTGATGTTCGCAAGTGGTGTCGAGAATGCCACCCCTGCCAAGCATCGAAGACCCACCGTCATGTCCATGCACCTCTCACTGAGCGTCCACCTCCAGATTGTAGATTCGGCAGTCTCCACGTTGACTTAGTGGGTCCCCTTGACGAGTCTGAGGGCATGAAATACTTCTTTACAATCATTGATCGCTTTACCCGGTGGCCCGAAGCCATTCCACTACCTGACTCTACCACCGAGACCTGTGCAAGAGCCTTCATCCGTTACTGGATATTCCGCTTCGGAGTGCCCGATGACATTACCTCCGACCGTGGCCCTCAATTCACCAGCCATTTGTGGTCTGAACTCAACTGCCTTCTCGGGATCTCTGCCTCTAATACGACGGCCTACCGCCCACAAGCCAATGGACTTGTTGAGCGCTTCCATCGACAGTTGAAAGGATCCCTCAAGGCTCGGCTCCAAGGCCCACACTGGATGGATGAACTGCCACTCGTGCTACTCGGTATCCGAACAGCCTGGCGGGAGGGCTCAGACTGCTCAGCGTCCGAATTAGTCTACGGCACTACTCTCCGCATTCCCGGCGAATTCCTTCCCCATGAGTCACGGGATTTGCGAGTGTCCTCTGAATTTCTCCGGCAGCTCCAAGGCAACATGCGAACTGCCCTTACACCCTCAATGGAGTTTCACGGTGGTCGTTCAACCTACAAACCTGACAACCTGGCATCCACTGGTTATGTGTATGTTCGCCATGATGCCCACTGCGGACCACTGCAGTGCCCCTATGATGGCCCGTTTAAGATCCTTGAAGTACATGAGAAGTACTATGTGCTCGACATGAATGGCCGCCATGATTCTGTCTCCATCGACCTACTGAAGACAGCATATGGCAAGCAAACCTACTGTCAACCTGCCCTTGTTGCTCCTCAGCCTGTCACTTCTTCACATCCAACCCGAGCAGCTCTGTCTCCACCAACAACATCCACGCCACAGCCTACAGTGCACTCTTGCTCGGGCAGACCAATCAAGACACCAGTCCGCTACCTGTAGGCCTTGGCCGTCACAGTGTCCCTCACTGGGGGGGCCCTTGTGGCACGCACCCTACGGAACATAATTAAAATTATTATGTGGTTATTGGTATGTCTGTCGATCTTTTCCAGTTTTTGTCTTTGTTAAAGATTTAACAAAAGAAAGTGTTGTTCAACTCTATTGCATTATTTGGTAGCTAGCTCGCTACACCCCCAACTTCTTCCTACTCTTCCTACTCCTCCTCCTCCCCCCCCCCCCCTCTCCTTACTGCACTGGTCACATATATAGCAGCATGAATGAAGGATGATATGACTCCATATTTTACTGACTCTGGGAAAACCTTGTAGCTTGCTTGCACTTTACCAAGAGTTCCTGACACCGACAGAGTGACCTTTTGGCAGCAGTGGTGATCCCTACATTGTCGTACATTAGAGCTACTGTGGTTGGTGATTCACGTCACACTCAAATGTCTCTGGATCAAAGTGACATGCTCATTTCTTTGGCCTTGAAAGACAGAGAATATCCAGCCACTGCCCAACACACCGGTCAGTCAGACAGCCGCAATAACCACACCAGCACCATTACTTGAGGTGAAATAAAACATTTAAATTAATTCTAAGATGTCAAAGTAGCCACCAGGAACACCTAGCAACTATGACCCACACCACACCCACCCACGCTCCACACAAAACTGCCACCCATTCATCAACCACACCACACCCATGACCCACACCACGCCCATGACCCACACCACGCCCATGACCCACACCACGCCCATGACCCACACCACGCCCATGACCCACACCACGCCCATGACCCACACCACGCCCATGACCCACACCACGCCCATGACCCACACCACGCCCATGACTCACACCACGCCCATGACTCACACCACACCCATGACTCACCCACGCCCATGACTCACACCACGCCTACCTGCTTGGAGAGTGTCATTAACAATATGGGCACGAGGTAGTCCATAGCTCCCTTCACGTAGAAGCGAGAAGTGTTGAGTGGAGGATGTCCATTCTCAGCAGCCTCCAGAGCCTCACACGCCAACTCATTCTCCTCGTCACAGACAGTGGACCAGAACTCTATGCCCTGAAGGGCCACGTCATCAATGTTGCTCTTCATGGCCTCGATGGTGATCTGAGGGAAAGTGGTGACACTATAAATACATGCATGTGCCCCCATGAATACATGCATGTTACTGAAGGTAGTCGTTGAGATTCCACGTTTGATTGCCAAGCCACCCCACACACTCAGGCCATTCACATAAGATACACTGTCAGTATTTCGTGCCTCACATTCGTCCTATGGGTGTGTATGTGTGTGTGTGTATGTGTGCGTACACACAATGAGGACGGCCAACACTCACAGCGAACAGAGCAGGGCCCATGTAGGTCTCCATGTACTGATAGTAGAGACTCATGATGCGGACCATGTTCTGCAGAGCGGCCACCTGGATGGGCACACAGTTGCACTGCGTGGCCTCACACAACACTTGCATGATGAAGTGACGCTCATTCTAGATAACAAGAGCACCAATCACACTCAAAACAAACATTAATCCCACAAAGACATACAATATATTAGGTGACTAGCTACTGGTATTAAGGTGCTACAGGGGGTCCACTGTTCAAATATTCACCCCCCCCCCCCCCTTCCTCCTTCTATCTCTGTGCACCTGCACACACTCACCTCCTTCTCAAAATTAGTCTTAGTGAATTCCAGTGAGTTCAGGAGAGCTCTGGTGGCTGCCAGGCGGACTTTGTCACTTGGTTCCTCTTTCCGCATTCCTTGAACGATGGCCGTTAAGATTTCATTCGATTGGTGGGCGAGGACCTGTTCATTCTGTACACAACAGTTGGGTAAAACACAATCACCATCACACACACTGAACACTCAACCCTACCACACATGCTATTATAGGCTCTTTATCTTAGTCTCTCTGCACAAAGGCATTATCTCCCATTCTCAGCCCACCTATCCACCTCTCTCCCTCTCCATTTGCCTCCCTGACTCACCAGATCCTCACAGACATATCCAACTGCTTCAAGGGATGATTCCTTCAGCTGCTCTGTACTCTCTGGTGATGTCACGTTCTTCAGCAGCAGAGGAATGAGATCAGGCCATGTGTTCATCTGCAGCTCCACAGCTGCTAGGTATGCCACACACTGGGCAGCCGACTTGTAGTGCTGTCCCTCTGTACCCAGAGTGGACAACACCTGGTGGAGGGAGAGAGGCAACACCCAGATATGAATGTAAGAGGGAGAAAGAGGGGAGGAGGGGAGATAGGAGAGAGAGGACTGAGGAGAGAGGACTGAGGAGAGAGGACTGAGGAGAGAGGACTGAGGAGAGAGGACTGAGGAGAGAGGACTGAGGAGAGAGGACTGAGGAGAGAGGACTGAGGAGAGAGGACTGAGGAGAGAGGACTGAGGAGAGAGGACTGAGGAGAGAGGACTGAGGAGAGAGGACTGAGGAGAAAGGACTGAGGAGAGAGGACTGAGGAGAGAGGACTGAGGAGAGAGGACTGAGGAGAGAGGACTGAGGAGAGAGGACTGAGGAGAGAGTGAGAGAGAGACAAAGGAGAAAGAAAGGACAGAGAGAGAAGATTGACAGAGAGAGGACACACACACACACACACACACACACACACACACACACACACACACACACACACACACACACACACACACACACACACACACACACACACACAGGACAGAGAGAGAGAGAGAGAGGACAGAGAGAGAGGACAGAGAGAGAGGACAGAGAGAGAGGACAGAGAGAGAGGACAGAGAGAGAGGACAGAGAGAGAGGACAGAGAGAGAGAGGACAGAGAGAGAGAGGACAGAGAGAGAGGACAGAGAGAGAGAGGACAGAGAGAGAGAGGACAGAGAGAGAGAGGACAGAGAGAGAGAGGACAGAGAGAGAGAGAGGACAGAGAGAGAGAGAGAGAGGACAGAGAGAGAGAGAGAGGACAGAGAGAGAGAGGACAGAGAGAGAGAGGACAGAGAGAGAGAGGACAGAGAGAGAGAGAGAGGACAGAGAGAGAGAGAGAGGACAGAGAGAGAGAGAGAGGACAGAGAGAGAAAGGACACAGAGAGAGAGAGGACAGAGAGAGAGAGAGAGGACAGAGAGAGAGGACAGAGAAAGAAAGGACACAGAGAGAGAGAAAGGACAGAGAGAGAGAAAGGACAGAGAGAGAGAAAGGACAGAGAGAGAGAAAGGACAGAGAGAGAGAAAGGACAGAGAGAGAGAAAGGACAGAGAGAGAGAAGACAGAGAGAGAGAGGACAGAGAGAGAGAGAGAGAGGACAGAGAGAGAGAGAGAGGACAGAGAGAGAGAGAGGACAGAGAGAGAAAGAGAGGACAGAGAGAGAAAGAGAGGACAGAGAGAGAGAGAGGACAGAGAGAGAGAGAGGACAGAGAGAGAGAGAGAGGACAGAGAGAGAGAGAACAGAGAGAGAGAGAGGACAGAGAGAGAGAGAGGACACAGAGAGAGAGGACAGAGAGAGAGAGAGAAGAGGAGTGAGAGAGGACAGACAATGCGAGAGTGGGAAGAGAAATACTGACCGAATTCTTGATCTGTTGCTTAATGGCAGGGTCACACCTCAGCCATTCCTGTTGTTTTAAAAGTTTTTCCGCAGGATCTTTGCTGGTGAGGTAGTTCTTGAGCTGCAGACCAGCTGCCATTCTCGACACTTGGGAGTTGCCGACATTAGCCAGGTGTGCAGCCAGGGCAGAGAGGAACACCGGCTGCACAGATGCACAACACACACACAAAAGCACGTAAAATCCTGTCACTTCACTTGGCACAAAAGAAAGTTCCCATGGCAACATTCAATTCATTTGGTGGAAGTCAAAGATACATTCATGCTTACCATTCTAGCTCATCAACTGAGTCAGCTGTACTTACATAAGCCAAGTACACATTTACCATTGATCATACAGAACTTTATGGAGTGAAATAAAATTTAAAATGACGATTAGTGTGTTACAAAAGACATATGCATACTGAGTGTTTATCCAGGATATTCTTGTAAATAAACTGTAGTGTCGATACGGACTACTATGGCAACCATCAACACTGACTGCTATGGCAAACACCAACTGCTACGGCAACCACCAACGCTGACTTCTATGGAAACCACCAACCAAAGTACAACCAATCAAGGTTTCACAGCTGAGAGGACAGTGTACTCTCTCTAAAGAAAGACGAATCTAATACTATGAACAGCTGGTAAAGACACACTGTGGACACATTTGGTCCTCTGTCTCTGCCCAGACAGTAAGAGTGCTTGTCCTGAAGGAGGGTGGTCCTGGTGTCTCTGCCCAGACAGTGGGAGTACTTGTCCTGAAGGAGGGTGGTCCTGAAGGAGGGTGGTCCTGAAGGAGGGTGGTCCTGAAGGAGGGTGGTCCTGAAGGAGGGTGGTCCTGAAGGAGGGTGGTCCTGAAGGAGGGTGGTCCTGAAGGAGGGTGGTCCTGTGTCTCTGCCCAGACAGTGGAAGTGCTTCTCCTTAAGGAGGGCACCATGCTGTGAATGAACTCAGCCCCTCTGGGAGGAGGTCTTGTCAGCTTCTAGCACACAAAACTTACCACAATCGTGTGGTGAAGGAAGTTAAACCACAGGTCAAGTAATGTGGTGGACTTTTCCATCTGTCAGGACACGCACATCATGATATCACCAACACCTTCCGTCTGCCTGTCAGCCATCTCTATCCATATCACACTGCATGCATAGATACCTACTGCCCATGCTCAAGCCAACTGGTGGATTTAAAATTTTTAAAATCTCTTCTCTCTCTCTTTAACCCTGAACATAAATGTATAAACAAATTCATGTTCTCATGGGAAAATAATCATAAATGATTGGTCAAGCTATATTTTCAATCCATTTGAAAATTTCATCACAAAGGACTGTACTTAATGAGGAATTTTCATGCTTTAAAACTATCCTTGAGAGACAAATGAACTGAATTATTCATTAATTATGGCATTAGGAATAATTGAAATGGTAATTTCGGAATTTCAAGTATTTTGAACCACTCAGATTGAAGGATGCCATCTTCAAGCTAGAATTGAACTAGTGCTATGAGGATAAATGAATTGTCAGCACAGAAACAAAGGAACAAAATTCAAGAAGGAAAACAAATGCAATGACAAACTAATCTCTGCCTTCTTGAAGCATAGCCATGACAGTACACACCAGACAACACCTTATCAACAAACATTGCGACCATCTTCCTCATCCTCTTCAGACAGTGAGTGAGAGAAGCAAAGATGGCCAGCCCCACACTAGCTCAGACAACCCCTCCCCCTCCCCTCCAGTCTCCTTCCTCATTGGTTTTGATCACCAGACGCACATCTGACAGGTCTGCTAGTTGACCCTGCCAAGATGGGGGAATTAAATTAGTAAGGATAGGTCAGCCGTCACTTCAGTGATCAGCATTTTCATCTTCAACCATCTTTCTTTTTAGCATCCTACCTCACACCACACCCACTGAAGTCACTCAAGAGAAACCACATGAAACACACAGAGACTTCCACTTTTACCACCATATCCTCTGACTTCAGTCTGATTGTCATTAAGTCGTCTGCAAGCCTCTGGCACTGACACCATTGTGAGCTTCTTCATAGGAGCCATCTTGCCCCTGGCCACATGCCTGCAGTCTTCGCATGGGAACACACCCCATGACAAATCTCCAATCAGTAGCTACGCACGACCTCACCACAGATACCCCCACCCATGCACACCAATCAGACACCCAATAATGACCAACGACAATGACTGAATCAAACCCAGCCAATAATGCACATTGTGAAGCAAGCCAGAACCACACAAAGTATAGGTAGTGTGGTGCAGTACCCATTCTCCTGGGTTGCACAAACACCACCACATATCTAGATAAACACTCATGGCTGATGAAGTATGAGTGGTTAGCAGGAGAAAAGAAAAAATATATCTTCTGAACTCACAACATTGAAATACAGGATATTCACAAGCAATTCTCAAAATATTCACTAGTTATTCTCAGACCAGGAGACAGACACATGGGTTGATCTTTGTCTCCACTTTATTACCTTGCAGAGTTACAAATCAGCTTCAGTGAGGACATGTGGCAGTAATTCCCTCTCCACCCTCTTTCTAGACTAAGAGCACCACTGACACACACTGAATTAGCCTTACCTTCTGGCAGCAAACTATGGAGGACCACTGGGTTGTCCACCTGAACAGACATACATACCTTCCTCCTGTTCCAGCTCATGTATCAAGAGTCACTATCCTGCCACACAGACATCATGTGAGTCACGGATAGCCTTCCTACAAGATGGAGGCTTGGCATGAGCCTCCCCACTGAGTCCTTCATTCAGGCAGCCATGGGTGACATGGCCACCTTCTAGAATAATCTCAGCTCAGCCAGAGCCCCTGACAATGTGGAATTTCACCACACCCAACATACACATGTAATTATCCACCTGGATGACTGACTGACTGACTACATGCCAACTTATACTTCTTAGGAAATATCCGCATGGGTTGAAGGGCATTCATGTGCCTGTGATTAATACAACTTACACAAATGATATTGAACTCGGATATTAAAGTATCACACTCAGCTCTCGCAGCACACACCTCATTCACATCATGCTGACACAGTACCTTTACACTAGGCCACTACAGCATGGAAATAGTGCACATAAAAACTCTTATCATGCCAAAATAACTATTCATTGAATCCTCATGCCAAAATAACTATTCATTGAATCCTCATGCCAAAATAACTATTCATTGAATCCTCATGCCAAAATCATGTTAATTTATTTCCATACAAACGTAAGGCCTAAAATGTATTGGACATTAAAAAAAGAATAAAAAAATACTAGTTGTGCATAATACAATTTGTGTTAAAAACCAAATGGACCTCTTTGAACATCCACCTCCCCCTCCCTCTCCATGGAAATATCTCAATTTATTTACTAGGCACCTTCAGGGTTAAAATGTATACTTTTCTTTCAATCCACTGTGCACTAAAAAAAATTCCTAGTGCCCTTGCTTTGCTTTCAATCCATCTATCAGTGAGAAATGTTCAGTCTGTATATGAAAAATACTTGTGTGGATTGGGGGAGGGGGGGGGGGGGGAAATAGATCGTGGTTATAGGTATTCAGGATTAATTACAGATGCCAGCAGTGTTCTTGACCCAAGTCTTATAGTAATTACTATCCTCCTGCATGTTCCTGTCCTCCTCTCCTACCAACTCCAGCAGCCTGGTGGCCTGATGACTCTGAACCTTGAGCCAATGTTAGCAGAGCTAAGACACAATCCAATATTTCCCCCTTATCATCATCAATCAAACAACTTATGAGCTCTGCGTGTGGCTGTACGTGTGTGATTGGTGTAATGTGTGTGTGGTGTAATGTGTGTGTGGTGTAATGTGGTGTGTGTTGTTTTCACTGTCAAACCGCAGGACCAATCAGGCTGAATTTGGTATATGGTCTAACTAATGTAACTAACCAGGTTAAGATTATGTATCACCTGTGGGTGTGGAAACAGGTGAGGTTTGTCCTAGCATCATCCACCTTAAGTTGTCTACACTGCAAAGAACCAATCAGGTTAAACTTCAACATGTGGTTTCCATGTGGCCTGGAGAGTTATTATCCTCTGCGGGTGATGTTATGGGTGTGGTTTAGCCAATAAAAATTACTACAAGAGTGCCAACATGTCTTATCCAAGCTGCTATCAACAAATCTCTCTTTAGTTACTAACATAACATTCTTACATTGTTGGACCAATACCATGCAGTAAAGCAACAATGGGCACCCTGGTACATACAAATTATCATATTTACGACGTATCTCATGTAAATATAATCAGCACTTTTAACAGCCTGGGGTGCCTTTTATATGCCATCTGTCTTGCTTTCTTGAGTGCAAGAAGCACATGTCTTTTTTACTTGACAAGGCTGATCGTCATGCTATTTTTAAATGATACACTACAGCATACACACCTTACCAATCAAAAATTTCGTAATTACATGAGGGGAGGGAGTCAAACCAGACTCCACGTTACACGAGGGGAGGGAGGGAGAGTTAAACCAGACACCATGTTACATGAGGGAAGGGAGGGAGAGTTAAACCAGACACCATGTTACATGAGGGAAGGGAGGGAGAGTTAAACCAGACACCATGTTACATGAGGGGAGGGAGGGAGAGTTAAACCAGACACCGTGTTACATGAGGGAAGGGAGGGAGAGTTAAACCAGACACCATGTTACATGAGGAGAGGGACGGAGAGTTAAACCAGACACCATGTTACATGAGGGAAGGGAGGGAGAGTTAAACCAGATACCATGTCATATGAAGGGAGGGAGAGAGAGTTAAACCAGACACCATGTTACATGAGGGGAGGGACAGAGAGTTAAACCAGACACCATGTTACATGAGGGAAGGGAGGGAGAGTTAAACCAGACACCATGTCATATGAAGGGAGAGAGGGAGAGTTAAACCAGACACCATGTTACATGAGGAGAGGGAGGGAGAGTTAAACCAGGGAGGGGAGGGAGGAGAGTTAAACTAGCCGCAATGTTGCATGAGGAGAGGGTGGACGGGGGGGGGGGAGGCTGTTATGCCAATTCTGAATGGATTGGATGAAGACAAATATATATATTTTTTAATTAAAAAAAAAAATTTTAATTAAAAAATATTAATAATGATAATATTATTTTTATTATTATTTAATTTTTTTCTAAACATCCCAGAGTATTACAGTAATTTTAAACTTCCTTCCTGATGGCTATGGGGATTTCCCACTTGCTTTCTAAGTATTTGTGAGATCACATTCTACAAATAACCTAAACCAGGCAGGCCATAAGCAGGGGAAATATAAAAAATAAAAAAATAAAATAAAATAAAAAAACCACCTAACCCAACCACGAAACCCTAAACAGTTTATACCACATGCTCACTTCCCCAGCTAACCATTCCGTACTGTCAACATACTCCACAAGATTAGCCGAATACTTTTCTGAAGCACGCAAAAATAACAATGTGAACGATTACCTAATGTTTGGTTCTTGCATATAAATGCAATAGAAATAGCAGAAGACATCTTATCTCGGTGCCCTGAAGGAGGGAAAATAAGTTCCATCTCAGGTGGCTCATGGACCTCTGAGTATATGCACTTGGTAAGCAGCTCCACTAGCCATAACCAGAGAATAATCATGAACACAGAGTAAAAACCAAGTTCAGAGTGTAAAAAGGTTTATTTTTTACTCCTTAGTTATAAAAAATTAAAAAAATTAAAAAAATAATAAAAAAAAAAATAATAAAAAATTGAGCCATTTCAATATTGCTTTGCGTCATATAGGGAAGGCTGTACTGCATGTCCACAGTGTTGACCACTGAGTTGATTAAGTGTGTGAGGTTCTGTTAAATAGAGCAATAATCACAGGAATAACTGAAATCTTCTGTCTGTCTGTCTGCCTGCCTGTCTGTCTGTCTGTCTGCCTGCCTGTCTGTCTGTCTGTCTGCCTGCCTGTCTGTCTGTCTGTGCGGACTAAAACTCCTTCCAAACCTCTGAAGGGATCTTCAAGAAACTTTCATGGATTGATTAGGGCACCTCACTGCACTGATAGTCTTCTCGAAGGCTTCGTTCAGACCAGGTGGTAAAAGGTGTGGTTTTGTAAATGGGTATAGATTGGTGACATAATAGCATCAACTCCCCTGGAAGACTCAACTAATGACCAGGTTCACTGCAATTTGACATGTGGTCTCCACATAATCAGGAGTGTTATTAGCTCCCTATGGGTGTGGCTTATTTATTTGCCACACCCATTGGAAGTTGTTTCCACTGCCTAAAACCAAATGTTACTTTCACAAAAATGTTTACTAATAGTATCATGGTTGTTAGATTAATGTGATTAGTGTCAAAGATCCCATCATGTTACACTAAGAAAACTGAACAAGTTTGTTTCTGCAGGAGGCCAGATAGTAAACCCACCCTCAGGAGTTTTTTTGTTAGTGACTTCAATGTGCAATAGCCTACGAGGTGTATTCTAGCTCAAGCACTTGCCAACAACTCACCAGGTTATTCTTTGCAGCAAATTCCAGCTGTTTCTGTGACTGCATAACTGCCTGGGTATCTGGGGACAAGGTAGCCTCCAAAATTTGGGTCAGGTCCATGGTTGAGCCCTCAGCAGCTGGGGCAGAGGTGGTGGGAGGTGTTATCACGTCCATAGTCAGAAATACACTAGTAAACGCCAGCAGTAGAAAACAGAGGAAAAGAAGACACTCTTATTGAACGCACCACCACGTGGAATGCCCGCCCTACGAGAGTGGCAGATTAGAGAGGTAAATGTCATCCACTTAGAGGGACAAAATGAAGATTCTTACCAATTACAATACTCAGCCCACCACACGACTTCCCCTCAGTCACTACGCTAATAGGGGAGACTGAGGTAGCTAGTACCAACCACTCCTTAGCAATGGCGCATTAAATAGCTGAATTTGAACCTGTCGGTGTACTCCGTAAGAGTAGTACGGAGGCATGCGCAATGTGGTGCAAACACGTGATCCACCCCTTAAAAACTATATCCATCATATGTCCGGTGCTACACTAAATTTGTGCCTGCTGCGAAATCCGTGGCGGACATTTAGGAGCTAAGAAAGTTGAAGGTTCTCTGTCTAGGTAAACGTTGAATGTATAGAATGTCACAAACGGGCAGTCCAATTGCTATTGGAGTGTACATTATTAGAAAATGATGATAAAAAATATATATGAAAAAAAAATTTTTTTTTTAATGCAGGGTTTGTTTTCCTTTTTTTAATATATAATATATTTGCAGCGTTAAATCTAGACTATTTTATCAGTAGTTTTGCTTATTCATCAGTAGTTAAGCAGCAAGCTTTACAATGAGTGAAAGTTATTCTGAAGACCATGAATACTATTTTGCATCACAATCAAAGAAGGTACTAGCTAAAGTAGATTTCTTTGATTCCTGCTGAGGGAAGGATTCTTATATTTTGCTAGCTATTTAGATGCTAAAAGCTAATTTATGCATTCTGAGCTGAGCTTAAATCTTTGGGAAGTGGAATTCATTGCAGTAGAGATATCCCCCCCCCCCCCCCTCCTCCCTCCTCCCCCAATGCAATGTGTATGAAATCATGAAGTTCATACTAACATTACCTATTGGGGGAGCAGTGGATTGTAAAACATCATTCTCTTCTTCATGATGGTTGGATTGGAGTTAATCTACAATGACTGAAAAGACTGCGTGATTTAGCTCTCATGTGCATTCACAAATATGGAGATGTGAATGCACCAAAAAAAAGGGCTTCAAAACGGTTTTATTCTAATGAGCATCTAAGAATTAGTCATTTATCTCCGACTATTTTATACATATCAAAATTGATGAAGGGCTTTTTTTTTTAATAATAGCCAGTGAGCTTTGGTGAGTTCAACTTTGAGGCCTTTGGTGAACTCACTGCAATATGCTACACTAACTAAAATCATGGTTGTATGCATGTCCCTACCTATGTGGCTATATGCTGCCTAGAGATCTTAAATTTGGCATGCATATACAACTCCCCCCCCCCCCCCAGGCACAGGCACAGGCACAGGTCAAAATTACATTAAATGTTAATATTTTCATTTGAAATAAACTTCAGCAGAATTGTAAGGAAATTGAAATCACTTGGCCACTATAACTATATCTACCTGCAGCCTCCAGAAGTACCTTCTTACTTTGAAAACATGCTGAGCATTTATTATGAACGGACATACGAATTCCATTTTATAATAGATAATCATTCAAACACTATCTTGTACATATATAAAAGGAGATGTCTGTCTGTATGTTTGTACCATCATTCTGGCCAAACCTCTTGGTAGATTTCTCTGAAACTTGGCATGATGATAGGTATTGACCCAATTTAAAAACATGGGCTAAAAAATATATCCTGAAAGTGGTTGCTGTGGTGATGAGAGAAAAACCCCAAAAATGATACTCTGGCCAGAAAAACCTTGGAGACACAAACCTATAACTTGATATTTATATAGTATCACTTGACTATGGGAGTAACATGGGATGAGTTCCACCTGGCCACACGTTTTCCTCTCACTATGTAAGGCTAAAATTCCAAATGGTATTTTAGCAAAAAAGCTTTCCTGAAAGTTAGACTTATAAACCCATATTCATTTGGAATCAATATAATTAAGTATATGTATATGACTGCACCCATTTCTGTGTTTATATCGGGCCAAAAAAAACAAAAAACAATAAAGGCCAGACAAACCCTTTGGATCGACAGACAATACACATTATATGCATACACAACTTGACTTTGGGAGTAATATGGGTGGGGTCCCACCTGGATACACCCTCTTCCCATTGGTGTGTACAGCAAAAAAAGTGCCAAAAAAAAAGAAGAAAAAGTTTCTAAGCAATGCTTGGACCTAAGGAGTTAGATCCACGAACCCATCTAATATATATTTTTGTTTGTAGGTATATATATATATATATATATATATATATCTTGGACCAATGAGGCCAAAATTTGGTATATGGTCTCAAACAACCTGTTGAGCATTATTAAACACATGTCGGCATGATAGTGGGTGTGATTTTGTCAGTCACATGCACAGTAAGTTGTTTTGGCTAATAAAAGTTAATCAAATGACCAACCAAGCCAAAATTTGCCGTGTAATCTCCAAGTACCCAGGTATACATTATTTACCACATGGTTGTGGTTTTGCCATAGCCACACGTACTGGGAGTACTTAGTTTTGGCTATCAAAAGCTAATCAAAGGACCAACCAGACTAAAATTTGGTGTGTGATTTATAAGTAACTGGGTGAGTGTTATTAATCACATGTGTATCTCAATGGGTGTGATTTGGTTATTGCCACACCCACAGGAAGTCATTATACCTGCCAAAAACTCATTTATAGGCTAATTAGGCTAAAATTTGGCATATAGACTCCAAGTTGCAGGATGAGCATTATTAACCATATATGGGTGTGTCAATGGGTGTGGTTTGATATTAGCCATGCCAACAAGAGTTTGTTTTGGCTACAAAAAGCTAATTAGAGGACCAACTTGACTGAAATTAGAGTGGCTTCTATAATATTTCATGTTGACATTGGCCAGGCAACATTGAGTATATGCTGCTAGTATATTATATTTTGTCTTTCTATGGACAGTCGTTCAATACTGAAGTCCACTCTGTATAAAATATAGTAAAGCAAGGCTGTTTTTGTGAAGACAGACTAACAAAACAAAACAAAAATTCCCACTGGAAGACAGAGTAAACTAATGCTTAAAATAAAAAGTGGGCAGGTGCAAACTTAAGAGTTTCATCAACCATCTAGAAAACACTTATGTCAGTGAGTGCAATTGGTAAAGGGTTAACTATGTAATGTGAGAGAGATATCTTTGCCTCAATGATAAAAAATAATAATAATAAATTCTTGTCTACGCCCTTAAAAGCTCCAATGAAGGCATTAGACCCATTGCTTAACCCTTGCTCACATCTGGCCAGCCATCATACCAGGCTTTCCAACCTCCAACAAAATTTATGAGGGAGATTACTCTGTGGTTTGTGGTTCTGTCATGCAACAATGTAGTACGACTTCATGGTGAAGCACATTTCCTACATAACATTGTAATTCTTTCTATACTTGTTTTTATTATTCTTTTTCAGGTCCATGGCTAAAGGAAAAGGCAAATTCCAAGGAATTGATATTAATGTTTTGAATAAAACTTAATTATTTGAATAATGCTGTATCAATTTTTATTATAATAATTTTTTTTAAATTTTTTTATTATTATTATAATAGTCAGGAATTTTTTTAAATTATTTATTATTATTTAGATTAGTTCCCAGGAGCAGGGGAGGTTTCAAATGATGAAAAATGTATTGAAAATATTGTTAATTTAGAAAGCCCCAGATTGCAACAAAGAAGTGGGGGAAGATCTTGCAATTATTAAAAGTGGGTGGTGTAGCCACAACTTTAACCACTTGCATAAATTATGACCACAGCCACACATAGTAGTGATTGTACCAGCACCCAAAATTTAGATCATCAGAATATCATTATTAAAATAATCAACACCAACACTTCAAAACATAAAATTATATCATAATATATCATTTATCAAACAAATAAACATGAAAATGTCTTCTTGGATTGGCTTGATCAAATGTCTGACAAACTTCATCCAAATGTATCATCCAACTCCACCTGAAGTGGTGTTCCTTCCTATGTCATTCCAGAAGCTCTTCGGTAAAGGAAATCCCCATAGTGCATGGCAATGGCAGATATATATGACAAACACTACTCACTTATAGTGGACCTCAAATAGGTCTTTATTCTTCTCAGAAGAGAAAATCATCTTTCTGCCCCAGCACTAGAAATACAAGGTATGCAAGCAATTATTAGGAGACAGTGAATGTTAGGGAATCAATCCTTATCACAAGCACCAAGAGCTAGGAGTATGGCTATATCGATTTCACTATAAAATATATACATCAATTTTAAGCTCTAACAAGCTGCCCCTGATAGGGTTTATATGAACCTCAATAACTCACCTTCCTTGTCTATGTCCAAATCAGTTTAGCCCCAGCCTCCTCCAGGGCTGAGTTAGTTTCATCCACGTCCATATCAAAAGTGAGTAGGTTGGTAGCAGAAATTGCGCTACAAATAATTTGGCTATTGCATGGAACTGAAAAGTGGACGGAGCTATTTAGCAGACTTTCAGCCATATGCAAACTTAGTCCATCCTAATATTATTAGACACATTTTGTGCATTAAATTGATGGACCGGAATGTTGCCATGGATACTCTCAAGCACTTTGCATCACATCCATGCTGGCACTTCAGACTTGAGAAACAGAAACAAACATTGGAACTAGTGAAAAAATGAGGGAGATTTCAAATAATATGAGGGAGATTTCAAATATTATGAGGGTGAGCGGGTGACAATGACAAAATGAGGGTGACTCCCTCCTGATGAGGGCGAATTGGATGGTCTGTCATATCCAGGAAAAGCAAGATTAAAAAATAAATATATAAAAAAATTTTTTAAAAATAATAAAAAATTTTAAAAAAATAATAAAAAAATAAATAAATAAATAAATAAAAAAATTAAAAAAAAAAAAATTAAAAAAAATCTCTTACCATAATAAAAGATGTTTTAGTATTGTTAATATCTGCCAAATATGTATATAGAACTGCTGATTATAAAGCTGTTGATACTAACACTTCATTACTCTTGCTTGATCAGATGATTGATTTAATAACTATTAGTAACCACATTCCCTGGAATCCTGGCTATGCCCCTGTGGGATATAAAAATAGAAAGAACTTAAATTCTAACTCTGGGATGCATGGCTGGCCAGATGTGGGCTAATAAATAGGTCACAGTGGTAACTCTGGGGCAGAGTAAAATTATTCCACGAGAGGGGCTGCATATGGGGTTTCAATGCCTGCGCTAGAGCATAGACAAAACAGATCATGCCAGAGGGTAGTAAAGATATTATTGAAATTGAATTTTTCGTTTGTGACATTCACCCTCTACCTAGACATTCACCTTGCATCTAGGCATTCACCCTGTACCTAACATTTACCAAACCAAGTAAAATCACGTCTTAAGGATGCAGGGACCCCTGACTTGTTATGTATCTTCTTCTTTTTTTTATGAGTATGTAGCAAAATGTGATAAATACAAATAGGCAATACAATTTATCATATATTTTGGTTTGTAAATGTGTGTGTGTGTGTATGTGTGTGTGTGTGTGTGTGCGTGCGTGCGTGCATGCGTGCGTGCATGCGTGCGTGCGTGCGTGCATGCGTGCGTGCGTGCGTGCATGCGTGCGTGCGTGCGTGCGTGCGTGCGTGCGTGCGTGCGTGCGTGCGTGCGTGCGTGCGTGCGTGCGTGCGTGCGTGCGTGCGGTGTGGTGTGTGTGTGTGTGTGTGCGCGCACACAACAACAGAATGGGCCAACTCTGCTCTGAAGCATATAGAAACACTAAAACATCAAAAGTGGTTAGCTTTACTTTGAACTATGAAGCTGTCATTGATTCATTTTTCCTAGCATCACCTAAGAAGGATACTTTCATGAACCTCCTCTCATCACTATTTAGTTTTATCACTTTGCAATTTTGTAATTAATTGGTCTCTAGCAATTTGAATAAATTATCAATGTCAAATAGCGTATTCTTACAAAACTTTTCCATGTAGACAGACATTAAAACCACATACTAAGTATATATTAAATAACATTTGCTTCTAAATTTGCATTAACACAAGCATCTAAATTAGCCCCCCCCCCCCCCCCCCCCCTCCCTCCTTTGAAAATCCTGGATCCGCCACTGATACCGTATCAAAATATATTAACAATGTGTTATCACTGATGTCTCCAAATATTAAATTTACTTTTGATGACAACTTGTTTAATAGAATTTATTATTGTGTGTGTGTATATATATATATATATATATATATATATATATATATATATATATATATATATATATATATATATATAGGTAGATGTCCATCTGCAGGTCTAATTCACCAATATCTCTCTGTGTGTTAGTCCAGGCACCTATTTTGATGAAATATTGCATGAATGTTCTCTATATCCATGGTTGGTGATAGAAATTTTTTTAAATTTCAACCAGCTACCGGTTGTGGCCACTGCAGACATTTTCTGGCATATTGAATGATTATGGATGAGTCCTTGTGTTGCTATGGGTCTTGGTATTAACAGAACGTTTTTGGTTATTAAGAAATATTTAACTAGAAATATGAAATAGTATTGATGATTTCTTCTAAAGTCAAGTGGCCCAAGAATTGCCAATCTTATGGACTTCATCTGCCATCAGACCTTATGGTTATCAGCTCTATGAACTCTAGATTTACGAAAGCCAAAGATCCGTCATCAACCTTTAGAACTTTTAGTCATTATATTTACTACCTTCTCCTATCCACAACCTTACACAAACTCGCACTTTGTACTTCAATCTGCCATTCCTAGAGTTCATGTGCTAATTCACCTGATGTCTGTCTGTCTATCTATGCATGTATGTTTGTCTAGAAACTGTCTCTAGAAGAGTAGACCGATTATGATGAAACTTTGCATGAATGTTCCCTTTGGCCCAGGGACATGATGAAACATTTGGTTAGATTTGTCGCTCTTTTTTGGCAGACAGGAATTTTCCAGCATTTAGGATGATTCTGGTAATGGTTGGCAATATCATAAACCCAAATAATTATGGTAAAGGATCATCAATAGTAAACACACAAGCTCGCACACAGGAATGCATGCACAAACAAACCCCAGAAGGTCAGCATTCCTCAAATCTCAATAAACTAACAATAATTCATTGCTATTTTAAAAAAAAATTTTTAAACCATATAATGAAATTGGCATGAATGTTCCCTACAGCCCTGAAATACAACAAAACAATTGGTTTGTAGAAAAGAAGATGAGGAATAAATGACTAATGTGGTTACAAGGAAATTTTGTCAATATTTTGGAGCATTTGAAAGTTGAAAGAAAATAGGTTAAAATAATCGATGAAATAGTTAAAACATTACATTTTATAACAGATTCATAATTAACTGGAAAGATGAAGTAAAATTATCTACTTTCACAGAAGAAAAATTAAAACATACTTTTTATTAATGTGATGGAGTCACCTGCTCGAGTGAGCATAAAAGGACTAAAAAGTGGAAATAAATTGTTTAATGAACTGTAAATAAGTTATATGTTTAATCCAAGAGAGTTGTAATAAACTTAAAATTGAATTAAGCAATAAAAGTGATGTTAAAAATTAATTATAACTTTGAAATTGAGCATAAAATAGTTAATAGATGCATGGAACCTTGATCTTATGAAGTTACAAAATTAATCAGAGGTAATTAGTAAATGGTAGTCAGATATCTTTGGACAAAACCAATAATAACTCAGAAATGAGCACCCAACACCTTCTAAATTTTGAAAGTAGCTAATAATACCTAAACTAACTGCTGTGAAATACATATTTTTAAAAGCCTGGACTCCTCCAAAAAGAGAGATTTAACTGAAATAAACGGAGCAGTATAATGTACTCCATGGTGTATAAGGAGTTTAGGCAAATCACAATATTTTGACGAGCTAACTTGTAAACACAGAATTGGTGAAAGGACATACTTCCACCTCTCTGCATATATTTCCACCATGGGCTCCTGCCTGCAGAATGAAAATCAATCTTCAAAGCAGGATAATTCCTTTCACAGGCCACATTGGTATAAGGTGAAACAAAAATTAGACAGGGTCTACCCAGAATTTTTTTTGGTTATAAAAATAACTTTGACTTTTGGATATACCATTCAGTGAATGCAGAGTACATGTTATAACCCCTTAATGGTAATCCTTAGCAAGCAAAGGAACATAATATTCTGAAACAGTAGGAGTCCCAATTGATTTCATTCCCTTCCTTGTTTTTGTATGCTATTTTATTGGAACCAGTTGACTTTACTTTCTTTTTTAACTGTTCGCACATTTTGTGTGTGAAATGATCATCCAAACTTGTTCTTAGCATATCTGGTCTGTCCAATATGCAGAATGGAGTCTATCAGTAAACGGATGCCTATACTGTTTATTTCACCAAGTGGTGTATAGTAACTACCTGGAAGGTGTTACACAAATACATAAAATAATCCACTTCAGAATTGTTTGGTACAATTTCATGAGCAAAATGTGTACAGACATTTGAGTAGTCAGTAGAAATTCATATTGCACTTGGTATTGTATGACTTCACATGGACTATAATTATGTAAATTTATTGTCATATGGTTTCAGTCTGTAGTTCATTACAAGTCCTTTGATCTTGACACACTAAGTTGTGTCTGGTGAGTAATATTACAAGTGTATACATCACTAAGCTGTAGGAATTCTTCCTCATTTTTTCAGTGAACACAGAAGTATTGTCAATTTTAATCCTCTCCTGACATTCCTCAAATATTTGATATGTATGGAAGTGACTCTACCTTGGAAATATGATATGGAACCACATTTGTTGTTTTTTTACCCTGATAGTTAACTTGTTTTGGATGGAACTGGAGCTGGAGCTGGAGCTTGGTTCAATTCCAACTAAATATGAAGCATTTGTTCTAGCTAGAAATTATTTTATTATTATTGCTGTTGCTATAGTTTTTGGTTGTTTAAGTAAATCCAACAAACGAGTTGAGCTGGTTGACATCATAAACATGTTATGATATCTGATTTGACAATCATGACTATTTACACCACTTAGCACTTTCTAACTATTGATTAAGTTTTATTGTAAAGATTTGCATTCAAACTTGCCCCTCAGCTAGGTTGCCTTGGACTGGGCAGAGCCTTTGATTCAGGAACTGCCATATCTGGAACATTCTGCATTCCCCATGTTTATCATATGCCTTGAGTTGGGCAGACTTGATATTGAATTAGTTATGTTTTCATAATTTATTACATAACATAAAACAACAACAGTTTATTTCAGTATTACATAATATATTACATATTACATAATATAAAACAACAATAGTTTAGCTCAGTCACAATAGAAGTTAGAAGTGCTGAATGTTTGCCTAATTAATCTTGTCTCAATTGAATTTGGGAAACAATTTCAGTGTCTTGATATTCAAGCCACAGCAATGGAGTGTTTGGTGCAATGGAAGCTTCCCTAAGTGTGATTGAATGAAGACAGCCATACTTGCCCCCCCCCCCCCCCCCCCCCTTCCCCCAGCCTTACAACAAAAGTAAAATTACCCAAAGGAAAGCATTTGTGTCATCACCTGAGGCTTTAAAAATTATATTTTTACTTCATTTTTTTTTGTAGCATGGATTTTTGGCTGGCACTAAGGCATGTGCCTTGTTTGCCTAACGGTTAATCCTGCACTGAGTCCACCTCACAATCATGCCAAGAAATAAGTGTGCACATCATGTGCAGAGGACCTATAACTAGCTCGTTATCACATGTATTATTCAACAACACCATCTGTGTAATTAATATTCATTTCCTTGTTGGATAACTATGTGATCTGTCTGTCATGAAGGTCTTCTGGTTGAAATTTATTGCAAGTTGTGGTATTTTTTTTTTGGCTTCTAGTGGGCAAACATAGCAATATTATGAGGCATTTCTTGTCAAGTTCTAGGGCTCTATTTCTCCCAGCCACTTGAAATGTACCAATGGCTGTGCTTTCCTCCTAATGATGTAATTACCATCCATATGTCTTCAAGTTCAAAGAGTTCATTTCTCCCAACCACTTAAAATGCAGCAATGACTGTGCTTTCCTCCTAGTGATGTATTGCCATCCATATGTAATACAACAAGATTTACACACACTTTGACCAGATGGAATGTTTTATATATCTGGCATGGCTTCTAAATCACTAAACACCAATTCTTAATTTTGTGCTGTGCTTGCACCAAATTTTATTAATGCATTCCTTCTTAAAGTTTATCTCATGCAAAAAAGCCAAATTCATAAACAAGAAAGTCTTCTTTTCTTTCTTTGTTTAACTCTACATAATAAGACAGGAAGATATGTCCACAGCACAAGGATGATAACTAAGAACTATCTAAACATTAATAGAGTCATGACATTATTTTAGAAGAATGGTCAGCTTAGATGCACTTGCGGTGGACAATGGACGACCCAAACTCTTCATATTCAGCTTTGGTAATGCACATCTCTTTCTGGAAAGTGGAGAGAGACGCAAGCATGGAACCTCCAATCCATGTGAGGTGCTTATCCTTAGGAGGGGAAATGGTGGTCTTGCCCAACCTATTGGTGGAGCAGAAAATACGATATTGATCATCTTCTATTTGTGCTATAGCTACATAACCCATTGTTATTGGATCATAATTATCTCAATGGTCATAAATAAATTATTGTGGACATCAGCTGACCTCCAGATTGCATACCTATTAACCATAGCCCTTGCCCTAGCCCTCACCCTAGCCCTCGCCCTAGCTATTCCTGGATTGCCTTGATATAACCTGCCATCTCAGGTCATACTTATTGTAGAGCTTTGTATAGTCTAATCTGCTGGCCCCTGATATTAAAATGCAATACATTCGCACAATCAAGTATACGCTATCCATATAAAAAATATCACTAAATATATTTTACTTTGACTTTAAACAATATTGGTATTGAAGGTAATGGGTCAAAAACATAAGTATGGGTCTATAGGTCACAGAGAAAATTAGGTTATCTATTCAATTTAAACTGTGCATGATCCGCTCCCCTAGAAGAATCCAAGGCCATGATCTCCTTCTCCATCCTTTCAGCCATGCCAGGGAACATGCAGCTGCCACCACTGAGCATGATGTTGCTGTAAAGGTCCTTTCGAATATCCACATCACATTTCATGATAGCATTATAGATAACCTCATGGATACCAGCAGAAGTATCCATTTTCATGATGTGTTTTGGCTGGAAAAAAGCTTCTGGACATTGCAACCTTTCCTTGCCAATGGAGATCATTGTACCATCAGGAAGCTCATATTCCTTCTTGTCGGCACTGGATGCAATCTCCTTCTCATAATCAAGTGCAACATGGCAGAACTTCTTCTTGATGTCACGAACACTTTCGAGAGCAGCAAAATTAGTGAAGGAATGACCACTCTCACCAAGACTCTTTTCCAAAAGTTCGTTGAGCTCTAAACCAACTACATCGAATGATTGAACAGCATAGGATAGAGCATGTCCTTCATAGATTGGTACAACATAAGACTGTGTTTCTCCACTGTCAAACACAGTGCCTGTGGTACGGCCGGAGGCATAGAGGGATAGCACAGCTGGGTTGGCTAGGTACAAGGCAGGTATGTTAAAATCGAACATCACTTTCATCCAGGCTTCACGATCACTCTTCCTGTGATTATGAGGCTCTGTTAGTAGCACAGGCTGTTCTAGCTCCGTCCGCAACATATTTACCATTGCGTACTCTAAGACCTGAGAATATAAAAAATGAACTCATATAACTCCAACATATATTTGTGTCTCCATCTGTTTATTTCATGTGGTTAGCAATGAGAACACAGAATATATATTTAGCCACGTGATCAGTTAGGATAAGGTAAAACAAAGATGTTACCATATTGACTCTATTCATAGTCCACAGAAATACTGACAAAAAAATTTTTTTAAACAAGAAGGAAAAAAAACAACACCAGGAGAATCTATTGAGATGAAATAAAACTAATGCCTACACAACTAATCAATGTTGAGTTTAAGGCTAAGAACTGCTTTAAACTTCCCTTGCCCTGAAATTGTCCTTGTATTCTACCACAGCTGGATACACACCTACTAACTACTTGACTGGACATCACAGTTCGCTCCACAGTGAAAGATTCCATGAACAAAGCTGTCACTCTCCATAGCTCTCAACCAGCTCCACATTGTTTCTGACCTGTTTCAATAAGTTGGTTTATGAAAAGTTTATAATTTTTTTTTTTTTTTTTTTTTTTTTTTTTTTTTTTTTTTTTTTTTTTTTTAATAATTTGAAGGATATTATTTATCCTTTTTTTCTTAGAATGAAAACAAACTTATTAGTTTCCTCATGAAGCTCTACTTCTGTTTAGCCATCACAAAATTCAGGAAGTTAATAGAATGTAATGCTTACGTTTTTTTCTAAGATAGTCTATAAATATATCTCATGTTTGTTGCACCAGTTTTACCAAATCGTTAGACCTAAACCTGAAACTTGGCATGTTTACACAATTTGACCCAGGGAGTAATCCTGGCTATGTTAGAGTCACCAGGGGAGAATCTGAGGGCATCAAGGCACGAAAATCTGGAGTTTTACATGCAAGATTGAACCACCCTCAAGCATGGGTAACCACAATGTTGTGTTACCAATCCAGACTTGCCAACCTGGTGAAAACCTTCAGCAGGACAATCAGTCAAATTTCGCAGGAATTTTCTATTTTTTTAGCAGGACAACCACGCCTCCTTCCTTCTCAAACTCAAGTATTAATTCAAAGAGAATATAATTGTTAGATTGAAGAAAATGTGATTAAACCAGATTATGATAATTTTAACTATAATGTTGAAGTGAAGTTAATTCTTCATAGCAAGTTTTGTTCCATAAGATGTTTAAAAGGTCTATCTTTGTTAATTTTAATAGAAAACAAGTCACAGACTGTAGAGGATTCTAACTGATTTCTTTCTTCTCTGTTGGTCAAGAGGGTTTGTATGGCCAAAGTACCATCATAGGCTTTTTTGGTCGGACACAAACTAAAAATTCCGTCCTCACTAAAAAAATGCCACCTCTGTGAAACATTTGGGTGGGTATGGCATGTGAACTGCTGAAACCTATAGTGACACAGTGGAAAACAATGCAACAACTGGTTCCACCTCTCATGCATCAGGCATATAGCTATATACTCATAGTGAAAATACCTATTGGTTATGCAAATCTTGTTCTTAAATATTGCTATATATGACTGATGTATTTATTAGACAGGATATTTTTTAAGTTAAATTCTTCGAGTGAATAATGAAAAAAAAATACTAATCATATCAATAATGCTACATTAATTTGTTATCACATGATTATGCAACTCGGTACATCGTTACTTGTACAAATTTCAAATTCAGAGTGGAGGAATTTCCTAATCATAGTAAACAAAACATTCTCATGAATATTTCATGTATAGAGTAAAATTTCCCCTCCCCCAGTTTTATACTATGACAATTACGGAACCATGTGTATGGATAGAGCTAGCTATCATTTTAGTCATGCTTAACATGGGAGTGAAATTGTGAGGAGAGAAAAAGGAGAGCAATAAACAAAATTTGTTACCAAGAATTGGCCTCACCATCTGCATTTCATGCCAGTCTGAAACATTTCCAAATCTCAGTGGGAAGCTCATACGGAGAACATTCATCTTGCTGATGGCTTCATGTCCAATGTACGCATCTTGACCAAGGAACATTTGCCCACGAGGTCGGCCCACGATGGTTCGAAAAACTTCAGTAGGTTCGTCATTTCCAGCGTATCCAACTTTGCTGAAGCCAGAGCCTATATCCAAAACCACTGGACGTGCTTCATCCCCTTCATCGCATGAACTGTCAGAAGACATATTCTTCTGGATTCTTAATTCCGTCTCTCTTTAACGAGGTTTTTTTTGTTTTTTTTGGGCGTACAATTCTGACTAGCAGGTGTCCAGAATACAATTCAGGATATAGTTTAGCATCATATTTATAGCCAATCTTTGTGTGGGCCAATTTCCTGGAGCGGGCAATATGATGTAATTGTCACCTGTGACCGCGCTGTCTTTATGCACTTTAGTATTGTGATCATGAAATTGAGAACAAACACCAAGCTACATCCTGCATTTAATTAACACTAGAGAGATAAGGAGTTGACTGATGACTTCCTCTGTTGTGCACTCATCACCATGCAAATGTGATTGGTTTTCACTTACCACCTTCAACCTTGCTAAACAGACAAAAATTTGAATCAAAATACAGTTCAATACAAAAAGTTGATAATTTTTTTTTATTGTCCCAGAGGGTGTTTTGAGCTCTCATGTACAGGCACTATAGTGAGGTGAGTAGTGGGAATTTAAATGGGCTTTAAAACTGTTCCTGGTCTTGCAAGTGATTTAATACAATTACCCCCTCCCCACAATTTACACCAAAATGAATCACAAAATTGGTAAATTTGGTCTGTTTTGCATTGGTCCACTTCAACAACTACTATTCTTTATTAACTTTGATTAACTGAACATTTATTTTGCAATTTCTTTTGCTAGAGGTTACAGCTCTATTCCAACCAGAAGGAATTTCACAACTCTGACCACCCTGACACTGAGGACATTGTTGCACAAACTGTTGTTGTTGTTTTGTTCATTTAATTCTGTTTCTTAAGTTTCAAAGCAATCTTAATATAAAATAGGTTTCTGAAGGTATGTACTGATTTGGTGTTTAAACCACTTACCAGATTTTGATGAAATTTTGCAGACAATTCCGAATGTGTCACCCCTGGTGGAAAAAAAAAGAAAAGAAAAAGAGTATTTAAATTATCTAACAGGCTGAAGGATTTAATGACACTGCAGACATAATCCCCAGGTGCCTGGCTAGGTTCATACTAAAAAAAACAACAACAAACAAACAACAACCCTGCAAAAAAAAACATGTTCCAAGCAATGATTAAGACACAGGTCTTCTAAGTGGGAACTTGAATCCAAATCTGGATGGGCTTTTTTGTTGTTGTTTTTTTGGTTTTTTTTTGGTTTCTTTTCC
>OZ017786.1:891947-1010398 GCA_963969325.1 Lycopodina hypogea | reverse complement strand
CTGAGGAACAAAGGCAAACGGGATTCAGCTGAAGTCCAGGGAACTAATATTGAACACTGAACTAACTACTCTCAATATAAAATTGCAGCCATGTGGGAATATAAAATGGTTGACACAAGATAATTTTGTCATGTTTGGGTTCTCTGACCATGACATTTTAATTATAGATACCAAACATAGGTCATTATCAGCTGAGATAGACATTTAAGGTTTGTATGTCAGCCATTTTGAAAAACGAATGCAACAGGTGTCACAGGTCAAATCTACTTAGGGTCTTACCTTTAAATAAACTATTATGGTCCATAATAATTGTGCACCAAATTTTATGCTTCTATCACAATATGCATGATTTTATTACTAAGCTTCTAGATTACAAATGCTGCCTGGAAACTTCTAATTAACAGAGACCTACTAATTGCATTCATATATATTTATTGTCATGTAATATAGGCAGTCACATATCATTAATATTTTATGCAGATAGAGGGTGAATGCAAACATATTTACTGTCATCTAAAGTCTCACCCCAAAAAAAATTATTTCTATATATATATTTTTTCGATGTGAGCAGCCCAATAAGATAATAGCATAAACAATATAGCTAGAATTTTTATCCTTACAACTAACTACATGAGCCTAGCATCAGAGCTGCTATTATAGCCTACAATGCTCAATGTTGAAAACAAAATTTAAAGATGCTTAGCTTAGTTAGGGTATAGCTAATCTGGACAGCTTGAAGTACTCCTATTTCACATGGCACTAATCCACTTCTTTCTTTGCTTTGAATTTTCTGAAGGTAACTTACAGAAGCATATCTTACTATGTTACTACAGTTCTCAATTCAAATTGTATGTTTGTTCAGTAATTCCTCCCAGTTGATTAGGCCTAAAGGGATCAAATTTTCAGGATTTGATACATCACCCTGGGGACATTATAAGGAAGTTTGATGAAGATCAGAGTAAAACCCTGCCCATGGGGCTGCATTGTTCAAAATTTCCTGGTTGGTGATCACAACTCTATGCCTGACTAAACCACCCCACTTACAACAAACCACAAATATGTAAACACACATGGGTCAGCAAACTGTGCCCAAACCACTTCCTGCTCTTCTTTTTTTATCCCTGTAGGATCAATCATCTGGGATGAGAGCGAAAAGAACAGATCTAGAATTATATTAAGAGGTCCTTGTTGCCTCTGTCCATAGGATGGGTGCTATGCTAAAATATCCTTTAAGATGGGGGGGGGGGGGGGGGGGGGGGGGCTGGCTCAATTTATTGCCTGAGAACCAGCTAGCAAGCTACATGTGACAGGGAACAAACAAACCAGCAATAAAAATCTCCAATTATATAACAAGATTTTTTTTTTTTTTTTTGTTATCTCTGTCCTCAGCAAAAGGTATTTTCTAATAATTCTCAATTAGTTTATTTGTCTGTCAGTTTTTTCTGTTTGTTGGTTTGTTTGTTCAATAACTCATCCCAGATGGTTGGGTCCAAAGGACTCAAATTTCAGGATTTGATGGTTGTCACCCTGGGGTGGTTATAAGCAGGTTTGATGAAAATTGGAGTAAAACCTTGCCTGTGGGGCCATTTTTATCAAAATCTTCTGGTTGGGGTCACAACTCTATGCCTGAGTAAATCACCCCATTTACTGTGCAAAACTGTGCCCAAACCACTTTCTGCCATTTTTCCTTCTTGGGGGGGGGGGGCTCATTTCATGCATGGGAACCAGTGAACCAGTTACATTATATGAATACTACAAACCACAATTATTTAAACACTCTAAGTGAGGTCAACAAAACATGCCCAAATTTATTTTCTTTTTCTTTTTTTTTCTTCTTCTTTTTGAGCCCTGTAGGCCCAAGCAGCTGATATGTGACGGGAACAAACAAACCAAGAAAAAAAATCTCAAATTATAGTAAGATTTTTTAAAATAATTCTCCATCAGTAGGATGGGCACTTTCTAGTTATTAATATTTTTTCTTTCCTATCTACAATTTTAAAAATGGAAATTGTGACATTGTCAACACTTTACTGATTTGCACTGAATTAAAATATTAAAAAAAAAAAAAAAGAGTTGCGTGTTTGGCTCCTAATATTTAGCTATTTTGTTTGATCTTTTAAGGAAAGTATTTTACACTATAAACCATCCTCAGAAGATAAAGATTCAAATGGTATAAGTTTTATATAGATCAGAGCAGTGCAGCTCAATATAGGTGAGAACAAGCAAGGAAGTTGTTTTGTTATCAAAAGCTAATTAAAGGACCAATAATCCTGGAATTTGGTATGTAGTTTCCAAGGAACAGGGTGAGCATTATTAGACATGTGTGGGTGAGGCAATGGGTGTGGTTTTATCTTAGACTTACCCACAGGAAGTTGTTTTGGATGCCAGTTCTAATCAAAAGACCTATCAGGCCAAAATATGGCATGTGGTCTCCAAATATCCGGGTAAGCATTATTAACCACATTGGGTGTGGTTTAGCCATAGCCACACTCCAAGAAATTGTTTTGCTATCAAAAGCTAATTAAAGGACCAACAAGGCTGAAATTTGGTATGTGATTTCCAAGGAACTTGGTGAGCGTTTGGTAATGGGTGTGGTTTTTATTAGCCACACCCACAAGAAGTTGTTTTGCTGCCATTTTATGCTCCTCCAGGAGACCCACTGTACATCTGTGGATAAGTTGGCGATAACCAACTTCACATTCGCAGGCGCAATCTTCAGCAGGAAACACGGCCTCGCCATATTTGTCCATGATGGACTGAGCTGGACCTTAGAAGATCAATCCCCGCCCTATTGGAGATTGAGTGGCTATGTGTAGACATAACAGGCTATAAAATCATCAACATCTACAAGCCTCCACCTTCTGAATAACATCAACAGCCATCCCAGTGTTCCCCCACCCCAGATTCTACGCTGGCGACTTCAATTGCCACCACACAGACTGGGGCTACAATACCACCAACGATGACAGAGAAAGCCTGGCTACCTGGGCAGCCAACAATAACCTTGCCCTTCTACACAATCCTAATGGTGCTATAAGCTTCTTCTCTGGATGCTGGAACACTGGTATGAATCCCGATCTGGCTTTCACAAGTGTTGGCTCCAATAATCGACAGCCAGACAGGCATGTGCTAGAGAAGTTCCCAAGGTCTCAACACCGACCCTTGCTCATCACAGCCCCTAAGCTCGCAATGCCTGTCTCGAGCATGCCTGTCAGATGATGGAACTTCACAAAAGCTGACTGGAATCACTTTAGCTCCCTTACGAACAAAGCCACAGAGTGTTTACCATCACCACACACTGTCAGTGTGGATGAAGCCTATCAGGACTTCTGTGAAGTGATACTATCTGCAGCCAAAAAAAATCCATCCCTCGCGGTCGACGAAAAAACTATATATCGTGTTGGGATGAGGAGTGCCAAAGACTCTATTGCAACTTTCTAAGTGCTCCTCAGGGCACTGACACTAACATATCAGCCACAGCCCTACTGGCAAAGCTAGACCAAAAGAGGAAGGAATGCTGGAAAGAAGCTGTTAACTCAATTGATTTTACGCACTCCAGCCACACAGCATGGAGCACACTTATGGCAGGTCATGTAGCCCTAGCCCTAGCCCTAGCCCTAGCCCTAGCCCTAGCCCTAGCCCTAGTCCTAGGCTCTAGCCACCAATGCCTCATTTCAGCAAATTCTAATGCATCACAACTAGTGCAAAACAGGCCACACAGATTGAGAGACCGTGTTTCAGACAGGTCCATCCTGAAGGAAATGATGGACCTCTGGAGGGTACCAACACCAGAAGTGGACAATATATCTGGTGAGTTCACCTCAGAAGAATTTGCCATTTTCCTTCAGCACCTAAAGCTAGGTAAAGCTCCAGGCCTTGACCATCTCTGCCCGGAGCTAATACACCATGCTGCTCCCACCTTGAAGTCCTGGTTGAAGGACTTCCTTTCCTGCTCTTTATGCCACCTGAGTATCCCAAGAATATGGAGAAGAGCCCTTGTGGTTGCAGTCCCTAAGCCAAAGAAATCCCCGCTGGATCCAAAGAGCTATCGTCCTATCTCACTGTTATGTGTCCCCTTTAAGATCCTCGAGAGAATCATCTACATCTGTATTGAATCTATAATTAGACCGCAGCTCCCACAGGAACAAGCCAGCTTCTGACATGGAAGATCAACAGTAGATCAGGTCACACTCCTGACCCAAGACATCGGGGACAGCTTCTTGGCTAAGAAGAAGGCCAGAGCCATGTTTATTGACCTCACAGCTGTCTATGACATCGTATGGCACAGAGGCTTACCTGCAAGCTACTTCGTGTACTGCCTGACAGGCACATGGTCTGTATGATTATGGAACTAGTGCAAAACCACAGTTTTACCCTCATAACTGGTAGCAGCCAATGAAGTAGACTACGCTGACTGAGAAATGGTATCCCAAAGGGGTCTGTCTTGGCTCCCCTTCTGTTTAACGCCTACATCCACAACCTGCCCTCCACCATCTCCAGGAAGTACACTTACACGGATGACCTGGCACTCCTGCACTCAGCAGGAGACTAGCAGTCGATGGAGAGGAATTTAAGCCAAGACATGCTAACTCTATCTGCATATCTCCAGAAATGGAAGCTGCAGCTCAGCAAAGCAAAAACAGTGTTGGCGGCCTTCCACCTCAACAACAGAGAGGCACAGTGTGAGATTAACATCAATATTGAGGGAAAACATCTGCCCTACTGCGCCGAGCCCACTTACCTCGGTGTGACTCTGGACATGGCACTCACATATCACTGACACTTGGAGTCATTGCACAAGAAACTAATTGTACACATCACACTTCTAAGGCGGCTAGCGGGTTCAGGCTGGGGAGCTGGTGCCAACACCCTTCGAACAGCTACCCTAGTGCTTGTCCACTCCACTGCTGAATACTGTGCATGGGTGTGGTGTCACAGTGCCCATACCCACCATGTTGACACCGCTATTAATGATGCACTGCACATTGTGACTGGATGCCTGTGTCCCACCCCAACGGACTACTTACCAATCCTTGAAAGCATCCAACCTGCTGAGCTTTGCCATAAAGGAGCCACTATTTCTCTTGTTGCCGTGCCTTAGACCCAGACCATCTGCTCCATCGCACTCTCCAGTGTCCATCATCTGGAGAGCAGCGGCAACTGAAGTCAAGACACCCATTTGTTCCTGCCACACAACAGCTACTTAAAAACGTTGAAGACCTTGGCATAAGTGTGGCACACTGGACAAACTACATGTGGAACACAAAGTGGCAAAACGACACCTCTAGACTCTGTGACTTCATGCCCGATGCCAACTCCCAGCCACCGGTAATGTCCCTTGCAAGACCAGTGTGGGTCAGGCTGAACCGCATGCTAACTGGTGTCGGGTGCTTTCATTCCAATATGCACAAATGGGGACTGGCTCCTTCACCAGGATGCGAGTGTTGTGCCACAGAACAGACTGCAGACCATGTTGTCCATAACTGTCCAATCCATCGAGCCCCACATAGAGCGTGTGGTCTGAGGGACCTGGATGAGGAGACAGTTGAGTGGCTGATGAACTCCTGTCCAGAAGTCTAGAATGGAAGTTACCAACATCTAAGCTCATACGCCGAAGAAGGTGGAAGGGTGTAACAGTGGTCTTGGGCAGGCTCAGTCTGAGTCTCCACAATCTTAGATATTCTGAAATTACGGCCATGTCGGCTGTGAGTGCTTCCTCCACCATATGCTAGCTTTTGTTGGAGTGGAGTAGGGTAAGATCATCAGCATAACCATACTGGCATGACTTAGTTTTAGCAATATCACTGATGCATATATTGAAAAGCATAGGTAAGATACATGACCCCTGTGGTACCCCATTCCTTAGGCAGCGGGGGCAGCTACAATTTCCATATCTAGTCTTCAGCACAAAGGTTTGATTTGTCAAGATGTTAGTTAGGAATCGCACCATGTATCTATCTGGGATCTTGTGGAGAAGCTTATGCACTAGGTCTTGGTGCCACACAGTATTGTAGGCAGCGGAAGATCAACCAAAATCACTCCTACCTTATTACCCTTCTCAAAGTGGTCCTCGATGTCACTGGTTAGTTTAACTACATGGTGAGTGGTACAATGTCCGTGTTGGAATCCAGCTTGTTCTTTAGGCAATTGGGAGTCAACCACTGGGTCGAGTCTAGCCAGAAGGAGCTGTTCCAAGATCTTGTATGAGACACACAGTAGTGATATAAGGTGGTAGCTGCTAGGCTCATCAGTGGGCTTGTTAGGTTTGGGCACGGCAACTACTGTGGCTTACTGCCAGATCTTCAGTATGGACTGGTGGCTTAGGGAAGCTGAATAGAATTTCTTAAACCAAGCCAGGCATTTGGGGCCATAGTGTTTCAAGAATTCTGGTGGGATGTTATCTGGACTGTGCTTTACCACTTTTGACTTGGTTAATAGCCGAGGAGAGCTCTTTGATGGAAAAGGAGCTGACAAGAGGCCATCTACACCTGGGGCACTCCAGAGCTTACTACTCTCTTGCTTCACTGAGAGATCATGTTTCTTATCTGCCTCTTTGATATTGCCATTGGCTAGAAGCTGGTGGGCAATAGAGTTGGCTGTGACAGGGCAAGACTTAGGATGGGAGCTGCGACCTGTAAGACGATTGAAAGTTTTCCATGCTACTCTGCTGGAGTGAGTGAAGTCTATGCCTTGGACTGTGTCTTCCCAACGTTGCCTACATTTTATGTCAAGGCATTCCATGAGGTCAGTGGCTTTAGCAGAGGCTTCTTCGCTGATTATGGCAGTCAAGAAAGCTTGTAGTATTGGCCACATTCCTTGTCCCAGGTAGGGATGAAGTGACAGCAGAAACCACGAGGAATGGTTTTCTTCACTGCCCTGAAAATAACATTACAGATGGATTTGTAAGTCTAGTCCAGTGTAGCTGAGGCTGGACTTGGTAATTGACTGATCTTGGAGTCAACGAGGTGTGTGAACCTCTTCCACCTAGCCTTGCAGAAATTCCCCCTCTTCACAGGTTTGCATGGTATTGGCCTGATTGGATTGGCTGGGGTAATGAGCGATGGTCTTTGCTGTGAGTTGGGAAATGGACCAAGGATGGTCCACATTGGCAAAAGTCCATTTATGTTGACAAATGCCAAGTCTGGATTAGTTGTTGTTTTCCATCTGCCAGAATGGAAACTGTCCAGTTGTTTAGGATCAAAGAGCAGCTGGACAGCAGTAACTGAGCCCAAGTTTCAAGTGCTATACCATCTGAATTAGTAGATCGGTAGCCCCTGATGGTGCTGTGGGAATTGAAGTCTCCAGCATATGTGGGAGGGGAAAAGGCAGGGATGGAATTGCCATGCAGCATTGTGTTTGGTGGTTTGTACACATTCACTACAGCAGTGCCCTCCATTTCAGTGGCTGCCCATTCAACTTCGCAGTCAGGGTGGGATGACGCTATCAATCTCCAATTGGAAAATGTGGCAATCCCATGGATGCTGTTGTTTGTATAAGTAGCCAGGGTGTATCTACAGATCTTCAATTTGGAGACATCAGGGAATGAGTTTCCTGCAGGAGGATTGCTGTTGCCTCATGCTCCCGTGTCAGGCGTTCCATGATGGCACATTTGGCTTTAGTAAGGCCTTCCTCATTTAGCTGCAGCAGTATTACACTGGCAGTATGACAGCAGGAGCTGCCCGCCCTCTTAGGGAAAGTGCTGGGAGGGGGGGTGGGGTGGACTGCAGAGTTCCTCTTGCTCTTCTGTGCTCTGGGCCAGAGGGTTTTTCCTTTTACCACCCAGGAGACACTTTAGTTTCTATCTCTAAGTGTTGTCATAGCCCTGCTAGACACTCCAGGATTCACTCACCACATGGAGGTTGACAATATGAGTTCCAATATTTTGGTTGTGGAAGAAGAAAGCCAAAAAAAGTGGAAAACAAAAGAGGGGGGGGGGGGGGGGGAAGAAGAGAGGTGTGCTAATGAAGGGAGAAACAGGCAAAAAAGGAAGGGGAAAAAGGGAGAAAGAAATAAGGAATTGGGGGGGGGGGGGGGGGGAAGGGTGTCCTTTCAGGTTTTAGGTTCAGGCAGCACTGTGTGTGATCCTTAGTGTCTGGTGCATGGGATTTGGTTATCAATGGCTCATGGCATGAATGAACCATCCATGCCACTGGTACACCCGGTAGAATGCTTGCACAAATTTGGGCTTTATATGCATGCATAAAAAGATCAAAGGTCTGGGGGTTGCATGCTCAATCAACTACTGTGCTTTTTCTTCTTCTTCCTTCTTATTCTTTATTTTCTTTTCATTCCTTTACTCCTTTCCCAGGCCTTTGACCCAAGTATCTATCTGGGTGGATTGAATTCAGTTAAAATAAAATTTGGGTGTATCTATATCTATAAATGTGAAAAGTTGTGTGTGGACTCAATGGACAACCTAATTGCTGAATGGAAGTAGTGATAAAAAGTAATGATTTGAGCTCAATCCATTTTGTAACATTGGTCTTGAGTCATGAGTTTTTTTTAATAAGACATCTGTGAATGAAGAAGCTTAAATTACATTTGATTGGATACTTTACTCAGTGCGTTTATTCCTATTCAAACCTCTTCTTGTGGGTTTGTTAGGCTAAAAGTGCCATAAATCATACATGACAGTTCTTTAACATACGCTGGGTCACACTTGCCACACCACTTTGTTACCAAACCACTATACCAATTATAATGATCTTCAGGATAGACACATCCTACACAGAAGATGTTTTTTAGCCCCCCCCCCCTCCTCCCCACCCGAACCCAAAAAATAAATTGGGTCACCTGTCTACATCTCTTCCTGTGGGCATGTCAGATTCAAAATGCCAAAAATGATGGAATCTATTTATGGTACTATGGACAGTCCAATTTATGGACCTAGAGACCTAGAAACATCCAAACACAACTCAAATCCAGTAGGGAAATAGGTTGGGTCGCAATAGGCCACACTTATTCCTCTGCGCTGTTATTATATCCCGCTGTTATTATATCCCGGGCAATACAGGATATATGCTGCTAGTATCATATAATTGTGATAGCTTGGCCAACATTGGGACAAATTCAGTTATCTGAACATTTCGGTTATCCGAACTGCTCTGGTCCCAACAGGTTCGGATAAGTGACTTCCTACCATATTTTTGTGAAAAAAGGTTGGTGAGTGTGTGTTTGAGATGGACAGCCAAACAGCTGAATGGATGTTGATGAAATTTGCAGACATGATCCTTGGTTTATCACCAAAAAAAAAATAAAAAATAAAAATAAAAAAAAAATAAAAATAATAATAATAATAATAATAATAATAATAATAATAATAATAATAATAATCTGAAAGTGTTACTTAGGATGTGGGAAGAAGAATCCAATTTTTCATTAAAAAAAAACCTTAAAAAAAAAAACAACAACAACAATAAACCATGACATATTGGTTAAGGCACAAGTCTTTGAAACTGAAACTCAGTGTTTCAACCATGACTAGGTTGCATTGCATGGACCTAATATTGGTAGGACCAAATAAAGTCTGTGATGATCCTCCCTTCTCTGTGGGAGAGGCTGGTGATATAGGGCAGCACTGCTGACCTGGAACTGAACTTCAGCCAGGGTAGGAACCTCTCCTGGGCTAAACCACTAAATTTAATCTTGAAAATTTCAGGGGGAATAAAATATATTCCCAAGGAAACTTAGAAATTCTTTCCCCACCGAATTTTTTTTCTTTAAGGGGAGGGGGGGGGGGAGGGAATTTTTCGACACCAGCCCGAAATGAATTGTTGCCGCCCCAAAATGAATAAAATGCATATTCAAAAACCTTTAGAAGCATCTTTTCACTACCTCAAGGAAAGGATCGTTTTGTTGTTCCGTTTTGTCATTCCTCTTTGTTGAGCGTTTGAGCTGTTAAGCTCTCGGTGCTGTTGGGCTGGCTGGGAATATGATTAGTTTGGAGCTGTTTTCACACGCTCAGAGTAGCTGCTAGTGCTAGTCCGAAATTGTAGCTTAAGTTTTATGCAAATTAAGTTTCCAGTTACTGGAAGATTAGCTACAGGTGTGCGAGTTGTAGCAGACAGTAGGGTAAGTCTTGGAGTTCACCACTCCAGGTCGTCACTGCTAGATTACCGACAATAGGACCTCGGAAGAAGTGTATAACTGAACGGAACTATCCACCTCAGGGCTGAATGATTGCTACTTTTCAAAACTACTTGAGTGCTCTGCTGAGCGGCTCCTCTACTCAATTCCTCAAAGCATTGCGTGATGGAGATACTAAGCTAGCAATGGAGCTATATAAAAGCAAGGCGAACTTGAGAGAGAAGCTAGAACCCAACCTAAGTCTGGGACCAGAACACAAAGGGTACACATATCTTCACTATGCAGCACTATATGGACTGGAGCAGATGTATGAGGAGCTGGTTCTACGCCAGAATGGGAAGCCTGACATAAAAAACAGTCTCAGTCAGAATTGCTTGCACCTGCTTTGCATGGTGGACAGACAGTGTGGAGATGTGGACATATCTTGGAAGAGGAAGCTGCTAGCTTTCACTCTGAGGTATGGTCTGAAGGGGATGGATCTGCAACACATACTGGGGGAGAAAGATCAGGTCAGTCCACAGTTCTCGGGTTAAACTTGTTAGGGGAATCTATAGTCTCGGTAGCCAGACCCTTTACCTACTGCTTCGCTGATAAACCGGCTGGTCACTATAGGAAGTTTTTGTGAGCCAGTTACTAGATTTTGTAACCCAATATGATTGGTCAAATTTGTGTGATGTCACGTATTGCTATTGCATGGTCATATAGTTAGCGATGATTAAATTTCACGAGAAATTAACTGCCAATTTCAATGCTTGCAAGTTGAAAAGTTCACGAACTATGCGTTTAATATCGGCAACTGTAATTACATTTTTGGCATATGACACACTTGATGGGATCATGAAAAACTTGCAACTGTGACCAGGCGGATTATTCCGTTTTTAATCCGTCTGGGTACACAAGACCAGGGAATCTGTACTGGACTTTCTGGGGGGGGGAAGTAGTTGCTTGGCACACTGTGAGACCACACCCTCTTTTCAAAGAAGGAAATGAGGAGTACTGCTTTGTGATAGTGTACATTTCAAGAATGTTCTTCCTGTCTTAGTTGTTTGACCACAGGTAATTTGGGAACCCTAACCACAATGAGTTTGTAGTATTTGACAAGTTACCATCTGAAAGATTTGTTTAGGATATTGTAACATAAACTATGATATCTAATAAGGAGGAGCCGTTCACTCCCCCCCCCCCCCCCTTTGCCTCCCTCCCCTCCTTCCTCTGTGTTAGTTAGCCCTTGTCCTGTCAGTCAGACCTGTACCTCTTAGGGGTGGCTGGAGGGGGGGGGGGGGAGGGGGGTATGAAGAGAGAAATGGGGTTAATGACAAGTTTGCTGTTTATTAATATATAAAAAAAGATTTTAGTGCATTATTATTCTATTTTATTCACTTGCTCACTCTTTTAGTTAAAGGGTAACTGAACTGGAAAAAATAATAATTTTTTTTATTATCCTTGATGCATAACCTGGTATTAAAAAAAAATTTGGAAATTTTTAGTCCAATATTCATAAAAAAAACTTAGCTTAAAAATTTTACTTCTTGTGGGGGTGTAACTATCCATTGATGTCACAAGGGGGACACCTGCAGCCAGAACTCAATGGAGGTGATATGGTATTTCAAGAAACTTCAACAATTCCTGGAGTCAGGAGGCCTAAATCCACCAGTAAGTTCAGGATTGGTAGCAGCACATCGACATGTAGCGTAATAGCAACCAAAAAAGAGTTGTGGAGTTGGAAATCTGAAGGAATAAGTGAAAAGATTTGTCCCTTCAGAAGGGTGCAATAATTATTTATACCTTCAGATCCTATTGATACTGCTTTTCAGTTTCATCTAGCCCTGATTCAAGTCCAGAAAATGAGGATCAAAGACTTTCTAATTTGTCATGATAAAATATAGCTATTTGCAAAATATTTTTTTCCTTTGGCTACTTTTGGTGTGGAACTAGATATTCAATAGCTAGCTATGTGGCTACAGAAAATGATTAGCACAGATTTTTCATTTGTTATGGAGATACTTGCTAGCTAGCTAGCTTGCCATTTTTGGTGTGGAGCTAGATATTTCATAGCTAGCTATATAGCAAACTGTGTAACTGTTCTTTTTACACTTGGCTATAACATTGATAGCTAATAGCCAAGGGCAGTTACTAGCTATAAATGTTATAACCAAGTGTAAAAATGTAAAATTACATACTAGCTAGCTACTTGAATCAGAGATGGATGAAGCTAAAAACAAATCGGTGTCACTAGGCTCTGAAGTTATTAGAAATTATTGCACTCTGTAAAGGGAACTTTTCACTTATTCCTTCAGAAGAGCTGGGTCTTCAGATTACTCCACTCTACTGCAGTTGCTATCTCGCTAGGTATAGATATACTGCTGCCACTCTTGGACTTACCGTGGAATTGTGCCTCCAGACTCCAGGAATTGTTGAAGTTTGTTGAAATACTGTATCACCTCCATTGAGTTCTGGCTGCAGGTGTCCCCCTTGTGACGTCAATGGATAGTTACACCCCCATGAGAAGTAAAATTTTTAAGCTAAGTTGTTGTTTTTTTCATGAATATTGGACTAAAAATTTCCAAAATTTTTTATACCAGGTTATGCATCAAGGACAAGATAAGACAATAAAAAAAAAAAATTCTTTTTTCTATTTCAGTTACCCTTTAAATAGTGGGAGTGTGAATCATCCAGTGAAGCCACACCTGCCAGGGATATTCTCCTTTGGGGTGGGGGAGGGGGGGGGGGACAGTATGGATGGAAATTCTCTCAGGTTGGGTTGTGTAGTTGGCTTAGACTTCTACTTCACATGTGCAGAGGAGACAACACTCAGCATGATGACCTCTACATGTACTCCTAGGAATATGTGGTGCACCTTGTCCTCTTCACTCTCTCTCTCTCTCTCTCTCTGTGGGAGCATCAGCTGCACCTGCTCTGTGTTCCTATGGCTATATCCCTTTGCTCTGTTCAATTATGCCCCTTTTGGAAAATCCCTTCCCCCCCCCAGAGTTATGCTATGTCCAATAAAGTGGAGGAGGGGAGGGGGAAAGGGAAAGGATAAAGGAATTTCCTCTCTTGAGAATCAGCTAACGTAACTAGTTTTTAATGGGATATTAGCTGATTAATATTGTTGAGTAGATTTAAAACGAATTAATTATGCAGCTAATTGCTTATGCAATTTCACCAGCACTTCTTCAGTGCATTCAGTTGCTAGTTCTAATGGAATGAGAGGCTGTATTCGCCCAATCAGTGGTTCAATATGATCTTAATTAGTGACCTTTATGGTCTTAATGAGTGACCTTTATTGACTGATGGAGTCCCAATAGAAACAAATAATCTGGCACAAAGATGAAACTCCCACCCTTCTCACTTCTGGGATCATTCTGGGACTTGTATTCTCCCTCCCCTCCTCATAGAGAGTATGATAGATGAGGGGGGGGGAGGGGGATGGATGTGGACAAGGTTGTTGCTCCACTGGTCTAGCTCTAGTCCAGTCACTCCAGCCATCTGAAAACTTTGCTATAACATAACACTTAATTCTTCTTAGTTTGATGTGGTTTCTCAGTCATATGACAGCCAGAATAGTCATGTGACTGCCAGAAAAGCCATGTGACTGCTTGTCTCTGGTGAATGTGATGTAGATATGCCAGAAAATGAGGTTTGTCTATGAAATGGACGAGCAAGTGTGTACAGTGCAATGCTTTCCTCCTGGGTGAGGGAATTCTGGGATGTCTCCCCCCCCCCCCCCCCACACACACACACACACACACACAAAAACAGAGAAAAAACAAACAGCAGAAGCTCATCCCAAATTAATTTTGCTTTGTTTTATTAAGAATTCAATAAATTTATTATATATTCAAATATACAATTAGTTTTGTTGTTGTTTTCATTGAATATGTCCAAAAAAAAATTGGTCAGAGCTAACCTCTTAAGTTTGGATCCTCAAAGTAATTCTCATGAGATGTGGAAAATCATTTGACGATCTATTTTTGATCCTTTTAAGACAGGAACAAAGTGGAATGTAAGATACCATCAAGTAGGTATTGTGCGGTGTGCAGAGGTGCACAGTAGCAGAATCCGATGTAATTATCACCTGTGACCGTGCTGTATTTATGCACTTTAGTATTGTGATTGTGGAATTGAGAACAAACACCAAGCTACATCCTGCATTTAAACACTAGAGGGATAAGGAATTGCTTGATGAATTGCTCTGTGCAGTGGTGCATGATCTGGAACATGATGTGATCACACACAATACTTCTGATCTGGAAGTGGACCAACTTTAATGTCATCACTCACACAGACACCTCCATTTGCCCTCTGTGTGTGTGCATGCGTGTGAGTGTGTGTGCATACATGTGAGTGTGTGTGCATGCATGTGGCAGTATTCCTCTCAATATGACATCTTGTCAGTTTTGGCTCATTTTCATGTGAGAGATGTTGACAAGAAATGATACTAATACCCAGCAAGTCTTCACATTTCTGATTAGGGGACAATCCCCTGGGTCAGAGCCACACCCACCACAATGCCCTGGCTGACCTGCGTTCTTGACCTCAGCTACTGATTATATGCACAGGCAACTCTATTGCAAGACTACCACACACCCCAACACATTTGTTATCATGAGAGGTGCTTTTGTTGTCATGAAAGATGCAGTTCTTGTCATGACATTGCTATTGTAGCCATGGTAATTGCTATTGTCAATGTCCTTGTTGATATCATGATATTTTTGGTTGCTTCTCCTGCATGCAGGAAGGCAATACAGTGTTGCACCTGGCGGCAGGGGCGGGTCTAAGGGAGTGTGTGGAGCTGTTGATTCATTACCGTGCCGATATGGTTGTTACCAACAAGGAAGGCCTGACACCTGCTGACCTAGCAAAGAAGAATGCCCATGACGATATTGGGACCACCCTGGAGGCTCGTATGGTCTTCTCTGTGAGTCATGTGACCATACACTGATTCATGTGACCACACACTCTGCATAGAGGGAGGCTACAGGCACCCATGAGGAGCAGAGAGCATCTTAGAGGATGCCCCAGACACTTCCTGCACTGTGTATACCAGTAGCTGTATTATCTATTCATATGATTCTATATAATGCACAGCATGATGAAGATGAGACTGTTGCCGCCATGGTGGCGGAGCCTGACCCGGAACTGTTGAAGGAGATAGCCGACGGTCCTTTGGCCCTGGGAGATCATGACCTGCGCTCCATGAAGGATGAACTGCTCATACAGACTGCAGAGATGCTTGGGGTGAACTTGCTCACAGCTGAGGTCCTCCTACGGCAGTACGGTAGGTGTGTGTGTGTGTGTGTGTGTGCACGCTCATTGCTTCCAGAGGAATGCTTCAAATTGATTAGATTAGTTGCCTGGCAACTGCACATGTACCTCATGGCTCTTGAGCTCTGAAAGCCTCTTTAAAGCTAAGATATTATTACTTTATGTAGGTATAGTATTACTCTATAAGGTATCATTATATTTCTAATATTTACTCTATATCATATAAAGTGATGATATCTTAGCAATATAGTGATACCTTATAGAGTTCTACTTTTCCTGGTAGAGTAATAACATCTTAATATAGCTAAGGCATCGTTACTCTATTCATGCATAGAGCTATGTGTCAAGGTTGCTCTGACTATTGTTATTGTAGGGTTGTTGTTGTTGTTGTTGTTGTTATAGGTTGGTCTAAGGAGGAGTTATTGAGTGCGTGGTTGGTGAACCCACAGAGTGTGTTTGATGTGGCAGGAGTTGACCTGCCTCCTCAGGACGACAGCAACAGAGACTTCCTGACCAGCGACAGCCATCACATAGTTCTAAATGAAGCCCACCTGGTGTCCTCTCCCCAGCTATCTGGAGTCAGGGGTCAAGTTTCCTCTGTCTGTGAAGAGAAGGAATGTGGCATCTGCTATTCGTTGTGCAGCCGTCTAGTCAGTATTCCCTGCGATCACCACTTCTGCAAGGACTGCTGGCAACAGTATGTTAGCAACCCTTTCCCCCCCCCCCCCTAGTTTACAGTTTGGGCATTCTAGTGGAAATGTAACTGAGAGAGCTGTTTGCCTTCTGTCCTGTGCTGCTTTTGTGCATGTGTTCAGTCAGTCTACATTATGGAACTAGTGTCTATCTGTCCATCTGTGTCTAGCCGTGTAACTTTATGCAAATCCATTGTGACGTGCGTACCTGTCGGAGCATGTGCCAAATATCTTGAACTCACAACAGCTGTATTAGACGTGTGTGTGTGTGTGTGTTGTAAAAGGTTATGTATAGGAGGAAACTTTATTAGTAACTTTCACTTTCAGAACCCATTAATTGATGAATTATGACTTGTATACACAGAGAAATACTGGACTGTCATGTAGAAGTGAATATTGAAGGTTCTAAGTTGCTGGGATAGTTGTCCTAGGTTTCCCATGTTACTACAATATGTTGAAGGGATGTGTGAGTTCCATAGCAGAGTCAACCGTAGTGCAACACTGTGTTCATAAGAATGTCTAATTGTGTGTGTAATGGACGTCCAGCATATGTGACATGCTTACATGTGTGATCTTGGGCTAATTGATCTGCTGTGGACTTGTGAAATTGGATTTGTGAAATGTTTATTTTAAGTGACTGCTAGAGAAATATTTAACAGATTTCAATAAATTTTCCACTTCCAAATGCTACAGGTTTTTGCCATGCTTGTCATCCTCATGGCAACAAAGGTTCCTTACCCAGGAACTTTGTCTCCATTGGAGGCAGTCACTTATTGTCCACAAGACTAGTTTGTGTGAGATTATGGCTTTGATGTACCTTGTACAGCTTCTCCCCACCAGTTGGTGAAGATGGTGTTAGTGAAGATGGTTTATTTATCTTATACCCCTACCAGGATTAATACAGAAAGGGGGTGGGGGGGGCCCCACTGGGAAACCCCCTGGAGAAATTCCCCCCCCCCCCCTAAAATTTGGCTCAATTGTCAATGGTTTAGGATGGCCTTCATGATAATATCACTGCATGTAGTGATGATTATTAAATTGATGTTCAAAGTTAATGGAAAATATCTTAATTATTTGATTCTGCTCCTTAAACACCTAAAATATCCTCAAAATCAGCATCACCTGACTTTGGCCCTTCAATAGCAATTCACATTAGCCTGCTCTGTGGAGTGGAGAGACAGAATCATGGACATTTTGGCCTACACACAATGAAAATATACATTTGGATAACATGGCATGTAAAAGGGGAAAAAAGAGGAAAATTATGAAAAACTAAAGGGGAGAAATGGGAAATAAAAGAAGGAAGAAAGAAAAAAGAAGAGATCTGACCCAACATTGAACTCAGGACCTTAAAAGCATAGGCACCATTTTTGTTGTAGTTTCTTTTTCTTTATATATATATATATATATATATATATATATTTTATTTTTAAAAAAAATTTTTTTTTTGCCTGAGACAACCTTGAACCCTCTCTCCCATGTATCAGGGCAGCTGCCATTTGCCAGAGCTGCTGCCCTCTTCTAGCCATGAGATTGGGCAGCTGCCCAGCATGAAAAAGGCAGGGGGTATTGCTGACTGGAAGCACACAGCATTGTAGAAGAACATTAATAGATGTGAGCAGCTGATAGTTGTGTAATATTTAGCATGTTGCAGACATCCTTGGCCAATTGTGATTTCAAGAAACCCAGGTGGTGTGTGTTATATTATGTTATGTTGTGTATTGTTATGTTGTTATGTTGTGTTGTATTATTGTGTTGATTATTTTGTTGTTACTTATGTGATCAAGCCTGATCTTATTATTATTATATATATTTTTTTTTAATCAACCAAAAAAATACCCCCCCCCTCCCACCCCACCCCAAGGACATCAGTTTCTTTCATTTCTATTTAGATTCACAGAGTTCTTGAATTCAACTAATTTTTTCGGTTATGTATCAACAAGAAAAAACAACCACCACCACCACCATCATGGTTTACCTGGAGCTCTCTGGATAGGTGAGAGAGCCTGCAACTTCTGTAAATACGTACCCTAAGGATTGATGAATGAACTGGTTTGTTCTGGATATTGAAGAAAGTGAAGAAGTACTCTCTACTTGCAACAATAATGATGCCTAACTCCCTCACTATGATAATGTGGATAGTGTGTTCTTTAGGGTAGACAATTTGCCTCAACACTGCTTCAATGTCTCCATGATTACTGTTTCCCTCACTCTTTCTCCTTCCCTTTGTTAGTGTTGCCATGCAGAGATCACAGGCCTTGACTTCCATGGACATGCTCAGTGTCAATGAAGCTACATGCCCAGAAGGACTTCCTGTTAGCATTAGTGATGAGAGGAAAACCTCCTAATGCATTCCTACACATGAGACATTATCTTGAGCAAACACATGACAATAGCTTATCAACTGATCGATGGATGTTCTGGGGGTTTCCAACTTGAGGAAGATGAATTATGGAGAATTTCTCTGGAAAACGATCATGATGGTTGCAGTTGAAGCCCCGACATGTTTTGTCATGGTTAACTGTGAGGATTGTGGAATACAAGGTCACCCATAGGAGGTGTGATGGATTCCTAGAAAGGTTTAACGGTGTCTCCTGATTAACTCAAATAGCTGCGCAGATGGAGAATGACTGGCAGACAGACAGACAGACAGACAGACAGACAGACAGACAGACAGACAGACAGACAGATAAAGATGATGGTGTTGCAGACATACTGGCAGAGGAATGGAGCTTTGTTGGGGGCATCAATAATTTGATGAATAAAATTAAATGAGACATCTTAGCATCATACAGCTGCAAATTACACTCAAATTGATGGCACTACAGTATTACATCTGATCTTATCAGTGAAGCTGCAAGGTCTTGTGTGGTTAACTTCAACACTTCCTGGTTGCCCATGTCCGAAATTTGGCCAATTGAACAGACCCACAGCAAACTCTGAGTATACATGACATGATCCTTTACATGAGAGGAAAATGTTTATTTTTTAAGCAAACAACTTCTTTGGACTGACATTTGGGGGGGGGGGGGGGAAGGAGGGATGACGAAAGCAAGATTGTGCTCGTGTGGACAAGTAGTTAATATGAAGACTTTTCCCCAAGTTATACCACATCCAAACCCTTGTCCACTGCCTGGTCTGTTTCGGTCCATGTCATTCGAATGAACCTCCAGAGAAGACGTTATCTTCACATTAGAGGTTGTAATTTAAACAGTAGGCATCGGACAACGGCCACTTGAATTAGAGAACATGACCTGTGGAACCACACCCACATTAAATGTGGGTGTGGTCTTTAGAGTCATGTTCTCCATGCCCCTCAGGCAGACACAAATCAATGTGGGTGTGGTCCCATGGATAGTGTTCTCTTAATTATATCCTCAGAATATAATTAATTAGGATATAATTAGAAAACTCTATCCACAATTAGAGAACACTATCCATGGGACCACACCCACATTGATTTGTGTCTGTGTGAGGGGCATAGAGAACATGACTATAAAGACCACACACACATTGATTAGTCTCTCTCTCTCTCTGAGGGATATAGTTAGAAAACATAGCCCTCAAGACCACAGCCACATTGATTGTTCTCTCTTTGCAGGTACTTGGAGGAGAGGATTCTGGGAGGAGAGAGTCAGTCCATCTCTTGTCCGCAGTACGCCTGCTACAAGCTAGTCCCTCTGGTATGCAACATGTCCATCTGTGCAATCATAGTTTTAATGTGATATGCATGTGACGTGCATCCTCTGTCATGTTACATTATGTTACACTAACACAGGAAGTGATTGAGGGAATGGTATCCCGTGACATTGCCCTCAAGTTTCTGTCCTTTGACCTCAAGGCTTTCGTGGACTCTAACCCTAACATCCGCTGGTGCCCACACCCGGGCTGCTCCCAGGCTGTGCACCAGCCGACCACACCCACCGCCGAGAACAAGCCCAACCCCCCACACGATGCCAGCAAGAACAAGGGCCACACTGTGCACTGCGGACAGGAGCACTACTTCTGCTGGGACTGTCTTGGGGAGGTCCATGAGCCTTGCACGTGTGCACAATGGGGGGCGTGGCTGGAGCATGTGGAGGTCATGAAGGGGCAGGTGGGAGAGACCACAGCTGCTGAAGCAGATGCAGCTGCTAGCTCCAAGTGGCTTGTGGATTACAGCAAGCCATGCCCAAAGTGCATGTACGTTACATAGTGAGCTCAGTGAGTGTGTGTGTGCATGTGTGTGTATGGTGTGGTGTATGGTGTGTGTGGTGTATGTGGGTGGGTGTGTGTGGTGTATGTGAGTGCAGGGAAATATCTATCAAGTATATTTCTGTAGAAGATGAGTAACCCATGGCAACAATGTGGAAGCAACATAAGAACAGCAGCATGGCAACAGCCTGTGTTATTATTGAGGTTGACAAGATTTATATTTCTAGGCAACATTCTACACAGCAACAAGGGAATGTTGCTATGTTTTGGGAACACACAGCAACATGCAGCTGTTTATTTCAGGAGTTGTGGTTATGAACCTACTAGTGCTGGCCACAATTTGTTTACATAGTTATCTGTTGGTATTGCACAACACAATGTTGTATGTACTTGGTGAGATATAAAGAGAGATTCTCACATCAACTCCCACACAGTGTACTTGCGTCAGTAGTTTTCTATTCCATCAACAAAATATCAAGAAGCAGTGCCACTTCTATTTGACATTGTTGGACTTTTGTTTTCACATTGTGGTTATGTTACCATGACATCGTTGACTCAATATGTTAAATTGCCTTTGTCCTGTGTCACCTGCACATGGTAAGGTGTAGGCCAAGTGATGTAGTCCACACAGCATTTACCACATTAGGCATATGGATGGCATAGACCTTGCCTTTACCTTGTTCTGGACTGAGAACTGGCTGGCTGATGTTTATAGGAGTCTATTTAATGCACACCTCACACACCTATTCCTTGTGTTCCCATCCTGCATGCAGGTCGCCCATTGAGAAGACAGAAGGCTGCAACCACATGACCTGTAAACACTGTCGCCATGACTTCTGCTGGGTGTGCATGGAGGAGTGGAAGTGCCATAACTCATCCACTGGAGGCTACTTCAAGTATGCATACCATAATTAATTAATATATATAATTTAATTAATTTATTTATTAATTATCTAACTAAATACTGATTAGTTGTTCTAGAGCAGCTCAAAAACTGGTGGAGTCCAGTATCAGCACTATTTTTTTCCCTTCTGTTTGCTCACAGCTGGCGCAGAATACCATGGGCAAAGGCAGCTGACCATGGGCAAAGGCAGCTGACCATGGGCAAAGGCAGCTGATCATGGGCAAAGGCAGCTGACCATGGGCAAAGGCAGCTGACCATGGGCAAAGGCAGCTGACCATGGGCAAAGGCAGCTGACCATGGGCAAAGGCAGCTGACCATGGGCAAAGGCAGCTGACCTTGGGCAAAGGCAGCTGACCAGTCATAGGTGGATGCAGACAATACTATGGAGCAGTATTGCAATCTGGTTTCTTTTTCTTCTCTTTGAAAAAAAAAATTAAAGCTTATTTGGCAAAAGTGGCTTCTTTTTATATTTTGACTTGCTTGCAAAACATCATTCTTCTTTTTTTTATATATATATATATATATATATATATATATATTCTTTTTTGTGGCTTTTTCTGGCCTTTTAAAAAAAAAATTTGGCTCATAAAAGTAGTTTCTCATTTTTTAACTTTAATTTTTTTAATTTCTAACACAACTTATCATTACCTGATTTCCTAACCAGTTATGCCCTATTTTGAAATGAAAATTACATAATAATTAATTTATAAATTTTGTTTATAATGAGTTTTGATGTATAATGATTGGACTGAATTTATATGAGAGTTACAATATGTTCTCCTGGTTTGTTTTGCAAATTGGTTTGTTTCAGTGATTTTACCAGTTTGAAACTTATGCTATCAAATTAATAAATGGATTTTTTTTACTGTGTGTGTGTTGGTTGTTTTTTATTTATAAAATTTTCGTAACACAAAAAATTTACTAGAAAAATGCTAATTAAATAATGGAGAAAATGTGTAATTTTGTTGAGAAAATGACTTTTCCAACTTGAAATAGCTTTTTGTCAAGGCAATTCAGACTTAATGTTACTTAAGGCGGCCTTAACCACTGCAGTCCAGCAATTACTTCTGTAAACTCAGAGAGAGTGTGTGTGTTTTTGTCCTCTTGTTTTCATGAGCAAACTCTCTATACATGTGTATGTACTAATGTTAGAGTGCTGACACTGCATTTCCTGTTCCCTTGCAGCTGCAATCGCTATGACGCACAGCGGAAGGCGGACCACATCCTGGACCAGCGCAAGATGCAGATCCACAAGGACTCCAAGAAGTGGGAAGAGCTCAGCAAGTTCATCCACTTCCATGATAGATACAAAGAACATATCAAGAGCCTCTCTGTAAGTGGGTGTGGTTTGATTGAGGAAGGTGGGTGGTTTTTTGCGGGGAGGTGGTGTGTGCTTTATTTGAAGTGTGTCTGGTGCATCTGTAATCGGATGATGTGGTTTAGTGGTGGAGGTGGCTGATCAGTTTTCAGGAGATGTGGGTGTGGTTTTTTGGTTTGTTTGTTGTTTTTTTTGTTTTGTTTTTTATTAGGTAAGGGGGTACAGCAGTTCTGATGCAGCAATCCAGGCACTCCACCATATTCTACTCAGTGTGCTGGGTCCTTTTAAAGGTTGACGAGGTTGAAGCTGGTTGGAAGAGATATTTGGAGGTGGTTTCATGTGACCATTCCTCTAGTAATGCTCTCCATATTCTTGGACTCTATGTTTGAGCACAATGTGCCAATGCACTTGTAGATCTAGCACCTTCCCCCCCCCCCCCCCCCCCCCAAAAAAAAAAAAAAAAAAAAAAAACTGGAGCAGGAAGTATTTCTGCTTCTCATTTTGCTGGACTTCTGTATAATGATCATATTCTGTCAGACCACAATATTGAAGGGGATGTCTGAAGACATGTTGTAAGCTTTTGAGTTCTGCTGTGTGCGTCATTGTGCTGGGCTCACTGTGACAGTCTGTGCAGCGAGGGAATGCTGACACTGGCCTTGGCGCCAGATTTAGTGAGAAGGATTTTTGTCTGATACAATTCCACTTTCTTCTTTACCAACAAATGTGGCAGAGACCATTGGGGGGGGGGGGGGGGGGCGGGGCATTACCTGTGAGCGGCTCATTAGAATACCCAATACATCCATACCCTGGTGTGTATCAGGCAAGAGCTATTAGAACACCCAATACATCCATACCCTGGTGTGTATCAGGCAAGAGCTATTAGAACACCCAATACATCCATACCCTGGTGTGTATCAGGCAAGAGCTATTAGAACACCCAATACATCCATACCCTGGTGTGTTTTAGGCAAGAGCTATTAGAACACCCAATACATCCATACCCTGGTGTGTATCAGGCAAGAGCTATTTAGAACTCCACAAGTCCTCCATATGTGGAGTACATACATTATCCCCTTTTCTGGACCAAGGATGTACTACAAAAATAATGATGGAGTGATCCTTTACCTGATGTTTCCATGGTGATCCACATAATGATCAATATATTTATTCAGCTCTATAGACATACAAGGCCAACATAATCTCCTTGGACCTGCAGACACACCCACTCCTACTAATGTGGTGGTACACATGTGACTCTAATCTCCTTCCATGTGTATGTACCTGAAACATCCAATGTCTGCTGCTGTGCAAGATCCCACTGCCATACTATGTCCTTCTGTGTGTGTGTGAGAGGTATCTCAGAGGCTTTGTCACATCAGAGAGATGGTGTGTGCTAAGACATTGTTTATGTGCTAAATATATGCTAATAACAGTGGGCGTCATTTGGAAGAGTATTCCCATTATAGCCCGCACTTTACCTGGGTCCACGTACACATGCTTAGCTGTTGCAGTACACCAGTAGAGAATACAGAATTTTGTCAAGCGAGCCAGCCATTGGGTGATTCTCTCTCTCTCTCTCTCTCTCCCTCCCTCTTAGAAATGCCTCCAGATTCCAATGGTGGTCATAATAGCCTCTGCCTATTTTAGATTGGCTGTGTCAGTGTGCTTGCATGCATGCAAAGATGAGCCCTCATGTCTCCCAATGCATGCCCCCTCTCCCTCTGTGTGGCCCACAGGCTGTTTCTCATGGCATGACTGCACCACATGCTATCTGGTAAGGTGTGGTTGAATCCCTTCAGTCCAAGGTCATGTATGCAGAGTGGGATTAAGCAAAGTTATGTTACATGGAATTGCATATAGTGATGCGATGCTACATTAAATTACATATGGTGACATGATGTCACACTGAATTACATTACATATAGTGATGTGATGTTATATTGAATTACATGTAATGAGATAGCATGACAATGTAGCATCTCCTTGCAGAGGAGGTGTGGCCTTGTATGTGTGCATAATATATGGGTATGATGTGCTGTGCCTCCTTCCTGTTCTCCATTGTGTCTCTGTGATATGTGTCATTGTGCTGCAGCTGGAGCAGCCATTACTGGACATGGCGCAGGTCAAGATGCTGGAGTTAGAGCGGTCCATCCTGCTCATGGAGGCCACTGCAGGAGGGGGTGTGGCCTCAGACACCTCAGGAGGAGGTGTGACCTCAGACACCTTGGGGAACCTTGCTACCGAGGTCATTCACATGGCGGGTAAGGAGTGCTCGTCCAATGTCCGTCCATCGGTGGACTTGAGTTTCATCCGAGAGGCTGTCCAAGAGTTACTCAAGTGTCGCCGTGTGTTGAAGGCAACCTATTGCTATGGCTACTACCTGACTGGCCTCGTCTCCAAGAAGCAGTTTGAACACATGCAGGTGTGTGTGCATGATGGCACTAGCCCTGGAATACCCTCTGCATAGGCAAGACTAGCATGAGTGGGTGACGTGCATGCCACCATGTAGGCACAGGCCAAGGGCTGGTGTTGGTATTGAGCAGAGAGTTGTAGATCAGTCAGCCAACGCTGAACAAGTGCCCTGATCCCTCACAGTGGGTAAGGTGTCTCACTTCATTCATGCAACTCCCTGACTTCATGAGGTCAAGGTGCATTGATAAAGCTAGACCACCAACCTGAGCAGCAAATATGAGCCGATCAAGTGGAGTTCTGTCATGTATGTCACATGTCTGGAGTGTCTGTCACCACATGTTTCTCACATGTCTGAAGTGCATGAGCTGTATCAGGGAGACATTGGTCCTATCTTCAGTAATCTCTATCCTGAAGTGTGACTAAGTGTAACTTCGGCACATGTCACAGAAATTAGTACATTAGAAGTTTATCTTTCCCTTAAAATTATTACAACTTTGCTGTGAGGAATCCTCTATTAATGGACATATGCATTCTAACATGCTATCTAACTCTAATAGTGCCCACCTCTGTTAAGAAATATCACCCAGACCAGTGACACCAATAGACAGTGCAGGAGTTTATCTTTCCCTTAAAATTATTACAACTTTGCTGTGAGGAATCCTCTATTAATGGACATATGCATTCTAACATGCTATCTAACTCTAATAGTGCCCACCTCTGTTAAGAAATATCACCCAGACCAGTGACACCAATAGACAGTGCAGGAGTGACCTGCAGATGGGAGGGAGGCTAGGGCTAGATCACAGTGTGTGTACTGCCTGCAGACATGTGTGCATGCACATGTGCACATCATAGTAATCTCGGGATCAGACTGATTCAACGCTCAGTCGTGTGGTTATTTGTATCTTTAGTATACACCATGTGATCAAGGGTGGGAGGGGCCTGAGAGCCAGTGGGTGTTAGTGCCCTTAAGTCATTTATTTTAAGTTTCCATGATTGTCTTCAGGGAGCTCTGGAGCAAGGGACAGAGATGCTGGCGGAGGCCGTGGCCAGACCACACCTCCGCAAGACACGTCTGGAGATTATGTGCCTGACCAGAGAGGCTCGGGAGAAGAGAATCAGTCTCGTCAGGAACGTCCACTCTGGATTACCGTGAGTGGGTGTGTACTGTGATGGATTTTGTTGTGGTTGCCATGGCTAGCATTAGGGCTTGGGCTAGGGCTAGGGCCAGGACAGTTGTTAAGGTTAGAGCCAGGATAATGGCTAAACTCAAATTTGACGTAAGTAGCGGTTGCTTTTATATTGATGGTTAGTTAGATTCAAACATGGAAGATGTTGAAAGGTTGTACAAAGTATGCATTCAATAAGGCACTGAAGGCCAAGAGACCACTAGGGCATATTACATGGTAACTGGATACGTCCCACAATAATTCTCGGTCAACTCTCACATGGTAAAGGTTTGTGTAAATCACACTCGTACATGGTAAAGGTTTGTGTAGATCACACTCATGCACGGTAAGGGGTTGTGTGGATCATACTCATGCATGGTAAAGGGTTCTTTAGACCACGCTCATACATGGTCAGGGGTATCTGTAGATCACACTCATACATGGTGAAAGGTTATTTAGACCACGCTCATGCATGGTAAGGGTTCTTTAGATCACACTCACACATGGTAAAGGGTTCTTTAGACCACACTCATGCATGGTGAAGGGTTATGTAGATCAAATTCTCTTAAGGTAAAGGGTCACAACTAATATGATCACGCAGATGACTTGCAGTCCAATGCCCAACTATCTGGAATGACATTAAGATCTGATTTGGTCACACAAGGTCAAAAAGGTCGGGGTCAAGGTGTATTCAAAGATGTTCATGTTAAGTTAAGTATGCCTTTTTTCTACGTAATTAATACTTACATGTGGTAAAGGGTCTCAGAATATATTGTGCTAGTGTTTGTGGGTTATTTAAGATCACATGACAATGTCCATTGGGCATGTGATTTATTCAACATGCTATCTTGACGTGTAAACCTACACATAACTACTTTATGTTCATAGTAATGGTCCATACTCTTACTTGACCTGATGACTTCCCTTAGGATGTCGTCCAACCCGTTCTTGGACTCGGCAACATTCGGTGCCTCGGGCCTTCCTCGGGACTCCCTGGAGTCCCCCACTCTGTGCCGGCTGATACACGATGTCAACACGTACACGCCCCGTCAGGCTGGGGTCCAGAACAAGAACAGGCCAACCCATGAGAGCAGCAGCTCCAGCTTGCCTCGACACCTTCGTGCACGACTGGAGGACGATATGCAGCAGGCGATGAACCTTTCCCGCAGAGAATACGAAGCAGATGAACAGTTGCTGGCTGGTGAGTCAGTCCTGTTAATATAATTATGCTATTAGCAGCAGCTGCTTTAAATCTGATAGTGATGAGCTAATTAAAGCATTTTGTTGTTTGTTGTTGTTTATTTCCCGTTTGTATTCCTGTGTGATAGCCAGTTATATCCCCTCTCACCACCTCTTTCCTCAATCTTTCTCTCCCTCTAGACATGGAGCTGGCAAAGAGTCTCAGTATGGTGAATCAGAATCAGCTTAACACGCCCTTCAGCTCCCAAGGACATCCAACCCCCAGTGGGGGACCCAGATCTTCTGCCTCTCCTACTCCTCCCAGCACACTCCCCCCAGGGGGCAGCTGGTTGGACCTGTGGATGAGGCCCCCCGTCAGTTACTCACCTTGCCCTAGCAGGGGGCACAATGGTAATGAGACACCCTCTCACTTATTTTCCAAAATCTGAGGGGGTGTGGTCAGTGTAGAGGAAGGGAGTGGCTAGATGTGCGTTTGCTGGTTAGCGGGGCATGTTCATCATGTGGACTAATCCTCCATCAAATTGTCAGAGATGGTGGAGGAGGTACACCTTTGTCTGACTCAACATTTGAAGTGTGTTTCCTCCTGTCTTGTGGGAATGTTGTGTTCATGTATTTCATACCACGTTATGAAGAGCACTCCCGTGTGTGTGAGTGCGTGCAAGTGTGTGTGCGTTTGTGTGAGTGCATGTTTGCGTGCGTGTGCATGCACATGTTCGTGTGTTTTGTTCACTACTGGTACATGCTAATTACTTCACTGTCTAGAGAATGCCAATTTCTCCCACTGGTCATCCCTGTCTAACCCACCGCTGCCACCACTCAGAACACCCCCCCTTCTCCCTGGTAGCTCCAGCTCCAACTCCAGCGAGGAGTCTACCAGCAGCACAGACCATAGTACACCAGTGGTAGAAGAGTCGACGTGGGGCCCTGTGTTCGGTGAAGATGAAGACCTTAGTCGGGCCATCCAGGAGTCCCTTGCAGACACTCAGTCCACACCACACTATGAACACCAGTATAGTCATGTGACCAGTGGGACCATACCCGACATTATGTCTAGTCTCCCTTCTTATACTAGAGATCAAAGTGCAGCAGTACCTCTCTCTCCTGGTCATCACAGACACCACCCAGTGGAGGCACACCCCCTGTCTGCCGAGGAGGACAGATGTGGTCAGATGGAGGAGTTGTCACTTCTCCCACAACAGGAACAAGGAAACTGAGTGTGTGTGGTTTGTCTGGAGGAGGCCATTAACTGTTCCACATCATGACTCCTCCCCATTTAATCTGAGTGTGTATGTATGTATGTATATAATGTCTGTCTGCCTGCCTGAAGAGGTGGGTGCTCTCTGTATATTATGTCTCATTATTTAAATATTAGCCAAGAGTACCAGTTTTCTTGCCCTGGACAATTCCATGTGAAAGGCTGATGCCACGAGGCATATCATGTGACATAACATAATACAGTTTTTAAAATTGGTTTGGATTAGTGTTGCTATTAGGTCTGTCAGAGGACATCAGAATGTTTGGGAGGTTGTTGGATAACTCACTAGACCACTTTGAAACAGAAGATTAATTAATTGCTCCTTTGGTGTAATACCTTCCAATGGACCCCCCAAAGGGTAACAATTTTTCTGAATCATGGCATGACCTTTCCCAGTGTCATACAAATTGTCCATTGGACTTGGTTCAGAATGTGTCTGTGCATGAAGGCCTGTACAATATACGAGATGTATGTTTCTATCTATGTTAGTTTCATTAGCAGTGAATGGTCCTGCATCAAGACTTAGGAACAGGTCAACTCTGTGCTGTTGGTCACAGCAGATTGCTGCCAGGTGCAGTGGCTCCATTGGTGAACTAGTCCACTGGAAATACTGAGTAGGAAAAGCTTGTTTGTTTGTCTTTCCCCACTGTGTGCATGTCTCTGTATGCGCAACTTTAATTTCAATACAAATAACAGTAATTGTGATTGAATTACATGGTCCCAGCTAATTATTGTAATTGTTTGGGTGGTACACTTCCCTATAGACCACAGTGAATGTAGAAGTGTTCCATCACTCTGAAATACCAAAATGGACCCCCCAAAGGGTAACAATTTTTCTGAATCATGGCATGACCTTTCCCAGTGTCATACAAATTGTCCATTGGACTTGGTTCAGAATGTGTCTGTGCATGAAGGCCTGTACAATATACGAGATGTATGTTTCTATCTATGTTAGTTTCATTAGCAGTGAATGGTCCTGCATCAAGACTTAGGAACAGGTCAACTCTGTGCTGTTGGTCACAGCAGATTGCTGCCAGGTGCAGTGGCTCCATTGGTGAACTAGTCCACTGGAAATACTGAGTAGGAAAAGCTTGTTTGTTTGTCTTTCCCCACTGTGTGCATGTCTCTGTATGCGCAACTTTAATTTCAATACAAATAACAGTAATTGTGATTGAATTACATGGTCCCAGCTAATTATTGTAATTGTTTGGGTGGTACACTTCCCTATAGACCACAGTGAATGTAGAAGTGTTCCATCACTCTGAAATACCCAAAATGAAGTCAGCAAAACTGTAAACCACTTCAGCCCTGAACAGCAGCAAGTGTGAATGTACAGCAGCAGCTTGTGGGATTCCATTCTTGGATAGCTTGCAGTTTGTTCTGATTTTAGTTGCTTTTCTTCTTCCTTTTGGGGGGGGGGGGGGGGGGGGGGGGGGAGGGAAGAGAGAGGTGGTCTACTACCAATTGAGTGGTTTAGCGAGGTCTCTGGATTGGCTGAGCTGCGATGCTTGGAGTCTGATCCTCTCTTCCTGATGCCCATGATCTGTCTTGGTGTGTATGTGGTACTTGTGTTGATCAATCACAGATCATTTACTGTGGTAGATCTCTACACAAAGTCAATGTCAAAATTTATGAAACCTTTGGCCACTGGTCCTGCTTCTCTCTGTAAATTGTATTCAGGTTCTTGCCTGCAACCACATAGCAGTGATTTTTTTGGGGGGGGGGGGGGGGGGGGGGGGCTTGGTTCACTTGTCTTAACCAGTAGTTCCTAACCACGTCACAAAAGTGTTATTGCTGCTTTACACACACACTACCTTCTACTATTTCAGTTATCTATCGCATGATTTGTGAATACTTTAAATTTGGCCATTTTTGGATTTCATAAGCTCCATTTTTTGGAGTATGAACATCTCCACAAGAATAGCTGGTCTGTTGATACCAACTTATAATCATAGAGTCCAATAGGTCATGTGAACTTTTCTTTGCAAGTTTGGCATAACACCAGAGATAAAGCATTGCTTCCCCAATGATACTTTACCAGACAATAAATAGTTTCCTCCAGTAAGATATTGATTGTAACATGCATATAACCAAACCATAGCCAAAACTAACATTGCAAGTTTGGGAGGATTCTGGTCAAACTGCAAAAATTGAAGTCATATTTCAGATAGCTGCTTTCCCTTTACAATTACTGCATTATTCATTTGAGTTGCCATGGAAACTGTCTATTTGATGAGCACTTCATGCACAAACGTGTAGGGGGAAATAATCTGCAAACATTTAGGATAGTGTTAGCTTATGAACATTTCAGTTTGTGTTTGACAGACAGTCATCTAAGCTTCTGCCTGCACTTCTGAACTTCGCTTCTTTTTCTTCTTCTTTGGTGTGTCGGTCTCAGCTGCCATCTTCCTGCGTTTCTTGACCACACCCTCTGCACTTGCACTTGTGTCCTCTCTTGCTACTTCCTTACCACCAAGCAGCTCTGCTTCCACCTCTCCCTGCAGTGAGCAATAATGACAGAATGATACACATCATGTACACGAGGAGGCAGGGGGGGGGAATGCCTGTGGGTCATACAATGACGGGATAGCAACACACTTGATGGGAAATGTCCTGTACATATAGCATTCAGTAGCTCTCATCATTGTGGATTCACACAGCCCACATTAGCCCCCCCCCCCCAACAATTCCTCCTCTATCTCCTTAACCAAACAGGAGAGGGAACAGTAATAAGAATTTCATTCGTTCTGAGATCATTGTTTGTTTACATTATGTTCATGTTGGTATGAATTATTGTTGCTCCTAGTAACTACACACCACAACCCTCCAGATAGGACTGTGAAGGCCACCCACCACCACTGTGAACACAGACCAGACCAATGGTATCCCAGATCCCTTTGCCCAATAGCCTAGGGATTACTGTTAATGTTATATGTGACACAGACACTGCCTAACTACGTGGTCACCTCCGAGTCTGCTGGTCGAACTCTCTTAGTCTTCTTCTTGCTCTTACTAGAAAGAACCCCTTCCTTCATTATTTTCTTTGGCTTCACAGCCTCTTCTTCACTTCCTGCACACATATCACATCTCATACACGCTCCACCTGGCAACATCTTCACTCACCTCCTCCCTCCTCCACTTTCATAGCAATTCCCTCACTACTTTCCTTTCTCTTCCTGTCCGTACTTGTAGATCCAGAGCCAAAGATGAAATCACCAGCGACATTGTACTGCTTGGGAGTGCTGAAAGGACGAACCACACAGACAGACAAACAGACAAAGGCAGTATATCACAACACTGCCTCACCCCCACCCCCATACAAATGATAAACCAGATGGTCAAACCTTCAGCATAAGTCTCCACCCAACTCTCCTCTGGGTAGTCACATCACACACCAAGGATGTTATAGCCAACAATTTTGTGTTACTTGACCACACCTCTTCCGTGGGCATGTTCCAAAAATGCCAAAATGAAATGATCTATTTATGTTCTTATATCCTATCAAAGTCATGGACTTCACTCTGGTAGGAAAATGGGTTAGATTACATTTAACCACACCTCTTCCTGAGGGCATGTCATATCCCAGGCACACTGGGCGTATCTGCTAAATATATTGATAGATAGAGATATATATATTGATAGATAGATATCCTGCCAGAGTGTTCACAAATAACTCTATAATGGTACAATATCTTTGACACAAGGACAGTGTCTATGCCAGCCCAACCCAACCCAGCCTAGTCTGTGAAGTGGACTAGTTGTATGTTCACATATATGTGCACATATATTGGTACATACCTGTTCATCTCGTATTTCTCTGTTCTAGCTTGTGCTTTGCCAGTCCCACTCAACGTTCTCATCTGCAAGTGGTAACACAATGACCACACCTTACCTTATGAGCAATGACAAGGTTATTTTTAGAGTAATCAGCATTGAGAGGAATATTCCAATACTAAACACATCACATGAACCATTCAAAATGGATACAAAATCACATGCACACAGTGGATATCTAATCCTGAAGTTACGCTGACATCAATGGCAGCGTCAACCAGCAGCAGAGGAGAGAGAAATGGCTGCACCCTGTACCCATCCACTTTCACAGATGCTCTACTCCCCACAATATATAACACTATATTAGAGAAGGCAGAGGGAGCTAGCTCTTGTGTAGATGGTGGCCGTAACATGCCTACAATAAAATGCCACACTGCAACTTCTCTGATCCACAAAAAACTCAATCAACAGAATGCAATGCGTGTGACCGACCGCATTCACACTTCCATTACATACTCAGGAGATACGCTAAACTTCATCTCTCTCTCTCTCACACACACAATGTACAACACACAGGGATACTAGCATAGGGAGTTGGTGTGATTGCAGATCCTTACCGTGCCTTGCTCAATCTGACGCAAACGTTCCTCGACCTTTGACCTGCTCTCCATGCCTATGTCAGAGCTGGTCTCCTCCCCAAGAGCATCCACACGCACACAGAGAGATGCTTTGGCCGCCAACATCCGGGAAATCTTTCCCTTGTTCTTTGGCGCACTTTGACCCACCAGGGAGGCATGGTATATCAGCCCATACTTGGGAGTGTCATGCTTGGTCTTCAAGGCTCTGTCATGTTATAGTGATGTGGCAATCATGTGATATGCAGTCATGTGATATGCAGTCATGTGATATGCAGTCATGTGATATGCAGTCATGTGATATGCAGTCATGTGATATGCAGTTATCTGATATACAGTCATATTATACAGACCAATACATATTTCTTGTCATGACGTTGAGTTCTAGTCAATGTGTCATCATATCAATTTCTATCAAACTTGCAAGAACTCTGGGTGATGTTGACCCAGTGCATGCAACGGTGGAAGACACAGCCTCCATTACGAGATGTTAGTATACAGAGTTATCTATTGGATGTGAATGTGCATACATACCTGAACAAAGCCTTCTCTGCCCCAAGTATCTGCACGGTGGAAGACGGATGTTTGGCTAGGTTCATCAGAGACCCTGTGGCAGCGGAACAAAACATAACACAGACAAAAGGGAAGGGGACGGGGTGCTATAAAAGTTAAAAAAATATGAATTTTGCTTGCAAGTTTAAAAATACGAATTCTGCACCATGTGTTACTAATCAGGTGATTAATCATGTGACATTACATATTGGCAAGAGAATATAGTCATAGAATTCTTCCCCCCCTCCCCCCCCCCCCAGAAATGTTGACGTATTTGTGTGGTTTGAGCATTTATATTTTAACATGAATACTATTATATATATATTTTTTAAGTTTACAATGCAAACTGCATGGATTAATGGAGCATAGAAACAGAGATTAATTTTGTAGAATATGATTTGCACAACCCTTTACCAACATAAATGTAATTTCCCAATCATTTACTGATCTCTATTTCCTGATTCCAAATGATCACAATTTGTACTCACCATATATTTTTTTTCTCTTAATTTTTTCCATTGACCTTAAATGATTCTTACAACATGTTATCATTTCCTGTACTATTTCAGGAAAACACTTGCCACCTGTATTCAATTCTGACAGGTACATGTGCTGACCATGCATGTTACCTGCATGTGCGATGAGGCGTGCCCCCACCAGCTCCCCCACCATCAAGGTCAGGTTAGGGGCTATGGCCATCATGCGATTCTTCAGGTAGTCATAGAGCTGGGCTCTGAAGAAGAAGAGGGGAGAGGCATTACTAACAGGGGAGGGTATTACTAACAGGGGAGAGGCATTACTAACAGGGGAGGGTGTTGCTAAGAGGGGAGAGGCATTACTAAGAGGGGAGGATGTTACTAAGAGGGGAGGGGCGTTACTAAGAGAGAAGGGGCATTACTAAGAGGGGAGGGTGTTGCTAAGAGGGGAGAGGCGTTACTAAGAGGGGAGGGGTGTTACTAAGAGGGGAGGGCGTTACTAAGAGGGGAGAGGCGTTACTAACAGGGGAGGGTGTTACTAATAGGCAAGGAGCAAGCCAAACCACACACAGGCAGAATGCATCCATTCCTTCCTCTTCTAGATGTAACTAAGAGCCTAACATATCACTTGCCCTAGCTCTATCTTAAGAAACCAATCAATCTTGTGAACTAATGAACATTAACCGATGATATTTGACAGCTGGTGTTATCAGCATATGCATTTCCTTCTACTTGTTTTTATTATTTCTATAGATAATTGAATGTTCAAGTAATTAACAGTGCACTGCATGTACAATAAGGCCAACACATACACCTCGCCCATGCATTATCATCACCTATAATCAGAGATCTCCAGGACCTGATTGCAGAGGTGACGGATATTCTCCATATCATCACCACTGATCTCAGTTCCCATGGAGACTTCAGCCGCTGCTCGGATCTCTTCCTCTACGTCCTCCGCCAACACGGCGGCCAGATCGGCCGCCCCAATGTCCTCCCGCTTGCCCAGGGCCTGCACCACACATGCGTAGGTGCGGCTGTCAGTGACGATTTTGCCCAGCTCTGGGAAGTGCCAGCCATACCACTCCCTGCACCTCATGTTGTAGTTGTTGAGCTCCTTGTCCAAGTCATCCAGCAGTGCAATGGCCTGGATGATCATCACATCCACCTTGTCCGGGCTGAACTTCAGCTTGTAGCGGGAGAGGGAGTGAGAGAGACCGAGAGCCATTGTGTCCACGTCCGACTGAGGCAGACCTGGAATTGGTGTGGTGTGCAGTGGACTGATTCATACTATAGTATCCACATCTCATCCCAAGTTGTAAATTGAAACCTTGCATAAACACCTCACATTCGCTTTCTAGTCTTTTCCTACTATTACTATACTAGACACACAAACTACTGTCTTCATGTTTCAATCCCACACCCCTCACCCCTCCCCTACAAAGAGACCTCAACAGAACAAGCTATTGGATGAGACTATAACACCTCCAGTGAGTCACGCTAGCTCAGCTTTCTTTTGTCAATCAGAATCATTTTGTGTGAATTTGACATAATTTCAGATTAGACAATGAAATTCTACATCATTATAAGATAGGATATAGTTTAGGAATAGATATGGGGATGAACTAAGAAATGCCATTTGTTCCAAGCCTGAGGGGGGGGGGGGCATATGAATACAGACCCTAGCCCTTTACATGGACACATGTATTCACTCATACACCCTCCCTCTCCTTCTCCTCTCTCTCTCTCCCCCCCCCCCCCCCTCTCTCTCTACCTACCTGTGATGAGGTTGCACATCTGGGCCCTGATGCCCCTGAGCAGCTCTGAGATGGCTTGGTTGTGCACACAGCCAATCTGCAGCTTCTCCTGCAGGTCACAAGACATGACAGCAAACACAATGAGACTCCACCCATTCACATGACAAACACAATAAGACTCCACCCACTCACATACACTCAATGAAACTCATCCGATCACAACAGCAACAAGCTAGCTGGACATAAAGCTAATATATTATTAGCATGATAAAGTGGTGTTGATCCAGTGTGTTTTCTCACACCTAACTATCCGACCAACTAGCCTCCTCCCCATACCAACTGGCCCACCCACCCTCTCACCTTAATGACACTGCCAAGTTTAGCATCAGCCACGGCCAGCTGTTCCTGTACATCAGAACTGAACACTTTCTTCAGGACCTTCTTCAGTCCTTTGTTCATCTTGCCCTCCACGGCCGCTGTGGCTGCTGACAGGGCATCTGTCATGTCAGTAAACTTGGAGAAGTGCCGCAACTTCACTCTGAATAGGTCACATGATATTCACAGGGTCATAGCACATATTGTCAATCACATTGCAAGTATCACATGATTTCATTTCTGCACATTTGCATAAGATGTGACCCAAGTAATTAGATAGTACAGGTCATGTGCAGACAGACATTCACCACTGACAGACATGCCCTGGGGCCATGTTGATCACAGCACCATCACAACCACTCACATTTTGCTGGCCTTCTCTGGACTCTCAAAGTCTTTGTACAGGTCATCCACTTGCTTCAGCTTATTCTCGTCCAACAACTAACAACATGAACAGCAACTGTCAATACAGAACAACAATACTACACAGAGCAACAACGTAACACAGCAACAACGTAACACAGCAACAATGTAACACAGCAACAACGTAACACAGCAACAACATAACACAGCAATAACCACAAATATAGCAACAACCAGAAATGCAGCAACAAAAACAGCAACAACCAGAAATGCAGCAGCAACACAACAGAGCAACAATAAACACAACAAAAACAGCAACAACACACCAACAATTTGACACAGTTAGAACAACAAACACAGCAAAAATATAATACAACAAAAACAACACAAGACAGCAACAACAAACACAGCAACCACAAATATAGCAACAACATACCACAGCATACAGCAACCACATAATACAGCAACCAAATAATACAGCAACAACAACAAACACACTATTTCATATCATTACAGAAATTATAAAATTAATATTAATTTTATACAGTACTCATTAAGTCAGTTTTCCAAACATTATTTATCCAAAGAGGTCACCCAACCAAACACAATACAAAGCCACACCCCACAGTCAACATGACATCTGTAGCTGTACTTGTGCACAGCTATAGACTTAAAAACAGCCTCTTCTACAGCTGTTTCAGTTGTTTGAACATCCTTGGTCCTATCCTGTTCAGATAACAGACTTTCTACTGCATAATCCCATATATTAATGTGCTTCATGCTTATCTTGTCCGTTTGCCACGTTAGGGTGTAAATTTTTTTTTTGTAGGTGTTGGCTCATGTCTGCTAGCTCAGCTGAACTAACACCAACTAAAGGTGCAGGAGGTTACAACATCCTCGAGAAAGTTAGTCTTCTGCCAAGACCATTTACTGAATCCCTATCCCTACTTTAAGAAATTAGTCTCTCTAGATGACGCTTATCTACGCAAGAGTTTACAAAAGAAATTGTAATGGAGTCTGGAAGAGCAGCAGCAGAGTCTGAGACAGAAGTCTGCAGCAAGTGTAATTTAGCAAGAAACAGCATTAAAAGTCAACAAGGGAAGACAAAGGGAGCGGAAAGTTTATATTAGCAAGATACCAAGAGCTAAATAACACAGCAGTTGATGGAGACAACTGACAGCTGAACATTCACCCACAGAAGAGCCATTTCAAGAGTGGTGAAGGTCTGCACACAAGAGCCAAAACAATCCATTTCAAGCATAGTGAAGGTTGGATTGAAGATCTATATACTGGTAAAGGGTTGCATACAAGAGCCGTTGCAAGAGCATTTCAAGCATGGTGGAGTGCACAGAAATTATCTATCTCAGTTGCATTACTGTTCCTTTGCTATGTAACTTGTGTATGCCACAGCTATGTAAACATAACACTCTTAAGCGCTCAACGTGAACACATCACTTTGCTGGCAAAATGGACTGCAAATAATATACACCATCCCCACACAACTTGCATAGGCAGCTGGCTAAATTGGTTAACACAATCATAAGTGACATCTAATCTAGCATTGTCCATCATTTACCTTCACTGCCTTTTTCTGGATGGTGGGTAAAGGGTTCACATGCAATAGCAACAAGGATGATGGTTCATCAACCGTATCTATCTTTTAAAAAATATTTTTTGAATGTTCTGTCTGTGTGTCTGTCTATCTGTCTGTAGTACTCCTAACATGACAATCTCTGACATAACATGACTATCATGTGACTTTGCTGCTATTTATTACTATAATTTCATCATGTAAATATTATGAGGGATTGACTTTACATCAGTGTTTCCATAATATTAAATAATAATAATAATAATAATAATAATAATAATAATAATGTGAAGCATTTATGGGCTAGCATAATGAGTGTGGTCTATATTTACAGTGACGAATAATTGCAATTTATCAGGTAAAGTATATTGCTGAGTGCTAGTAATCAGTGATAGTCCATGAGAAACCATTGTGAGATCATTGTTGTCTTTCCTGTCAGTTCAACTGGCAGAGGACAGGGGGAGGTCTAGAAGATTCTCTCACCAATATACACACATGTAGACATGTAGCACAGGGTGCAATGATATGGGACACAACACAGAGAGCATAAAGTAGCAATGATAGCACAGTTAGAAGCCATTAACCAATGCCTCGTCCTAACCTAGGCTGAGATATCAGTGCACCTCACACATAACAGAGTAGTTACAAAACAACAGATGTTACCCAACAATATATTTGATTACTCCCTTTTGCTGCATTCACACCCTACATAATCAGAAGTTCGGTGCAACCACGTGGTAATGTCTGCCTAAGCTAAAGACACAAGCATGGCTGAACCGAGACGACCCGGAGTGTGCGAACATTTCTAGGCCCTAGCACAAACCTTAAACACCGCAAATCCCGCTGGAGTCTCGAAGAGGACCAACATTTTCGCAATAAACTAGTGGTTTTCTTAGGCAAAAACTGCTAACAGTCATGGAACAACCCTTTACCCACGTGGGGAGCTTGCGCGCGCAAGTGGATCAAGGCCTGGTATGTTGCTGTGGCAACGGTAGGCAAACTAACACACAACCAATATCCCCCCAGGCTGAATGGGTAAGATCTAGGTTGGTATTCTTGACCTGTCTGCAGAAGTCTGTTCCGGCGGAGTCCGGAGTGAGGAAGGTTCTAGTGAACTACATGGCTATAGCTAGTTAATTACCCCGAGTGGACTATTGTGAAATGTTGGGGAAAGATTCCAGATCTCGCAATATATTCCAGGAGAACCATTCATATTTTCAGATGTGCACAGCCCAAGATTTTCCCCAACTAAAGGAGCATTCCTTTTGCCCTCCAGGACTGAGAGGTAGGAAGTCTGGAACCATGTCAGCTAAGCCTGTTGAATCAATACCAGAAAAAACTGGCAGGACGCATTCATCTAGGCTTGCTCGTAGATCAACTGCCTCAGGAACACAGAGTATTACAACCAACCAATCTTCACCACAGTCCTTTGACATAACAACTTCTGGGATGTCTAGGATAGCATTATCCAAGCCAATACATGGAAGATATTCTTCAAGAATACTCCAGTCAACATCAGTGCAGCTTCCAGTGACAACAACATCAAGATCATTAAGGCCCCAGTCAGGACCAGTCTCTGCTATGAATACTACCAGGCCTAATCCTACACCTGGTGCATATGAAAGGCCTGCAACCACTAATGTAGCAAAGTCCAGGAGGGCCATAATCCAGCCTCAGTTTAGACTGAGCATCAGTAAGCTGGAGGTCCTCTCCTCTGCCCCAGACATGGAAATAACCAATGTGTGCTTTACATGTGACAGTTCAGCTATGAAACAAACAGAGCGTCTGCAGTCTGAGAACACTGAGGTGGTTCTACGACGAGGAAACCAACTCATCTTGACCATTGACACCAACTTTATATTGGACTATAACTGTGTCATTGGCCTGACATTTGTGCCTGTGTTCCGTCCTCAGGAAAGATTTGCTCAGTTTAGGACAGAAAATGATGCCAAGACAATGAAATTGGGCATATCTCTGGGGATCCCTGTGCCATCAAACTTCCCTGTAGGTAAATACAATGCCCACATCTATCTGACTCTGAGGGGAGGCAAGAATATCATCACTTACTTCCACCACAAGGCCATTGTCATCCTCTTCAACCCATGGGACCCTTGTAAGTGCCGTTTATGTGTCAAGTGTATCTACCTATCACTTTGGTATCATTCATAGTTAAATTAGTCATATGAAGTGTGTAAACATGTTACACACCCCACAGAGTTAGGTAGATTGAAGTAGGTTGAGGACAACTCTATGGGGGACACACTGGGTCACAATAGCAGATCCAGGATTTTAAAAAGTGGGGGGGGGGGGGGGGAGTAAATCAAAATGTTACATTATTATCACTTAATGGGTCAGTGCACATGAGCAATAACATTTAATAACCTGAATCAACCTCTGGGTTAATATCATTGGGTTAATATCACACTGCAGTAACGCAAGTTGAAATAGGTGAACAATAGTTTTATTTGCTTGTGCATGCATGAACCTGCCAACCTATAATGCATGTTATTAATAGCAACACCTGCCCTGTCCTGTCCACATGCATGTGTGCACACAGTGGATGATGCGTATGTGCAAGACCCTGATCAGAGAGAAGCTTATTTGGAGCAAGACGTAGGCACAATCTGGCGAGGTGTAGCTACCCACAAGACACCTCTACAATGGGAGTATGGGCAAGTAAGCAATGATCTACCTGCTAATGAAGAGTCAGTATGATTAAGGAAGATGTGACAGACAACACCTTGATCAATTCAAATGTCTTTTTGCCCACTGTACAATTTTGAAGACAAACTATAAGCCATCCAAGGATGGAATCCTGCAAATCATGCCGTACATTTATACTTAGCTGTTGCACAGGGTCTATGTGGTTTACAGTTTTGCTGACCTTTAAGGATTTTAGAGTGACTGAGTTTTTTAAATTTTTTTTTTAATAGTGTGGTTCTTAAGGTAAGTGTACCACTTAAACAATCAAATAGCTAGTTAGGAATGTGTAATATACTTCAATTAAGTAATTGTACTTGAAATTAGAGAGTGGACAGACCTTAATATGCACACACACAAAGTCCAAACAAAATAAGCAATTGCTGCACAGTTTCTAATGACTATAACCAACTGTAAAGTATGGGGCAGTTAATTGTGTTGTTGAGGTTTCTGTGTGGTCTTAATTTCTCTCTCAATTGCTGTAGCTTGCTGATCCATCTCATCCAGAAGATATGTTTGATGTTGAAGCTAGAGGTTCTCAGAACCTTCTAAAGTTCACCTACTTGTTGCACTGGAGCTGAGTCATGATGCAGACATTTTAGATTATTATAGCTGATAGTAACCATATAAAAAGTTGGAACAGACCCAGAGCAGATTGAATATATTAGACTTGACTATATTCCTTCATATATCTGATACAATCTTGCAGAAGTCGTTTTCTTAATTACAGAGCACAAAATTGTGCCCACAAATTATTACTATTTAGAATTTTTTTTTATTTTTTAAATAAGGTATGCATAACAGATAGAGCTGAACAAATAACAAATGTTTTCAAATCAAAGTTGGAAAGTGGAACATTTGTGTGACGTCTGATGATAATCCTCTCACCTCAATAAAATACCCTTCATCAGTCTGACCTTGAAGGCCTTGCCACATTCCCCATGCTCCATGTCAAGATATAGCTACTACCATAGCAGGTACATGTATTATCACACTTGATCAAACAGTTTTGTTAACCGCAATGCAAATAAACAAGCAGACATGCAGACATACATACAGGCACTGTAATTTATGTATTTCATGTTTGCATATTATAGTATGAAGAGCACTCGCTGGATGTTGCCCTTTACCTACTACGAGACATATCAGCGGAGCAGTGCAAGACTGCAGCAAGTACATGTCGTGGTCTTGTAGCCCAACTCAACTCCAGGGATCAGAGTGGGCTTCTATTAGAGAGTGCAGGTGGGAGGGGCCCTGGATGTCATGTGGGGGGCATCCATCCCTCTCGCTGGACCGGGTCCACACCAATACTCAACAAATACTACCATACCAGATCTCCTGTCAGGTGAAAAGGGTTGGTTGGGTGGCTGGTGCCCATTGTCTTTCACTGATGAAGAGAGGTTGTGTGTGTGTGATGATCAATGCATGGTTCTCCCTGTGTTAGCACTGAACCAGCGCACCATCACTCACTGAGTGGCCAAGAGAACTGAATCACCCTGTGTGATAATTTAATATGTGGCCCTCTTGCCCTATTTGTAGCTACCAATCCTTTACCCTCTACATAACATTGCTCAACGTGAAGCCAAGCTTTTATCTTGGTCCTACCTTTAGACCTAACCTTTGCCCTAACAATTTTACCAACAGCTCTAGCCCTCTCTCCACCCTTTACCCTACTCCTTTGCCTATCTATAGCCCTAGCCTTCTCTCTAGTCCTTACCCTACTCCTTGCCCTAGTCCTATCTATAGCCCTAGCCTTCTCTCTAGTCCTTACCCTACTCCTTGCCCTAGTCCTATCTATAGCCCTAGCCTTCTCTCTAGTCCTTACCCTACTCCTTGCCCTATCTATAGCTCTACCTTATGTACCTGTAGGCCTGGCCCAAAGAATTGCCTCACAGTGGTTTAAAAAAATATATATATATTGTGCTAATAACTCAACCGAACTGATATGTACTCCCCAGGAAGTGTCAGTATGCATCAGGTATCAGCATGCGTCAGGAGCAAGCAGGCATCAAGTGTCAGCATATTTATATGCTCCAGGACACTGTCATGTCGCCTTTTAGCTTGATAACAAGTTTCTATTGATACAATATCCCTACAGAGGTTTCCAAGACAATGGGTGCAAGCCAGCTACTGTCTAGGGCAGATATCGAATCTAATCTAATAGATCATGTGACATCCTTGTGAAGATGTTTATGCTTCTATGTATCCCCAAGTCCTCACCATGCCTCTGGCCATAAGCATACCCTAATCCTAATCTTAACTTGGTATTATTCTTGGCTCCAACCCTCTTGGACTCCATTCCCTTGAGATCCCAAGACCCTGTAGTGCTCTAGTTTAGTGGGGACTTTACTGTTAACATGAGTGTTCTCTGTTTGTTGCAGATATGGTCAGTGCTGGGTGTTTGCAGGAGTGGCCATAAGCCTGCTGCGGGCATTAGGAGTAGCTGCTCGACCAGTCACCTGCTACAATGCTGCTCACTACTGCAAGAGGCTGGGCCAAGTGGATCGCTTCTTTGACTCCACTGGCAACTTACTCCACTCCTTCATCAGGGACCAATTATGGTATGGTATGGTTCTACTGAAATATGAGATTGGGGCTGGGTAGTGCTGTATATGTGGGTGTGTGTGTGTGTGGGGACGTGCGTGCGTGTGTGTAGCAACACCTGTTATTAATAATAACCCCTGTTCACCTGTTATTCTTAGCAACACCTATTTTTAGTAGCAACTCATATTATTAGTAGCAACACCTGTTATAAGTAGCAACACCTGTTACTAGTAGCAACTATTATTAGTAGCAACTCATGTTATTAGTAGCAACACCTGTTATTAATAGCAACACCTGCTATTAGTAGCAACACCTGTTATTAATAGCAACACCTGTTATTAGTAGCAACACCTATTGTTAGTAGCAACTCATGTTATTAGTAGCAACACCTGTTATTAGTAGCAACACCTGTTATTAGTAGCAATTCATGTTATTAGTAACAATACCTGTTATTAGTAGCAATACCTGTTACTAGTAGCAACACCTGTTATTAGTAGCAACACCTGTTACTAGTAGCAACACCTGTTATTAGTAGCAGCACCTGTTACTAGTAGCAACACCTGTGTCCATACCATCTTGAGTCTGTCATATTTCCTAACTCAGAGATGACTTGCAAATAATATATTTATCTGAATCCAAAACATCCTTGCATGTCAATACAAACCTGTTGAAAGAAAAGAACGCTAGATCCCTCTAGTGTACTGAAGGAAGTTATGGATGGTAGAGAGTATGTGGGTGAGAGGGTGTTGATAAAAGGGTCTAAGTGGGTAGCTGGGTTTGACTCAGATAGATACATTGGTTTTTCGCTGTGCAGGGTGTATCATGTGTGGTGTGAGGCGTGGATGCGACGTGATGATCTCCCTGAGGGCTACAATGGCTGGCAGGTGTTGGACCCAACTTCCCAGGGGAGACAGAGTGGCCGCTATAGGATCGGTCCTGCTTCCGTCACTGCCATTAAGGAGGGTCTTTGTGGTAAAAAATGGCTGTATGACAATGAATATGTCAAGTCTGAAGTAGATTCTGACGTACGATACATTCGATCGACTGACAAGTACAGCTTGTGCAAGCCAACTAGCCGGCTAAGTGTTGCTCATGTGAACAGGGACGAAGTAGGTGTGAGCATTGTCACATCTTCTAACAGACGGGGCATGTCAGTCCACGAACCTCTAGACATCACTGCACTCTACAAGAACACACAACCTGCAGCAAACTTTCCCCCTGGGGACAATGAACAAACATTTCCTTCACCTTCCAGGGACTGTAGCTTTCATGTGGAAACCAGCAGGAGCGTCAAATTGGGGGAGGAGTTGAGTGTGAGTGTGAAGGTTTGGAACAAGGGAGCCATGCTACGCACGATTGATGGGAAAGTGGTGGGTTCCACCATTCTATACACTGGAGAACCTGTCTGCCACACCATGACCATGGAGTTCTCTGGCATCGTCAGTCCCGGCCAGAGTAAGTGACATATAACACAGAGTTTGTTAGTCCACAACCCCAACTTATTGTAATTTAATCTACATACAGTATGTTAGCTGAGAGGAAAGGAAGTGATATTTCTAGTATTCTTTGTAAGTGTGACCGACCATCATAAGGGAGAGAACTTCCCTCTTCCCCCGCATGACACCCACACACACACACCTCACACACACCACACACATACCACACACCCCACACATACCACACACCCCACACATACCACACACCCCACACATACCACACACCCAACACACACCTCACACACACCATACACCACACACACACACCATACACCACACACCCCACACATTACACACACACCACACTCACATCACACACACCCCACACACACACACCACACACACATACACCCCACACATACACACGCCACACATACACACACCACACACACACACAACACACACACACACACACACACACACACACACACACACACACACACACACACACACACACACACACATTTTGCAGACGCAACAGTGGTGGTGCCCTTGGATGCTAAGAAGTATCTGCGAGGCATAGCGGAGCAATGTCTTCTGCAGTTCTTTATAGCAGTAAAGACCAGAGAAACTCAACAGCTCTTTCTCAAGGTGAAGTCACTCTCTAATAACTCAATAGGTTACAATATATCTGTAGCTGTTCGGATGTTATCCTCACTCACCCTGTTTCTGAGCCAAATTTTGTTTAGCTGCTTGCAGAAACCACTTAACCGTATGTGTGTCTGTTAACTATGCATCCAATTACCAAACAAACAACAAGCCCAATAATGCAAGTTAGCATGAACATAAACTATGATTGCATATTCCTTGGTCAGTTAATCCTGATGACTACATGCTAGTAACAAATGCAAGGCATTGTGGTGCCAGCTCCTTCGTTCTTTCATCCAATGAGGCCAATTATAAGCTCACCTCACTGTTGAGAACAACAGATGCTGCACACAGTGGTCTGGTATGGTGCATGCAGGCAGAGCATGTCCAAGGAGTTTCTCCTGGTGCACAGTATGCCAGTCCCTTTCTTATTGCAGTTGAATGTATGGTGAATACATACAAGCATATCTACCTACATGTAATTGTACAGATACACAGATAACACAAAGTTTCCATCCAACTCCCCAATAGGGGCTTGCTTTCCTCACCAAGTTATCTGTACTTGTTAAATTTCAGTTTAATGTATACATATGGGACCAGATGCCCATAACATAATGGTCTCTATATCTGCTATGATTTATTTGATGTGCTTCCAATTAAGATCATGTGACTGCAGGTTCAACATGTGCAGCTGAGCGTGCCTGAGCTGCACATCTCCTGCCCAGCCCATGTGCAAGAGGGACACATGTTCAGAGTCAAGATGTCCTTCACCAACACCCTCAGCTGCTCTCTCTCCCGCCTCCTATTCTTGCTGCAGGGGCAGTCGCTATGCTCACACAAAGAACTCTCGTACAAGTAAGGGAGGGAGGATGGCACCAACATCCCACTCCTATGGCAGCCTATAGCTTATGACCATGCAAGGGACTGTCTATGTAACCGAACTGAAGTTCTGGGACATGTGCACACATGCATATCACATGTGTGTGCATGCACACACATACACATGTGAGTGTGCACACATGCATCCACACATGTGTGCATGCACACACTTGTGTGAATGCAATCACATGTATACCACACCTATTTATGCATGCACACACATGCATGCTCACATAATTTGTTTAGCTGACATTTTCATTTGAGCTGTTTCTTTTCTCTTTCTCTCTCCCTGTTGTGCATATGTATGTCTGTCTGCAGGAAGCTGGTGTTCCCAGGCAACACAGTCTCGGTGGTGTGTGCAGTGTACCCTTCACGGGTGGGCTCCTTCACTCTCCTGGCCAGTCTGTGCTGTGATCAGCTTACAGACATCCGTGGACACACCACAGTCACTGTGTATTCTAAATAATCACCACAACAATCACTATATTATAGAACAATGCTATTAATGAATTAATAATTCTTTTATTTCCTTATCAGGTGCAGAGTAGCAACAAACACTTTTACAGGAAAAGAAAAAAAAGGAAAAAGAAAAAAAAGGAAAAAGAAAAAGGGGAAAAAAATTAGAAAAAAAATGAAAAAAGAGGAGAAAGGTACGGAACCATAAAAATAACCTGCTTAGTGAGACGAGGAAGTGCATAGTAAAATTACAAGTATGTATAATACAAGTATGAACACATAAGTGAAGAGGTCACGTATAAACCACTATCCTAATGTGGCCCTAGATGTGTGCGATACATAGTGATGCATTGCAAAGGGATGTAAATAACAATTAAACAACAAAACTTGTACTACCGTAAATAGTGTAAATCAATAAAATAAGTTTTGTTCAGATCACATCTAACTCATCACTAGGACAGAAAAAAAGTGATTCATAGAAGTGATGACGCACAAATAAGCACAGCACAGAATTTAAGGTAAACAAGTGATTTACCAGGGTGGCTATACATATGGATAAAAGAAGGTTGCATGAGAATAGGCAAGTGCCTTACAAGGAAAGAGCCAGTGAGAAGTGCATATGGTGTCTAACATGGAGGACAAACTGCTCGGTTCTTCGCATGGCTAGCCGGAAGGACAGCAGTGAAATCAATGTAAGGGGGAGTTGGTCGTGGCCTCCTGGCTCGGAGACTGCTCCAATGAAGAACTGTTGCTGCTTGCAGAGGGAGAAAAGGCACTGCAAGTACTTGCATGGGGCGTGATAGTCATGTTTGTATCCTTAGACAGTTCTGCATGAGTCACTTGACCAGTACCATCATGGGTCACATGATGAGGGGGGGCAGCAATGGTGGTTGCGGTGATACTTGGCCTTATCTCCACTCTACCTTCAGGCTGCTTGTATGTAGCATCCGCATACACAAACTCCTCCCTCTGCTGCTTGCATTCTCCAGCATTCACATGATGCTGAGCAGGGCTATGGCCAGTGGCAGAGGCAGAGGGGGCAGAGAGAGTGTAATTGCAGGGGGACAGCTGGTTAGAGAACAGGTTGCTGCCCGAGGATTCCTCTGCGATCAATCCAGGAGAGAGCGGCAGGGTGAGGGGGGAATCGGCCAATACTGTCTTCTTCCCCTTCTCCTTCGACCTCTTAAACCTAGTTTGGATTTTCTCCTTCACCAAGGTCAGAGGTCGGCTATACTGTAGATGAATAAACACATTAAGCAGTGAACTTCTTTCTAAAAATAAATGTGTGTAGGACTCGCAAAATCAAAGCACCCACATATTCACGAATCTGGAGACAGCCCTTTTACCTAACACTTCACAAAATAAAAAATTGGAAAGTTGCATTTTCTATACTAGTGAGTAAACTAACCCTACAGTTATTTAGTCAGCCTTTAGCCTCCTTTAGGAGGAGAAAATATATTTGGGGAGGGGGGGGGAGAGAGAGAGTGAAAGGAAAAAAGAAAAATTGGGAAGAAAAAAGGAGGAAAAGAAGAAAAATTAAAGGAAAAAAAAAAAGGTACGGCTAGTCCTGGATTCAACATGAATATTCAGCGTGTTAGATCTGTGCCTTTAACTACTTGGCCATGAGCACCTTTTGGATAGAAAATTTGAAATCTTTTATAGCCACTTGGGGTGCAATTTTTAGAACGTTCAATGTTAGGTCAAAACATGAACTCGAAGTTTCAGAGAAATCCATCTAAAGGTTTGAGCAGGTAAGTAGTATGAAAGGACAAACAGACAGACTGACCAACAGAGGAAGAGAGAGATAGACTTTCCACAGAATTTTCATTTACTGATCAGATATCTTAATCTCTCGTCAGCCATGATCAGACTCTCAAGAAGGACTTACCCCTTTGATCTTGCAGTATTGGCCACAAGCATTGCACACTGGATCACCATTCTCCATCTTTCGCCATTCCACACTCTCGGTGGTACCGCAATTGCTGCAATTCTTGTTTCTGTAATTCTTGATCATGCACTTCTTCAACTTGGTGTTCTGCTCCAATAAAACAAACACACATCAACAAGGTCATTACGTTTCTATGTGGTCAAAATGCATCGACAATGCCTAGATGCATAAACACAGCCAACATGCATCATCTAGGCTAATACACACAATAAGGTCAAAATACATCAATGTCAACACACATCAACATTGCTAATATGCATCAACAAGGCAAACATGCATCAACGACAATAACATGCATCAACTAGGCTAACACAGATCAATAAAGCCAACAAGCATCAATTAGGCTAACATGAATCAACAAGGCAAACACACATGAACTAGGCTAACCTACGTCAATAAAGCCAGCATGCATCAACTAGGCCAACACACATAAACTGAGCCGACGCACATTAACAAGGCCAACACACATCATCTAGATAAACACACATAGACAAGGGAAATACACATCAACGAGAACAACACATCAAATGGCCAACACACATTAATAAGGCCAAGACACATCAACAGAGCTAACACACATTAACAAGGCAAACACTAATCAACGAGATATACACAGATCATCTAGGCCCATACGTATTAAGGCCAACATGCACCAATGAGGCAAACATGCATCAATTAGGCCAACACACATCAATTAGGCCAACATGCATCAAGAAGGCCAACACACATTAACTAGCATGCGTGCATCAACTAGGCCAAGACGCATCAATTAGGCCCGCACGCAATAATAATGGCAACATGCACCAATGAGGCAAACATACAAAGGCCAAATTGCATTAACTAGGCAAACACGCATCAACTATGCAAACAGGCACCAATGAGGCCGAAATACATCAATTAGGCTGACACACAGCAATTAGGCCAACACACATTACCAAGGCTAATATGCATCAACAAGGCAAACAGGTATTAACCAGGTCAAAACACATCTACTAGGCCAACATGCATCAACATGGCAAACACATTTCAACAAGGTCACTACATACGTTTATGAGGCCAAAATGCTTTAAAAGGGCAATCACCTATCAATAAGGCCAACATGCCTCAGTTAAGCCATCACACATCAACCAGGCCAATATGCATAAAATAGGTGAACACACATAAACAAGGTCGACACGCATCAACAAGGCTAACTTGAAAAAAATAGGTTGATACGCATCAACAAGACCAACATGCATCAATGAGGCAAACATGCATCAACAGGGCCAACACATGTCGACAAGGCCAAAAGGCATTGTTAAGGCCAACATGCGTCCACAAGGCCAACATGCATCAACTAACTAAGCTAATATGCATCAACAAGGCTAACATGCATCAATAGGTCAGCATGCATTAACAAGGCCAACACACAGTTTGAAAAACATGCATCAACAAGGCATGAATCAACAAAGCCAACAAACATTGACTAGGCCAACACACATCAGCAAGGCCGAGACGCATTAACAAGGCCAACACACATCAACAAAGTCAACACACATCAACTGGCCAACATGCATCAACAAGCCCAACATGTATCAAATAGGCCTACATGCATCAACAAGGACAACATCCACCAATGATGCCAACACGCATCAACAAGGCTAACAACATGCATCAACAAGGCCGACACCCATCAAATAAACTGACACACATCAACAAAACCAAAATGCATCAACGAGGCAGACACATATCAACAAGGCCAACATGCACGTGAAATTTTAACATTAATCAACAAGGTCAGCGCGCATCAACTAGGCCAACACACATCAACAAGGTCAACAGCCATCATCAAGACCAACTTGCATCAACTAATCTGATATAAATAAACAAGGCGAACATGAATCAACAAGGTCAATATGCGTCAACAAAGCCATAATGCATTCTAAGGCCAACACACATCAACAAGGACAACACGCATCAATTAGGTCACTCGCATCAACTAGAACAACACACATCAACAAGGCCAACAAACATCAACAAGGTCGATACACATCAACATGGTCAACAAGCATCAACAGGCCTACTTGCATCAACTAGGCTGACATGCATAAACAAGGCCAACACGTGTCGATAATGACAAAATGCATAAGGCCAACATGCATTGACGAGGCTAACTCGCATCAAATGGGTCAACATGCATCAACAAGGCCAGCATGCATCAACTCGGTCAGCACATATCAACAAAATAAACAGGCATAAATAAGGAAACATGCATTGACATAGCCAGCAGGCTAACGACATGCATCAACAAGGCCGACACCCATCAAATAAACCGACACACATCAACAAAACCAAAATGCATCAATGACAAAATGCATAAGGCCAACATGCATTTGTTGGGGTTTTAAGAACTGCTTAATCCCCAGGTATGGTAGGTTGCTGCCACCAGAGTCAATACCCAGCTAACAAGGTCCTCGATTCTTAAATACCAGAGTAATTTAGGTTATAAATTAAAAAGAACTTTATTAGCAATTTAGCAAAAGACTCCTGACAGTGGCCTTTCCAGGGTCTTTTATACCCCTAGCCACACATTAGTATTACATGATACAATCTTACATACATACCTAGAATTTAAACACATTAGCTACCTATAGGGTTCCATAAACTAATATAATACCTAAGATTCAATAACAGCACAAGTACAGATACATAACTTGGTCGTTTATAATTAACTAATAAATGTTCTGGGCCTGGCTTGGCCATGTTGAGGGTTGACCCTCGACATCTCCCGCTCCCCAAGGTGAAAGCCATCCCAAAGACAAGTTGTCCGACTTCTCAAGTTCTTTTGGCGATACTTGGATCTCTTCTGTGGTTGTATTGATACTTGCTTCCATAGTTGGCCAACACTGTCTCGAGAGGCCATCTGCATTTTGATGATGAATTCCAGGTCTATACTTTATGTCCATGTTGAAAGCTTGTAATGCCAGAGCCACCCCTCATCAACCTTCCATTCAAACGATTCGAGTTTAAGAGGGCAACCAAGGCGCTGTGGTCAGTGACAACTGTAAACCGTTGCCCAAGTAGGTGAAGAGCGAAATGATCGATTGCTTTCACTACTGCCAAGCATTCCAGCTCTGATGCACTGTAATTACATTGAGCAGCTGTCAGTCGACGTGAGAAGTAGGCCATAGGTCGTTCTTCTCCTTCCCTGATGACAGAGAGTACAGCTCCTATCCCTGATCCTGATGCATCCGTGTGGAGAGTGAGTTTGTCTCCAACCTTCGGTAATGTCAATGTGTGCTCATTGCATAAAACAGATACAAGATGTTGGAAAGAATCACATTTTTTTTATTCCACTCCACTACACACGGGGCACCCTTCTTTAAGGCATCGTTCAGAGGAGCCGCCCACCTGGCACAGTCCAGGATAAACCTCCGGTAATAGTTTATAGTACCCAAAAATGCCCTAATACCCTTTTGATTTGTTGGTCTGATATAATCCTGAAGTGCCTTTACCCTAACCTCTGGTACACTAACCACTCCATTACCTATTTTGTGTCCTAGATACTCAAGGAAGGTAACACCCCACACACACTTGCTAGGCTTAGCTGTTAATCCTGCCTTTTTAAGGGCAGCCAATACCCTCCTGAGGTGAACTAGATGTTCTTCCCATGAACTGGAGTAAACTAAGACATCATCTATATAGGTTGAGCTATATTCAGAATGTTCACTAAGAGTTTCATTCATACACCTTTGAAATGTGGCAGGGGCATTCATAAGACCAAAAGGCATTTTCTTGAATTGATATTTTCCCCACGGAGAACAGAAAGCTGTCTTGTTTTCACTGTCTTTATCCAAGGATACTTGGTAAAATCCCTTGTTCATATCAAGTTTTGTGAGCCATGTTGCTCCAGCAACATTATCTAACAATTCCTGGATTAATGGCATTTGGAATGGGTCAGCATGTGTAGCTTTATTAAGCTTACGGTAGTCTATACAAAGACGTACAGCTCTAGTACCACACTTCCTAATGGGGACCATGGGTGAGGACCAAGGACATCTGGACGGTACAATAATCCCTTCCTTTAAAAGTTCATCAATCTCTCCTTTCAGGTATTTTTTCCACCCAGGTGCAACCCGATACAGATGAGACCTTATGGGGTCTATGTTACCAGTTGAAATGGTGTGCTTATGGTCCTTAACCTTCCCTAACTTCAATGTCACAACATCATCAAATTCATCCAAGAGTAACTGTAAATCTTTCTGTTGTTTATGTGTTAAATTAGGGGAACCCATCTTCACTTTCCCAACTGGCTCTGACATATCTGCTGTTTCATCAGCTACAACAACTCTGAAAAGATTGGATTCAGGTGTTTCCCAAGGTTTCAACCTATTAATATGGGCTACCTGGTTCTTTGAGTTATTTTCTAATGCTCCAATTCTGTAATTGAATTCAGAAAGTTTCTCAAGTACTACATATGGGCCATTCCAGATGCTGTCTAACTTGCCTGATAAGTTTGGATGGTGGCATAATACCTGGTCTCTAGCTTTGAAAGACCGAGCTTGGGCACCTTTATCATAGGCTGCCTTGCTCTTCTCCTTGAATGCCTGTTCATTATCATGGGCTGCCTGGTGAATCACTGCTAAAGTGTCCCTCAACTCCGACACCCACTCCACTGAGCTTTTGAAGCTCAGTTGCCCCTCCACCCAACCTTCCTTCATTGCCTCTAAAGGACCCCGTAATGGACGACCATGGATCAGTTCATAAGGTGAAAATCCAGTGGCCGCATGGGGAGTGGCACAATAAGCAAGTAAACAAAACTAATAGACTGTCCCACTCTTCCTTGCTATTAGAAGCTTTCTGGAGCATTCCTTTCAGACATGAGTGCCATCTTTCAAGGACACCATTTGTTTGTGGGTGGTAGGCTGTGGTTTTAAGTTTTGTGATATCAAGCAACCTAAACAACTCTTTATTCAGTCTTCCTACAAATACAGAACCCTGATCAGAGAGCAATTCATGAGGAATACCAGTGTGTGCAATTACTTTAAGCAGTCCTTCAGCTACAGAGATGGCATCTACCTTTTTCAGAGGAACTGCATAAGGATAGTGAGTGCCAAGACACATCACTGTCAAAATGTACTTAAACTCTCTTTTTGTCCTGGAAAAAGGTCCTACTAGGTCACAGGCCAATCTTTCATATGGTACTGATATTATAGGTGTAGTAGCCATTGGAACTTTCTGTTTGAGGTGTCTGCCTGCCCTTTGACATTCAGGGCAAGTGCTACAATACTGCCTGGTATCCTTCCTAATACCTGGCCAGGTAAAATGGAGTTGAAGGGAGACCACCATTTTATTATGCGAGAAGTGCCCCCCGGCTAATCCCTTGTGGGCTAGGTCTAGGATCTGTTGTCTCCTAACAGAAGGTATGACCACCCTAAGCCATTTTCTTCCCTAGTTCAGACCCCTTTTTATGCACTAGAACTCCCCCTTTTTTAAAATAACCATCTTCACCCTTTTCTGCACATTTCCTCAATCCAGCTAAAGTCTTATCAGCGTGCTGTTGCTCTATGAGCACTTTAACCTCTCCTGTTCCTTTTGCAAGGTTAGGAAGTGGCTGATCATTCACTAAACCACCCTCTAACACTCCAACAACACCTTCAACAAATCCTGAAGCAACTCCTGTTTCATCCTCCCCTGGACATGTTTCCTCAGGCATGCTTGTGCCTTCTGTACCTGCCTCTTCCTCAGACAGTAAACCATCTACCTTAGCACTAGACTGATTTTGATCATGCATGGGGTTGTCAGGAGTAGCCATGCTTTCTTCAGGTTTGAGGCTACCAGAGATTGGCAGTTGCTTTGGGCTAGCTCCATCTCTAGCATCAGATAAAATATTTTCTTTTTCTTCCTTTTCCAACACCTGGCTCTGAGCCCTGGTAATAGCTGCTAGAGCTCTAGGTGAGGAATTAGCTTGGTAAAGGATTGATCTACCTGTAATCCAAGCTTTTACTACTGGGTGATCCCTACCCAACAATACGTCCTGTGCACTGTTTCCCAATACAAGTACCTCTATAGATTCAGTAGTACCCTCTACCTGAAGGTCAACTATTGCTGTTTTTAAGAATTTAGTCTCCCTATCAGCAAGCTTAGCTTGAACCTCTTTACCAGTGTACTGTGATGGCATTATTAACCTGGCAGGAACAGTGGTCATATCTGCCCCAGTATCAATAAGAAGCCTACATGGTTTCCCATTGACAATCCCAAGTTTGATCAAATCAGGAAATTCATTTGTTTCTGACCCTGAATTAATCCTTCCAAGCCTCACTTTAGTTTCTCTGCAGTCCCTACGGGTATGCCCTGGCTTCCCACAGTTAAAGCAAATTATAGGTTTACTAAAGGGTGGGGTTCCCTGGTCAACTGGGTCACTTTCCCTTTGGCCCACACCCGGACTGTGCCCTGCTGGCTTACCCCATCCCTTACCCTTAGTTAGGTGCCCACCTTCTCCACAGTTGGTGTGTTGAAGTTGCTGCTCCTTCGGCTTCCCCCAGTATTCCCTGGAACATCTGTATGCTGAGTACCCATCTGGAGATTTTCTATGCATCTTCATGCGCTCGCTAAATGACTTGGACTCCCATGAGGCTTCCAACTAATCCACTATCTGGTAGACACTGTCAAAGTTCTTTCTTTTCAGGGAGTGGCACACTTCTGATGAGTAGTAACAAGTTAGCACACCGAAAAGCTGTTCCTTGATGTGGTCCTGACGATCGCAAATGTTTTTAGCAAGCCTGGTAATTCCTTTCAGTATGGGTGTGAGGTGGTTTCTAGGTGATTGCTGATCTCCTGGGCTACTGCGCCATACTTTGTGTCTTGTTCGAGTCTCAGTGTAGCCAAGTCTCTCAAGCAGCGATGTCTTAAATACCAGGTAAGGTGTTTCTGCAGTGACATTCATCTCATAATAAATTGATGATGCCTTCCCTGTCAGTAACTTTCTGATGTTCTTCATCCATTCTTCAGTTAGAAAGTCTCCTTCTTCCATGGCTTCCTCAAAAGTTGCCAGGAATGCCTCTGGGTCGGTGTGGTCATCAAGTTTTGGTAGGGCTTGTAAGATAGCTTGTTTCTTCTGGGAAGCTAGGTCTATCTGATGCTGAGCTTTATGCATTTCAGAGGCTTTGGTATGTGCTTCAATAGCTGCTGCCTCCCTTTCTGCATTGGCTCCTTCCAGAGATTCAAGGCGTGCCTGACAGTCTTTTTCAATCTGCTCCCAATGTCTTAGGCGAGCATCTTCAAACTCTCGTCTTTCCCTTTCCTCCTGCTTTCTCTCAGCTTCTGCTTTAGCTTCAAACTCCCGTCTTTCCCTTTCTTCCTGCTTTCTCTCAGCTTTTGCTTGTCCTCTACTTCTTTTGTCATCTTCTACGCTAGCAAGTAGTGAAGACATTGCTTGGGTAAGTAGAGTGAGAGCATCAGGTGTAGAAGGAATGTTTACTGAGAAATTTGAATCTGTATCTTCATCTTCCTCATTTTTCTGCTTGTAGGCACGAGTAGCATACTGCTTTGCATTGCTCATAGTTTCTATTAACTTGAATGAGTTTTATGGCTGGTTCTTTTCTCATAGAAGTACCGCTGCCACCATGTGTTGGGGTTTTAAGAACTGCTTAATCCCCAGGTATGGTAGGTTGCTGCCACCAGAGTCAATACCCAGCTAACAAGGTCCTCGATTCTTAAATACCAGAGTAATTTAAGTTATAAATTAAGAAGAACTTTATTAGCAATTTAGCAAAAGACTCCTGACAGTGGCCTTTCCAGGGTCTTTTATACCCCTAGCCACATAATAGTATTACATGATACAATCTTACATACATACCTAGAATTTAAACACATTAGCTACCTATAGGGTTCCATAAACTAATATAATACCTAAGACTCAATAACAGCACAAGTACAGACACATAACTTGGCCGTTTATAATTAACTAATAAATGTTCTGGGCCTGGCTTGGCCATGTTGAGGGTTGACCCTCGACAGCATTGACGAGGCTAACTCACATCAACTGGGTTAACATGCATCAACAAGGTTAGCATGCATCAACTCGGTCAGCACATATCAACAAAATAAACAGGCATAAACAAGGAAACATGCATTGACATAGCCAGCAGGCTCCAGCAAGGTCAACATGCCAACACGCATCATCTAGGCCAACATGTATCAACAACAACATGCATTAACATGACCAGCATGCTCCAAAAAGGCCAACATGCATCAACAAGGCCAAAACACACTTCAACAAGGCCAACACATGTCAAAAGGCCAACACACACTAACAAAGCCAACACACATCCACTACATCAACACACATCAACTAGGTCAACACTAATTAACAAGGTCAACACACATCATCAAGGCTAACACACATTAACAAGGCCAGCACACATCAACAAGGCCAACACACATCAACAAGGTCAACCCACATCAACAAGGCAAACACACATCAACAAGGCCAACACACATCAAAATGCAAACACACATTAACAAGGCCAACACACATCAACAAAGTCCACATGCATCAACAAGGCCAACACACATTAACAAGGTCAACACACAACAAGGCCAACACACATCAACAAGACCAACATGCATCAACAAGGCTAACACACATCAACAAGGCTAACACACATCAACAAGGCCAACACACATCGTTAAGGCCAACACACATTAACTAGGCTAACACACATCAACAAGATCAACATGCATCAACAAGGCTAACATACATAGGACAACACACATCAACAAGGTCAACATGCATCAAAAAGGCCAACTTGCTTCAACTAGGCTGACATGCATCGACAAGGCCAACATGCATCAACAAGGCCAACATGTCTCGACAAGTCCAAAATGCATTGTTAAGACCAACACGCATTAACTAAGCCAACACACATCAACAAGTTGAACATGCATCAACAAGGTCATCACGCATCAAAAAAGGTCAGCATGCATCAACAAGGCCAACACAAATCAATAAGACCAACATGCATCAATGAGGCACGCATTAACAAAGCCAACATGCATCAACAAGGCAACACACATCAACATGGCCAGCATGCTCCAACAAGGCTAACACATGTCAACAAGGCTAAAATGCATTAACCAGGCAGACATACATCAACAAAGTTAACATGCATCAACTAAGCCAACATGCATCAGTAACACCAACATGCACCGACTAGGTCCACATGCATCAATAGGGCCAACATGCATCAACATGGCTATCATGTTTCAAAAAAGCCAACACATGTCGACAAGGCCAAAATGCATTAACAAGACCAACATGCATCAAAAATATCAACACGCATCAACAAGGACAACATACATCAACAAGACAAACATGCATAGACGAGGACAACACATCAACCAGGCTAGCATCAGCAACAGTGCCAACACTCATCAACTAGGCCGACACACATCAACAAGGTCCACACCCATCAACAAGGCCAACATGTGTTGACAAGGCTGAAATGCAATGACGAGGCCAACACACAGCAACAAGGCCAACTTGCAGCAACCAAGCCAACACACATCAACAAGGCCAACACACATTAACAAGGTCAGAATTACATTGGAGCTACGTATTACTAACCTGCTTTATCAGACTAATATCTCTGTTGGTCCCATTTTTATTTAGGTAGACGCCACAGGCATTGCAGAGGCGCTTGCCATTGGGATCTCTCCGCCACACTGGTGTGACAGTTACACTACAGTTGGAGCAATGTTTCTCAGTGTAACCAACTTTCCCAGGATTCACTGACCCTATAAGTAAGGAAGAAAAAAGGGTAGGAAGGAAGGAAGGAAGCAAGCAGCAAGCAAGCAAGGAAGGAAGGAAGGAAGGAAGGAAGGAAGGAAGGAAGGAAGGAAGGAAGGAAGGAAGGAAGGAAGGAAGGAAGGAAGGAAGGAAGGAAGGAAGGAAGGAAGGAAGGAAGGAAGGAAGGAAGGAAGGAAGGAAGGAAGGAAGGAAGGAAGGAAGGAAGGAAGGAAGGGGTTAGGTGGGATAGTATGAGATATAGATTATGATGGGGCACATTTCACTACATTTTTTATGGTGAAATATCTACGGGAAGGGGGGGGAGAGCTAAACTCATTGGATGAAGGCATGATCACCTAACTAAACTATTTTATTTTATTTCCTTTCTTTTTAATCTTCGGGTCAGACATTGAAAAATTCTGTGCAGTTCATCCGAAGGTTTAGGAGAAGGAAGAAGACAACCAGCCAGCCATCCAACCAGCCTGCAAATACTATCTAAGGACTGGACCAGTGGAACATCTCCCATATCAGCCAAGGACTAAACCAGTGGAACAGTTCCCATACTAGCCAAGGTGTGGACCAGTGGAACAGTTTCCATGCTAGCCAAGGTCTGGAACAGTTAAACAGCTTCCATACTAACGAAGGACTGGACCAGTGGAGCAGATCCCACACTGGCAGAGGATTGAACCAGTTGAACAGTTCTTATACTAGCCAAGGACAGGACTAGTGGAGCAACTCCAATATTGGCCAAGGACTGGATCAGTGGAACATCTCCTATGCTAGCCAATGTCTGGGACCAATTCAACAGCTCTGATATTACCCAAACACTGGACCAGTGGAGCAGTTCCCATGCTGCCCAAGGACCAGACTAACAGTTCTCATGCTAGCCAAAGATGGGACCAGAGAAGCAGTCTTATGATAGCCCAGGATAAGACCAATGGGACAGCTCCTATACTAGTTAAGCTTGAACCAGTCAAAGAGTCCCATTCTAGCCAAGGATTGGACCAATGGAACTATTTCCATACTAGCCAAGGACTGAACCAGTGGAACTGTTTACATATTAGCAAATGACTGGACCAGGTTACTATTTTTAGCTTAATGGGAGTTTGGACAGCCCAAAAAGCAACTGCTGCAGTACAAGTGCAGACTAGACAAAATGTTCACACTTCACGCTCACACACACTAGCACTCACACACTCTTACAAACTAACCCTCCCTTTTCCTCTCTCCTATCCAATCAAGTCTGTCTGACCTTTGTTGGTCTGTGGTTGGTTTGGGGGGAGGGGCAGGTCTGGAGTGTGGTTGCCCATCTGTCACTAGAATGTTGACTGCATGCAAGCACTGTGTATCAGTCAGGAGTGCAACTTCTCCTCAGAGGATAAGTAAACACAACATACTGCTAACAGCAGTCATCCAGGTGATAATTGGTCATGCACTAAATCAATGGCCAGTACAAGTTAATTGCATTCTATTCTGTTTCTTAAAATCTCCATTTGATGATTCTATCATGAGAGATACGCTACACTAGCCAAGGAATAGATCACTGGAACAGTTCCTACACTAGCCCAGGGCATAGCCAGGTTTTTTAAAGGTGGGGGGGGGGGGAGCTAATCATGACTATATAACCATAATTATGTTGAAGGCTTTTCAATGGTGAATAGATTTTGATGAAATTTTGAGACATTATCCTTTTGTGGTGGGGTGGTCCATAATAATTTTTAAAAAATTTTAATACCATAAGTGGATGCCAGTGTGGATGTGTAGGGGAAGGACTTAAATTTTAGTACTAACAAAAAAAAAAAAAAAAAAAAAAAAAAAAAAAAAAAAAAAAAAAAAAGAAGGAAGTTTGAAAAATAGAAAAGTGATTAAAACTCAGAATTTTCCAGCCCAACACTGGTTTTTATGTTGAAAATCCCCTTATAGGGGAAAATTGTGAGTATCAGTTGACTCTACATGCATGAATGGCACCTATGTACACATTCCAATAAACCAAAGCATGTTTATGAATTTTTGCCAGTATAAGATGCAATAAATGCTTGTTTGTCTTACCTAGTTACAGCATCTCACCATTTCTTTACAAGAAGGGTGGTCTGGGTTGGTGGGTTGAGATTCCAGCCACAGCAGTGAAGTGTGTCAGGGAGGGGGGGGGGGGGGGGCATTGAAAACTTCTCCCATAATTTTTTTATAATTTATTTATTTATTTTTTTATTATTATTTTTTTAATTAATTTATTTATTTTTTAAGCATTGACCTTTTCTCAAACCCATTAAGAATTTCTATCTTCTCAGGACATTAAGAAACTTTGGGCTCATCAAATATGCCCAGCAGAAGCTACAGTTCTCTCTTTCTTATCATGCCAAGCATCTTTATAAAGACAACCAAAAAAAAAAGCAAAGCCTATATAAGGAAAACAGCAAAAAATATTTCTCTCCAATCTCAATTTTTTAAAAAATTATTATTATTTTGGTTTAATTAATTCATTCTTTTATTATTATTATTTTTTTTTTTTTTCAGTTTTAGCATTGACCTTTTCCCTAAATCATTAAGGATTTCCATCTTCTCAGGACAAAAAGAAACTTTAGGCTCTTGTAATACACAACCAGCAGAAGCTACAGTTCTCACTTTCTTAAAAACAACTGCAAAGAATTATTAATGTTACTGAATGTGGTGTTCTTGGGGATAGGGGAGATGGGATGCTTGCCTTCACACACAGACTCAACTTTTTCTTAAACCCCCCTGGGGTGATCCTGACCAAACTTTTATTGTTGGAGTGGGACTGTGTAAAGGCTGTAATTAGATACCTTTGGGGGCAGCTGCTATTGCCATTATTCTTCAAACTGTAATTGCTTTACTTTTCTAGTCAGAATTTGTGCAGAACCACCCATGCTTAAAAATTGGAATTAAAGTAATTGATATTAAATAATATCTTGCTTACTATCCTTAGCCAGAGCTGGCATGGCAGGTATCTGTTCCATACATCTTGTCCCAGGCTCCCCACTCAGGGAGGTAGAGCTCATGCCATGTGGAGAAGAGTATCCAGCATCCTGACTGTCAACAGACCCAGGAGCAGCTGTGGTCCTCAAATCTGTGCAGGGCCACCCATGCAATAATAGAAGCAGAAAATAAAACTAATCACTTAAAAATTGAAATTTATTAAATAGAAATTAATAATAACTTGCTTACCATCTTTCATCAGAGCTGGAATGGCAGGCACTGGTTCCATAGGTCTTGTTGTAGGCTCACCACTCAGAGACATAGAGCTGTTGCCTTGAGGAGAAGAGTATATCTGGTGGAGTGCAGGCATTGGGGCGGGAGGAACAACCCTCCTTGGCTCTCCAGGAGGTCCGAAGGTCTGGGACATGAAGTAAGAAAGGTTAGCACTTCTCTGAGCAGCTGCCCATTGCTGGTGGGGAGTATGTTGAGATAATCCTGGATGGCTCTGCATGCGAATCTCTTCCACATATGGAGGGGTAGGCAGTGAAGGAACCCCTCCAATAGGTGAAATCTCTTCCACATCTGGAGGGGTAGGCAGTGAAGGAACTCCTCCAATAGGTGAAGTATTGATATACGGAAACATTGGTGGAGGAAACATTGTCGGAGCAACCATGACTTGCATTGGGGGAGTGGTTCTATAAATGCCATAGAAAGCACTGTCAGTGCCTGTGTGTGAGGCCATCAGAGCTGAGTAGTTTGTTGACACTGCCTCCGAAGTAGGCACTACATTGGCTGTAGGAGTGTCTCTGTTAGCTGCCATCTGCACCTCTGGACTGGAGCACGGCCTTCCCTGAGAGAGAACAGGCAATGTTTGATTGCACTGTGATAGTTTGGAATAGTAAAAATCAGAATCTGAGAAGATTCTGTTGAAATTGCCTGAAGGCACAACGTGAGCATATAAGGAGCAGCCTAGATTTTATCTCTATTAGGAATATACTGTAAGCTCAAAATACTTCTTAACACTCAGTTCAATCCAGTGCCAATTGCTTTTATAGGGTTATCATGAGTCAATTAGGGATTCCACGTGCTGGCCTGGTGCAGGCCTGCAACATCCGGACAGCCGTGAATATGGTCCCAGCTGAAGGGTGGACAACAAACACCCCCTTTTTAAAATGGCCAATAGATAAGGGAAAAAATTTTGGTGTGACTTACAACCAATAGCAATGGAGGAACTATGAAGATAACTATCTCACCAGCTTAGAATAATTACTATGGTGTAATACCATAAAATTGTTGCAGTTAAATAATTACTGTGAGGCAATTATAGTGATGGATCCACAAAGTAGAGCAGGGGTGACTTAAAAAAAATTTTTTTTCAGGAAGCTAGGAAGAGCTTAAATCTAGCTCAATAAATATATTTTGCTGAACAATGGAGTTTTCAAAATTTTAGCAAGAATTCTATATAATATATATATGTATATATATATATGTATATATATATGTATATATATGTATGTATATATATATGTATATATGTATATGTGAATATTATTTTTCAATAACCCATTGCAGCAATTATTTTTTAACCAGTTCTCTCTCTACTTTAGAGTGAATGCTGGGGTTTGTCTTCCTCTAAAATGTTATATTTTACTTAATGGGTTATGTCTGGCCCTTTCAGCTGCACAAGTAAAGTTGCAACCTGGTTAGTAGTGGTGGTAAGAATTGCTGCTGCTGTGGAATTTCAGGAATATTTCTGTTCTTTTCTTCTTTTTTTTTATTATTTGCCTTTTAAGATTTTTATTCCATTCAAAATGTTACCTACCACAATGACCCCAGTGCAATTTAATAAAATGTACCTTACCTGATCATATTAAACCTGAATCATCATCACAATTTTGTCAAGTCTACCATTTATATCCTGGATGAATGGCTAAATCAGTTTCTCCCAAGTTTGCTTTTCCCTTCTTTTTTTTTCATCCCCACAATATTTTCAATTCAGCTGCTCAATTACTCAGCCTGAAATAGCCACACCTTGAACATACAACCACCTGTCCACTCTAGCCAACCTAAAAATGGGTATTTCACTAACCATATACCAAAATTACTTATTATTTTTGTATTCTTCCAATATATATTCCTTGCTCCAGGTAAATTTTGTGTTGGGGTGGGTTGCTGTTTTTAGGTGAATTTTTCCACACCAAAATGAAATTAAGATAGTGCTTAATATTTATTGGTAAAATTTCCAAATCTTCTCTGAAAATGAAAGTATATGGTGCAATGTATTGCCATTGCAACAGTGCACCTTTGTAAAATATGATTTCCCCCTTTTTTTCTCTGCTATACTGTTATTTCTATCCACTGAAATGGCAGTTTTAAGCAGTTAAGCTTACTACCCTTTGAATAAGTCAATAAAAAATTAAATAACAACCCCATGACACTCAGAGCACAGATTTCTTTCTTTTGAACTCTGTATACCTATATAGGAGTCACAATAAATTGAGTGTGACCAATAAAATATAGATTTTTTTTCTTCTACATACTTCACAGTGTAGTATTATTTCACCCAGCCCCTTAAATTATAACTTTTGTATCTCTGACCATAATTTTTTTCCTACTTTGTCCTGAAATTTTATATTTTAGGTTCGAAACCATGATTGCCCCTTGGGATGATACTTCAGGATGATTTAGTTAACATTTTAAATCACTCTACTGTAGTGTAAGAGTGAATCCTCTGTGAATCAAATTTCAGTCTGGTCAAGTATATGCTATGATGCTGCTGACAGCATGACTGTGGGCAGAAAGTATATTTATAGGTGGTATTACCAGTTAGTAATATTACATTAAGTCAAACCATGCATAACAAAGGAGAAGGTAATCATGCAAATAAGACATCAAGAGCAGAAAACAAACATTTGGAATGTTGCAAAAGTGATCATCCACATAGACCACTCACACACTTTTTCACACCCATATACACATACCCTCACCTAGACACACACTCACACACCTGACTCAAATACACAAAAAGAATAACTGATGCTAAATGATTTCTCACAAATTAAGAGTTCCTGGACAGTGAGGAATCTTCATAGATATGACTAGAATAAAAAAAGAGAGCATCTACTCCCTTGCCAGATGACATTGAACACTTGGTTACTGTAATAAAAGTATACAAAGAGACTCTAGGAAACAGCTCTTCGATAAGTTCAAGGGCAGAATTAATAGATAAAAATAGGTGGAAACACTATACAGAAACTCATAATAAATGTGTTATTTAATAAAATATATGCATGACAGAAGTACATACACAACACATATGCAAGATATATTACTCTGCTATATAATACCAACGACACTGTAGGTAGATTTTTTTACTTTAAATTGCAGTGTGTTAGGAACAAACAGCTCAAAAAGCTTTTACCTATTAGTTCAGGAGTCATGGTGGTCCCACATATATAGTATACATTTTTACACTAGAAATAAATTAGATTTAAGTTAACAATGACCACTATGCAAACACTAGCTCTGAAAGTGTGGAATCTGATTACACTACACCCTTACATTGAGTTGTACTAGAACAAAGAAAGGCAGCTGGTTATTATAGTACCACCTCCTACTCACATACATTGCTGGATGATCTGGCCAAACTTCTCCAGCAGAGCGATGAGGAACACCTTGGGTTTTCGCAGGACCAGGGTGAACTGAATAATGAAGAGATGCAAAAGATTCCACCCACAACCACCACCCCCTGCACATATGAGAACACCATTGCAAAGTCTTCCGGCAACTAGGAGGGAAAAAATAGCAAAAAGTGGAATGAAAAGGAGAGACGGAGAGGGAACAAATGATGTAAAAATACATGGCAAAGTGCACATATGTATGCAATGCACATGTGTGGTGTGTATGAATGTGCTATCTGTGCAGAAGGTGGTGTTTGATTAAAATTCTGCAGATATCCCCTCATCCATACCTATACCTTCTTGACAGTGTCTGGATCCTCCTGTTTGAGGAAGAATCTGTGCACAAAAAAAAACAAAACAAAAAAAAACAAGGAAGTATCAATGTTTACTTGGCATTGGCAAAGCTATAGTGAGAGGGATTCCTCTTGTGTCATTGCGCCTACTACCCCCAACACTTTCTCTCTTGCTTCATCATTCCAAACTCTGGGTATTCCTGGGAATCTAGCGAAGGTGAGAAGGGCAGGGGGGGGGGGGGGATGGAGTGGAAAAGAAAGTGTAAAATGAGAATACAATGCGAAGGAAAAAAAGAGAAAAAGGATATCGAAATTTTAAAAAATTAAGATTAAACATACTGTTAAGCCACACGTTTATCACATGTTTGTCACATGGCTCACTCTCAAACATATGCACGGAAGCCTCAGAGTTATCCCTCATGGCATCCATAAAGATGAGGGGCAGGAACCTGGAGAGAACTATCCGGACCTTTGGACCCACCAGTTTGTCAATGATCATCTTGGCCATGAGGGAGGCTGTTTCCTCCCTCACTGTGGGGTCCTGCGAGTTGCAGAAAAGTGCAGCAAGTAGATCAGGGCACCTGCACCAGGAAGAAAGGGGGAAAGGTAGGGATTGGAGGACATTTGATCCACCACATGTTCCACAGGCAATAACTCCCCTTTAATTAGATCAAATCAGAAAATATTAGCTTATTCCTGTATGCATATACACTGAGGTGGGGGGTGGCATGACACATCACAACTGAATATAGATGGGCGGGGAAAATACCACACCCACAAGCAAGGATTCATGAGACCCATGCACTTTCCTTGAACTCATTGTAGTTTGCACACTTCGAAACATGTGGTTTCTACACCACCCGGTCCAGTCCTGGATCACTGCCACACATGCACACACACATTTCTCACGATGGTGGTTGCATATAATGGTACATTATTGTATCATACCCTCCAAATCTGAAGATTTTATGCCCAGTCAAACTCAGTTGACTGAAAATGACATCATAATTATCTACGGTGAGCTGAGAGCTAGCATGCAATGCAGTGTGCTGGAACTTTATCCATTTTCTTTCTTGACATGATTTTTTTGTCTATTTATTACTAAAGGTCCCACCATAAACATTTGTCTGGAGAAAACATGTTATCAGATATGATGTGGTGAGCTGTGAGCTAGACATTAAATGCATTGTGCTGGAGCTTTATCCATTTTCTTTCCGATACGAATCTTGTGTGTACTAATTATTAAAGGTGTAAATTTTTCCCAGCATAAACATTTGTCTGGAGAAAACATGTTATCAGATATGATGTGGTGAGCTGTGAGCTAGACATTAAATGCATTGTGCTGGAGCTTTATCCATTTTCTTTCCGATACGAATCTTGTGTGAACTAATTATTAAAGGTGTAAATTTTTCCCAGCATAAACATTTGTCTGGAGAAAACATGTTATCAGATAAGATGTGGTGAGCTGTGAGCTAGACATGAAATGCAGTGTGCTGGAGCTTTATCCATTTTCTTTCCTGACACGAATCTTGTGTATACTAATTACTAAAGGTGTAAATTTTTCCCAGCATAAACATTTGTCTGGGGAAAACATGTTATCAGATCAGATATGCCCACTCTCTTTTGAAGTTTGAGTGTTTGATATGCTTCATCAACAGACATCTCTGGAGGCTTGTTGTCCACTCCTCCAACACGCCCTGCAACAGCTTCACCTGTTACATATCACATGACAAACAGAAGGGTCATAGGTCATATGGTGCAGTGGTAGACACAAGTCACACATGCATTTACAAGAGCACACCATTTAAACAAATAAATAAATATTACTGAGCTGAGATCACACCCTCAATAACGCAATGTATATACCCACACATGGGAGGAAGCAAGTGGTGCTGTTGATGCTAAACTAATGATCAACAGCAACTGGTCACACACAGAGCAATTAGTCACACACCCATACAGCAATTATCACACCCACCGGCTCTTTGATGGGCCAGTCAGGGAAGCGCTGCTGGTCAGAGAGATGGTGCAGGTAGTAGATGTTACAGAACAAGTCATTCTCTAGAAGAGCATACTGAATCACTAACATGGCACAATAATGTGGAGAGGGGGGGAGGGGTTGTATGCAGTACCATAGACATGGTATACAATATTAAGGAAGGGTAGGGTCTATGTGTTTGGCTAGGGCTAGGGCCAGGGCTGGGGATAGGGCTAGGGCTAACCAACATGTAGAACATTGCAGCAACATCAGAGTCAGAGTCAGAGTGAAACATTCCACAGCAGCAGTCATTATGACCATGCTTCCTTAGGTCCCCATAATTACAGAGTAACAGGACCTGGTGAGATTAAACTCCACCCCCCTCTCAGCCCAACCATCCTACCTGCCTACCATTGTCTCTGTCCCTACTTGAGTAGGAAAATGAATCACAGCTAAATCTCACTAGTTAGTGATGAGTAAGCACATGACCACCACATGATTACGTTCTACAGCACTACTCCAAGCTACTTGAGACCACTGTTGACTCTGATTATTGTTCATCATGTCAATTAGTGTCAATTCTAAACCACACATCTCACAAACACACCAGCCACACTGCACATAAAGTGCATTCACACCTTAGCTGGTATTGAGCCCTAGTGTTGCTGAACAACCATGGCGTGTAGCAGAGATGTGGCTAGATATCTTTTGGATCATCAGTTGTCTCATCTTACTGTTCCAGATGGCCTCAGGTGTGTCAAACTCACCCAAGAAGGTCTTGCTGAACTTGTCCGCCTCTGAGGGCTGCATGAGAGGCACATAAGAATATGGAGGTACAAGCAAGTAACATGAAACCACATCTGCACATGCAAATACTTACCGTAGTTTTCCAGAAAACAGACCATAGCCTCCGCAACAGCTGGCTCAAGATGCTACATTGCATGACGTTTGACATCTGTTGTTATAGGAGACAACAAATCACTTAACATGCTGTATATATTATATATATTATATACATATACACACACTGGACCAACATCACACTGTGTTGAGATAGGTTGAAGAACGTTGACAATAGCTCTATGGGGACACACACTGGACCACAATCACACTGGATTGACAGATATTGAAGTAGGTTAACAATAGCTCTATGGGGACGCACACTGAGCCAACATCACACTGGGGTGAGGCAGATTGAAGTAGGTTGAAAATAACTCTATGGGGACATACACTGAACCACCATCACACTGGATAAAGGGCATGTGGCTGTATGAAACAGTCATGATATTTGATGACCACCATTGTACTGATCAAACTCCCACATAGTCAGACTTAATCATCTGGTCTGAAGCTTTGCTTCATGTGACCATACTTGAGGACTTGGCAATGGGGAGGATGTTGAAGACAGTGTACATCATGATGAAGAAGAACACACCCGTCTGGAAGAACCTGGGCATCAAGGGGTTATCCTCCATGATGTCATTCAACAAGATCACTCTCTCTCTCTAGCCCTAGCCCTAGCCCTTCTCAACCAGGGAGGGGTCAAAGGTGAGGAGAAGTTGGACTATGTGAGGAATGACATAGACCTCAGAGAGCATACACTTTGCTCATAGTAAAAGGCAGATCACAGCATTGTCACTATCTCTCTGGGAGGAGAGAGAGAGGAAGGCAGGGACAGAAAGATGAGGAAAAACAAGGAATGGATGGAAGGAATGATAAGGAGTCAAGAGGACACTACACTATATGAGGTTGAGTGAGCAATAATTAGGGCTATTAGTTAGATAAGTAGCAATGCCTCTTGTAAACCCATTAACAATGATCTAGGTCAGCAATATTTGGTGAGACTGACCAACACAATTGACATATCCAATACAATCCCACTTTAACATATACATACGTACGTACCTACCTATTTACCCACCCACCCACCCACCCAACATCACTTTCTTCTCCATGATCTCCCACATGCTGGAGGCAGGGGAGGAGGGGGGGTTATCCATGTGGTGTTGCATCACAAGTAACTCTCACACCACTCATTCATGAACATACAAACACTAATACAGGAATCACTCCAACACTAAGGCAGGAATCACTCCAACACTAATGCAGGATTCACTCCAACACTATTGCAGGAATCACTCCAACACTAATGCAGGAATCACTCCAACACTAATGCAGGAATCATTCCAACACTATTGCAGGAATCTCTCCAACACTAATGTGGGAATCACTCTAACACTATTGCAGGAATCACTTGTATATTGTTACTTTGAGAAGGAACAGAAATTTCACTGGATATAATGTGGCATGTTTAGGGAGCATATGGGAAGGTCATTGGTGCATGTTCAGGGTCAGGAATACATGTATAGGGCCAGGGGTGCATGTTTAGTGCCATGGGTACATGTTTAGGGCCAGGGTGCATGTTTAGTGCCATGGGTACATATTTAGGGCTGGGGTGCATGTTTAGGGCTGTGGGTGCATGATTAGGCATTAGGTATATGTTTAGGGCCAAAGGTTATTGTTTAGGGGTTGAGGTGCATGTTTAGGGCAAGGGTACATGTTTAAGGCCAGTGGTGCATGTTTATGTTAAAGAGTACATGTTTAAGACTGGGGATGCATGTTTAGGGCTGTGGATGCATGTTTAGGCACAAGGTACATGTTTAGGGCCAGGAGTTACATGTTTAGGGCCATATGTGCATCTTTAGGGCCAGGGATTCATGTTTATGGCCAGTGGTGCATGTTTAGGATAGGGGTACATGTTTAGAACCAGGGGTGCATGACAAGTGTGTATATTATAAAGTTGCTGCTGTGAAAGAACCAAGCTACCACTTACTTGGGAAGATCAGTGAAGGCCTGGAAACCTGTTTTAGAGGCCATGAGTCTCCTGAGAGCATGGAACTGTCATTCCAATTCCTCGTTGGGCATCATGGACTCATTGCTGACCTTCAGCAGCATGGCAGTAAGGGCTCCATAATCAGTTTCTCCTTGTTGTCAGTGAACAGTCCTTCCTGAGTCACGGCATGATTGAGACCGCTGTATGCCACATTGGAGTTGAAGTTCTCCACAGCCTCCGACAACTTCACTTCCTAGGGAAAGTTCACCATGTACTTGAGGTACTGGTTCTCCACTTCTTTGTCCATGGGAAGATAGAGTGGCACCAGTTGCTGACCTCGCTTAGTTCCATGCATCTTCACACACCACATCATGGTTATTTGATGCTCACACGCTATCAAGGATAGAGCAGAGAAGAGCATCTCTGTAGTGGAGGAAAGGGGAAGGAGGAGGGAGAGGAAATGGACTGAAGGTTGTATGAGCATGCATGCTAACACACACACTCACACACACAATTACACAAACACACACACGCTTACACATACACCACCTTAAACACACGCATACACTCACATTCATACACACACTCCCACATACACTCACACAAACATTCACTCACTCACACACACACACACACTCACACTCACACACACACACTCACACACACTCACACACACTCACACACACGCACGCACACTCAATCACACACAACACACTTCACGATCAATAATGTTGTACACACCTCATGAACACGCAAGGATCACTTTTATGCATGAGAGCTAAAATAAAGCCACAAGACATGGCCACCATTATGCTCAGAGACCAATGCACTACATCATATTGCACTACCACATGCATGCATCTGTCAGTGACCATGTGTATGTATCTGTCAGTGACCACATGCATGCACCTGTCAGTGACCACTTGAATGTACCTATCAGTGATAAAATGCACACACCTGTCTGTGACCATATGCATGTATCTGTCAGTGACAACATGCATGCACCTGTCATTGACCAAATACATGTACCTGTCAGTGACCACATGCATGTACCTGTCAGTTGCTTCATATCGGCTGATCTTGCCATTGCTTCACTCAATAGAGTATCTTTGTGGATCTTCAATGTATCGAACAAGAGCAAACACCTGCGGACACAGCAGAGCACAGTATGCATGACATGTGATCAAGAGCATGTCACATGATCAGTGAGCAGAGAGATAGGATGGCAGGAGAGAGGAGAGTCCACATCAAGGTAAAGAAAAATTGATGTGAGAATGTCTAACACCATTTAAGCAGAATCCACAGGACTCAATTACGACTTATACCCAACCCCATCACAATATTTACCCAACAGGAAATATGATGATCTTTACCAAACTCAATCAGTCATCCCCCCCCCCACCCCCCCCCCCCCCCCCCTTCCCCTACCTCAGGCAAACACATAAAGGTACACAGAATTCCCAGATTACTCACACTTCACTGTTTTTCAACATTTTAAGTTTTTTATGGCAACATTGGAAGGAGTAAGAGAGAGTCAGAGTTACCCAGAGAGAAACAATCAAGGTGTCTGAAGGTGGAAAAGATGAGTGGATGGGTGTGATGTCAGGGAGGAGCTTACATTGCTCAGAGGATGGATGGAGGCCACCTGGTAGGTCACAGGATCTCTCTCTACGATACAGTTCTCAGAGAGATGAAATATTCTCTGCACTGGGTCCTACATGTGACAAAATACTTCAGCAGTAAGAGTTTCATTCAAATAACATCCAATATGAGCTAGAAAACATGACAACATTTTACCAAGTGCACAGGGAACATGATGACACTTTACCACGCACCTAGGGGACATGACAACACTTCACCATGTGCCTAGGGATAATGACTACACCTTACCACGTGCCCAGGGAACAGAATACTTTCCATGTGCATAGAAAACAAGATAACCCTTTACCAGGTCCTCCTTAGGTTTTCACAGGGCCCAGGTGGGCTGTGCGATGAAGAGAATAAAAAAACTCCACCCACAACCACCTCCCTTTGCATCCATGAGAACACCACTGCAAACTATTCCAGCAACAAGGAGGGAGAAAATAGCAAAAGGTTGAAGGAAAAGGAGAGAGGGAGAGGGAACAAATATGTAAAAATACATGGTAAAGTGCACATATGTACTGCACATGTGTGGCATGTATGGATGTGCTATCTGTGCAGAAGGTGGTGACTGATCAAAACACTGCAGATATCCCCTCATCCATGCCTGCACCTTCCAGACAGTGTCTGGGTCCTCCTTCTGTTTGAGGAAGAATCTGTTCCAAAAAAAAAAGAAGAAGGTATCAATTTTTACTTGGTAGTGGCAAAGCTATAGTGAGAAGGATTCCTCTTGTGTCATTATGGCTACTACCTCCAACACTTCTCTCTTGTTTCATCATTCCAATGAACTCTTGGTTCACCTGGGAATCTAGCGAAGAGAAGAAGGGGGGAGGGATAGAGAGAAGAGGAAGTGTAAAACGAGGATACAATGCGAAGGAAGGTAGATAAAAAGGAGAAAAAGGATATAGAAATTTAAAAAAATTAAGATTAAACATACTCTTAGGCCACAAGTTTATCACATATTCGTCACATGACTCACTCTCAAACATATGCACGGAAGCCTCAGAGTTAACCCTCATGGCATCCATGAAGATGAGGGGCAAGAACTTGGAGAGAATTATTTGGAACTTGTGACCAACCAGTTAGTCAGTTATCATCTTGGCCTAGAGGGAGGCTGTCTCCTCCCTCACTGTGGGGTCCTGCGAGTTGCAGAACAAGTGCAACAAGTAGATCAGGGCACCTGCACCAGGAAGAAAGGGGAGAGGTAAGGATTAGGGGACATTATGATCCATCATATAGGTCCCCTTTAATCAGATCACATCAGCAGACATTAGTTAATTCCAGTACAAACATACACTGAGGGGGGGGGGGTGGCATGACACATCACACCTGAATACTGATGGGCAGGGAGAACACCACACCAACAAGCAAGGATTCATGAGACTGTGCACTTTCCTTGAACTCATTGTAGTTTGCACACTTCAAAATATTTGGTTTCTACACCACCCAGTCCAGTCCTGGATCACTGCCACACATGCACACGCACACACATTTCTCATGATGGTGGTTGCATATAATGGTACATTATTGTATCATACCCTCCAAGTCTGAAAATTTTGAGCCCAATCAAACTCAGATGACTGAAAACTCAATCATAACAATCTACAGTGAGCTGTGAGCTAGACATACAATGCAGTGTGCTGGAGCTTTATCCATTTTCCTTCCTGACACGAATCTTGTATGTAGTAATTATTAAAGGTGTAAATTTTTCCCAGCATAAACATTTGTCTGGAGAAAAATGTTATCAGATCAGATACGGTGAGCTGTGAGCTAGACATGCAAAGCAGTGTGCTGGAGCTTTATCCATTTTCTTTCCTACATGAATCTTGTGTGTAGTAATTACTAATGGTGTAAATTTTTCCCACCATAAACATTTGCCTGGAGAAAAAATGTTATCAGATTAGAAGTCATATGGGCATGATCTAGTATTGTGACCTCTGAACTTTAATGCAGGTGGCCAGACCTATTTATATTTTTAGCTTGCTGCTAATCTATCCTGAAAACTGACAATGACTGCCACAAATATTTCTGATCATGAGGAGTTGAGTGACAGTGACATTGACTGTAATGATACATCTAGGCCTAGCAAGACTGGGACCAGCCTATTGTAAAACTAAGTTTAATCAAGCATGGATGGAAGCCTATCTATTCATTGGTAATGTGACTAGAAAAACACACTGCTCTTTTATGTGTGCAAAATATGTAACAGGCAGATGAGCTGCTCCCATAAAGGGAGGCATCTTGTAATGAGAGAGATAAAGACAATCAAACATAAAGAAAAATGTGAGTACAATGCATGATTCCCATCATCTTCAAGCTATCCTGCTGATACACTGTTGTTACTTCAATGTAATTGAATGATTAATGTTCAAATATTTTCATTATTTTACCCATGTTCTTGCTGAGGTTGAGGTAGCTACGACCTTGTCAAGCGTAATATCTCCTTAGCCTTAGAGAGGAGTTAACTCCTCTTGCATGAAATAGTTCCTGAAAGTGAAATAGCAACCAAGTATTCTTCACATCATACAAAGCAGCCTGCATAATTGATGATGTAATTTCCCCAATTAAGCCACAGTAGGAAAATTTCCTGTGATTCATCCACCACCCACATGCAATTTTATTAAAACTCCCACTCAAAATTACAATAAAATTTTCAAAGCAAATTTTCTACATTTATTTTTAAAATGAGGAACTTTTCATTTATTGAGAATTTAAATTCCTCTTCTTTTTTCCACCAGGGGTACAACTTCAGAAAAATTACTTTTAAAGACAGCGTCGTTAGAAGAGCTTGGGACACGGACACACCCACACACACACACACACACACACACACACACACACACACACACACACACACACACACACACACACACACACACACACACACACACACACACACACACACACACACACACACACACACACACACACACACACACACACACACACACACACACACCTGACTTGCATACCCACAAAGAATAACTGATGATAAATGATTTCTCACAATTTGAGAGTTTCTGCACATTAGGGAACCTTCACAGATATGACTATGATAAAGGATGAATGTCTACTTCCATGCTAGATGACCTTGAACATTGGGTACGAGTAATAAAAGTCTATAGGGAAACACTAGGAAACAATACTATGATAAGTTCAAGTAAGGAATTAATAAATGATAAAATAGGTGGAAACATTATCCAGAGATTCATAATAAATATGTTGTGTAATACAATGTATGCATGACAGACGTACATACACAACACATGTGCGAGATATATTACTGTGCTATATACTAGCAACAACTATGCAGGCAGCAAATTTTTCTACTGCAAATTGCAGTATGTTAGGAACAAATGACTCAATAAGCTGATACATATCAGTTCAGGAGTTATGGTGGTCCCACATAAATTGCATACATTTTTGTACATTAGAAATGAAATTATATTTGAGTCAGGAATGACCACTATGTAAACACTAGCTTTGAAAGTTTGGAATTTGATCACACTACACCCTTACATTGAGTTGCACATTCAAGCACAATGTCTTTCGAATGACTACAGGTAGCATCTGAAGAGCTCTGACAGCTCACTAAGTGAGCTTCTTCTGGTGTGGGGAAGAGCACATTTGCCAGCACTGTAGGAGAGGGTGTGGTGCCAACAATAATCCTGCACAATTGTGATAGTTATGGACATTGAAGCAAACGTTAAACTGATAAAATAATATCACCTGTAGCATGGAACAATTTAATCAATTATACTGATCAAAGTGACCTCATGAATCATATATCAACATTAATAAAGTTAAAAAAAATATGTATACATTAAAGAGAAATATTTGCAATATAGTGACACACATGATAATTTAAGACTACTTCAACGATATCATCATTATGTTATCTATGTAAAAAGATGCGTATGCCCGTCCATCAATTTGTCATTCTGCAATGCTAAAAGTGTTTGCAAACTAAAAGGGTACTTCCTGAGTTAGCAGGTAGATGAAATTAGGTGTGAGGATAGGTGTACTAGTGACAAGTCTAATGCCCATTCCCATAGAAATTTGCTAAAGATAATTTCAAAGGAGATAATCAGCATTTAATGTTGTTATTTAGACCATTTTTTTTTGTCTGGAATAAACTCACTGCACCCACTTAATCCCTGTTTTTCATGTCCTGAGGGCCCTCTATCCTGCCCTGATATTTTAACATTATCCAAGTTACTACACTGGTCAAGTTGTTTATGTAAGCCAAGTTTTAAGGTCTCTAGGTTCAAGGGTTTAGCAGCACAATTAGCCACATAGGTTAGCACATACATGCAATTTTGTGAGTTCAGTAAAGTGATTCCACCAAAGGTAAAAATACATGCTCCCAGCAATGAGTGAAGTGAGTCCACCAGCTAGTCTATATAAAGGAATATGTATGTCCTTCTGTCGGTCAGTCTGTCACTCAATCCGTACTGCTAAATGTGTTCGCAATTTAAAAGGATAGTTCCTGAGATCACACATAGATAAAATTTGGCATGAGAATAGGTGTAAAGAGAAGATTAAAGTTTATGCTCTTAGAATTTTGCTAAAGATAATTTCACTGAAGATAATTACCATTTAATGCAATTTGGACCAGTTTTTGGGTTATGGATAAACTCACTGGACCCACTCAATTTCTATTTTTTTGGGGCCTGAGGCCACCATACTCTACCCCTGGGATTCTAACATTGCAAAAGTTCACTCTACTGCACCAATTGCATTGAACCTGATTTCACAAAAATATTCAGTCCAAACATTAGGATCCTCATTCCAGTCCCATACTACCAAAACATTAAAAATTTGGTCTTCAGTTTTTGAGTGGATTAGCACTTATGTTTTGGCATTGTGGACCTTCAAATTAGAATCATTGACTCAAGAAATCAGACTTCAAAGGAAAGGTGGTAGGATATATGATAGCATGCAGAGAGCACTGCACATAGTCAGGATAATTAATCGGAACAGGAAAAATTTTTTTTTAAATACTTGTGCTGATTTGAATATTTTCCTACCTACACAACCCCCCATCACTTTTACCATGAGTAGTGGGCAGGCATGGGGACAGAGGAAAAAAAAAATGCTAATTTCAGTTTCTGCTTTTCCAGATCACCTCACTTTGCAAGTGTAGCTAAGCTGGAGTAGTTGGGGGGAAAAGCAACTTTTTAAACAATAAATACTTTTTAATAAAAGGAAGACCAGAATCCCATACATTTTCAGATATTTAAAAAATCCTCCCGGACTGAAATATAACAACCAAAAAGGAGGACATGTCAGGGTAAAGTGGGGCTTTGTGGTAGGCCTATATAAGGTTATTGTAGACAAGTCTTAATGAAGGACGAGCATAATGTGTGTAGGGCCAAATAAATGGCTAGGGATAGAGGAAAATAACAATAATAAAAATTATTTTAATATGGTCATGTCTCAAGTAATCTTATATAACTGCTGCACATTTATATGGCATGTTGCAAGTTAAAGTGCACAATACTTAGTTGATGCAACTGAATCTGCACTTACCCTAGATCATCTTTAGTTCAAACCGTACTGGAGTAGAGGTAACCTAGCTGCTTACAAGCAATATCAGCCTCATACACATCAAAGTTGTACAAACACATTGCACCCCATTCATTAAGGGCAGACAAGAATATGTCCAGGAGACCTATAGATGTACCTTCCGAGCCAGTGTAGTCAACAAGTCGCAGACCACCATTACCTGAAGCATGAATATACATACATATATACATCTTTACTATAATTCAAAATTAGTTTGTCTGTCTGTCTGTCTGTCTGTCTGTCTGTCTGTCTGTCTGTCTGTCTGTCTGTCTGTCTGTCTGTCTGTCTGTCTGTCTGTCTGTCTGTCTGTCTGTCTGTCTGTCTGTCTATGCAGACTAACTCCTCCCAAACCGCTGGAGAGATCTTCATGAATGCTTCAGAGATTGATTAGGGCACCTCACTGCATGTCCTCACAAAAGCTTTATTCATATCGGGTGGTTATGGTGTGGTTTTGTCAATGGGTGTGGTTTCTAAGAGTTGTTCAAGCACCACTTCTGGCATTTTCAGCCTCACAAATCTACAGAAAGAAGTTTGAATGGGAATAGCTACACTTAGTGGAGAGTATCCAATCAAATGTATTTCAAGCCTCATCATTCACAAAAGTATTATTAAAAGAACTCATAACTCAAGACCGGTGGAGTGTTACCAGATGGTTTCAGCTCAAAATCACTACTTTTATCACTACTTCTTTTTAGCTATCGAAAAAAATCATTACAAGAACACTAACACAGATTATATTTAACATTCAAACCACACATTACAAATTTATATTGGATCATATTACAGCTTTTCCTTCAGATCACAGCTTCAATATATTTGCCTATGTTCCACATTTTTGCATTCAAAATTGGAAGACAGAACATTTCAGATGGAAAGTTCCACATTGGATCCTTGTATGCATGCACATCCAGCCAGAAATTCTTTCTCTGGCTGCTGGTGTCCTAGGCTCAGCTGCTTCACCATGGGGCAGTTAGACTGCAGTTCTCCCTAGGATGAAACAGCTTATGGAAAGGATTTTGTGGATTGCAGTCTAATTACTTATGAACTATAACAGGCAGCTCTCCAGAATCAATGCTGCAAAGATATAAAAAAACTTTTTTTTTAAATACCCTTACTGCATTTTTAAAATTTTTATCTATTTCTTTATTTTTATTTCATTTTTGTTTATCACTGAGGCAAGTGCCTCACTGCCTCTATTCTGGCTATGCCACTTGTTAGGTGATAGTCACACAACTTATCACAGAAACTTGCCATGTTTATTGATTTTATCATCATGTTTGTTTGATTAGTGAGATCAGTGTCGTTAGGCCTACATTTTACATAAATCCAAACGCCCATAGGGTGATTTTCTGCTAGTACATTATAAATTCAGATTATTAGGTAGTTAAACAATACCCCACCTCCACCCCCCCCCCCCCCCCACCCACCATTATTCACCAGGAGAAAAAAAAAATCCCATTATTTATCAATGTAGAATATTTCCACTATCATCTTTCGGAAGAATGCATATTGAAATGAACACTTATGATATTAGCTTTGTTCGTATTAGATTTTATTAGCAATAAAAAAAAAATTGTAATAAATAAACAAAAAATAAGATGGGGAAATTTAGCATATTTCTATTAGCATCTGGGAAGTTGACTTATCAAAGGTCTCTAAGGTGCCCTAATCCAACTTCTTCCTCTTCTTTTCATTATTACTATGTAGAAGTAAACTAAATGTATTTACACTTGTAAAATTCTCATGGAACATTCTCATGTTTGGAATATTTTTACCAGAATGCAAATGGCTAATGGACAGAGTTTTGTAAATATGATTTGCTAAGATAGTTGGTATATGAATGGAATGTACACTAAATTGTGTGTGTGGGGAGGGGAGGGGGGGGGGGGGGTGAGGGGGAATTGGTGAGTATTATTTTGATGATTAAACTGTTTCACTATTATTTGGATAATTAGTTTATATCACTAAATGTGAAAATTACAGGTGATACTTTAAAATAAAATCAATATTGTGAGCAGTAATATCTTTTCTCCACCATGTTTATCATTTTCTTCCAATGTCAGAGTCCATGAGAAAGTTTTATCCATTAGCACAGAAGGTTCTGTCTGTCATTGTCTGTAAGCATTGTGTGAGAAGTGAGCTGCTCTATCTCCGTCTGTGCAGCACATAATCTTCTTGTAACACATGATCTCTCAGTGATCTTATCACATCAGGGAATGAGGTCCATCAGATCTACTTTTCTTGCATGTCACCTACCCTGTTAAACACAGGGGACTGGAGTACTCAGATTTTCCTCCTCAAATCACTAAGAACAAATAATATCCGATCAGTTCCAAATTGAAAAACTATCGAATATTTAGGTTGTGCAAATTATCACTGGAAAACCATTTCATCTTAGAAACAATTCTCTTTTGTGGACTGCTAGCATCCTTGTGCTTCTCATAAGCATGAATGTAAGATTTTGGTAATCAAACCTCACTGGTCAGTCTTCTGTTGGCTCTTGGCTTTACATGCTTACCTTTGATGTCTACTACAAAAGTGAAATTTGCTGGTGACTTCACTCAGCCTTTGGCCTCCTGTAGTTACAAACTTGTTGAGTTTGCTTAATGTTTTATATAGGGAGTGGGGGGGGGGGGGGGGGGGGTTGTAGGGCATTTCTTAATTAAATATTATAAATGCACTTCTAGTAGGTATGTCTTTTTCTACTCTCCTAGGTTTGAATTCTTTGCTATCATACATAGGTGGTGGTGGTGGTGGGGGAGGGAATGGTGGTGTTTGTGGGGCATTGCCCCATTTCCTATGTAAATATATTGTGAATGCACTTCCAGTAATTAATATCTTTAAAACTTACTGTATGGTGTCCTTTTGAATACCACTTCAGGTTACAACTTGTGATAAGTTATGAATAGGAAGGTATATTAGTGGCCCTATGCCCTAACCACATTCTCCCCAAACCAGGCAAGTGGTCCTGTGAGAACCCTGAAAAATTCAGGGCAATCAGTGGAGGCATCTGAGAGAGATAGACGGATGGATGGACACACGATGAATTATAGTAAGAATGAAATCTTCAAACTTATTTGGTGTCTTCAATAATATTTAGTAACTAACGCTACAACAGGATAACAACCCCCCCTCCACCCAAAGGGCAGGTTTTCCCCTAGTAATAATGTTTTCATAGACTCACGATGTGAGTCTATGAAAACATCATTAGTACATTACTCAAGGACCTTCAAAGGAATTTGCCATTCACTTTCTGAGGAACTTGGTGAAGTTAACAAATATGATGTTTCTTTAAAAAAATTTTTAAAAAAATTAAAAAAAATTAAAAAAAAAAAATATATATATATATATATATATATATATATATATATATATATTTTTTTTTCCTATTATTCTGACCATGCACGTCGGCTGACAAAGACACCAGCAACAAGTGCCCAAGCTTGCTACCACCCACTGGAACTTTTCTTCTTCTTTTTTCTTTTTGGTGCTGTGATACGCCCTATGGAGTATTACGGATTTATAGGGGATGAGCAAAAACAGAGTACACATATACATACAAATATACTGAGATTTATACAAGTACTTTGTGGTGGTATCATAAAGAAAGTTCGATTTGAAATTGGACAAAGATGAACACGTAAAGATACAGATGAACATAGATATACAAGTTGGATGCAGATAAATGATGGACGGACATAGATGCTAGATGGACAGAGAAGCATAAGACAGACGTACACCAAGATGGACATAGACACAAAATGTACTTAGCTACAAGATGAGACAAGATGAGGTAGCTACAAGATGAGGTAGGTACAAAATGATGAACATGGCCGACATAATGATGGAAAACATGGCAGGTGACGTTCAGAGCTCTGACGATGTGGACATGCCAAACACTTCATAGTCCTCTACAGTGAAGTAGCACTCACCTGCAGGTATGAGGAGGAGTTGGCAAGAGAGAGGAGAGGGAGGAGATGTGTAAAAGAAGGGGAACAAGAGAGGGAGGGGAACAAGAGAGGGAGGGGAACAAGAGAGGGAGGGGAACAAGAGAGGGAGGGGAACAAGAGAGGGAGGGGAACAAGAGAGGGAGAGAAAGGTGAGAGGGAAGGAGGAAGGGAGAAGAAAAGGAGAGAGGAGGGGGGGAGGAAAGAAGAAGAAACAGGGGAATAAGAGATGGTTGAAGGAGAGAAACAAGGAGGAAGAAGAGATTGAGAGGGGAAGGAGGAAGCAAGAGAGAAAGAGGATAAGATAAACAAAGGGGAAAAGGAGAGGGAGAGAGAGAGGGAGAGAGAGAGAGAGAGGGGGGGAAAGAGAGAGAGAGGGGGAGAGGGAGAGAGAGAGAGAGAGAGAGAGGGGAGAGAGAGAGGGAGAGAGGGAGAGAGAGAGAGGGAGAGAGAGAGGGGGAAAGAGAGAGAGAGGGGGAGAGGGAGAGAGAAAGAGAGGAAGAGAGAGAGAGAGAGAGAGGTGTGATGAACAAAAAAAGGAGAATGGAATGTAAAGAGAAGGGAAGATAGAGAAGAGGGTTGGAAGTATTGCTTCATGGAAACCAATTTATCCATCACTGAGTGCACATTCATTAGTGAGTAGAGGAGCACATTGAAACGAGTGAATATTTCTTGCCTGTTAATGCTCCAGAAGGGAGTGAAGGGTCTCCATACGAATGGCCCAGTAGTGAGTACGACTCCTGGTTACTGTTGCAGTTGCCACTAATAAACAAATCAGCCCCCGCTCCAAATATGGGGCCGTTGCTGAGGGTGAGAGAGATGTTTGGAGAGGGAAGAAAGGCATAGTGGAGGGGAAGAGGAAGTGATATCACAGGTTTTAAAATGAGAATGGATGAGAAGGAAAACAGAGAAGGGAGAAGAGATATTGATAGTTTCTACGGAGGGAGGGAGTGATGGAGAAATATGAGTGTAGTGGATCAGCTCATTTAGTCTGTGATGTTGTGAATTCCATATACAAAGATTGTACCCAAAATTGCATATGAATAAATAGCATTGGACATAGAACTCATTTTCTTTAAGACTCTGGCCATCCAGAGGCACTCATTTCACTAGGCACTGTATCAATGTTTGTCTCTGCAATTGCAGAACAGCCTGACTAACTCTCCATGGATTGTAATTCCTACAGGAATTCCTCCACACTAAGAATTTTCCACACTGTGCATTGGGGTTTCAAAAACAAGGAACAAGAGGATTTGGATAAATACATATTCCGACTTTATTTTCTGAATTTTCTAAGTTGTACCAGAAGTTACATATGGGTCTGAACACTGTGAGTGAGGCAAGGTCACTGACTACTTGATCTGGTGACTGACCACACACCCACATTTCAATACTTGTATATGCCACATCATACCACAGCATGTGGAAGGAGTTCCAGTGGGAGAGGTTCCAGTGGAAGCCCAGTTGAGTGCGAGTGGTTTATTAAGAATTGTTGAGAATTATCTAATACATAGAATGTCTCTGCCTAATAAGTGGAGAGTGGCAGGTCCATGGAGCACGGGGCTACATACACAACCTTCTTAACAACTGGAAGGTATGTGTGGGGGGAATCTCTCTGCGAAAAAAAAAACCCCATAGCACATCCAGCTCCACACTGCTACTCCACCAGGCAGCCGGCCCTCTAGTGGGTCAAGTGGGATGGTCTACACACCGAACATTAATTCTCTGGCATGCACGATGTGGCAGTGTTCCATGCCACACACCGGTCACCTGCGATGCTCAACATAACTAACCAAGCCTAAAACAGACGCAAGATTACGCTAACAAATACAACGTGCACATCTTTGTGTTGAATAGGATGGTTGCCATGGTGATGCTCACCCCGGGTGGTTGTTGATAGCATATGCTACTTGATGTATAGGGTATCTGGTGGGGAGGGACTCTCCTGAGCCTTGAATTAAGAAGAGGAAAGACTTGTGCGAACTTATGAATTTGCCACGTTTATAACGACTGCTCCAGCTCTGCTCTGAGTAGCCACCAAATATTCGTCCCTTTGGCAGCTGGAGGGGAGGAGGAAGGGGAGAGGTAAATGGTGGACCATGGAGAGAGTGCAGTGTCAGTGCCAATTTGGATCTACCTTGATGATGATAACAGTGGGACCTCTTTCGTCACAGGCGGTATGGAAGTCTTGTGCAGAGAAGCCATCCCTGGACCCTCTGAACAGTAAGATCCAATCCTGAGGGGAACATTGGGGGAACCTTTGAGGAAGACACAATCACTGCATATAACAACCACACCCACCAATGGAGATGGTTAACTACCACACACACACACTCTCTCTCTTTCTCCCTCTGCCGTAGCCATTGCACATCCTTAGTTCCCCTAGCAACTGTAAGCAGACATACCACCACCCACCCCTCCACCCACCCCTCCACCCACCTACACGCTTCTCCACCCACCCACACGCTCCTCAGCCCACCTACCCATTCCTCCACCCACACGCTCCTCCACACCTCCACCCACCTACCCACTCCTCCACCCACCTACACGCTCCTCCACCCACCTACACGCTCCTCCACCCACCCACTCCTCCACCCACACGCTACTCCACCCACCCACACACTCCACCCACCCACACTGCACGGGTGTACCTCTCACTGCACGGGTGTAACTCTCACTGCACGGGTGTACCTCTCACTGCACGCATGTACCTCTCACTGCACGGGCGTACCTCTCACTGCACGGGTGTACCTCTCACTGCACGCATGTACCTCTCACTGCACGGGCGTACCTCTCACTGCACGGGCGTACCTCTCACTGTATGGGCGTACCTCTCACTGCATGGGCATACCTCTCACTGCACGGGCATACCTCTCACTGCACAGGCGTACCTCTCACTGCACAGGCGTACCTCTCACTGCATGGGCGTACCTCTCATTGCATGGGCATACCTCTCACTGCATGGGCATACCTCTCACTGCATGGGCGTACCTCTCACTGTATGGGCGTACCTCTCACTGCATGGGCGTACCTCTCACTGCATGGGCATACCTCTCACTGCACGGGCATACCTCTCACTGCACAGGCGTACCTCTCACTGCACAGGCGTACCTCTCACTGCACAGGCGTACCTCTCACTGTATGGGCGTACCTCTCACTGCACAGGCGTACCTCTCACTGCATGGGCGTACCTCTCACTGCATGGGCATACCTCTCACTGCATGGGCGTACCTCTCACTGTATGGGCGTACCTCTCACTGTATGGGCGTACCTCTCACTGCATGGGCATACCTCTCACTGCATGGGCATACCTCTCACTGCACAGGCGTACCTCTCACTGCATGGGCATACCTCTCACTGCACAGGCATACCTCTCACTGCATGGGCATACCTCTCACTGCACAGGCGTACCTCTCACTGCATGGGCATACCTCTCACTGCACAGGCATACCTCTCACTGCACAGGCGTTCCTCTCACTGCACAGGCGTACCTCTCACTGCATGGGCATACCTCTCACTGCATGGGCATACCTCTCACTGCACAGGCGTACCTCTCACTGCACAGGCGTACCTCTCACTGCACAGGCGTACCTCTCACTGCACAGGCGTACCTCTCACTGCACGGGCATACCTCTCACTGCACAGGCGTACCTCTCACTGCACAGGCGTACCTCTCACTGCATGGGCGTACCTCTCACTGCATGGGCATACCTCTCACTGCACGGGCGTACCTCTCACTGCATGGGCATACCTCTCACTGCACAGGCATACCTCTCACTGCACAGGCGTTCCTCTCACTGCACAGGCGTACCTCTCACTGCATGGGCATACCTCTCACTGCATGGGCATACCTCTCACTGCACAGGCGTACCTCTCACTGCACAGGCGTACCTCTCACTGCACAGGCGTACCTCTCACTGCACAGGCGTACCTCTCACTGCACGGGCATACCTCTCACTGCACAGGCGTACCTCTCACTGCACAGGCGTACCTCTCACTGCATGGGCGTACCTCTCACTGCATGGGCATACCTCTCACTGCACGGGCGTACCTCTCACTGCATGGGCATACCTCTCACTGCACGGGCATACCTCTCACTGCACAGGCGTACCTCTCACTGCACAGGCGTACCTCTCACTGCACAGGCGTACCTCTCACTGCATGGGCATACCTCTCACTGCATGGGCGTACCTCTCACTGCATGGGCATACCTCTCACTGCACGGGCGTACCTCTCACTGCATGGGCATACCTCTCACTGTATGGGCATACCTCTCACTGTATGGGCGTACCTCTCACTGCATGGGCATACCTCTCACTGCACGGGCATACCTCTCACTGCACAGGCGTACCTCTCACTGCACAGGCGTACCTCTCACTGCACAGGCGTACCTCTCACTGCACAGGCGTACCTCTCACTGCACAGGCATACCTCTCACTGCACAGGCATACCTCTCACTGCATTGAGTTCATGTGCATGCATGCAAGGCTTTCAACTACAAATAGTTCAATAGGTAAGTGGCTTGGGAATAGGTCTCACAGAACCACAACAGGTCACTGTGTTGTTCAAGTGTCCTCTATATTTTATCTGTGCTCACTCCAGAGTGCTGCCTGAATGTCTCTGCCAGCATAACTGCCGGAAAAAACTTATGAACCGCAAGTCCCACAGCCCCCATTAAAATTGCATTCGGCCCCCTGTGTTGTTGTGCCCCTGCAGAAGGTCTTAATATCCCCCCTCCCCCTCCCCCCCTCTCAAAAAAAATAAAATAAAATAAAAAGTTAGGGGCCAGCCAAAACTTGTCATTTGGCAAGTTTTGTTTGAAATAGGTAAAGGGTCTACAATGACAATACTGTTTTTTTAGAAACAGCAGATAGAAAATAATAATAATTGAAGTTCTATTATTACCAAGAAGAGCAAACATATGTTACTGTGAAGATAACAGTGAAGTGCTCTATCATGCAATGAAGGAGCACTTTTTGGGTTATAGTTCAGTAGATTAGCTATTGATCCAGACAAGCTAAGCTAAACTTGAGTCTGCATTTAGTCCCAAGTAACAGAATTATCTTTTCTTTTGTTCTTCCATATTTATCCACCATTTTAAAATTGCTAAATCTTTACCTAGCTCATCCCTAAAATCTGCTGGGCCCTCACTTTTTTATTTGCTCCTTTCTTGGAAACTGTAAGACCTCCTGCAGGAACAATGTGTACAAACAACAAAATATATCTCTGACTGTATGGAGACAGACAGGCAGACATGCACCCATGCATGCACACAGGGAGGACAGGCTAACATGCACCCATGCATGCATACAGGGAGGACAGGCTAACATGCACCCATGCATGCACACAGGGAGGACAGGCTAACATGCACCCATGCATGCATACAGGGAGGACAGGCTAACATGCACCCATGCATGCACACAGGGAGGACAGGCTGACATGCACCCATGCATGCACACAGGGAGAACAGGCTGACATGCACCCATGCATGCACACAGGGAGAACAGGCTGACATGCACCCATGCATGCACACAGGGAGGACAGGCTGACATGCACCCATGCATGCACACAGGGAGGACAGGCTAACATGCACCCATGCATGCACACAGGGAGGACAGGCTGGCATGCACCCATGCATGTACACAGGGAGTCAGCTCAAGCAATGCTATAGAATGATAATACAAACAGTACAGAGTTGACATGCTATACTAGGGAACACTTCTCTACATGGCTCATCACTGAGTGCTGGCCTAGCTCACTAATTATAATGCACGCACGCACGCACACACGCACACGCATGCACACACACACACACACACACACACACACACACACACACACACACTCACTCACACTCACCACTCATGAATATCCCACTGCCAATCCAATTTCCCGTTAAGAATAGCTGAATCAGCAAATGGTTCCTGCACAATTTTCATTCCACCACCACCACTACCAACACTGCGTGGGCTGCTTGAACTCCTCCCATTTAAGCCACTCCCACCTTTGACAGTGATGGTGGCATGGCGGTACCTCTCCAGCATCCTCTCCACTGACAGGAGTCCCGTAGGCTCCACCTCCTTGGCAAACACCTCACTGTTGATGTCCATCACCTGCACATGCTGTAGGATTCCATCCAGGGCCTGCTTGACCAGGGAGCGGTCATCCTCTGACCACAACAGAGAGGGGTGTGGTACTCTAGCCTTGTGCTGGCCCCACCTCACCACTGCACGCCACACCTCCTCCTCCTCCATCACCAACTGCACGCACGAGGGGAGGGGTCATAGTACAAGTCCATAGGTCAAGTTAAAATCTGTGTGTGCGAGCGTGTGCGTACATGCATGTGTGAGTGTGTGTGTGTGTGTGTGTGATCAGTAGCTTTATTATACTTCACTCTGTAGCTTAGTCTCTATGTTATGAATGAGATGAATTAGTTATGGGTATGTAGGTCACAGTTTTAGCAAATGGTATTTTGAGTGTGTGTGTGAGTGTGTGTGTGTGTGTGTGTGTGTGTGTGTGTGTGTGTGTGTGTGTGTGTGTGTGTGTGATTCCACAGAGTGGCTTGTAGAGTAAGTGTTCCCTTCATAGCACAGCTTAGTGGTCACTCTTGCCTCGGGCATGAATGGGAAGGGAGTGCTAATTGCTTGTGGATTTTGTGAGGGAGTTGGTGTTGTGTTGGCATAGGGAAGTGACTGGTGGCCCAGAGGCAGGCACTCACTTCATGAGAGAGAGAGAGAGATATGATGGAGTATATACCATTGGAGGGAAGCTTCTGAAATATATGATGTCTTTATTTGTGAGAGGGGGGGGGGGGTGGGTGGAAGTATAGAAACAAGTGATAAACAAAAAAAACAACGAAACAAACAACAAAAACATTTATAAATAAATTTATAAAATAAAGATTTAGGGTTCTCCCTAAAAGCATTAGAATCAAGAAGAGTCCAAACCAAATAAGTCTTAAGACAAGGCGTGCACCCATTATTAGGTGCCTTATTAGGTGCCTGCTGGACCAGTGCCTCTAAACTATAATGATCTCAACTAGTGTTTGAAACATTACCACTATCAGTAGGTAATCATAGGATGACTTCCCTTTCCTACAATAAAAAGTAGGAAATAAGTTCTAAATAATATGGAACCAAACAGGATACTGTCTCATCCAGCTTGCTAGGAGTGCAGTAGGGTCCTGTCTGCATACAGCATAGAGTCTAAGTGAGGCAGTCCTGTAGGGACACACAATTAGGCACTCCATAATCAAATATTCATGCCTTGTTTGAATACTAAATTAGGCAATGACCATTCGTGTTTCTTTTTTTTTGAAGGAACCATAAATCGTTCTATTTTCATTTATTTATCCATTTAAAAGAAAGTGTTTTGATCACTAGTATTACAAATGATTGAGACAGTGGCTGTGTACATAGAGCATCAAGGCAATTATCCAACCAGCTAACTCCTTTCTGTTGCTCAATTCAAAAACTGTTTATATACCATGACCATAAAGAGTGGTGTAACCTTGGCCACCAATGTTCTAACAGCCCTGCACGTCTATGACAATTACATTATTGCGCTCGAATCAATGCAATTACCTATTGCATTCAGAGAGTGATCAGGCTGTCCAGAATGCCATTCAATGGAAATACAGTAATCAGTCTTGGTGTTGTGTCTCAGTCCGCAATCACCCACTAACCTCATTGACACAGCTTAACATCATAAGGAACTGTCCTCAGACACGTCTCTGCCTGGCCACCACTTGAGAGCATTGCCAGAGGCACTTCCTCCACACCTGCTTGGCAACTTGGAAGCAGCTGAAGGAAGGGATGTTTCATCTCTACTGAGCTAACAGTGTAGCACTGACATTGGTGACCACCAGTATGCACAGATATTAGACTAGAGAATTGGACCAATAGCTGTGGTTTGTATCATTCTGCAGTTTGAGGTTTCTCTTAAAATTGTTTGAATTCTCTGTGTGAGGAAGTACTTGTGTTGAGGTGAGTGTGCCAGGAGCAACCAAGTGATATTATGGACACTCCTCTAATAAGTGGGTGGGGTAGGTGTCTCCATCAGTCACAGGTAATCGACACATACTGAAAAGTATCTGATGAGCTACCTCCTGGTGGACTATGCCCTTGAAGTTGCTTTCAGAAGACAGGGCCTCTGTGTGCTGCTGTAGAATTCGTTCACTTCCCTTTCCACTTATCCAGCTGTCTCCCAGCTGATCCATTGATGGACTAATTATCCATTTATGTTCACTTTAGGGATCCCCAGGAAGTCAGCAGTTAATTACAGAAATTCGTTGGTGCATGCTTAGGCCTATTAGCTACATAAAAGTGGTTTAACGTATGCATTCATGAAGAAAAAGTTTAAAAATAACAACAAATGATTACACTTGGACAGTGTGGAGGTAGAAGTTGTTCTACTCAGGCCATTAATGCTTCATCTCAACTGATAGGTCAGCCATGTTGTGGTGGTCATATAGTCTGCTGCATACCTCTGGGCGAGCAGCTGCATACCTCTGCAGGTGCAGATGATAGCATGGAACAACTGAGCTGAATAGTTAATATTGGCAGATTTGCTGCTGCTGGTTGTTGCTGCTTTAATTTATGGGATATGAGAAAATACAATATTAAATGGTGTTAATGTGTTCTAAATTGATGTAATCCAGATTAGGAAGGGATACTACCCTAACATTTCACAGATTCCAAAGGAACCCTTGCAGCTTCCAGTAATCTCAGCCTCAGTGGAGCTACTATCTTCATTGGGGTTCATTTAGTTGTCGAGGAGGAATTCTATGACAGACAACCGGCTGAATGCACTACTATTGCTATTCTGCCATAGAGATATTTTTTGCTATAGCATTAATCTTGACAAGGGTACAGATATTATGCAAGTGGTTCTTTTTTGTGAAACTGGTCCACATCAAGAACTATAAACCTTCAGCACAGGAGACATGTGCAGACAGATAGACAAAAAAAAACAATTAACAAACAATTGATCCAAGCTGTTGATCAACATACTATTAGAAAAATATGATGCACAATTTTAATAACTTATCGAACTCATAAAAAAAATAAAAAAATTAAAAAAATTTTTTTTTTAAATTTTAAAAATTATTACTGAATATTCAGGAATATTCAGGAATATTCAGGAATATTAATTACTCATTATTTGAGATTTAAGAATTGGCTAGGTTCAAAAAGTCAACCTCTACTCACAAAAATCTTTTACGTTGAACAAATTGCAAACTGTATAGCAGTCCCTTCTTGCCTTCCCAGACCAACTTCTTCAAGTCAAACATATCGCTCCCAGGAAGATTCCTTTGAACAGCAGAGCTGCACTATCAGAGCTCTGCTCTGCCTTGCTAGGGCCAAGGAAGTACATTGTGTGTATTCACACGTTCTCTGAACCAGAGTCCAGCTGAGACAAGGAAGAATCCATACTTGTGCAATTAATACTAGAGTCTATCAAAGAACTTGAAGAGAAAGACATCTAAAATCGGATTTTCACAGTGTGCCTTACATTTTTACATTTTTTTTATGCATTCCATGTGCTTAATTAATGCCTGGAGGTATGCTGTGTAGTTGCTTATGGGACCATAGATATTCCATTACATGGATTGGAAATGGTAAAAATTACGTAAAACATCCTCGTTACACTATACCAGATATTATCATAATGTTATCCGTATACTTAGAGGCGCAGTGACCTGAAGTGGCTAAATTGGTAGTCTAGTCGGTAAATGCCTTAAGTGTGGCACTGTTGGTGGGTGAGTTTCTGGAAGATATCAAAGTAATAAACACTCTTAACAATTATTTGAATATATATATATATATATATATATATATATATATATATATATATCTAGGGATCAATACTTCCTATTACTGAGCAGCAAGTTGACTCTGAGAAGAAAAACCCACAAATAAGGACTATTTTGACCCAACAACAAGCATTTTCATTTCTTTTTTCACTAACCAACACATTAAACTAAGACAGCCACAATGAATAAACACAGTATGCAAATCTTACTTCACCAAAAAGAACTACACAAAGATTATGAGCACAAACTACCCTGGATACAAACGCCAGAAATACCGCTTCAAGAACTTCCATGAATCTTTCACTGGGTATATACAAAGATGTGACTAATTGAAGGGGATCCTATGTTGCCCTCTGCCTTTCTTGGGACTAAAAAGAGTTCAATAACCTAGTGAATTAGCTGAGAGCTGAGATTCTTTTTTTATTTTGAATCGTAATGTGGATAAAAACCAGATGTGACTTCACTCTGTAGGGTTTTTGTATTTCTGTTTCTGTCATTCTAAACTGCTTCGCAAAACTTTCAGGAATTGAATATGGTACCTCATTCCCCATAGGGGTGAGCACTTCCCCTTGTGGGTAGGCGGGGGGGGGGGGGATATTTTCATTTTTCTTGTTTATCATTATTTATTATTTAACTGAATTTTTGGCAATGAAAGATCCAAAAAATATTGAAAGTATAAGAACTATTTCTATGGTGGAAACTGAGGTTAGAGACTGAAGACTGAAACATCATAGCCTTCTGCAATGACTAGGTTGGAAACACCACCCATTGGGCAAATTTTCAACTAAAATTTTGCTCAGTTTTACATAATAGCCACCATTCTTCCAAACCTTGAAACCACTGGGCTTGGGGGGGGGGGGGGGGGGGGGGGGGGATGAATTTATTTTGAAATGTACTATTTAAAATATGAAAACTATTAGCCCTGCGATCATAAAATTGTCTTTATCACTAATACAAGTTTAATTTTTCTTCCCATAACAAAGCTGTTAAGCCCCCCCCCCCCCCCCAAACCAACATGGTTAATTGGGCATAGTTAGCTGTATTACACAATATTACAATAATACTGTTACTTCTATGCAGTGAATACACACAGAAAAGTGCACCACAGTACAGGCTAAAGCAGCAAAGTACATGCTATGTGGTGGAGAGCGTAATTGTATGGCATACACAGCCAACAAGGAGCAGTATAGCACATCACAACTGCATGAGCACTGGTCATAACGACATACTGAAGGTGCACCTACATCCATATATGTCAACCCTGCGTGACGCTGATCCATTATGTAACCATAGCAACAAACATCAACCCAATATGGTGTTAATCCAGTGTTGTCCCCATAGAGCTATGCCTCCCCACTGTGCAATGATGATCCCATGTGTGTCCCCATAGCAACAAGTCCCAAGAGTATGCTGTTTATCTGGTATGTAACCATAGCAACCTGCCTCAACCCAGTGTGCTGTCAATCACTATCAGAACTCACTGATAACTCTTAGCTAGCGTAATTAGTACTCCACAAACATACTTCAGTATCGGACAGAATGGATATGAGTGCCTCTTTTGTTAGCTCAAGCAGACCTGGTCCCTCCAAGACAAGGTTGAGGTGACTGCAGATATAACTTCTGCTCTCCTGCACGATCTGTCTCAGTGCCAGTTTCAGAGAATCATCACGACAGGATTTCATGAGGGATGCCGCCCCCACAAGAGTCTGGCACACTGTATCTGGGGTCAGGTGACTGGTCATGTGATGTGTGAGATACGACTGAAGCAATGGTAGCCCGAACTCCACACACACTTGCAACAAACTGAAAGGAGCATCGTTGTGAAGTGAAATCTACACGGAGATGAACAGACACAAAAGATAGACAATGGAGCATCATGCAGAGCAGTTGGGGAAATTGTTTGAAGGGGATAGATGTAATTCCCTATTACAAAAGTTGTAGTAAGATTTATTAGAAGCATGTACTACCTGCTAAGGGGGAAATCTTTGAGAAGTTTGCAGACCATGCAGAAAGTGGCAGCCAGAGTGTGCATGGTGGTAGAGCTTCTGTTTCAAAATGGAATGTTTCTGTTTGGTTTGGCTTCACTGCTCATCAGTGTGATTCCCTCCTATCTAGCTAGCAACATACTTCACTACCTTGAATGTTAATGTCTGTGTGGGTGTGAAAGCTTGTCATTGTTGAAAGTTGTAGGAAATGCTCCAGCCAAACCATCCAGCTAGGTAGCCAATCTCAGAGATTCAAAATTAAAATAAAAAGAAAATACAATGAATATTACTTCATCAATTTATCCACCACTCTTATTATCCAATTCACTATAATTAACATTTTGTATAGTTTCTCTGCACCTTGCCTGTGTAGAGATAGTTGACTACATCACGCACTGCAGCAGCAGAGAAGTTCTTCCCCAGCTGAATGATTAGTGGAAAGTTGTCTAACTGCTGGTTGAACCTCTTCTTGGTCCTGTAGCGCTCGCACCTAGCCAGTACCACCAGCCTATGCGCCGTCACTTTCTCTTGGTCTACCACGAAGTGCACATCTGCATATATCTGCTGTTCACGCAGTCTATCCAGGTCGCTCAGCAGACCCGCAAGGAGGGCGCCATCTCGTAGCTCGTATGAAGACTCCCTGCTCAAATATTTACCTTTGTTTGTTGACGTGGACATTTCTAACTTGCCCACAGGCCACTAAAACTGACCGATATTAAGAGTTGTGTATCAAAAAGTAAGCCATAAAAAGTCAGCCAGGACGTGTTAATTTGGTAATTGGAAAAGGAATGGACTGACTGCTTTTGTGTGAGCGCCAATATACACCCAAGAATGTAAGTAAGTACACCCAGGAATGTACCACCCACGTGGTACAAGGTGAAACCAAAGGAGCTGCTCAAAGCTAACGCTCTTTTGAATTCATTAAAACAGGTGACAACACCTTGGTGACCTGTGACTTGGTGTGAAACTGGGAACAATAGAGGGAAGGACTAGTGCACTCAAATTAGCTTTACCTCAAGCTCATTCATTGTGTGTGCCTCTCAAAAGAAAGATAGGCTTGCAATCAGGGTGAGGAAAGTTTTGCAAGCAATGAAACAAGCATTTTCAGGGGAAATGTATTTGCCCCCACTATCATGATATAGAACTAGGTTTATCATGATATAGAACTAGGTTTATCATGATATAGAACTAGGTTTATCATGATATAGAACTAGGTTTATCATGATATAGAACTAGATTTGTGGTCAATCCTGCTGTTCACAATATTAGCAGTAAAATCTTAACTCCAAATTTTAACTGCTAAAATATCACACACACACACACTTAAAAACAACAACAAACTAATCCTCAATTACAACTGAGCAGAATAAAATATGTTTAGGATATTTTCTTAGTGACTTCAATGAATCTCATGATGTCCTTGGGTTATAGAAGGTCAAACAGATTTAAATTACAGAGCTGGGGAAGTATCCTATCTTGAAAATATGTTAAGAATTAAACTTTCAGAATGCTTTATGTGGTTAGTTTGAGGGTGAAATTAACTGTAGAGCCAGTTTATTTGAAAGTGAGAAAAAGAAATCATGAGCAGAAATCATGTTGAGTTCTTCAAATCACTACTAACTTAACTACTTTCAATCACTAATAACAATACAAGTACCATTTTTTTGGGTAAGTATTTCTGAAGTCCTTTCACTTGCAGATTAAAATTAATTTCAATTCTTGTTTTATGATACCAAAGACATCATTGGTCCATCCCCATTCCATAGCTAGAGATTTCTCAGTTTAGATGAAAGTTTAAAAAGAAAGAGAAAATGTAAAACTTTATCCATTTGTGCTATGGTTTTCTATGCAAACGAACCTAGTTCACTGAGAGAACTAGGTTCGTTTGCATGAGATTTTCTCTCAGTGTAAAACTTGATCCATTTGTGCTATGGTTTTCTATGGTGGAACATTGTTCAGAAAGACAACATCTCACAGAGAGATGTGTGCTAAGAACATTGTTCACAGAGAGAACATCTTATAGAGAGATGTGTGCTAGAAACACAGTTCAGTGAGAGAACATCTCAGAGAGATGTGTGCTAGGAACATTGTTCAGAGAGAGAACATCTCATACAGAGATGTTTGCTAGGAACATTGTTCAGTGAGACAACATCTCACAGAGAGATATGTGCTAGGAAATTGTTGAGGGAGAGAACATCTCAGAGAGATGTGTACTAGGAACATTGTTCACTGAGAGAACATCTCATAGAGAGATGTGTGCTAGGAACATAGCTACTGAAGAAAACAATTGATTGGCTTTGAAGTGCACTGAAACTACCACATGAGCAAAAAGTTGGAATGAATCCCCCTGAAGGAAGAACAGATCACTTCAGATTCCTGTGCTCCTTGCCAGGCACATTCGTTGAGTATGTCCTGATAGAATCTTTCATTTGTTATGATGAATTAAATGTCCTGGTGACAGGGATACATAGTTGTATAAAAAAAACCCACTGACCACACACAGCATCTATATACTGCCACTTTGTTACACAGCAATAGATAGTGGAGTTTGGAGGACTTTGGTATGGAAACCTTTCATGAATGTTGTGGTTTACTGAGAAAACATGGACATGTTTGATCAACTATAGCTACCTTAATTATTATAAGAACAAAATTTTAACCCTACACCATTTCATTGGCATAGAATGTTTCTTCATTATGGCAGATTGAAACGCCAGCTGTATGGCAAGCATTTGATGGTGAATTCATTACATTGACCACAGACAACCACAAAACAAAACTACAGAAGTTACTAAAGCCAAAAAGCCTAATAAATTGCTTTGTGATATCACTATAAAGGTCTAAGATATTTTGTCCCGCACAAGGAAGAACAATTGGTTAAAAACAGATGTGACTTTACTGGCTTACCAAACAAAGCCAAATACATTAATCTACAAGCATAACCTAATTCTTTCCATTCCACCATGAGAGGAAATCCATTGCTGGTGGACAGCATATTCTGAACATATCACACACAGGCTGTGTCACACTCCAGTGGAGCAGTTCCTGTGGCAAACTGGCATGTATTCCTAGCCCTAGCATCCTGCCCTTACATAATCGGTTTTGACAAATTCACACTAATAAAAAAAAATAAAAAAACACACCTGAGAAAAAAGTTTTCTTAACTTCTAACTAAACCCTGCAAGTATGTTGGGAGATGCCAAATTCTCTACAGCGTTTGGTTGATGATCTTTCAACTTAACCAACTTTTCAAACTGATAAAATAAAGGTCCTCTCAGTAATATGGCAGAACACATGCAGTTGAACATTCATGAAAATTTCCTGCATTTTGTAACAACTTCTTTCAGCATGAATGTTATTTTTAAGCAGAAACTCCTCTTTGATAAGAACACACAGCATTGCAGCCTATTTAATTACAGTATAGAGCTTCTAACTCTCACTCTCCACAAACAGCTTGCTATATCACCTCCAATGCATCATAATTCTATCCTATTTAGTTAAAAAAAAAAAAAAAAAAAAAAAATAAATAAAAAAAAAAAAAAAAAAAAAAAAAAATAATAATAATAATGTCTTCCGATGACTTCCCTTATTTTCATATTTTCCATAAATATCCTGCACTATTTTGAATGCACTAATCTGACTACCCCTGGACTTCCATTTGAATAAATATACAAATAAATGGTATTTGACTGGAAAAAAAAGCAGAGTACTGTGCATATATACATGGACAAACACAAACACACACATACACACCATAGATGCACATATAAGATGCACATATAATATACAATGTGTGCATGTAATCATACAACATAAATGGGTTCGTGTGCTTCTAGTGCAGACTACACAACAAAGGAGGCCAAAACAACAACAAAATATGATCAGTATCAGTGGGTATATGATACATGCAATGTGTGAGGTCACACAACAGCAAACAACAACAAAAATTCTAATAGTAAAGACGATAAATTACCATAACGGAGTTTGAGTATACCATAGATTTGTTGTTTACTTGGAAGTAAATCAACTCTAGCAACATAGATTTGTAGGTTCATAATGTTTGTTTACAAGTTGTATGCCACATAGATGGGGTCCACTTCATCAGCAAGGAACGAATCTCTGAGATGCACTCTCTGTTTCTCTCCACGCGAGTTGACGGGGATAGTTCCAGGATCAACCACCACCACAATGCCGGTGACCAGCTGCTGCTCCTCTAGCAGTGCCGTAGTGATGACGGGCACCACGTCCAGAGCCTCCCTCTCCTCACCACGGAGTTCAGCAACCACAACAAGAAGGTTGTTGGATGTGAAGACAGCGCTGGAGAGGAAGAGGCAACAATCACACTCTGAACAACTAAAATCACCCTAGCCGCACGCAGAAACTGTGACCATAAAACATACCCATCCACCCTGCAACGTACCAACCAATCACATTCTTGTGAGATTTAACCACTGTGGCTTCTATGTCTGCAGGATGGTAGCGGAATCCACGAATATTTAGAGCTTCATCTAGCGATCCCACCACAAACAAGCTGTCAGGAGCATCCACCACTTTCTCAGACTTGATGAGGAAGCCCAAGTAGCCAGTGCGTGCATACTTGATGCTGGTGTCTCCAGCACCAGACACACTGGCATGGAAATGCTGATGTGACAGAGTGTCGCTCACCACTTCCTTCAGGCCGTAGTAGCCGATGCCATTGTGTGGACTGCTCACCCAGATCTGAGCAGAAGGGAGAAAGGAAGGAAAGAGAGGAAGGAAGTCATCAACAACAATACTAAACTGAGTTATTCTGGTACATCAACAAAAAGAAAGGGACAATGGATATTATATTTCCACAGAATATCATGTTCAAAGTTCCCTAAACTAAGAGAGAGAAAGAGAGACGTGCGTGCGTGTGTGTGTGTGTGCAAGCAAGTGTGTGTGCAAGCAAGTGTGTGTGCGTACGTGTTGTTTAAATTCAATCTCTTGAGTTGTGTGGGGTGGCTCAAGTCTGCCTGACTCAATGCACTGCCACTGGTGTATGTACTGCTTGCAGGTAAATAACCCACCTCGCCCAGGTCTGTATGGGCGCAGGGTACTTTAGTGTCCGGGTGAACAATGGCCACCCGCACATCTGGTAAGATCTTTCCACCCTCCATGAGGCACATGGAGTGTGGTGCTCCTCTCTCCAGCAGCACAACACGATCAACTCTCAGAGCTCGCTGGTCAACATAGACGTTGCTAGTCTCCGTGTGCTGCGGGCCCTGTACAAGAGGTGGGTATTAAATAAATATAAGGAACGTAAATTAAATAGATACAAGAAGCATACTAATGCTTGTAGTATAGTATAACCACACACACACAAACATACCATGAACAGTCCAACCAGCAATAAGCTCTATACTATCCTGTTCAGAATAATTACTGTCATGGCTAAAACGGAGTTAGTTTGGTACAAAAAGAAAAAAAAATTCACGAATATTTTACAGAATCACAAGTTAACTAAGAGAGAGAGAGAGAGAGAGAGAGAGAGAGAGAGAGAGAGAGAGAGAGAGAGAGAGAGAGAGAGAGAGAGAGAGAGAGAGAGAGAGAGAGAGAGAGAGAGAGAGAGAGAGAGAGAGAGAGAGAGAGAGAGAGAGAGAGAGAGAGAGAGAGAGAGAGAGAGAGAGAGAGAGAGAGAGAGAGAGAGAGAGAGAGAGAGAGAGAGAGAGAGAGAGAGAGAGAGAGAGAGAGAGAGAGAGAGAGAGAGAGAGAGAGAGAGAGAGAGAGAGAGAGAGAGAGAGAGAGAGAGAGAGAGAGAGAGAGAGAGAGAGAGAGAGAGAGAGAGAGAGAGAGAGAGAGAGAGAGAGAGAGAGAGATTGACATAATGCAGTACCACCTGGAGTACATACTGCCTGCCAATAACCCACCCCTCTTCAGTACAACCCTAGCCCCAGGCCCCTGCCTTCTGGCCCTAGCCCAGTTGGCCGTTTACTAACCACACACAGGAGTGGCTACTGCACTGGGTGGAGGGAGGAGGCACCACTGCCTGGCAGAGGGCATATATATACCTGCCTGCCCATATGCACAGTAACATGCCATTGTTGACTATGAGGCCAGGAGATGCACCATATCAGACAGAGTGTGGACATGATCAACTGGAACACACTCAGCCCTTACACACACACCGCCAGTCTATTGTGTACCTGTAGGCATATGAAAGGGTTGACCCTGCACCCAAATGAGGTGGAGAGGGCAACTGGAACACACTCAGCCCTTACACACACACCGCCAGTCTATTGTGTACCTGTAGGCATATGAAAGGGTTGACCCTGCACCCAAATGAGGTGGAGAGGGCAACTGGAACACACTCAGCCTTACACACACACCGCCAGTCTATTGTGTACCTGTAGGCATATGAAAGGGTTGACCCTGCACCCAAAGGAGGTGGAGAGGGCGTGGCTTGAGAGGCCAAGGGGAGAGAAGAGGGCAGTGAAGGAGTTGAGCAGAGATGCCCTGGGTCTTTCTTCGCTCACTACCACACACGTGCGGATACACGACAGGTCCATGCCTCGGGTCTTCAGGATGTCAGTGTTGCTACCAAGTTGCTGGCAACACAAGTCGAGGGTGGTGTACGACACATAGGCATCTCGGACTACACAGGAAGAACATGAGCATGCATGAAGTGGGTGGAGTTGCCCATGTGCACAGAACTAGGGTATACGTGTGGTCATTTCTGAGAGAAAATCAGGTTCAAAGGTTAAGAGCAAGGTACAAGTGTATGCAGTGATCAAGTAGAAGAGTGTGAGAGTGTATGGTGAAGAAAGGAAGAGTTTGATAATGCAGGATGATGCAAGGTACAAGTGTATGCAGTGATCAAGTAGAAGAGTGTGAGAGTGTATGGTGAAGAAAGGAAGAGTTTGATAATGCAGGATGATGCAAGGTACAAGTGTATGCAGTGATCAAGTAGAAGAGTGTGAGAGTGTATGGGTGAAGAAAGGAAGAGTTTGATAATGCAGGATGATGCAAGGTTATACAGAGCTTAGAAGACAACAAGCAAGATGAGAGAGGAAGGTGTTAGGTGTGAAATGTGGAGGATGTGTAGGGAGGAGGTGGTTGTAGTGAACATGTGTTACATACTTTTGTTAGCACTTAGCACGTGCAGCCAGACAGCAGGGACAGGCTCCACATCGTGGGGGCTCATCAGGAAGGAATGGTGCCCAGAATACACACTGGTATGCACACACACAATAATATATATCAATGTAATAGTGCTGGGTGTGGTTAAACCTACTACCACACACACACACCCAATCACACTGTCACACACACTCTAATCACATGATCACACACACCCACTATCACATGCTCTCACACACAGTGTAATCATTTGTATTTTGTTTGTGTAAGTAGCGTATTCAGATATAGAGACTGACAGAAATAAATCACAGAGAATGTTGACACACACACACACATACACACACACACACACACACACACACACAGAGTAAAGGGGACCTATGTACCTGGAGAATATCCAGAGGAAGAGGCCAAAGCCAGAGTAAGGATCCAGGCAGAGCAGGACGTCTCTGGACGGGTAGAGCTCCGAGATGTGTTTGTGTGCCCTGCACATGTTCATGACAGCACCATGCGAGATCTGTGGTTAGGGGGCATGGTAGGGGGAAATTTACACAATAAAACACAACGACAAAACAAACAAAAGAACACAATGCTGGAAATTTCAAATAATGAAGTCAACTCTCTGTACACACAACAGTTTGCAAACAGAAACATATTGATATCAACAACAAACATAAATAAACAGTTCTTACAGACCACACCCACCTTAACTCCAGACAAGACCCCAGTAGTTGAGACACAGAAGTCCAGGTAAGCGATAAGTTCGGCTGTGGGTGCACGGTATGGCCGCTCCAGCTTCTTCTTGGACAGGTCGTCTGTCTCCAGTATGGGGGCAGAGACTTCAGGTCCAGCAGAGCGGATGCCTCCTTGGACTTGAGCACCCTCATCACTGGGTGGCAGGTGAGGATGGCCAGGGAGTTGCTGATCTCAATGGTCAGCTTCATGGTGGGCACTGTGGCCAGCATGTTGACAAGAGGTGGGCGGATGACGACTGGGACCACACCCACATACAAGCAGCCGTAGAAGGCAACTATGAGCTCAATTCCTGCAGGATAGACCAAAGCGATGTGGTCGCCCGAGTTGAGCTTCAGCTTGTCCATGATGTATGCTCCAACCCGTTCAGCTCTCTTGTGCAGGTTACTAGAGTTGATGGACTTTAAGGAATGCCCCTGTTGGGGGAGAAGGGGAGGAGGGAGGGAAAGAAACAATAGAGGAAGATTGAGGAACAGTGGATATGAAACCATGTGCACCCACACACATTGTATGACGACTGAATAGAAAATATCAATAAATATGCAAACACAACAATGCTAACAGCATAATAGGAAACTGTGTCTGCAGTCTGACAAAAAAAATAAATTAATTTTGTGAATAACATATTACTGCCTGCCTGCCTGCCTGCCTGCCTGCCTGAGTGAGTAACTAATTGACTGGCTAAGAAATTGGCTGGTCAAGTCATTGGCTGGCTGGGTGGCTATCTAGCTAACTAAATGACTGGATGGCTGAGTGACAGACTGAGTTAATCGAGAAGCGAACAACTACAAGGTCATCATGATTAAGGATGAGTGTACATTCCTCCACTGTTCCTACATGTGCCCTCAAATGTTACCAAAATGCAAATAACAGGTCCAATTAAGCAGTTTAATGGTCTGTGAAGTAATTTATTGATTACTCACAGAAAAAGTTTATCAGGTCCATAAATGCACCTGGTAGGTAGGCAGGCCAGCAGGAAGTTCTGTGAGTGTTCCTGGAAGTTGCAGTTGTGTGAGGTCACTCCTCACAAGTGCTTTAGTATGGACATTATAACTTATTTTTCTGGCAGTTACCTGTATTGGTGGTCAACAATTTCCAGGGACTACAAGGAAACTATGTACCAGACCAGGAACCTATGTACCAAAGCATCATTGACAAGACATCAGGGGAAGACAGGTCAGAGTACATTGTGCACGACAAGGAAAGTTCCATGTTATGTACAATGTACTCTAGTAATTAGTCCCTGTTGGTTGATGAACTTTCCAAGCAACACACACGTCGGTGATGGGGGCACATGAAGCAAACACTAATGCTGCTACAGTGAGAGAGGAAGCCTGATAACTCATCAACCACACACACCAACACCAGCTCACACTTCATCACCAACTTGCAGTCCACAAACTTCACATAAACAGGTTTTTACAAATACAGTCACAGGATTAAAAAAAAAAGAGGTGATACTTCATTTAGTTCAATGATATTTTATAAAGAAGATGTTTTATTTCAATGATATTTTACAATATATTTGGACCATGCTATTATTTGACGTTTCTCTGTTTAAGAAATGTCTGATATTAATTCAAATATTAAAAGAGAGGTACCGTTGATTTAGTTTTATACAATTTTATACCGAAGATATGTTATATCTCTGATGATATTTTGCACTGTATTTGGACCATGTTATTATTTGACGCTTTCCTGTTTAGTAATGTCCGATATCGCATCAATACTACATTATGGCCACCTTACCAGTTACTGCATCAAAAATTATGGAATAGAAATATTTGAGGAAAATGAGCATAACAGCTTTAAGCATATTAGTAGCATGGGCAGACCATCCACTGCTATTAGGAGCAGGTGGACCCACCACAACTGTGCACTATGACCTCTGCATTGTCACTCAGGACTTACTCTGTTATCGAGGATAGTGAATAGTTGGCCGTCCGGCTGGGTCTGGGCCCTCCAGCGCAGCACCTCAGAGAGGAATGTGTACTTGCCTGCCCCGTCCCCATCATCATAGGGAATGCTGTAGGAGTGACCTGACGTCTCCGCCACACGGCCAGTCACCAGGTCCCCTATCAGCTGAGCTGCTCCTGACACAGCTGCAGAGAGAGAGAGAGAGAGAGAGAGAGAGAGAGAGAGAGAGAGAGAGAGAGAGAGAGAGAGAGAGAGAGAGAGAGAGAGAGAGAGAGAGAGAGAGAGAGAGAGAGAGAGAGAGAGAGAGAGAGAGAGAGAGAGAGAGAGAGAGAGAGAGAGAGAGAGAGAGAGAGAGAGAGAGAGAGAGAGAGAGAGAGAGAGAGAGAGAGAGAGAGAGAGAGAGAGAGAGAGAGAGAGAGAGAGAGAGAGAGAGAGAGAGAGAGAGAGAGAGAGAGAGAGAGAGAGAGAGAGAGAAGAGAGAGAGAGAGAGAGAGAGAGAGAGAGAGAGAGAGAGAGAGAGAGAGAGAGAGAGAGAGAGAGAGAGAGAGAGAGAGAGAGATACTTATCTACTTATAAACACTTCACTGGAGGAATCCCTGGCAGAATTAGCCTAACTAACCCAAACTACTCTTACACTGTACAGTTCAATTATCTACAGTAATGGTGTTACAATATATCAACTAGCTGTTGATATTAGCAGTGTCAGTGTGTTATGCCTGATCACGAAATAAGCAGCCAGACACACAGACACAGACAGACAAAAGACAGAGAAACAGAGAGGTGAGTGGGTGGCCTTAGAGGGAGGGACTCACTGGTGTGGGCCTTGGGCAAGGGCAGGTTGCTGCTGATGCACTGGTAGGGACACATGAGTAAGTTGACAGGGTGCATGGAGCCGTCCAGGAAGTGTTGCTTGGCCTCGTGCACCTGTACCAACCCGTTGGCACCACGAGGGAGTCGCCCGGCCGACACCAACACTATGCCGTACACATTGACGCTGTGGATGCTCTCCACGGCAGGCACCATGCTGTTCATCCAGGTGAACGCCTCCTCGTCAGTGCAGTTGGGCTTCTGCTCCGCCACGACCACAACACGCTCCTCTCTGAGCACTGTCACTGAGAAGACAGCAATCCTGCCCTTGTAGATGAAGGAGTGAGGTTCGACGGCCATGACGGTGGCAATCAGGTCTTCTGTGTTGTGACGTCTGCCGCCAATAGGAATGAGGCCCTCCAGAGTGCCGCAGATGAAGACGAGACCACCGGTGCCAACAAAACCAAGGAGACCACTGCGGATGTAGTAGCCTGTGGTGACCGGCTGATCTCGCTCATCCACGGGCTGAACCCTAAAATGGAGGGAAGGGTGGGTGGGGTGGGGAGAGAAGGCATGGGTGTACAAACATGCTAATTGCAGGAACTCATCTACAGAAGGTCTAAGAGACATCCTTGAGACAAATGACTCGTGATAATCAGTTATTGAGTTAGTGTGTGATTAACAACTGATTGCACACACAGTGACTGAACATTAAACAATTTATTATTCAATTAATTATTGCATTAACTATTGTTCCTCAGCAGAATAGTCACACACACACAGATAGGATTAAACAAAATTTAAAAAAATATTACAAAACAACAACAAACGATTGAACTGTTCACAACCACATTAGGGCTAGAGCTATTCACTGTATGCACATGCAGGTCTTGTGATTCACCAATACACTGACCTGGTATTGTCATACATATGCAAGTCATGTGACATACCCAAAGGTTTGAGAGGTCCGGCCCTGCAGGCCCCAGTAAGCGCTCCCTGTGGCAGTACTCTGCACACAGATTTCCCCGATCTCATCAGTCTTGCAGATGATAGGGACACCCCCCAACCTCACCACGGTGATGCGGGCTCCTGGCATGACAGTACCCACGTCCTGCAGGGTCAGAGAGGTCATGCTGCCTGGCTCTTCCACTCGGACAACACTGTAGCTTAGGCCGGAGATGGACATAACGCCACGCCCAGTGGAGGTGGAAGCAGTAGGTCTGGACAGAGGCAGATAGGGAGGGAAGGAGGGGGGAGGGAAATAGAGGAAAGAAATGGGAAATCAAGTGCAGTAGATATTCACAGCCATGAAGAGATTCATGCAGTGAGCATGGAGTCTGCATAACTGCATGCGTCGTCCCTCTGAGCATGTGCATACCTCCTGACAGAGACGGTGAGTGTCTCTGGTGAGCCGGCACAGGGGCACAAAGCCTCCCTGGTCATGCCTTTGTGCTGAAAGGCGTCATAGAACAAATCACTGGATGCCAGAGACCCTGCAACACATTCACACATATATCAACATGCATATGAGGTAAGGAATTATCATGTGACACTCTTACTCGCCACTCATGCTTGCCACCATAGCTTGTGCTGACCTTGCTAAACACAAGGCTGCAGTTCATAGCTGTGTGCGCACATGTACACAAAGGACGAGTGCGCCAATGGGATTGTGTTTGAAACTAAAGACATCAAAAACATGAGAATTTGGTTGTCAGCCAATCATTCCTAGGAAGACTCCCATTGAAGTCACTGTCCGGGAAGTTAGTCAGGGACAATGGAGGAAGCGGTTACAAATGGTTTAAATGGAGATAGTCAGATAGATCATCTCAACAAGTGCACACCCACTCCACCCTCCCACAGGACCACACCACCCTCCCACAGGACCACACCCACTGCACATACATGGGTTTGCCCCATCCTCCAGGAGCAGCATGCGGACCGGCTCCAGACTGACGTCCTTGAGCTCCCTGTGCCCGGCCAGGGAGATGCAGCCACTGAGAGCTCTGCTGGAGGAGATGACACACGAGGCTTTGTGCTTGTGCACCATGTGCAGCCAGGCCGTGGGCAAGGTCGCCATGACGTTGGGAGGCACAAACACCACATGGATGCCAGTGTAGGCAGCTGCCATCACACAGTGCCACAGACCAATGGAACGCTTGGGGTCCTCTGTACAGACCATCGTCTCACCTAAGGGTGTGTGGTTTCAAAGCATACTAACAACAACACCATCACAGCATGTTGCCAGTGACCAAGTAGCTCACCTTCCCTGTAGATACAGGCAGTGGTGAGGGAGCGACAGTGGGTAAGGAGGGCTGACCTGGTCACTACCACACCAAGAGCGGAGCCATCTGTGGCCGAGGAGTACTGCAGGGTAAGAGACAAGAGGAAAGGAAGCACTGAGGGGATTTGGAATATTATATAGATAAGGCTCACCACATAGCTGCCATATTAAACATAGCACATGTAGGTATACAATACATCAATTGCAATGCACACACCTCAATGTACGCAGGTGTGTCGGGCTGAGGTCGAGGAGGTGGCGTCCAGTCTTTAGGTGGTTTGGGAAGATGTTCGGACACAAACCAGGTAAGGCGTGGCCATCCTTTAAAGTTGAGGATGTGATCCTTTCCTTCTTCTTTGGGCAGCCCCTTTGCCGTGGCCTCACTGGTTAGGGCCACAGTGATGTTCAAGCTGCCGAGTAGAAACCCAACCTGCTGGCCACCAGGGTCCTGTACAGAGTGGTCATTACCGTTATCTATGATTTAACTTCCCCCCCCCCCCCCCCCCCAACCATAAAACTTAGTGGAGTCAGTATCTGCATGAAGGAACCAGCCATAGTAAGCTAGCCTGGAAAATATCAACTTTTTCAGTTCAAGAGTACAGCAAAATTATCAATGATGAAGCCATTCCTTGAGAGTAAAAAAATAAAATAAGATCAAAATATGGTCAGGCATGCATTTAATTCCATGGCAACGAGACTAAACAAGTCAACCATACGCTGTGGATAGCATAAATTTTAGTATTCAAATAAAAACATGCCGCGTGCCAACATGTAAACATATTATGACAACAACAGTAAAAAGGGGGCTGACTGCTGTCAACACTGGAGTGCTTGGTTGCATGCCAACAACAAGGCCCTACCAATGTTGCCCATGTTCAATGCACTTCTGCCAACCAAACAACAGAGCTATGGTGGCACTATTTTCTACCATATTGTGCATGCATGATAAAACAAAACTTATCCATACCATCACATTATTGCTAAAGACTGGCCAAGGAGTTACAATAGCTGGAGAGGGAGTTTTTATAGCAACTGGAAAGGGAACACACTAGCAACACATCATGAAGCACTAAGGGCTAAGGAAAACAACAGGGTGAAGGTTTGGGTGAAGGCTTGGGTGAAGGTTTGGGTGAAGGCTTGGGTGAAGGTTTGGGTGAAGGCTTGGGTGAAGGTTTGGGTGAAGGCTTGGGTGAAGGTTTGGGTGAAGGCTTGGGTGAAGGTTTGGGTGAAGGCTTGGATGAAAGGAAAACTCTGAAGGATGGAAATAGAACAGAAAAACTGGTCTTCTTAATACACCCTTATAATGCCCACTATGCACATGAGATGTGTGAATGTTTTCAGTGCTCGACTAAGACACATTGAATAACATGCTTAATGTGGATCATCCTCAAACAGACATAGCCTACACAACACAACACAAAGAGAGATAGACATAGCAATATCAGAGCACACCTCTGACAGACACTAGCCAGCTATAGTTACCTCCTTGGTGATGGGTGGCTCAATGGCCACAGGGATGACAGCAGCAAATATGCAGCCATAGAACGCCATCATAAACTGTGCCGCTTCGTCAGGTCGGAACACCAGTGCCACTCTGTTGCCTGGCTGCACCAACTTGCCCCCTCCCAGCTTGTGCAACATGTAGAAAGCAATCTTCTGGGAGCGAAGGGCAAGCTTACCTGTGCCAGGGAGAGAGAGAAGTGTAAGACAGCCACACTCACACCTTGTTCTTCTTTTTGCAAGATTACAGGCATTGCCACCAGGTAACAGAGACGCTACCAGAGGTGACACAACATCTCACACAAGTACCAGTAGATACCAGAAGCTGCTGCCAAGCTGACTCACTGTAGTTGGCCTGCACTTGGACTTTGCCGTTGGGCTCCACCATAGATATGGCTGGCTGCTTGGTCAAGGTGGTGCTGTGGTGTTGAATGGCGGCTTCCAAGTTGCGGTGCCAGTCCTGCCGGCTCTCCAGGGGCACACCCACAGCTGGCTGCATCGTGGGACCAACAGGATGGGGGGCATTCGGGTTCTCCACAGACACTGACGAATGACAAAATGTGATGAGTCAGCACATGCAGGCATGTTGGCACATGTTTGCTTTGTGTGGGTTCTATTGAAAAACACTTTAGTAGTCAACATATGACACATATATTAGTGTTTTGCACAGAGGAGAGGGAAAACCATATTTAAATTAAAGTGCCATAGAAATCACGACTGTAAACTCACCTAACAGATGTTGTCAGAGCTCACAGGTTCTTACTCTACAAGACACAAACCTAATAAATGCTTCATCACCATTCTGGGAGATCACAGGTAAAGCACCTCTTGCAAAGGAACAAAAGAAAGGTATTAATGCATCAGAGAGTAGGGCATCGCTGGTAACCTCACATGCCCACGCACTCACACACCACACACACATCCTGTGCCACTGGTCTCTGATATCACAAGCCGACTGCTGGGACGCCTCAGACTATCAGACAATTAATTAATTAATTAGTCATTTGATGTTTGTTTTAGATAGTGTGTTGCATGTAGGACTGAATAAGGACATTGATTAGTAAGTACAAGTGTGAATAGTACTTAAGTGTTTGACAGACAGTACATATGTAATTGCTGAGTAACTTCACACAAACATGTGCTGCGACTTTGTCTGGCAGGTGAGGTTGAATCGACTCACATTTCTTGTGGTGAAATGCTTAAGTGGAAGTAGCACTAGGTCAGCTTAAAAGAACAATTAAATAATATCAATTTTCTTTAATTTACTTTATTGCCAGCAGTTCATTCTGCATGGTCAACAGCATTCAGGGAAGCTTCTTGTGGTGAAATGCTTAAGTGGAAGTAGCACTAGGTCAGCTTAAAAGAACAATTAAATAATATCAATTTTCTTTAATTTACTTTATTGCCAGCAGTTCATTCTGCATGGTCAACAGCATTCAGGGAAGCTTCTTGTGGTGAAATGCTTAAGTGGAAGTAGCACTAGGTCAGCTTAAAAGAACAATTAAATAATATCAATTTTCTTTAATTTACTTTATTGCCAGCAGTTCATTCTGCATGGTCAACAGCATTCAGGGAAGCTGCCTCAATTACAGGACAAAGACATGTTGGATCTCTGGAGGACATCGCAATCCAAACAATACTATAGCATATGGTGGCGACACAGCAATCTTCAGCCACACACATACACACACAGGCCGGCCGACATAGACTCTGGACCCACCACCCACCCACCCATGAGCCTATCACTACCTGTACACGTTAATGCAGTTGATCAATAAAATGATCAGTAAACTTCTAATCTAATAGGATAGTATACAACAAAAGGAGGTACACACATGTACAGGACATGGACATGGCTTGTATGTCCATGTAGAAATCATGTAAGGAACACTCCAAGACAATGCAACTACACTTTACCTGCTGACAGCCAGTGTAGCATTGACTTCCAAACGACAAATGAAGACAAGTGTTCTTTAATGGACTATGCTGCATGTAATTTAATACCATCTCACCTGGCACTTCATCGTCATGGTAATAATCCTCCACAGGCTTCTTGGAGTTTCGTGGGCGCTTGAGCGTGTTCAATAATTGTTGTATCTTGTGGGACACACCCCCATGTGAGCTGTGGGCAGGGGCTATGGTAGGCTGGTCCTCTACATCAGGGACAGTGCCCTCAGGGGATGTGAGACCCTGACGACGTCCTTCCGGACTGCCTAGAGGGTGTCTGAGTGATCCCATGTGGGCATGGCTGTCCGTGTTTGGAAGTAAACGAGATCTAGACTTGGGGGCGGTGGGAGGAGGGGAAGTGTGAGGGGAGACTGTGGACTGTGTGAGAGAGAGTGTGTGTGTGCGTAGATAAAAATTTTGTTCACATAGTAATAATACATACATGTATCCAAAGATTGAAGAGCTCCATATCATATAATGAACTTGCCCAAACACCTATGCTCTATTGAGGCTCAAACACCAGCTCCCTAACATACCCCCCCTCCCCCCCCCCCCACACACACACAATGGATGGTCAGGATGAGCTAGACCATGGTAACAAGCCATGGAGTCCATATGCAGACATCAGCTGGGGGTTCAACCTTCTGCCATTGATGCAAGTCATGTTGTCTCTCTGTGCCCAACTGTGTGCATAGAGAGAAACACAACCGTACCACTGGCAGGTCTACCCACACAGCTGATGCCAGGCTGTGTGAAGGAGAGGGTGCGCAGTCTACTTCATGCATCATCCAGAGGTCATTACTGTCACTACCTCTCCCTCTTTCTCACCTGCAGCCGACACCACCATGATCTGTTGGGGCTCCATTCACTCACTCACTCACTCAGGGAATTACAACCTGGTTCACTTCAACTGCTATGTATCACCTATAGTGCTTATTGTGCTGAGTCAACAATATAGTTGCATCAGTGGAGAAATGAAATCATTTAGAATCATGGAGGTAAGCATGGATGTGTCACATATCAATTTATCCTAATACAGTTTGTCATATTCCTTATGAGCAGATCTCATCATCAGTGGAGTAATTAGTCATCTTGAGGTGGAGGTGGCTAGTAACAATAGAACAGGAAACACCCCCCCCCCCCCACCCATCCAAGCCTGGCACCAGATTCGCATCCAGCCACATCAGTATCAGGCTTCTTTCCATCAACCATTTTCCCTCAAAGTATCCTGACTCACTCCTTCAACAAACCGCCTAGTATCCTGACCTGATTGGGTGTGGTGTTGCTAGGGGTGTTGGCGCCACTGCCTCGTCGGCCAGACAACACCACACCGTTATCCTCCGAGAAGCTGGTGGAGGGGGAGACAGCGTCCTGCTCCGACACATAATGGTGGGAGGCCATGGGCAGCTCCCCTTCACTGCCATTCAGTCTCTTGGAGAGGGCATCTTGTACGGCAGCTGCACGCATGTCTGGAGAAGGGGTGGGGTAGAGGAAGGAAGTAGGACATATGAATGATCAAGGTGGATAGGAGGTGGTATCATGTGAGAGAACAACAGCCACATACTAGAAATACGGTTATCTGGCATTGCCTCTTAGAATCACTAGTCAAGCAGCTGCAGATTATTTCCCATGATGACACACTAACTGCGTCACTCTCTTTCACACACCAGTACACATACACACACACACTCTAACACATCGGCAATATCCACTCTGGCTTCTAAGGGAGCAATTGTCACACACTCCGACAACAAGTTTGTCACTGAGAAAACACATGTAGACACTGACTCTCACTCAGCATGTCCATCAACACCAACTCCTGCTTCATTGGCCACCCACTCCACCACATGAGTCTGCACGGCTGACAACACAGTGCTACAGCACACTCACTCGTATCACTAGAGCAAGCACAGCGGACTACTCCCTCACCCTCAACATATGCACAGTTACCACACACTCCGGGGAAGAGGTCATTGCAGCTTGACATGGAACTAGAGTGTGGTCTCCATGGGTGTGTACAGGTTATGGCTAGATGAGAGCAGGTTGGAGCTGGCTGGAGTCATAACTAACATGTGTCCAAGTACAGGACCCTAACTCAAACACTAACTCAACTAAACACAGTAACAGCTAGCAAAAGAAGGCAAGTTCAAGCTAGTTGACTACCATATCGACACACTATATCAACATCACACTGGGTTGGGGCAGTTTGAAGTAGGTTGACAATAGCTCTATGGGGAGACACACTGGACCAACATCACACTGGGTTGAGGCAGGTTGAAGTAGGTTGACTATAGCTCTATGGGGACACACACTGGACCAACATCACACTGGGTTGAGGCAGGTTGAAGTAGGTTGACTATAGCTCTATGGGGACACACACTGGACCAACATCACACCAGGTTGAGGCAGGTTGAAGTAGGTTGACTATAGCTCTATGGGGACACACACTGGACCAACATCACACCAGGTTGAGGCAGGTTGAAGTAGGTTGACTATAGCTCTATGGGGACACACACTGGACCAACATCACACTGAGTTGAGGCAGGTTGAAGTAGGTTCACAATAATTCTATGGGAGCACACACTGGACTAACTTCACACTGGGTTGAGGCAGGTTGAAGTAGGTAAGCAATTGCAACGCAAGGAAAAACTTTGGATCGACATCATACTGGGGTGAGGCACATTGAAGTAGGTTGACAACAGCTCTATGAGATAGAGATATGCCTTGGACAAAGCTGAGGACAGGTAGAGTACCATAAAATGGCCTCAGGTAAGACATGGTCTCAGGTTAGGGCTAGGACTAATCCTAGCTGACTGTAGGCTAGAGAACAGGGAAAGAGAAAAAATGATTTGCCGGCGGGAACACACAGTCAGAGAGACAGACAGAGAAGTTTCAGATGGAATGTATTATTAGTTGATTACCATGGAGAGGATGATTGACTGACTGCAACTCACTTGATTCAGCTGAGGGTTGTTGTGTGTAGGCAGTGGCTGTGGGCGTGCCTGTGTTCCTGAAGTAATGAGCAGGGGAGGCCGCTCGGAGCTCTACAGGGGGAGAGGGGGCATCAAAACATAACACTCAAGTAGGTCCTGTCCCCCCCCTCCCAAGCTCTATTATAACTATCAGCATTATTCTAGCTGATATAATTATTGTTGTTATTGTTGTCACATTATTACTGTCTTTATTATTAGTATTGATTATTATCATCACCATCCTCATAGTTGTCAATATTGTTATTGTTGTGATAATTTATTAAAACAATGAATCTTATCATCACCATCTCTACTGTCCATATCAATATTGTTGATGTTATTATTGTCACCAGTGGTCCAAATATGTAAATCAAAACACAAAAAAAATAGGTCACTTCCAGACCGTGACATATACCTGAACAGGAAAGTCTTTAGGGTCTGGTTATGGCCATTATATTGACAGCTGGCTTGTAAAAAATTATCATACTGAATTGTAAGGGTTTGTTTCTCTTTTTGGTGAGTGTGAGGGGAGGGGGAAGAGAGAGAGAGGGAGAGAGATTATAATTAAGGAAAGAAGACCAGGTATTTCCAGTAATGGGAAAGCTAACTGTGTAGAACTGGATTCATGAGAGGCTCCAATTAGAACTCCTGTGGACCAACCTGGATCACCGCAGCCATGCCCACACTATCAATGCCAGCTGTAAACATGTCCACATGTCCAGCTGTAAACATGTCCATGTCCAGCTGTAAACATGTCCACAGCATTGCTAGGAGCTCTCCTTGTGTTGAGCAGCGTTACCATTGTTCACCACTTATACACAGTGCAGCTCAATATGGCCTCTCTCTGCCTGGCTTGATGTCATGCTCCCACTGACTGGCCCTTCATTGTGGTCCTATGCAGGCTCTATCCTGCACCACCTCAAGTCCTTAGCTTCACCATTTGGAGCTTCCCTGAATGCATTCTTCCCGCAGACTTTCCCCCCATTCGTCACTCTCTGGTTGATCCCCCCCCCCCCCCCCCCCCCCTTCTACCGACACTCCCCAACTGCAGTCTGTGTTCTCAGAGTGAGATACCTTATATATATTACCGTGCCTGGTTGGCAGTACCTCCAAAAGTTGAGCCTCTGGCTTCTCAAAAGTATTAAAAACATAAACTATCTTCCCCTCAGTAAATATAAATGTTTAGGTGTATGTGTATGTTGGAATATTTATCCGTATGTTTGCTACAAAGAGTTAGTGCCATAAACATTCATCTCAAGCAGCACTGTCTCTATACTACAGTGCAGAAACAGACACAGCTCATTATCTTTTTTTCCTTCCCCTAGTACAGCAAACAGACACTAATTATGCCGTTGCTTAACCATCAAAGATGCACAGGGAAACACAAGGAAACTGACAGGCCTCAGCATCCCTCCTCCTTCCCTGACTCAAGGTCTGGCATCCCATTGACCCTCGTTATGTAAACTTAGCCTTGGAGGATATAAGTGCTGTATACACACAGAAGCTCTTCCGATCAGAAATATTCTGCAACAATCTGTCATAGAAAACTTACAAGTCATGCTATTAACAGCTGACCCATCCTCTGCAGGCCACCACGGTTCGCTCCAACACTCAGCGCTTTGATAATTATTCCCTTTGCTGGAACCTTTCATCACATGCGCACACACACTCACTCACACATGCATGCAAACAAAAGGACACACACACAACAATATTGTTGTCAGGTGGACCGGCTGCTGGGCCAGTGTTGCTAGATAGATCTCTGGCTTCAGGGAAACAATAAATAGAAGAACTAGAAGGGAGGAAATGGTTTAGGAAACAATAATGAAAGGTGGCCCGGCAAGCCACCAGCACTAGCCCTACTATTCTGGCATAAGCACCCCCCCCCCCCCCTCCTCCCACCACAAAAAAACTACTCTATCCTTTACCAGAGTCCCAACTAGCTCTAGGCAGCCATCCCTACCCAGAGAACTCACCTTGCCTGTTGACATAAGGAGCAAGGATCTTTGCTTTCTTCTTCTCATAGCCCTTCTGTGTAATATCACCTGAAGAGAGGGAGAGAGAAAACAAAAGGGTTTCTGTATAACTGTCCTGATGATTCCATGTGTGGCTCCCTGGGAGAGCAGCTACAACAGTTCAGATAGTACACATACACATGTGCAGAATTACATATGACAGTGTCATGCAAGAACCACTCTACCACATTGGCTATTCACAATGCATACAGAGAGAGAGAGAGAGAGAGAGAGAGAGAGAGAGAGAGAGAGAGAGAGAGGGAGAGAGGGAGAGAGGGAGAGAGAGAGAGAAAAGAGAGAGTGAGCTAGCGTATTGGTGCATGCTGCTGGATTGCAGCTGCTGATTGACACAGTTCAGTGTCTGTAAGTTATGTGAAAGGACAAGAGCTATGAGATGTGATAAAACAGGTTCATACAGGAGGGGATGTGCTAAGACAAGACCATGTATGTACGTTCCTTGTTACCAAGCAGAGCTTAACAACCAGTGTTTAAGGTACGCAAGTACAACTGAGACATTGATGGCAAGATATTCACTTCCAGTCACTTCAATGGGAACATGAATAAATGATACATGTGTTGGGTAATAGCTCAGTGGTGGCTCTCCTTTCAAGTGTAACCAAGCACTTATTTCTGGAAAGGTATTACCCAAGGTATAGGTGATGTCACACAATTACAATGGCTTTTCTGTTGCCCTGCTAAAACTATCACCCTGCTCAAGCTTGAACTTCTCAGATAATCTTCTGTATCAGCTCTCCCTATAGCTGGGAGGAAGAAATATAGCTCCAGCTAGGGTAGAGTTCAGCTGGGTGGCAGCATTGGCGCAGGACAGCATCACAGTCCACAATGCAGGGCTCAATGTGACTACTGTAGGTGCTTGTTTACTCCCTAGCCTGATAACCCTCTCCAAAGTTGAATCCTCTCCATAGTTGTGGTTGTCTAAACATTGGATGAGAGTTACAGAGTGCATGTGATCTAACAGAGGGAGCCAACTGAATGTCTATATGGCACTGTGGGGAGACAGGGGTTCAGGAAAGTCTCAGGCACCCACACTCAATTAGGGCCACATCTATGGGAAGGTTCAAGGAGTAGAACTTCATATTCAGTGCTTTCAATATATTGTTTAAAGCCTTCCTGACTGCCTCCTGAAACAATAAAAAAATAATTGTATTTAAGAAGCCTAGCTTGTTTTATGGTAAGATAAGTGCAGAGTAGATTGATATTCTAGTTAGACTAACTTGTGTGACAAAGCAGGATAATATGGTGCCCCAAATGAATCTGTTGTAGCATCTTGTGACATTCAGGGAAACCAAAAGCACTTGAACTCAATTATCACTTGAGCTAAGAGCTCAGCACCCTATTTACACACTCTCACATAGTGGGCCAGCCAGAGCGTGTGGTTAGTTGTACTGCAAATGTTGGCACACCACACTGAGAAAATCTCACCAGTTTCCCTGAAGCCCAGCCCAGAGAGCACAGCTGAGCTTCAGACAAGCTACACTTCCCTCACCAATGCAGTGCACAAAGACTCACTATTGGTGAAACTGGAAGGAGGCAGTTCATCAAAGGCACACCAAGAAACACTCTAAGCTCACTGTGGATATGAAGGCAGCTTAGTACCATCATATGAAATTGCACACCATGTAACAGAATACTTGAGGCAGGCAGGTACCTCAGTATGGATGCACACAAAAATGTGATGTTTCTATGCACAATACAACAGGTTACTAAGGCTACTGCAGGCACTGGGTATGGACACTGACCTATATAGCCATTCCTGCCTGTATTTGAAAATTTATTTTTAAGCAGCAAGGGAACTATTATTCATCAGAACAGCCAGCCGTTAGTTGACGAATCCACAGAATATAGCCAGGAAGAGTATAAAGATATGGTAGAAGGCTAATAATGTCTACCCCAAACGTACCTTCTAAAAGCTCTAAATCAAGTTCTTCTATTCTTTCTCGTACTTCCGGAGGGAGCTGAGGGTCACTACACGCCATTCTGTTCCAACTCCTTTTCTTTCTGAGAAGCTAGGTAGGTGGAGTTGTTTTGTCTTAACGTCACATCAAGCAGAAAACACGTGATAGGTCACAAGATAAGGTGTTTCAACTGCAGCTCTACCCAGGAGAGCTGGAGAGTGAGGAAAGTCGAGGAGGAAGCTTCTGCTCGCTCTGAAGTTGTGATATGGCGGGCTATGTCTCGGGATCCGACGATGTGGCGAGATTCTACTGCACCAAGCATTCTTGGCGAGGAAAGTCAGTACTAGTTTGTTTATGGCCAGTAGCTAATTGGTGGGTGGTATTCTGAAATATATATCAACAGCACACTAATTGAGCATATATCCAATTAGCATCTATCCAGATTGTTATGGGTGTGTGCTGTTTGTTCCCTAAGGTTCTTCATGGCTGCAATAATTAATCCAGTTTATGCGTGATTCAGCTTAGACCATGCCATATTTTGTTTGTTTTGCAAACTTTGATCCATGCCCCACCCCTTTTTTGGTTGCATAGGTACAGAAGAGTGTTTTCTGTTGGAACTGGAACTATCACTACCTTGAACCCCAACACCCATGAAGTCACCAATCAGGTATATACATGCAGCAACATGTTGACCAGTAACCACTGACAACCACCTCGCATTGCACATGTTGTCTCTCACCTTGTGCATATGGTAACAACTCACTTAGTTACCTCCTGCATGCTGCACATGGTAATCAATGCTATCCACTCACCTAGTTACCTCCTGCACATGGTAACCACTCACCCTGGCCATCCTCATCACAGAGGGAGAGATATCTTTGCTGTCCTCCCATCACAGAGGGGAGAGATGTCTTGGCTGTCCTCCCATCACAGAGAGGAGAGATGGCTTGGCTGTCCTATTGCAGAGTGGAGAGATATCTTGGCTGTCCTCTCATCACAGAGGGGAGAGATGGCTTGGCTGTCCCATTGCAGAGTGGAGAGGGCTGTCCTCTCATCACAGAGGGGAGAGATGTCTTGGCTGTTCTCCCATCACAGAGAGGAGATGGCTTGGCTGTCCTATTGCAGAGTGGAGAGATATTTTGGCTGTCCTCTCATCACAGAGGGGAGAGATATCTTGGCTGTCCTCTCATCACAGAGGGGAGAGATATCTTGGCTGTTCTCTCATCACAGAGTGGAGAGATATCTTGGCTGTCCTCTCATCACAGAGGGAAGAGATATCTTGGCTGTCCTCTCATCACAGAGTGGAGAAATATCTTGGCTGTCCTCTCATCACAGAGTGGAGAGATATCTTGGCTGTCCTCTCATCATAGGGAGGAGTTCAGTGAATGGAGTAAAACAGGTCCAATGATAAGTTGCAGGGGTTCATATGTACATAATTTCGAGTTTGTGGAGGAGGGAAGTTGCAGATGGAGAAAACTCTCTTCTGAAAATACTTTGACCACCCCCTTCTCCATTGCTGGGTGATACCGCCTAACCTTTCACCTCCATTGCTGGATGATACCGCCTTACCTTTCACCTCCATTGCTGGGTGGTGGACTAGGATTAATACAGAGGGGGTGGGGCTCACACTGGGTCCCCCTGGAGAAATCCCCCCCCCCCCCCTAAAAATTTGGCTCAATTGTCAATGGTTTAAGATGGCCTTCATGAAAATATCACTGCATGTAGTAGTAATTATTAAATTGATGTTCAAAGTTAATGCGAAAAGCTTGATTATTTGATTCTGCTCTTTAAACACCTAAAATATCCTCACAATATTTATCACCTAACTTTGGCCCTTCAATAGCAATTCACATTAGTCCGGTCTGTGGAGTGGAGAGACAGAATCACGGACATTTTGGCCTACACACATACACAATGGAAATAAACCTTTTGCTAACATGGTATATAAAAAGGCAAGAGTAAAGAAAAATTATGAAAAAGAAGCGGGTGAAAACGAAAGAGGTCTTACCCAGCATTGAAAGCATAGGCAACTTTTGTTGTTGTTTTGTTGTTGCGTGAGACACCCACACACATCCTCCCTGCTGAACAATCTTGTATTAATCCCTGGTGCGTGATTCCTTACCCTCCTCCATGGCTGGGTGGCCGGTGATACCTTTAACTGATTGAGGTTA
>OZ017786.1:874447-886947 GCA_963969325.1 Lycopodina hypogea | reverse complement strand
GAATAAATGTACACACTCATGCTCCCTCTCTTTCTTCTCTTATTCCCCTTACTCCCTCTCTTCCTCCCTCTCTTCCTCCCTCTCTTCCTCCCTCTCTTCCTCCCTCTCTTCCTCCCTCTCTTCCTCCCTCTCTTCCTCCCTCTCTTCCTCCCTCTCTTCCTCCCTCTCTTCCTCCCTCTCTTCCTCCCTCTCTTCCTCCCTCTCTTCCTCCCTCTCTTCCTCCCTCCTCTCTTCCTCCCTCTCTTCCTCCCCTTCTTCCTCCCTCTCTTCCTCCCTCTCTTCCTCCCTCTCTTCCTCCCTCTCTTCCTCCCTCTCTTCCAGGTCTCTGATCACCCAGGAGCCTTCATCATCTCCACCAATGGATACTCCAGACTGGTAGGTGTGGCTTGTTTGTCATGTGACTGTCTGGCTCCATGTGATAAAGTTGTGTTGATATGAAAGTTAGAAGTCCTTACAACGAATAAAGTGATCTTGTCAACTTTGTCTTTGAAATGCTCACACTTGATGTTAAATAGATATAGCATGTATGTGTGTAAGTGCACCTGCAGCTCTTATGTTCATTTCACATCTACAGTTGTTGTTTCTCTTTGATAGGGAAGCTATCTTGGATGGTGTCAAAAGTAAACTGATTTTGATGTATATTATATATGTGGTCAGGGGACACATAGAACTATGGAGAACTAGATAAGCGAAGTCCTAAAATTGGTGAGGGGAAATCCTGAGGGAACTCAACCAGCAGGGGGAATCCCAGGGGAGTTCAGACCAGTCCAGTAGGGTATTGCTGCTCACCATTTAGAATTAAAGTGTTTGTAAAAGTTTTAAGCACAAGATTAAAGAACGCAGCTGCATGGAATTCTTTATGCCATGGTCATGTCGTGGAAGAGCTGCCATCAAAGTATAAAAAATATCTCGTATAAATTCAATTTCAAGTGATCTAGTTTCTCTCTGTGTGCTTTGTATGGTTGAGGTGGAGGGTGGAGAGGATTAGGCTAGAGGCATGTGGTAATGAGTATAATAATAGTAACAGCGACCACAACATAATAACAACTCCATTGGATGAACCAACAAAAAAATGAAACTCTGTGAACGTTGATATATCTAAAAATATTTTTAAAAATCTGAGTAAAACAGCAATGAACATTTTAAGAAAAAATATATTTCTAGATTAACTGCTTATCTTTATTTACATGTGGGGGGGGGGGGGAATGTGAATAACTAGACTGTACCAGTATAGAATATAATTTGATGACCCTTTACCATTTATGACTGCACCAATGTTAATTTACTTCACAGAATTAGTGAATGATTGTTTATTTGATCTGAAAAGGTAAAAGGGTCATATAACTATTAGCCTACATAGGTACAGTCTTATTCCATTCCCTTTTTTTCACCTGATCAGCCATTTCTCTCCATGTCATAACTGTTCATGATCTTGGCAGAACTCTCTGTTGGGGGTCAGTTCTGATGCTATCACTCTGTGTATGGAGTCACTCTATCAGAGCTCTGTGAGAGATCATGTGCCTGTAAACAGAAGTTAAAATCACTGTGATTACTTGGTGTAACTGCTGGTGTTCCTGATAGCACTCGTCTGTGTGTGTGTGTGTGTGTGTGTGTGTGTGTGTGTGTGTGTGTGTGTGTGTGTGTGTGTGTGTGTGTGTGTGTGTGTGTGTGTGTGTGTGTGTGTGTGTGTGTGTGTGTGTGTGTGTGTGTGTGTGTGTGTGTGTGTGTGTGATAGTATGTTGTGCTTCCTTCAGTTGCATGCACTGATCTTCTCCTCTCTCCTCCTCAGCATATGTTCCTCTCTGACAATAGAGATGAGGTCATCAAAACAATACAATGTGCCTCTGTCAACAATGTTGGCTTGGAGATAGCGTGAGTTGTGTCTACATATGTGCATGTACATGTGTGTGGGTATGAGTGAGACAGGGGGCAACAGTGGCCTGGGGATAGCGGGAGTTAATATTTTAAATGCGAACTAATTACAGTGCATAATTTAAAATCTTGCCCGACTAATAAAACCATAGAATTTGTGTTTTATGAATCAATATGTGAATCATTGCCAGATTATCAACCAATGGTATTGCAGTTGTGTTGTGCTCTTCTCCACAAGTGAAAGTAAATAATCTTTCCTGCTCACTACCTCCTCTTCTCCCAATCTCCTCTCCCTTTCCCCCCGCCCCCTCTCACTTCTGTAGTCTCCGCAAAGATCAAATGTCCCACATGGACTTCCAGAACAAGCGTCTCGGGAAGTACAGCGATGACGACTCGATCACCTCCATCACTGAATTCACCGTCCACAAACACCAACCAAGACACATGGTAAAGGGTTGCTATAATCCTTATGTAAATGGTAAAGGATCACTATGGTTCCTATGCACACGGTAAAGGGTTGTCATGTTTTCTAGGCGCATGCTAAAAGTGCCATCATGTTTCCTATGCACATTTTAAAATGGCATATTCCTAGATATATGGTATAGTTTTCTCATGTTTTGTGCACATTGAAAGTGTTGTGTTCCCTAGGCACGTGGTAAGGTGTAGTTATTATCCCTGGGCACATGGTTAAGTGTTGTCATGTTCCCTGTGCACTTGGTAAAATGTTGTCATTTTTTCTAGCTCATGATGGCCAAGTTATTTGAATGAAACTCTTACTGCTGAAATGTTGTGTCACGTGTTGTCACATGCAGGACCCAGTGCAGAGAATATTTGCTCTCTCTGAGAACTGTATTGTAGAAAGAGATCCTGCGACCTACCAGGTGGCCTCCATCCATCCTCTGAGCAATGTAAGCTCCTCCCTGACACCACACCCATCCACTCATCTCTTCCACCTTCAGACACCTTGATTGTTTCTCTCTGGGTAACTCTGACTCTCTCTCACTCCTTCCAATGTTGCCATAGGAACCTTAAAATGTTGAAAAACAGTGAAGTGTGAGTCTGGGAATCCTGTGTACCTTTACGTGTGTGCCTGAGGTGGGGGAAGGGGGGGTGACTGATTGGGTTTGGTAAAGGTCGTCATGTTTCCTGTTGGGTAAATGTTATGATGGGGTTGGGTATAAGTTGTAATTGAGTTCTGTGGATTCTGCTTACTTGGTGTTAGACATCCTCACATCATTTTTTCTTTACCTTGATGTGGGCTTCCCTCTCTCCTGCCATCCTACGTCTCTGCTCACTGATCATGTGGTGTGCCTCTTGATCACATGTCATGCACACTGTGTGTGTGTTTGCTCTGCTGTGTCTGCAGGTATTTGCTCTTGTTCGATACATTGAAGATCCACAAAGATTCTCCATTGAGTACAGCAACGGCAAGATCAGCAGATATGCAGCCACTGACAGGTACATGCATGTGGTCACTGACAGGTACAGGCATGTGGTCAATGACAGGTGCATGCATGTGGTCAGGTGTTCATCCAACCTTCATGTCCATTCTCTCTCCACTCCTCTTCTATCTCCTCACCACACCTCACCCTCCTCCCTCTCCCTCCTCCTTCCCCTTTCCTCCACAACAGAGATGCTCTTCTCTGCTCTATCCTAGATGGCGTGCGAGCATCAGGTAACCGTGACGTGTGTGTGAAGATGCGTGGAACTAAGCGGGGTCAGCGTCTGGGGCCACTCTATCTCCCCGTGGATGAAGAGGTGGAGAGCCAGTACCTCAAGTACATGGTGAACTTGCCCCAGGGAGTGAAGTTGTCAGAGGCTGTGGAGCGCTTCAACTCCAATGTGGCCTACAGCGGTCTCAATCACGCTGTGACTCAGGAAGGTCTGTTCACTGAGAACAAGGAGAAACTGATTAATGGAGCCCTTACTGCCCTGCTGCTGAAGGTCGGCAACCAGACCACGATGCCCAACGAGGAATTGGAGGGACAGTTCCATGCCCTTAGGAGACTCGTGGCCTCTAAAACAGGTTTCCAGGCCTTCACTGATCTTCCCAAGTAAGTGGTAGCTTGGTTCTTTGTCCATCCTAGCAGAAACTTTATATATATATATATATACTCACTTGCATGATATATATATATATATACTCACTTGTCATGCACCCCTGGCCCTAAACATGTACCCCCGGCCCTAAACATGCACCCACGGCCCTAAACATGTACCCCCGGCCCTAAACATGCACCCACGGCCCTAAACATGCACCCCGACCCTAAACATGCACCCCGACCCTAAACATGCACCCCGACCCTAAACATGCACCCCGACCCTAAACATGCACCCCGACCCTAAACATGCACCCCGACCCTAAACATGCACCCCGACCCTAAATATGCACCCCGGCACTAAACATGCACCCATGACCCTCTTACACGCTCCCTAAACATGCCACCTGATATCCAGTGAAATTTCTGTTCCTTCTCGAAGTAAGAATATAGGAATAATTTTGGCATTAGTGTTGGAGTGATTCCTACATTAGTGTTGGAGTGAGCCCTGCATTAATGTTGGAGTGAGCCCTGCATTAGTGTTGGCGTAATTCCTGCATTAGTGTTGGAGTGATTCCTGCATTAGTGTTGGAGTGATCCCTGCATTAGTGTTGGAGTGATCCCTGCATTAGTGTTGGAGTGATTCCTGCATTAGTGTTGGAGTGATCCCTTCATTAGTGTTGGAGTGATCCCTTCATTAGTGTTGGAGTGATTCCTGCATTAGTGTTGGAGTGATTCCTGCATTAGTGTTGGAGTGATCCCTGCATTAGTGTTGGAGTGATTCCTGCATTAGTGTTGGAGTGATCCCTGCATTAGTGTTGGAGTGATTCCTGCATTAGTGTTGGAGTAATTCCTGCATTAGTGTTGGAGTGATTCCTGCATTAGTGTTGGAGTGATTCCTGCATTAGTGTTGGAGTGATCCCTTCATTAGTGTTGGAGTGATCCCTTCATTAGTGTTGGAGTGATTCCTGCATTAGTGTTGGAGTGATCCCTGCATTAGTGTTGGAGTGATTCCTGCATTAGTGTTGGAGTGATTCCTGCATTAGTGTTGGAGTGAGCCCTTCATTAGTGTTGGAGTGATTCCTGCATTAGTGTTGGAGTGATCCATGCATTAGTGTTGGAGTGATCCCTGCATTAATGTTGGAGTGATTCCTGCATTAGTGTTGGAGTGATTCCTGCATTAGTGTTGGAGTGATCCCTGCATTAGTGTTGGAGTGATCCCTGCATTAGTGTTGGAGTGAGCCCTGCATTAGTGTTGGAGTGATTCCTGCATTAGTGTTGGAGTGATTCCTGCATTAGTGTTGGAGTGATCCCTGCATTAGTGTTGGAGTGATTCCTGCATTAGTGTTGGAGTGATCCCTGCATTAGTGTTGGAGTGATTCCTGCATTAGTGTTGGAGTGATTCCTGCATTAGTGTTGGAGTGATTCCTGCATTAGTGTTGGAGTGATCCCTTCATTAGTGTTGGAGTGATCCCTTCATTAGTGTTGGAGTGATCCCTGCATTAGTGTTGGAGTGATTCCTGCATTAGTGTTGGAGTGATCCCTTCATTAGTGTTGGAGTGATCCCTGCATTAGTGTTGGAGTGATCCCTGCATTAGTGTTGGAGTGATTCCTGCATTAGTGTTGGAGTGATCCCTGCATTAGTGTTGGAGTGATTCCTGCATTAGTGTTGGAGTGATTCCTGCATTAGTGTTGGAGTGATTCCTGCATTAGTGTTGGAGTGATTCCTGCATTAGTGTTGGAGTGATCCCTGCATTAGTGTTGGAGTGATTCCTGCATTAGTGTTGGAGTGATCCCTGCATTAGTGTTGGAGTGAGCCCTGCATTAGTGTTGGAGTGATTCCTGCATTAGTGTTGGAGTGATTCCTGCATTAGTGTTGGAGTGATCCATGCATTAGTGTTGGAGTGATCCCTGCATTAGTGTTGGAGTGATCCCTGCATTAGTGTTGGAGTGAGCCCTGCATTAGTGTTGGAGTGATTCCTGCATTAGTGTTGGAGTGATTCCTGCATTAGTGTTGTAGTGATCCCTGCATTAGTGTTGGAGTGATTCCTGCATTAGCGTTTGTATGTTCATGAGTGAATGGTGTGGGAGTTACTTGTGATGCAACACCACATGGACACACCACCTCCTCTCCTGCCTCCAGCATGCGGGAGATCGTGGGGAAGAAAGTTGTGTTGGCTCTGAAGAGACGGGATGATGGCATTAGCCACGCCTGCATCGACTTCCTGTGTGCACTCATGCAGCCTATGCATGACGACTATGACTTGCGCCGGGAACAGCTCAACAAACGCTCTCTTCTCTCCAGCAAATCCTTCCTCTCTATGCTCCTGGAACCTCTCTGTCAGCATGTGGTTAGTGAGAGATGGGTGTGGTTCATTTGGGGTGGTGTGCAAGTCATGTGATGAATGTTGGTGTAGGTGGTCATGTGATGTTGTACATGTTTCTTAGGTGGTTATGATATTATCTTCAAATTTATTTGTTTAGCTTGAAGTGATGGATGTGGCCTGAAGTGGTGGGTGTGGCTACAAGTGGTTGGTGTGGCTACAAGTGGTTGGTGTGGATGATTTGGTGAATTTGAGTATTTCTTATCTAATAGTTGGGACTTTGGGAGGTTTGCCGTGTGATTTACAGTGTTATGTTTACACTCATTTGATCTCAACTGCTGGGTTTAGCTTTTCAATTGCACACAATGACTGCTCTTGTTGGCTACAGTGGTAATATTGGGGTTGTAGTCTGGGCATGGAATCATGATTAGCCATGTATAATCATCTGAATGGCCTTTGTTTATTTGTCTCCATAGAAATTGGGAACGGGGGCCCTGGTGATCAGTTCCCTGCTAGACTTCTTCACTTTTGCCATCTGTCCTCCCTACAGGTACGCATGTACAAGATCGAGTTATAGTGTGCCTCATTCCGATTCCATTAATCTAGTTCCCATATTTATATTATTCAGAATGTATTTAGTTTTGTGAACATACAGTACCTATGGCCATGATGTGTGTATAGACATGCTTCTGTGTATTCTGTTCCCATTCCAGTGAGACTACGGATGCCGATAAGTTTGACATGGTTCTTGAACTTGTGGCAGGAATTGGACGAGTCTTGTTCAAGTTGTTTCAACACCCGTCCCTGGCCATCGTTAAAGCAGCTGGTCTCATTATGAAATCCATTATAGAGGTTTGTGTGTGGTGTGTGTGTGTGTGTGTGTGTGTGTGTGTGTGTGTGTGTGTGTGTGTGTGTGTGTGTGTGTGTGTGTGTGTGTGTGTGTGTGTGTGTGTGTGTGTGTGTGTGTGTGTGTGTGTGTGTGTGTGTGTGTGTGTGTGTGTGTGTGTGTGTGTGTGTGTGTGTGTGTGTGTGTGCGCGGGTGTGCGTGTGTGCGTGTGTGTGTGTGTGTGTAGTACTCACTCACTCACTCACTCACTCACTCACTCACTCACTCACTCACTCACTCACTCACTCACTCACTCACTCACTCACTCACTCACTCACTCACTCACTCACTCACTCACTCACTCACTCACTCACACTAGGAAGGAGACAAAGACACAGCAGCTAAGATGCAGGAGCTGGCCCTTGCTGAAGGAGCTCTCCCCCGACATCTGCACACCTCACTCTTCACATCTTCAGCAGACAATCGTCTCCTCACCCACCGCCAGCTCAGCAGACATTTAGTCTCTCTCTGGGTCACTGGCAATCCAACAGCCATTGGTCTTCTCCACCGGGTTTTGGTGAGGTTGATGTTAAAGTACATCTGTATGGTTAGTATTGTACTTGCAGTGGTGCGAGTTGTAGTGAGGGGGTGGGGGTGTATGTGTGTGAGTTGAGATTTGTGTTTTCAGATTAGGGGAGGGAGTTAAGCAAGTGCTTGGCTTCGAGTTAGTGTTGGCCTTGCCAGTCATGTGGTCTCAGTGCTAAATCTGGTCATATCTCACATTCATTACTTTTGTTTGTTTGTTTGTTTGTTTGTTTGTTTGTTTGTTTGTTTGTTTGTTTGTTTGTTTGTTTGTTTGTTTGTTTGTTTGTTTGTTTGTTTGTTTTGTTTGTTTGTTTGTTTGTTTGTTTGTTGGTTGGTTGGTTGGTTGGTTCTTTTTTATGTCTTCAGCCTCTTGGACTCATGCAGTTCTTGGACTCTGAAGAAACTGTGAGTGACTATAGTGTTCCCCTGTTGTGTTTATCCATCTCATCTCGTCCCCACCTGCCCACCTGCCCACCTGCCCACCTGCCCACCTGCCCACCTGCCCACCTGCCCACCTGCTTATCCTGCCCCTTTTTCATTTTCTCCTTCAGGTCCCTGAACATGAAATTGACCGCATGCACATCAGAGATAACCTCAAAGCTGTAACTGTAAGTTACCATCCCTTGCCATACACCATACCCATTACATTAAACCACACCCCTTACTACACACCATACCTCCACCCGTCCCCCTTCCCCCCCTCTATGCATCAACATGCTCCCTGGAACACCTCCACAGACTGTGTCCAAGCGCAAGGTGACCAAACTGGAGCATGCCCTGATCCATTGGCAGGCCCGGATACGCTCCACGCAGACTGACCGCACGACTGGCAACGTTCCCATCACTCTGCGCAAGAGGAGGGAGAACGTGAAGAGTGAGAAGAACTGGAAGTTGTTCTACTACAAGTATGTGTGAATGTGGGGAGGGGGTGTGGTGTGTGGGGGGAGGGGGTGTGGTGTGTGTGGGCATATATGTGTGTGTGCGTGCTTGCATGTGTGTGTGTGTGTGTAGTGCGCGTATGTGTGTCATATGTAGTATTTGTGTATGTTGGGGAGGGGGTGTGGTGTGTGTGTGCGCGTGTACTTGCATGTGTGTGTGTGTGCGTGTGTACTTGCATGTGTGTGTGTGTAGTGCGTGTGTGTGTGTTATCATATGTAGTGATGTGTTGTGTGTGGTGCAATAATATCTGCATGTGACTGTGGCCATGCCCACTGTAGGTTCATGGAGGATCATGCCACCTCCTCTCTAATATGGAACTACAAGACGCGAGAGGAACTACGGGAAGCTCTGGAGAGTGAGATACGCTCCTTCACTGTAGACAAGGTTAGGAACAGCTACTGCTGGTGGAATACCTCCCATGTGATTATCGCATGTGGTCACATGACATGCAGGACCTGTGGGGAGATGTAGAGATATCTTGGAATCATGTAGAGTTTGAAGTCCGCTATGAGTCTTTGTCGGAGGAAATAAAGATTGGTTAGTTGATTGCATTGATGAATTATCTGTGTCATTTGATCATTGTGTGTTTGTGGTGTGTGTGTGTGTGTGCATGTGTGCGTGCATGTATGTAGGTGATTATTACCTCAGACTTCTGCTGGATGAAGGAGGAGAGAAGACAAAATTTGTCCGTCCGTGAGTGACCTTGAAAGCTGGTGTATGTGCTTATGTCATCCCTTCCTCTCTCTTCTTTCCCTCCATCCTTCCATCCATCCTTCCTCTCCCCTCCATCCACCCCTGTCTGTACTCACTTCTCTCTCTTTTCCCAATATATCTCCTTTAGGACTGAGTTTTTCAATGACCTGTACCACCGCTTCTTGCTGTCTCCCAAGCCTTCCATGAAGGCTATGTGCCTACAGGCTATGGCCATTGTCTACGGACATTGCTTCGAGGAAATTGGACCGTTTAATGACACAGAGTACATTATCACAAAAATTGATGAGGTAAAGGATATCAATATCAAAAGTTGCACTTGTATGCAAGTTTATGGAAGTTCAAGGAATAGCCACAATGAGTAAATATTTCTGATCTTACGAGTAGTTGCTAATGAACTTAAATACCCTATTAGGATTGGTCGAGCTAGTCCATTACTTTCTGTCAGTACATGACACACATGTCCTGCATGTGATCTCTCTGTCAGTACATGACACACATGTGTCCTGCATGTGATCTCTCTGTCAGTACATGACACACATGTGTCCTGCATGTGACTTCTCTGTCAGTACATGACACACATGTGTCCTGCATGTGACTTATCTATCAGTATATGACACACGTGTCCTGCATGTGACCTCTCTGTCAATACATAACACATGTGTCCTGCATGTGTCCTCTCTGTCAGTACATGACACACATGTGTCCTGCATGTGATTTCTCTGTCAGTACATGACACACATGTGTCCTGCATGTGTCCTCTCTGTCAGTACATGACACACGTGTCCTGCATGTGACTTCTCTGTCAGTACATTGTCCTGCATGTGACTTCTCTGTCAGTACATGACACGTGTCCTGCATGTGACCTCTCTGTCAGTACATGACACACATGTCCTGCATGTGACTTCTGTCAGTACATGACACACATGTGTCCTGCATGTGACCTCTCTGTCAGTACATGACACATGTCCTGCATGTGACCTTTTTGTCTATATGTTATCTATTTGTCTTGTATGCGATGTGTAATATTTATGATTTCTTAGTTGTCAAATTTGGGTGCATTTTTCCAACATCATGTCTTTAGTGTAACGACCGAACAGAAAGGGACAGACTCATAATGTTTGTTGACAAACTTCTCTACAACAAAAGAAATGTCAAGATGTTCCTTGATGCTAATGGTGTCAAGGTTCTCATTGACCTTATGACCTTGGCTCATCTGCACACGTCGCGAGCGTACGTGCCTCTGCAAACGGTCGCCATTGAGTCCTCGCCGGATATGCCTCGAGACACAGAGAGGGAGTGGTACTACAGCAACAAGCCCAAGGAGAAGGATGGGCCGTATAGCTTCAAGGAGGTGGGTATGGTCAGTTTGTGATCTACATTAGACAGAGATAGTTGTATACTTGAGACAGAATGTAGAGATTTCCTTGCTGTTTGGCTTGCTTTGTGGTCTTGGCACTTTATGTAACATGGCAACATTGTTATTGCTGTGGTTTTTAAAGATTTGATTTGTTGTAACAATAATTTTATTTGTTTAAAAAATTTTTTTTTGTGGTCGTAGTTTTGATATATTATGTGGTATTGTTGTGGTAATTTTATTTGTGTATTGTTGTTGTTTTGTGCCACTACTTGATATATTTTGATGTAGTCCTGGTGTGTTGGTGATGTTGTTTGTCTGTGGAGGTGTTCAATGCTTTGTTATTGTTGTTTCCTTGTGGTTATATTTGTTATACTCTACTTGTGGTGGTGTTTTTTTAATTTTATTTTTTATGCTTCCCTTTGTGGTGGTTAGATGAAGGAGTTGTTTGAAGAAGGATCCATCCACCACAAGACCAGATGCTGGGCCCCAGGGATGGAGGGCTGGAAGACGCTGGACAACATTGCACAGCTCAAGTGGTGCCTCATCTGCACAGGAATAGCTCTCCTCAACCAGTCAGAAATGGCTGACATCATCCTCAACATATTCATTCGTATCTGTGGCTTCTACCCGACTAGGTATGTCTGTCTGGTGCACATGTGTGGTGACAATATATGTATGTATGTATGTATGTATGTATGTATGTATGTATGTATGTATGTATGTATGTATGTATGTATGTATGTATGTATGTATGTATGTATGTATGTATGTATGTACGCATGTATGTACGCATGTATGTATGCATGTATGTACGCATGTATGTACGCATGTATGCATGTGTGTATGTATGTATAGGTAGGGCTGAGAGGGTATTGGATATGTCTTATCAAATATCACTGACCTAGATCATTGTTAATGGGTTTACAAGAGGCATTGCTACTTTACTAGCCAATAACCCTAATTATTTGCTCACTCGACCTCACAGTGTAGAGTCCTCTTGACTCCTTATCCTTCCATCCATTCCTTGTCTTTCCTTCGCCCTCAGGGATAGTGACAATGCTGTGATTCGTCCTTTACCACGAGCGAAGCGGATGCTCTCTGAAGCTAATGTCATTCCACACATAGTCCAACTTCTCCTCACCTTTGACCCCTCCCTGGTTGAGAAGGTCGTGACCTTGCTGAATGACATCATGGAGGATAACCCCTTGCTGCCCAGGTTCTTCCAGACGGGTGCATTCTTCTTCATCATGATGTACACTGGCTTCAACATCCTCCCCATCGCCAAGTTCCTCAAATATGCACACATGAAACAAAGCTTCAGACCAGATGACGTAAGTCTGACCATGTGGGAGTTGTGGTCAGTACAATGGTCGCCATCCATTTTCATGACTGTTTCATACAGTCACATGTTCTGTGTGATGGTGGTCCAGTGTGTGTCCCCATAGAGCTATTGTCAACCTACTTCAACCTGCCTCAACCCAGTGTGATGTTGGTCCAGTGTGTGTCCCCATAGAGCTCTTGTCAACCTACTTCAACCTGCCTCAACCTGGTGTGATGTTGGTCCAGTGTGTGTCCCCATAGAGCTCTTGTCAACCTACTTCAACCTGCCTCAACCCAGTGTGATGTTGGTCCAGTGTGTGTCCCCATAGAGCTATTGTCAACCTACTTCAACCTGCCTCAACCCAGTGTGATGTTGGTCCAGTGTGTGTCCCCATAGAGCTATAGTCAACCTACTTCAATCTGCCTCAACCCAGTGTGATGTTGGTCCAGTGTGTGTCCCCATAGAGCTATAGTCAACCTACTTCAACCTGCCTCAACCTGGTGTGATGTTGGTCCAGTGTGTG
>OZ017786.1:838661-874247 GCA_963969325.1 Lycopodina hypogea | reverse complement strand
TGGTCCAGTGTGTGTCCCCATAGAGCTATAGTCAACCTACTTCAACCTGCCTCAACCTGGTGTGATGTTGGTCCAGTGTGTCCCCATAGAGCTATAGTCAACCTACTTCAACCTGCCTCAACCTGGTGTGATGTTGGTCCAGTGTGTGTCCCCATAGAGCTCTTGTCAACCTACTTCAACCTGCCTCAACCTGGTGTGATGTTGGTCCAGTGTGTGTCCCCATAGAGCTATAGTCAACCTACTTCAACCTGCCTCAACCTGGTGTGATGTTGGTCCAGTGTGTGTCCCCATAGAGCTATTGTCAACCTACTTCAACCTGCCTCAACCTGGTGTGATGTTGGTCCAGTGTGTGTCCCCATAGAGCTATAGTCAACCTACTTCAACCTGCCCTAACCCAGTGTGATGTTGGTCCAGTGTGTGTCCCCATAGAGCTATTGTCAACCTACTTCAACCTGCCTCAACCTGGTGTGATGTTTGTCCAATTCATGTATGTATATATAATATATTCAGTATGTTAAGTGATTTGTTGTCTCCTATAGCAACAGACATCAGACATTATGCAACGTAGCATCCTTGGCCAGCTATTGCCGGAGGCTATGGTCTGTTTTCTGGAAAACTATGGTCAGTGTGTGCATGTACAGATGTGGTCACATGTTACTTGCTTGTATCTCCACATGTTGTAATGTGCCTCTCATGTGGCCTTTAGAGGCGGACAAGTTCAGTGAGACCTTCTTGGGTGAGTTTGACACGCCTGAGGCCATCTGGAACAGTGAGATGAGACAACTGATGATCCAGAAGATATCTAGCCACATCTCTGACTACACCCCACGGTTGCTCAGCAACACTAGGGCTCAATACCAGGTAAGTGTGGATGCACTTTGTACCATATTGTGATATGCAGTGTGGCTGGTGTGTTTGTGATATGTGTGGTTTAGAATTGACACTAATTGACCTGGTGAGCAATAATTAGAGTCTACAGTGGTCTCAAGTAACTTAAAAGTAGTGCAGCAAAACGTAGTCATGCGATGGTCATATGCTGACTCATCTCTAACTTAGTGAAGTAGAACTGTGATTATTGTACCTATACAAGTAGAGACGGAGACCACAATAGACAGTTAGGATGGTCAGGCTGAGAGGGGGTGGAGTTTGATCTCACCAAGCCCTGTTACTCTGTAATTATGGGGACCTAGGGAAGCATGGTTGTAGTGACTGCTGCTGTGGAATGTTTGACTCTGACTCTGACTCTGATGTTGCTGCTATGTTCTACGTGTTGGTTAGAATGCTGTACACACATGGCCCCTCCCCTTCCTTAATACTGTACTGTGTCTATGGTAAATTGCATACACCCCAACCTCCCCCCCTCTCTCTCTCTACAGTACTGTGCTATGCCAGTGATCCAATATGCTCCTCTTGAGAATGAGTTGTTCTGTAACATCTACTACCTCCGCCATCTCTGTGACCAGCAGCGCTTCCCTGACTGGCCCATCAAAGAGCCGGTGAGTGCAATAATTACTGTATGTATGTGTGTGTGACTAATTGCTGTGAGTGTGACCAGTTGTTGACAGTGAGTTTAGCATCAACAGCAGCACTTGCTTCCTCCCGTGTGTGTATATATGTCATATTGTTGAGGGTGTGGTTTCAGCTCAGAAATATTTATGTATTTGCTTTAATGACATGCTCTTGTAAGTGCATGTGTGGCTTGGGTCTGTCACTGCACCATATAACCTATGACCTTTCTGTGTGTCATGTGACGTGCAACAGGTGAAGCTGCTGAAGGACGTGCTGGAGGAGTGGAAGAAGGAGGTAGACAAGAAGCCTCCGGAGATGTCCGTGGATGAAGCATACCAAACACTCGGACTCCAAAGAGGAGTGGGCGGGTACGTTACAACCTGCGACACCAGCTGCTCCGAGGGTTCTCGTCCATGTTTCCATAACTTGATTAGCTCAAGCTCTGATTGCTGGCCTTTCTATAAGTTATTGCAATTAGTCATGATGAGTCTATTTGCTTTCACTTTGCCGGCAGAAGTGGGAGGCTGGAACACATGGTGACCAGTACCAGCCTAAAGTGACTACATTTAAATTTTGGGGGTTATGGAGTTGAAGCTATTTTCACCAACCACATGCAAAGCCAGATAGTGGCAACTGCAAACTCAGCAAAGGTATTTGAAGATCTCTCAGGAAGTCAACTAATCCTCAGGCATCAGTTATTTTTGAGTTTTTACTTCTCGTGATAGGCAAGTGCTTATATTCCAACTGTAGTCATTCCGTGTGGTTGGAGGAATGCCTATTCTGCCCTTAGGAACTATGCAGCTAAATCCTGGCTCCTCTCGCAGAGAGCATCAGGAACATATCGGCAGTAATAGCACTTTAGTAGGAGTTGCTGGTGTCTGGAATATTTGAAATTAGTTGAGAGTTTTATAGCAATTTTCGACCGGCAAAGTGAATGCAAGTAGACTTCAATAAATTTTTTTTCAGATTTGTCAGATGTGGTCACATTAGCATGATGGTCATCATGTCAGAGCAAAGCACACAAATATATGCCCATCACTGTGGTAACTAGAGGGTAATGTGGGTGTGGTCTTATGTTGACTCTTTGTTGTTGTACAGTCATGAAGAGTCATTTGTGCGTAAGGCGTACTTTAAGATGGCGCAGAAATATCACCCGGACAAAAACCCGGAGGGCAGAGTGAGTGAGAATGCACCTCATGGTTTGATCATATGATACGGATAGTAGCTCTCGACAATGATGGATGGAGTCACATGAAATGTTATATGATTGAAATGGTCATGTGATCACATGATTACACTAATACGTGCCCCAGACTATTGTCTTCAGAGGGAAATGGGAGGAGCTAAATGGTTTCTTAAGATCATCAGGTGGTGGGTAGAGAAGTGGTCACTGTATATGCAAGATACAGAGAATGTTAGGGAGGTGGGGAGGGGGCGTGACCTCTGAGTATATATCTTTCACAGTCTATGAGATAGTTTTAATTCTGATGGCCTCACTGCACTGCCATGTAGTCAGGAAATCTGATTGTTCTCGCACTTGCAACCATGAAACGCTTATTCCTACGTTGATATTTACAGCTGAAAAATGTTTTGAAGCTTAAAGAATTGACATTATAGAAGTTGCAGGATATATTTTGTACCCAATGCTGCAATCATTGCTCTCAAGTTGACCAGCAATTAGTGTGTGAATGTGTTGATGTTGATGTGTTGATGTTGATGTGTTGATGTTGATGTTGGTTAGCAAGTCTCCATAGTTGAACACATCTAAGGACAGAATGTGTTGATGTTGGTTAGCAAGTCTCCATAGTTGAACACATCTAAGGACAGAGAGCATTAGGTTGAGATAGAATCAAAACTGACTGTCTGGGGTTGCCTATTTTATGACCAAAGGAGGTATGTATTGTTCGCTTGATTTAGTATGTGGGTGGCTATTGTTAATAATTGACCTCATTTACATCTCATTTTCTCTTCACCTATCCATGCCTTGTTCCATCCTCTCTCTCTCTCCTCCCCTCTCCATACTTCCCCCTCTCCTCCCCTTTCTCTTTCCTCCCTCCCTCCCTCCCTCCATCTCTTCTCCCTTTCTCCTCCTTTCCTCCCTCTCTCCTCCCTCCCTCTTTCTCTGTCCCTCCCTCCCTCCCTCCCTCCCTCCAATCCCAGACTGTGTTTGAAGCAGTGAACAAAGCCTACGAGTTCCTCTGCTCCAAGTCGTCTCTGAAGTCAGAGGGCCCGGACTCTCAGCAGATAGTGCTACTGCTGAAGACACAATCCATCCTTTTCAAGAGATATTCTGACGGTATGGTGCATGCCACCTTGAAGGTGTATGCATGTGTACGCACATGTACTAATAACATAATGTGTTCACATGCCACCATGAAGGTGTATGCATGTGTACACACATGTACTAATAACATAATGTTTTCACATGCCACCATGAAGGTGTATGCATGTGTACGCACATGTACTAATAACATAATGTGTTCACATGCCACCATGAAGGTGTATGCATGTGTACGCACATGTACTAATAACATAATGTGTTCACATGCCACCATGAAGGTGTATGCATGTGTACACACATGTACTAATAACATAATGTGTTCATACATGTGGAAGTATGTGTATGAATATATTGCACATGTTTAGGTTATGTTACCACTTTTCTCACTGTGGTCTTCATGGATCATGCACTAACACTACTACTACAACAACTACTACTACTAATTTTTCCAATTCATATCAAACTGATAAATAATCTCTCACTATTTGACCGACTAGGTTGTAAGCTCGTGTGGGCTCAAGTGCATGGTATCTCATGAGCATACACAGGTATACTCTGGCCCATAATATCTATTGGTTAAGCATTATTTAGTCATCAACTCTTCCACTCTCTTACTGGACCGCACCCACTGCAGTTCTCCGCCCCTATAAGTACGCAGGATACCCCATGCTGATCACTACCATTGAGCGGGAGTCTAATGACGATGACTTGTTCTCCAAGTCTGCGGCCATTTTGACAGCTGCCAGTGAAGTTGCCTTCCACACGATGAACACAAGCTCCCTCAATGCGGAGGAGCTGAGACGTGACAACGGCATTGTGGTGAGTTGATTGTGTGTGTGTCTGTATATTGTGAGTGTGTTTACTGGGTATCTATACTTTACCAGATCTAGCAAGAATATACTTATGAATTCTCAAGTGTCCATGATACATCCATCTATTATGATCCTTCAGTCTGTAATTATATTCATAGCCCGATATGCTACACTAACGCAATACTGAAGTAGTTATGTTTCTTACCTGAATTTTTGCTAAGGGACGTTATAGTTAATGGCAACCCCCCACCTTGTCACTCCACAACTGTTAATTGGTGTTATTGTGTCTGACGACTTCCTACAAGGTAATGGTATGTGTTGGTAAGGGTCGTCCTTGTTTATATGCACTGTCAGCAGTTATGGATGCGGTCTAACAGACTGTGGCTTGTGTGAGCATGCTCTGTGCAGTCTTAGTGTTGAGGTAGGCAATCCTAGCACCAGACTCCTCCCCTTTGTCCCTGCAGGCATTGCAGGGAGGCTTCTCTCGCTGTGTCAACGTACTCTCCTTCTCCAGCAAGCCGGACGACATGGCGGTGGAGGTGTGCACACACATCTGCCGCTGCTATTGTGTGTCCGCCCAGTTTGAAACATGCAGAGAGGCCATCGTGGAGGTGCCCTCCATCATCAAGGACATCTGCCGGGTTCTATACTTCAAGGTGGGTGTGTCTGTGGGTGTGTCTGTGGGTGTGTCTGTGGGTGTGTCTGTGGGTGTGTCTGTGGGTGTGTCTGTGGGTGTGGGTGTGTCTGTGGGTGTGTCTGTGGGTGTGTCTGTGGGTGTGTCTGTGGGTGTGTCTGTGGGTGTGTCTGTGGGTGCAGGCTAGAATGCTGTATTTTTCCTTTGGGGGGGGGGGGGGGGGAATATTAAATGACACGGGGTATTTTTACCGGAAGTATGTCCTAGGGTGGTCTGGGGCATGCTCCCCCAAGTGAAATTGTGGTGACTAGGTGCTCTGATGTTAATTCTGGTAAGTTTTGGGCAGCCAGACCTCTATTATGACCGACATGACAGCTTAGCTTTGGTTGGGGGAATCCCAGGGTTTACCCCCCTCCCTGTATGAAACACTGGGGTGGGAGGGTGGGTCTGGGCATGAGCAGTTGAGGTTTTCCTCATTTGTTTCTTTATCTGCTCGTCTCCAACTTTATCATACCCTCTCCTTTCTCCTCCCCTTCTCCTCACCTCCTCTCTGCTATCTTCTCTCCCATTCCCCTACGCACTGTAGAACTTGGTCCGGCTCAACTGTGTGGCCGCAGAGACAGTGGCTCAGTTCTCATATGATGGCTGGCTGCAGACGAGTCTCCTGCATGCTGGCGTCCTCTGGCATGTCATCCTCTTTGTCTTCCAATATGACTACACGCTGGATGAGGGGGGGGTGGAGACCAGCGACGAGACCAATCAGCAGGAGGTGGCCAATAATCTGGCCCGCCTCTCAATCATTGCTATAGCTAAGCTGGCCGGATATCAGAGTAAGCCACACCTATTCTGTGAGGCCTTTTTACTTGGTTTACTTATAATTCTTGTTTTCAATGCTGAACCCAAGCTGCTCTAGAGTAATTCAACACAGTGTATCCCTCTCTACAATAGGCTCTACTCTTGGGTCAGAAAAGGCACCAGTCATAATTCTTATCACATGATTATCATGTGATTTATGATGGAATACGAGTGTGGATACAGCTGTTGGTAGTAGCTGCCTTCTCTCCTATCTGTCATGTGGTGGATGGTGATGAAGAGAAAGGGGAGGGAGGGAGTGTGTGTGTGTGTGTGTGTGTGTGTGTGTGTGTGTGTGTGTGTGTGTGTGTGTGTGTGTGTGTGTGTGTGTGTGTGTGTGTGTGTGTGTGTGTGTGTGTGTGTGTGTGTGTGTGTGTGTGTGTGCGAGAGAGAGAGAGAGAGAGAAAGGTAGAGTGTGTGTGAGGGTGGAGGCTGTTCCCATCTCAATGCTATGGGGTTTGATTTGATTGTAGAGTCACAGGAACTATCTATAGTCAGTATGGTGGGTGTGGTCATAAAGATAGCTGTTCTGTTTATAGTGTGCATATGACATGTATGTGACTGAGCAGCAATATTTAGCCATACTTTACCTGTATAATTAATAAATTTATTGTTATTTTGTTATTGTCCTGCAGTTGGTGATGAAGCAAAGACCCCAGATAACCCCACCATTCAGAATGTGATCCGAACTTTTTTTACCCCTTACCTAACCAAGTGCATCAGCAGAAATACTCCTAATGAGGTGACCTTTGAACTGTATACTTTAAATTTGAAGTGCTACCAGGGACAGAATTATTTGATAGTCCTAGAATAGGGGCATGACTGAGATCCTCCATGTTTCACTTAACATTCAGTGAAAATACGGAGCCATTGGGAGCTTGTGTTTGGGGTTTTCCCCACAGACCTAATTACAGTGTTATGTACCTGTGATTAGAATAGTGGTTTAGGTAATGTGACTAATTTGAGTGATGGTGTCCTCTTTGTTGCATAATTTTGTGATCTGTTTCCTTTCTTGCTAACGTACAGCTATTGAAGCTGTTGAACAGTAACTCTGAGAACCCTTACCTAATTTGGGATAACCGGACAAGGGCGGAGCTTACCAAGTATCTGGAGGAACAGCAACACAGCATGATGCACAGTGTGAGGCATTACAATATTACTATGACATCCTTATAATTAGAAATACAGCACCTATGGCCGATGCTGGTATTGTTTTGCAGTCAGAGCTTGATGTTGCCACCATTGTGTGGTGTGTGTTGTTGTGATCTCTGTGGTTACAGGGTGAATGTGATATGTCGTTTGGAGGAACGTTCATCTACACCACTCTACAAGACGAGCTGGTCATAGGGGAAGTGTATGTGCGGGTCTTCAACCAACAGCCGACCTTTGTCCTGGAGGTGAGACTTCTTGTGACAGAATTACCTCTGCACTAAGACACCCACCAAGTTGGGGGTCAAAGTTTAGTGACTTGGTAGAGTGGGTGGGGACATTCAGACATCATTTGGGGGGGGGGGGGGGAGGAGGAGCAAAGTTTAGTGAATTGGAAAAGGGTGGGTGAGGAAATAATTAACACACCATGTAGGACAGAATTTAATAACCTCTTTTCTCCCCCTCACCCTCCTGCCCTCTCTTTCTTCTCCCACCCACACAGGATGCCAAGGCATTTGCCATTAGTATACTTGACTTCATTGGGTCCAATGCTCAGTATCTCTACTCTCTCATGCAAATCAAATCTTCTGATGTTGACGTCAGCACGGAGGGACCATGTGCGGAGAGACTCAAATGTGTCGAGATGACTTTGGAGTCCCTTTACCATGTCATCCATAATAATCCGGGTGTCGAAATTCAATGCTTGGGTCACTTCAAGCTCTTATTCTCACTACTGAAGGTCCAAGGTGCATCCAAGATCCAGTACCTAGCCCTCAGGGTATGTAATTGTGATCTGGTGCACATGCAATTCTATTTAATGCACACCATGTTCTCAGACTTGTCAGTTACTTTCTCATTGTTTAGTTCACTTCCATTCCCTTACTGCTCTATCTCACCTGCGGTGTGTCTGCTTGCTAAAATTTTATTCTTATTCTATCTCCTCTTAATGGGAGATTGTACATTCACATGTGTGCATGTTTCAGTGCACATGTGTGAGGGCGTATGTTTCAACCTTTAGTGAGTAATGGTATTCTATTTCTCATGTCTTCTACACATTTTATTTATAAGATGTAAATATGCGGATTAAGAAGATATTCTATTTCATCGTCTCTAGTCCACAACACTTAATTCTATTTTATTCCACTCATATTATTCCACTTTGTCCTGCCACGCCCCTCTACGCACATGACCACTCCTCCTTTGTATGTCAGGTGATCTCATGTGTAACTGGCAACAAGAAGTGTGTGTCCAACATTGCTGACTCAAATGTTCTCCAGTTTCTTCTTCTGGTCCTCTACATGCTGCCATCATGTGAGTGTCACAAGACTTCCTGGAGTACTAAAATAGGCATCACATGACATATGTCTTTCTTTTAGTAACGTGAATGCATGACTTGTGAATATATATCATGTGATTGTGTTGTTTATCATGTGACCCTGCAGCGCAAGAGCTAGTGCTGGAGGTACTGCAAGCCCTCACCTCCAACACACAGATAGTCAAGGACAGCATTCAGAAAGGTAAAGGGACACCATTCAAGGACTGAGTGGAGGGATGGGGGGAGGGGCAGTAATCGAAGGAAATAGTGACTGAGGATTTGGTTAGTATAGTGTGCAAGGTATGTGCGCGCGTGTGTGCATGCGCATATGTGTGTGCGTGTGCATATATGTGTGTGCGTGTGCATATATGTGTGCGTGCGCGTGTGTGTGTGAGAGTGTGCGCGTGCTCGTGCGTGTGACTTGTCCAGCAAGATAAGGACAGGCACAGATTCAGAACCCACCAGAACCTCAAACTTGACCACAAGGTAGATGAACAACTACAGTGTATTGGCATTGCACTAGTATGGTTCCTGGAATTCTATCTGACTGGTTCATATTTAGCATTAAATTAAAAAAGAATTGATTAATACATTAAGAAAAATAATTTTTTGATCCATACTTGTGTGTGATGCCTCTTACCGAATCCTCTCACTTCCAAACAATTGTTTGTATTCTTGTTATCTATGGCCGACAAAAAATGGTTAATCAACATTCACCCCTGAAGCTGAAAAGAAAAAAAAAATTTTTTTCTTCTTCCCCATATGAGTAGTCGGGGATGCCAGAGAACATGAGAGGTATGTGAGGTTGGTCTCTGTGGTTGGTTGGGTTCATTTTGATTCAAACTGGTCATTACTGACTTAAAAAAAATAAAAAAAATTAGATAGAGAGTTAGTTCTGAGGAATATGCAACGCATTCCCCAAGGTGAAATTTTAAAAATCTTATGAGATCCAAAGATAAATTTTGAGATCCTTAAAAGTTAATTTACATAATCTTGTGATTTTTGGCATTGCCTCCTCCCTGACTCCCTGACTCCCTGACTCCCTGACTCCCTGACTCCCTGACTCCCTGACTCCCTGACTCTGGCTATTGAAGTAATGGGCCAATTTTTAATGAAGTTTATGACCTGATGTAGATAAGATCACAGCACATAAATTTCCTGTTTCTCATCCAGGAAGTTATTAAAAATTGATGCTGGTTCATGGCTGAAAAAAAAATACACGTGCGTGTACACACACACACACACACACACACACACACACACACACACACACACACACACACACACACACACACACACACACACACACACACACACACACACACAAACTACTAAAAAAACAGGAAGAAAAAACAAAGAAAACATTTCAAAACTTGTCAAAACGCTAAAAATAGCAAGCCGATAGTTCCTCTTGCAGTTAACCTTTACCAAATATGCTTTTTTGTTTGGTTAATTCACTTAAAATTTATAAAATTGTGGTGTAAACACGATTTGGGTGCAGCATTTTGAAAAGTTCCTTATTTTAATAAATGTGGAGAATTTGCATAGAAAATTTTATTGTGTTTTTGAGTGGAAGTTTTGATAAAATTGCATGAGGATGGTGGATGAGTCACAGGAAATTTTTCTGCTGTGGCCTAATTGGGGCAATTGCATCATCAATTATGAAGGCTGCTTTGTATGATGTGAAGAATATTTGGTTGCTATTTCATTTTCAGGAACTATTTCATGCAAGAGGAGTCAACTCCTCTGCTAAGGCTGAGGGGTTATTACGCTTGACTAGATTGTAGCTACCTCAACCCTAGCAAGAACATGAGTAAACTAATGGAAATATCTGAACATAAATTATTCAATTACATTGAAGTAACAACAGTGTATCAGCAGGATAACTTAAAGATGATGGGAATCGTGTGTTGTACTTGCATTTTTCTCTATGCTCGACTGTCTTTATCTCTCTCATTACAAGTCGCTTCCCCCTATGGGAGCAACTCATCTACCTGTTACATATCTTGCGCACACAAAAAGCAGTGTGTTTGTCTAGCGACATTACCAATAAATGGACAGGCAGGCTTCCATCCATGCTTGATTGAACTTAGTTTGCACGGGGCAGGTCCCAGTCTTGCTTTACTGTGATGTATCATTATAGTCAATGTCACTATCACTCAACTCTTCATGATCAGAAATATTTGTGGCAGTCATTGTCAGTTTTCAGGTTAGATTAGCAGCAAGCAAAATATATAAATAGGTCTGGTCACAATACTAGGTCATGCCCATATAACTTCTGATCTGATAACATTTTTCTCCAGACAAATGTTTATGCTGGGAAAAATATACACCTTTAGTAATTAGTACATACAAGATTCGTGTCAGGAAGGAAAATGGATAAAGATCCAGCATACTGCATTGCATGTCTAGCTCACAGCTCACCGTAGATAGTTTGATTGAGTTTTCAGTCATCTGAGTTTGACTGGGCTCAAAATCTCCAGACTTGGAGGGTATGAAACAATAATGTACCGTTACCACGTAAACAGCTGAACAGCGACCAGAAGAGATCAGAGCTGAACTACAAATCTTTGAACTAGAGAAATATCCGCTGTATTAATGATCTAGTGTGAGTGGGCCCAGCATATTTCAGAATAAGCAACATTAGTAATATGGCTATGGCAGGTGCTTCCAACTATATGCAACCACCATTGTGTGTGCGTGCATGCATGTGTGTGCGCACGTGCGTGTGTGGCAGTGATCCAGGACTGGACCGGGTGGTGTAGAAACCATGTATTTTGAAGTGTGCAAACTACAATGAGCTCAAGGAAAATGCACAGGTCCTATGAGTCCTTGCTTGTGGGTGTGGTGTTCTCCCTGCCCATCAGTATTCAGGTGTGATGTGTCATGCCCCCCCCCCCCCCCCCCCCTCCTCTGTGCATATTGGAATTAACTAATGTTTGCTGATGTGATCTGATTAAAGGGGAGCTATAGCCTGTGGAACGTGTGATGGATCATAATGTCCTCCATTCCTTACCTCTCCCCCTTTTCTTCCTGGTGCAGGTGCCCTGATCTACTTGCTGCACTTGTTCTGCAACTCGCAGGACCCCACAGTGAGGGAGGAGACAGCTTCCCTCATGGCCAAGATGATAACTGATAAACTGGTGGGTCCAAAGGTCAGGATAGTTCTCTCCAAGTTCCTGCCCCTCATCTTCATGGATGCCATGAGGGACAACTCTGAGGCTTCCGTGCATATGTTTGAGAGTGAGCCATGTGACAAACATGTGATAAACGTGTGGCCTAAAGTACAGTACGCTTAATCTTTACTTTTTAAAATTTTTGATATCCCTTCTCTCCTTTTTATCTACCTTTCTTCACATTGTATCCTCGTTTTACACTTTCTACTTCTCTCTCTATCCCCCCAACCCCTGCCCTTCTCATCTTCGCTAGATTCCCAGGAGAACCCAGAGTTGATTTGGAATGATGAAGCAAGAGAGAAAGTGTCGGGGGTAGTAGCCGCAATGACACAAGAGTAATCCCTCCTACTATAGCTCTGCCAATGCCAAGTAAACATTGATATTTCCTCTTTTTTTTTTCTTTTCTTTGTTTGGTACAGATTCTTCCTCAAACAGAAGGAGGACCCAGACACTCTCTGGAAGGTACAGGCATGGAGGAAGGGATATCTGCAGTGTTTTGATCAGACACCACCTTCTGCACCATTCATACATACCACACATGTGCTGTACTTACATTGGTGCACTTTACCATGTATCTCTACATCATTTGTTCCCTCTCCCTCTCTCCTTTTCCTTCTGCCTTTTGCTATTCTCTCCCTCCTAGTTGCCGGAAGACTTTGCAGTGGTGTTTTCACAGGTGCAGGGGGAGGTGGTTGTGGGCGGAGTATTTTTGCGTCTCTTTATTGCACAGCCCACCTGGGTCTTGCGAAAACCCAAGGAGTTCCTCATCGCTCTGCTGGAGAAGTTCGGCCAGCTCATCCAGTCTTCATCACCTGATGTAAGTGAGTGGGAGGGGCTACTATAATAATCAGCTGCCTTTCTTAGTTCTAGGCCAGGTACAATTATTCATATCCCCACCTGACATAATACTAGGGCAGTGTAATGGGTAAGGTCTCTCAGTGTCTCATCTACGTAGGTTGGCTTCATAGTGGCATTGTGATCTGGCAGGTTGATGGCCTGACTGTGTGTGTGTGTGTGTGTGTGTGTGTGTGTGTGTGTGTGTGTGTGTGTGTGTGTGTGTGTGTGTGTGTGTGTGTGGTGTGTGTGTGTGTGTGTGTGTGTGTGTGTGTGTGTGTGTGTGTGTGTGTGTGTGTGTGTGTGTGTGTGTGTGTGTGTACTATGGTGATGTGTGTGTGTGATGGGAGTTCTCCACTACCATGTGACTGACTTATCCTACTCATGTGTGTGTTTGTTTTGAAGGGAGAAGAGCTAGAGACGGTAACCACCGCCTGTATGTGTCTCTTCTCTGCCCACAAGTCACTCACAGACCAGGTCCAGTTCCAACATGTTCTTACAGAGAGTAGTACAGGCTCTTACATTCCAATATGTGTCGGATTCAGGTTCCACCCCTGGGGCACATTCCCAGGATCATGGTGCGTATGAAATCCTCCAATGATGTCATCCCAAAGTCTTGTCTCCAGGTCATCAACGTCATGGCGGAGAGTGAGGTAGGAAGTGTTTCATACAAGTCACATGACTGCCCCTCATGAGTATGTAATTACTTTCCTAAAACTGTATTAAACGTAGCAATTATGAACTTATATATGTAATTTTAAATGTATCTTTTATGATCATTGGCAGACATGTGACAGTCACATGAGCAATATGCTGGTTAGGTATATATGTAGCATATTAGGCATTTTATTTCCCATCCATGTGATAGTAAATGTAGCAGCAGCACAGTCAAATTCTCGTTAAATGCTTTCAAAGTGTGTCACTTAATAGTGCCCACTGGATATGGAGATGGTTATTTTCTTTGATGAGTAACTGTTTGTTATTTTTTCATGTTGTTTGTCTATGTTATGTTGAGGTGTGTGCACGAGCCATGGCGCGCTGCGACACAGTGGTGCCACTCATGTACGCCATGAAGAAAAGGAGGGATGTGGTGCACATCGCAGCAGAAACCATTAAGAAATTGTACGACCTCCTCATACCAGAACTAGTCCAACAGGTAAGGCACATCGTAGTGAAGCCATGCCTACTTCAATGACACTAGCTTCTTATTTTCTAGTTGTGTGTGCATTGCTCTGAATATATTCTGAGAGAGTTGTGAGTGTGTAGTAAGGGTGAGATATGGCCCCACCTATTTGGTCTGACTTTCTCTCTCTCCTCTTCCATTGGCCTTCCCTTCACTCATGCAGGCTGTAAACGGTGAGCTAGTGCCATACTTGCTCAAGCTGCTGGAGTCTCCTCTGATCGAGTGTGACAAGCCCTCTGCCACTAAAGCCCTCATTGCTGAGTCCCTCAAGTCCATGTCTAAGGACCTCGCCAACGGAGAGCGGGTGAGTACGTCGAATGATGATTAGAGAGTCACATGATAGTTCAGCACATATAGCCCAGTTCAGTCTGAATTACATAGCTCTACTATATATTTTGCATCAATAGGGGACTTGCATGATTAAGTCACATACTACCTGATATGCCTACTTATGGTATCAGTGAACCTCAATACCAATGACTGGCAACGCTATTTTATGGAACTGCAACTGCAAAATAGTTCCATGCTTTCACTTAATATATATATATATATATATATATGTATATATGTATATATATATATGTATATATATATATATGTATATATATATATATATGTATATATATATGTATGTATATATATATGTATGTATATATATATATCATGTCTATTGTACCCTTTAGGTTAGTTTCATTTGGTTTTGTTTCTCCGCAGATTACTGAAATATTGCAGGCCTCTACTGTGTGGAGAGTATACAAAGACCAGAAACATGATTTATTCCTGAACGACTCTTCAGTGGCAGGCTATCTGACCGGACCAACTGGTGTGGCGGGTTACCTCACCACGGGGAGTGTCTCATCCACCAGTGCCCCTCCCCCACTTAGTGGACCCCCTGATGACAGTTCTCCTGATAGTTATGAACCTTGAACTGTGACATGTTTAGTTGTACCATGAGTGTATTTGGATATTTGATGCTGTGCTAAAAGTACTTCACATCCTCAAGATATTTTTATTTGTGTTTTGTAAGTACTGTTTGCTGTGTTGTTGGTATACATACCCTGAGGTCAGCATTGGAAATGTCCAAATGTTGCAGTCAATCATCACATTTGTGTGTGTACTGATGTTTCTATCTAACATTTATTAAAATTTTGAACATACATACTTATAACAATTGTCTTGTGTTTTTTTATGCTGTTTCCAGCTGTTCTATTATTGAATGCTTTGATCATGCTCTGCTATATCCTATGCCTGATAGTCAGTTTTGTGACACTGTCAAAAAATTGACAGATGCTAGATGATATAAGCTTTTGCTAATTCGATGTTATTCCATTATTCTAAGTTTAAGGGTTGTAGATACAGGTTTTAGAAGAGGTGTAGGTAGTTTTTTTTTTTTGTTGTTGTTTTTGTTATCTCCTTTTTGTTGTGGTTTGTTGTTTTAAAAACTATAATTTATGAAGTGCAAAAAGTACTTCCAGTATTGCAACTCTATTACTCTCTCACTTAACTATGTTAGCATAATTCTGCCTGCCAATTTCAAATCTTTAGTCCAGGAGTACCTCCTAACTGGTGCCACATTAACAATTCTCACACACAAATTGCAATTTTTTTGGTAGCAGGTACAGTATGGTATTAGTTTGACAAAAAGAATATTATACCTAAAAGAAATCACATTATAGAAACCATTCTTGAAAACTGTACCCCTGTACTTGAAATGGTGTGGAGAGGAAAAACAACAACAATTTGAATCCATTTCAAGACTAAAGTCACTAATATTTGTCTGCTGCCTCAGTGTATTTCAGTGAAATTTTGTGTGAATGTTCTCATGGCCACACATGGCCAGATAAAATTTTTTGATTTCCGTTGTCTACTTATTACAGCTGTAACCCTGTTTTTTCCCCCATTTTTTTGTGTATTTTTGACCGCTCTTATAGAGACTAGCTGGTGGATGCACTTTGCTCCTCACTGTAGTATCTAACTCATCTTACTCAAATTTGTATATGTGTGCTTACCTGTGTGGCTAACATGCTGCGTAACTCTTAAACTAAGTGACTTAAAAGTTAACTTACATATACACATGTTAACCAGGGGAGTATCTTAGGCAATATTCAAATCCTAGGGTGGTATTCAGGGGCTTTCACCCCCCACCACAATCCTCCCCACCATCTACCATAAGTAGTGGGAGGGGTATAGGGAGAGAGAAAAAAGTATGCTAACTTAAGTTTCTGCTCTTCCAGACCACTTCACTGCTCTGTTGTTGCTAAGCTGGACTTTTTGTATAAAAAAAAAAGTGTGACTATTTCAGGGACAAATATTTTTCAACAAAAAGAAGACCAAAATCCCGGACATTTTCAGATATTTCAAAAATCCTCCGGGACTGATATATAATGACCAAAAAGGACATGTTCAGGTAAAGCCGGACTGTATGGTAGGCCTAGGTTAAGTGGGTTCGGTGAGCATCGCTGCTCCATTAAAATTCCCTTTTGCAAAAATTTAAGAGCAAAGGTATGAACCTTGTAACTACACTTATCCTGACACCAAATTTCATCTTCCTTTGATCTCAATAAGTAGCCTTTAAAATTTCAAATAAATTTAGTGTCACCATAGGACAGATTGACTAGCTGACTGATGGAAAGACACACATTTTTAAAATATACATTTATCAATTGTTCATGTGGCTAATGTACTGCCAAACCTTCCGACCTTGAGACAGCTTGGCATCTTCATAAAAATTTGAAGGACATTAATCTTGTCACAACACCTATCCCCACATCAGATTTCATCTACTTTCTACCTCAGGGAATACTACTTTAATTTTCAAAGTCATTCTTGTCCAGCCAAGGAGAGGAGGGGGAGGGGGGGGAAGATATTACAAAATCGGTAAACATTAATTTTTTAGAAATACTTTTCAGAACCAGAAAGTCACAACTGTCAGGCCACTGTGAGTGAGTGTGTAAGTGTGTGGGGATGGGTGGTATTACAGACTGACAAACTAATCGCAGGCATACACATTTTTTTATATAAATAATATAGTGATAAGGTTCAACTATTTGTAAATTATCACATCTGTCACTATATTGTAACTATTTCTCATCAATGTATTTTTAAAGAAAACTTATTCAATGTTAATATTTTATTCATGGGATCATTCTGATCAGTATAATTGAGTTAATTGTTCCACACTGCAGTTGAGGTATTGTTATGTCAGTTTAATGTTTGCTTCAATATCCATAATTGTCACAATTGTGCAGGATTATTGTTGGTGCCACACCCTCTCCTACAGTGCTGGCAAATGTGCTCTGCCCCACACCAGAAGGAACCCTCCTAGTGAGTTGTCAAAGCTATTCAGACACTACCGGTAGTCATTCCAAACACATTATGCTTGAAAAATGTGCAATCAATGTAAGGGTGTGGTGTAAACAGATTCTACACTTTTAGAGCAGGTGTTTACATAGTGGTCATTGTTAACTCAAATCTAATTTCATTTCTAGTGTAAAAAATATATACTATTTTTGTGGGACCACCATGATCCCTGAACTGATAGGTAAAAGCTTTTTGAGTCATTTGTTCTTAACATACTGCAATTTACAGTAAAAAAAAAAGAAGCTAGGCCTAGCCCTAGCCCTAGCCCGAGCCCTTCAAGCAGTGTCATTGGTATTATTTAGCAGAGTAATGTACCCTATACATGTATTGTGTATGTACTTCTGCCATGTATATATTTTAAACATGTTTATTATGAGTTCTGTTTAATATTTCCACCTATTTTTCATTTATTAAATCTGCACTTGAACTTGTGTGTCCCCATAGAGCTATTGTCAACTTACTTCAACCTAATATGATGCTGGTTAAGTGTGTGTCCGCATATAGCTATTGTCAACCAACTTCAACCTGCCTCAACTCAGTGTGGTGTTGGTCCAGTGTGTGTCTTCAATAGAGCTATAGTCAACCTATTAATAAAAGCCGAAACCCAGCATAATATTGGTCCAGTTGTGTCTCCATGGAGCTATTGTCAACCTACTTCAACCTACCTCAACTCAGTCCGATGTTAGTATAGGGAATGTCCCAGTAGAGCTATTGTCACCCTCCTTCAACCTGCCCTAACCCATGGTGATGTGAGTCCAGTATGTGTCCCCACAGAGCTATTGTCAACCTACTCTAATCTGTCTCAACCCGGTGTGGTGTTGGTCCAGTGTTTGTCCGCATGGACTTAATGTCAGCCTACTTCAACCTGCCACAACCCATGGTGCTGTGAGTCCAGTATGTGTCCCCACAGAGCTATTGTCAACCTACTCTAATCTGTCTCAACCCAATGTGGTGTTAGTCCAGTGTTTGTCCACATGGACCTATTGTCAGCCTACTTCAACCTGCCTCAACCCAGTGTGATGCTTGTGTAGTATATGTCCTGATAGAGTTTTCGTTAACCTAATTTCAAATGCCACAACCCAGTGTGTCCCCATAGATTTATTGTCAACTTACTTCCACCTGCCTTAATCCAGTATGATGACGGTCCAATGTGTGTCCCCATGGAGCTATTGAGATATTGTCAACATACTCCAACCTGCCGTAACCCGGTGTGGTATTGATCCAATATGTGTCTCCATAGAGCTACTTTCAACCTACTTTTACCTGTTGCAACCCATTGTATTATATGTGTAGTGTGTGTCCACATATAGCTATTGTCAACTTACTTTAACCTTCATCAACTTTGTATGATGCTGGTTCAGTACATATCCCTTTTTAACCATTGTCAACTAACTTCATCCTGTCTCAACACAGTATGATGCTTGTCTTGTGTGTGTCCCCATAGATCTTTTGCCAGCCTACTTCAATCTGCCTTAACCTAGTATGGTGTGGGTCCAGTGTGTGTTCCTATGGGGTGATTAACAACCAACTTCAACGTGCCTCAACCCATGATGAATTTTGTCCAATATGTGTCCCAATAGAGAGCAATTGTTAACTTACTTTTACCTGCCGCTACCCATAATGATGTTGATCCAGTGTGTGTCCCCATACAGCTATTGTCAACCTACTTTAATCCACATCAACTCAGTGTGGTGTTGGTCCAGTGAGTGTCCCCATAGATCTATTGTCAACCTACTTCAACCTGCCTCATCCTGGTGTGATGCTGGTACATTTTGTGATGGGATTTACTCGTACTCTCACTAACTGCACTATTGACAGAAATGTAAAAATTTCTTTGTTTGGTTTCTGTCTCGATCGATCTTTACCTGTTGATGATAAATGAATAAAGAAAGTTTGAGAGCTCTTTATATTTTGAGTGTTGAAAAGCCCTCAATGATGACCCTGTTTGTCAAGAAACACTCAAAACTGTTACTGAAATATAGCCCCCTCATTACAAACGAGCATGATTTATTCTCTCTGTCTTCCCTTGCGCAAGAATGAAATCTGAGATGGCAGAGACCAACACAGTAGCGGTAAAAACTGCCTCCTTTCTACAAGTCCAACCCTGTTATATGGTTCCATCATGTAGAAGCCCAGTTTACCATCTGAAATCTTGCCATTACAGATGACAATACCAATTTTGCTTATTTTCTCTCTGCTCTTCTAGCTGACATTGCTGAACTCATGGAGTTTGCTGTGGAAAATGCCATAGAGGGTGACAAGTATAGCTCACTCAAGGCTGCCCTCATCAAGCAATTTGGCCTCACCAAGGCACAAAAGGCCAAAAATTAGCCTTATTCACAACTCTGGACCCAAGGATGACACATACTACGTTACTGATGCATATGCGCCTGCTTTCATCTGATTCTACCTCTGAGGAGTTCCACCAATTCTAAAGTGTCATGCCACCTGCAGTTAGAACCACGTCGGCTGGCAGGAAATTTGAGAATATCTAGGTGTATGCAGAGCATGGCTGAGACCACCCAGGAGTGTACCAACGTATATATGGTTGGGCGTTCATCCAAGATGGACACCTCTGGATTGTGCTTCTATCACACACAAAAGTAATAGGCACAAAAGTGCAGAGCCCCATGCAAGTTCAAAATGACGGGAAACGAATCAGCTGGCCATCAGTAGCTCCCTCAGCCAGCTGTCTTGAAAGAACTTTCAATAAATCAACCAATCCGGTGACAAGCAGATGCTGTTAGACCACTCCGTTTATGTGGTCGACAATGGAAATATGGTTATTCCCCACCTCTACCTCACCGACAGGCATTCTGGCACACATTTTCTACTTGGCTGTGGCGCAACTGTTAGCATTTTCCCGGCATCCCTCCAGGATCAAAATACCTGAACTCAGACTAACACACTTATAGCTGCCAATGGCTCCATCATCGCAACCTGTGGTTCTTGGAAAATCTGCCTCGACCTGGGTTTTCAACAAAGGAGTCGGTCATTAAGACTACCAAACCCATCCTCAATCTTGACTTCCTATCTTCAGAGCACCTGGCAGTCAACTTTTAATAGCACACCCTTTATGCCATACTCTCCTATACAGGCAGGGTGGCTGGCAGACCACTCACAACGACTGTGCTGTGCTACATGTCAACACCCAGGATCATGACCAGTGGTCCTCCATTCTCTCCGAGTTCCCAGCATTATTCCTCCCAACTTCCGCTCCCCTGTCAACAAGCACAGTGTTTTCCATTGCATCCCAACACTGGCCCTTTACTGTACATGGATGCCTGACATCTTCCCCCAGACTGACTTATGGATGTCAACAAGGCCTTAGAAAATATGGTGGCAGAAAGTATCTGCCGGATCACATCCAGTCCATACACCTCTCCACTCCACATAGTAAGGAAACCAGATAGATATGGAGGCCATGTGGTGATTACTGGTTGCTAAATGCCTCTACAATCAATGACCGCTACCTTCTATCTAGGGTTTTAATGCCAACCTGGATGGATGCACTGTCTTCTCCAAGATTGACCTTCGAAAAGGTTATAACCAGATTCCAGTGGTGCCTGAGGACATCCACAAGATGGCGGTCATCACCCCCTTTGGCCTGTTCGAATTCCTGTGGATGACATTCGGTCTCTCCAATGCTGGACAGATGTTTCAGCGGCTGATGGATCACATCCTGCGAGTCATCCCCTCTGTGTTTGTCTATCTGGATGGCATACTCATTGCATCTCACAACCAGGAGAAGTGTGCTTCCCATCTCAAGCAGATGGCGGAGAATGGTTTGGTGATAAACCGTGACAAGTGCGTCTTCAGCAAGAAAACTCAATTTCTTGGACCACACAGTCGGTAAATGGCATCACTCCCCCTTCTGACAGAGTCGACTGTATCCTACAGATTCAAGAGCCAGATTCAGTCAAGGCACTTCAGGAGTTCCTGGGAGCCATTAATTTCTACCACTGGTTCATTCCCCATGTCACTGAGATACTTCGTCCCTTACATGTGGTTCTCAATGGCAAACTCAGAAGCTCAAATGGGGACGAAAGCAGAATACCGCCATCTGAAATGCCAAGCAAGCACTCAGTAATGCCATGCTATTTGTCCACCTGAATGTCAAGGCGGCTAATGCTGTTACATATGATGCTTTGGGCACAATCATTGGCGCCAGCCTCGATCAGTTGTTTGATGATGAATGGAAGCCACTTGCCTTCTTGTCCAGGAAGTTATTACATGCTGAGCTCAAGTATACTGCATTTGACTGCAAACGATTGGCTATCTACCTCAGCACCAAACATTTTTGCTACTCCCTGGAGGGTCAACAGTTTGCAATCTACACAGATCACCTTCCTCTAACCACAATGATTGCATCAGCTGTTGACCGTTCTCCTTGACAAGCAAGACATCTGAGTTATCTCGCAGAGTTCACCACTCACCTGACACACTTACCTGGAAAAACCAATGTGGTAGTTGATGCCCCCAGCAGGTCCTGTGCTGAGCTCAATGCTGTTCTTGTATCTCCGATCAACTTCAGGGACATGGCTTTGTGTCAACACACTGATCTCAACTCCCTCAATGACAATCGTAAAATTAACACAGGCATGTTGCTATAAGAGGTTAACATTCATGGAATCAAATTTGCTACCATATGATACAGCACATGGGCATCCAGACCTTTCCTTCCAGCACCATGGTGTAAGAAAGTGCTTGACACTATCCATGGTCTTGCTCATCTGGGGCAAAAGCCCACTCTCATGGCAGTCTCCAGTGAGTTTGTGTGGCCATGTACAAACAAGGACATTCCTAACTGGTGCAAGTTATGCCAAGACTGTCATCAGAGCAAGGTCAGCCAACATACTCGCACTCACCTGTAAAACTTTGAAGAGCCCAACTGCCCTTTTAAACATGTCCATGTGGACATTGTAGCCCCCCTCCCACCCCCTCAGGGCTTTTAAAATCTCTTCACTGTTATTGACAGATTCACTTGTTGGACTGAGGTTATTCCCATGAAATATTCAATTGTACCTACATGTACAAGAGTGCTTTTCCATGAGTGGATCTTCCAATTCGGCATACCAGGTGAGATGACTTCGGACTACAGTTCCCAATTCACTTCAGAGCTGTGAGACCAGCTACACTCTATCTTAGGTACAAAGGCCTACTGCACTACATCCTATCATCCTCTGGCCAACGGCATGGTGGAATGATTTCACCGCACCATGAAAGCTTCTCTCATGGCCCATCTCAGAAACAACCCTAGTTGGATGGAGGAGCTGCCAGTTATTATGTTGGGTTTCTGCACTGCCTTTAAGGTGGATTTGGGCTGCTTCAGTGCAGAGTTGGTTTATGGTACTCATCTTCAGGTGCCTGTGGGATTTTTCGAGGCACCAGGAACATTCAAACCTTCCCATCCAGTTGACTTCCTTCATCACTCAGTTGAGCAATAGAAAATCTTTGTGCAACTTCAGTGGTTTGGCATGGCACTGCCCACACCAATAGGCCTGCTCTACTCAACCACTGCACCCAGATTTTCATCTATCAAGACAAACATAAGCTACCCCTCATACACTTATATGAAAGTCCTTTCTTAGTGGTCAGCAAGTCTGACAAGTTTTATACAGTCGATGTTGGCACAGGGTTGGACAACGTCTCGGTTGACCATCTCAAGCCAGCTCCAGTGGACCACACACCTCACCATACTCCTGAAGCTCCAGGGCAGCAAGTCAATCCAGGACTAAATGCAGAAGTAAACCCATTTTTGCTAGTCATAATAGGATCGGGACGAGCAGTTCAGCCAAGACAATGACTCATTGAAGATGATTAGTTCGTGTACTGGGGGGTTGGGGGTTCCATGAGATTTATTCGTACTCGCATGAAACAGAACAGAAACAGAAATGTTGTAAACATTCCTTAGTTTTTTTACCTGTCGATCTTTACCTGTTGATGATAAACGAATATAGAAAGTTTGAGAGCTCTCTATGCTTTGGGCATTGGAAAGCCCTCTTTGGAAAGCCCTAAGTGTATTCCCATAGAGCTATATACAGCTACTTTCAACCTGCCTCAATCCATAGTGATATAGGTCCAGTATGTATCCTATAGAGCTATTGTCAACCCCCTCTAATCTGCATAAACCTTATGTGGTGTTGGTCCAGTGTGTGGCCCCATAGAGTTATTTTCAACCTAATTGTACCAGCCATGAATCAGTGTGATGATGGTATAATGTGTCTCCACATAGATTTATCATCAACTTAATTAAGGTTACCATATTTGCAGATTCAAAATAGAGGACACTTGGGGTGGGGGAGGGGGGGGGGGATCATATTTCATTAGTGAACTTTTTGTGTGTGAGGAGCACCACTAATAAAATGTAATGGGGGGGGGGAGGGAAATAGCATCTCAAATCTCAAGTTCTCTAATTTTTATTCACCATAACAGAGAACCAAACTCAATCTTTAGCCCTCTACCTGACTACAGTAAAAGTATAAAATATTCATATCATCAATTTAATGTAAGAAAAATCAATAATTTGGAATTGAAAAGATCCCACCTTCACTCACTCTAGTTAAAGCTTTTTAGTCAACATGGCAGATGTGCAGTCCTGATGATGTTTCACTGCATGAAATGAAAAGTTCACTATATTGCACAATTAGCATTGCTACCTAATTTCCAAAAAAAATACTCAGTCCAAGCACTGGGATTCTAATTCCTTTCCTATTCTACCAAAACATGGAAAATTTGGTCTACAGTTTTGGAGTGGATTTACACTTATGTTTGGGCATTGTGAGCTTTAAAATGGAATCATGAAATCAAGAAATCAGCCTTAAAAGGGAAGGTGGTAGTATTTACGATAGCACACTGCACACAGTCAGGATAATTTATCAGAATAGAAATATATATTTAAAAAAATAAGAAAGTGCCCACCACCTCCCCCCTCCCACCATCTACCATAAGTAGTGGGTAGGGCATGGTAACAGAAAAAAAAAGAGCTTAACTTCAGTTTTGCTTTTCCAGGCTACCTCACTGTGCAAGTGTCGCTAAGCTGGAGTATTTGGTAAAAAAAAAAAAAGAAAAAAAAGGTACAGCTATTTTATCCACAAATATTTTTCAACAAAGAGAAGACCAAATTTCTGGACCTTTTCAGATATTTCAAAAATCCTCCTGGATTGAAATATAATGACCAAAAAGGAGGACATGTCCAGGTAAAGCCTGACTATATGGTAAACCTAATTTAATTCCACCTGCCTCAACCTAGTATGATAGTTGTTCAGTGTGTGTCCCTATATATCTATTGTCAACCAAGTGTGGTGATGTTCCAGTGTGACCCCCTGTCGTGCTATTGTCAAACTATAACAAACTGCCTCAAACTGGTGTGGTTTGATTGCAGTGTGTGCTCGAATAGAGTTATTGTCAGCCTGTTTTAAGCTGCCTCAATTCAGTGTGGTATTAGTCCAGTTTGTGTCCCCACTGAGCAATTGTAAACCTACTTGATGCTGTCTCAAGCCAGTCTAAGGTTATTTCAGTGTGTTCCTATAGAGCTATTGCCAACCTACTTCAAACGGCCTCAACTCAGTGTGGTGTAGATTCAGTGTATGTCCCCATAGAGCTATTGTTAACTAACTTTATCCTGCCTCAACCCAGTGTGATGTTATTCCAGTGTATATCCCCATAGAGCTATTGTCAATGTACATTAAGTAGCCTCAACACTGTGTGGTATTGGTCCAGTGTCTGTCACCATAAAACTATTATCGACCTACTTCAACCTGCCTTGACTCAGTGTGATGTTGGTCTGGTATGTGTTCCAATAGAACTATTGCCAACTTAACTTTTCTGCCATAATCTAGTTTGATGTTGATTGAGTGTGTGTCTCTAAAAAATCTATTGTCAAACTACTCTAATTTGCTTCAACTTGTGTGGTGTGGGTTTATAGTATGTTCCCTTGGATCTGTTGTCAACTTACTTCGACCCTTCTTCAACCCAGTATGGCGCTTGTTAAGTGTGTTTCCCCATATTACTATTGTCAACCTACTTATCTTGCTCCAACCATCTATGATGCTGGTTCCATTTATGCTCTCATAGAGCTATATTCAACCTACTTCAGTTTGCCTCAATCAAGTGTAATGTTGGTTCAGTCTTCATCCCCATAGAGCTATTGTCGACCTACTTCAACCTGCCTGAACCCTGTCTGATACCATTTCAGTGTTTATCCCCAGATAGCTATTTTCAACCTTCCTAAACTTCTCCATCCAGTGTGATGTTGGTCCAATGTGTATCCACATAGAGGTATATCAACCTACTTCAACCTGCCCTAACCTAGTGTGATGTTGGTCCAGTGATTGTCCCCATATAGCTATTGTCAACCTACTTTAACTGCCCTCAACCAAGTATGATGCTTATTTAGTATGTGTCTTCATATAACTATAGTCAATTTACATTAACCTGCTTTAACCTGGTATGGTGTTTGTCCAGTGTTTGTTCCTATAAAGATATTATTAATCTACTTTAATCAGCATCCATCCACTGTAATGTTGGTCGGGTATGTCTTCCAATAGAGTTTTCATCAACCTAATTTTACCTGCTGCAGCCTAGTGTGATGTTTATCCAGCATATGTAATGATCAAGCTATTATCAACATACTTTAATCCTCCTCAACCTGATATGGTGGTGTGGTGTTGGTTCTATGTTAATCCCATAGATCTATTGTCAACTTACATCAACCACATTTAACCCAGTATGAAGCTAGTTAAGTGTGTGTCCCCATATAACTGTCATCAATTTACTCATCCAGCCCTAACCATATATGATGCTGGTCCAGTGTGTGTCCCCATAGAGCTATTGTTAACCTACTTTAACCGGTTTCAACCCTGTATGATCCTTGTCCAGTGTATGTCCCCATAGTGCTATGGTCAACCTACTCAACCTGTCTCAACCCAGTGTAATGTTGGTCCAGTGCTTGTCCCATTGGAGCTATTGTCAACCTACTTCAACCTGCCCTAGCCCAGTGAGCAATTGTCAGCCTACTTCAGCCAGCACTAATCCAGTGTTATGTTGGTCCAGTATGTGTCCACAGAAAGGTATTTTTAACCTATTTCTACTTGCCTCAACCCAGAGTGACATAGGTCCAGTGTGTATCCCCATAGAGATATTGTGAACCTACTTTAAACATCTTCAACTCAGTATGATGTTAGTACAAGCATCTTCATGTTTTCCCTCTGTCAGTAACATATAGAAATATGCAAAGCGAAGCTTGTCCAAACCGAGCTACTACCCAGACTAGAAGTGTTCAGTGCAGGATGGATACAGAAAAGCCCTTCTAGGCCTTGGCAGTGCTGGCACTGTCGTAAGGTACTGTTAACTCATTGTTCTGCAGCTGAACACCGAGGGTATCACTGCCAGCAAGATCAACATCATCAAGCATCTGGCCACCAAGCATTGAGCTCTCATCATACTCCTCCAGGATACTCACTGTACATCTGTGATTAAGTTGTCAATATGACTTTGCAGAAATGGAGCAAGCCTGGCTACCTGGGCTGCTGTCAGGGAAACTGCTAACAAAAGAAAAAAGGTGGTCTGGAAACCATAGTAGAGACAAACCAAACAGTGAAAGTACAAGGAGGGGCAGAAGTGTAGGAACTGGTGTAGGTAGAAAAGCCTGCCTAAAAAGACAAATTGTCTTACCTCAAAATCACTATAATTATGCATTTGGTAAAGGGTTCACTTAAAATACTTATTTTCTCTTGTGTAGTGGAGCCCTTGCTGCCGCCTAGTTCTCCTTTTCTAGATATCTTTGTTCTGAATAGCCTTCCAACCTGAACATTTTTGTTAAATTCCCCTGCCTACAAAAGCAGTAATGTGTACCTGAAGAATTTTTTTTTTTTTGAGTGAATTGTGACCAATGGAGAGAAAAGCACATTAATATATAAGATGTAGCTATATCAATAAAATTTCAATAGTGGCATGCACATAACTGACAAAATCCCAAATAACTTTTAGCCAAATTATATTTTTGATTTATGGTATTATATATATGAACCTTGTCAGCTTGGCAAACTAATAAATACATTTTTTACTTATTTAATATTCTGTGCATTCGACCTTCCTAATTATACCTTTTGGTTCCATTGTCATAATGTTCAATTTTCTTACTTTGTGTAAGAATTTATTTTCCTGGCATTTAGTACTTTGTATGAATTGCTACAATAGCAAAAAAAAGTTTCATCCATGATACTGAAATCAATTTCAGTTGACATCCAGAGTAATCAAGCGCTTCATATTAAAATAATTTCATGTGAACTCCAAACTTTATATTGCGTTATCAAAAAGAATTCATGGAGAAGTATTGATCTTGAGAATTTGTATGTGCCACCTTTAAAATTTTTTTTTTTTTTTTTTTTTTTTTTTTTTTTTTTTTTTTTTTATTTTATGAACTAAAACCACACCCAATAATCACATCCCAAATGGTATGCTAAAAAATGAAAAGAAATACAGTGGAAAACTGTTGAGCAGTTACAACCTTTTATCTTCCAGATTATCTCGATCATCATCGTATTTGTAAAAAAATCCTTGGTAGAGGATCCTACCCTTAGAAAAACAGAAGAAAAATATGGAAGAAGATACCTACCATCCCAGCTCTGGTGAAGAATGGTAAGCAATTCCAATTTTCAATCATTAGTTTTATTAACTGTGTTTCCCTTGTTGCATGGGTGGTCCTGCATAGGTTGGAGGACATCAGCTGCTCAAGAGTCTGTATACTGCCCAGATGGTGGAGCTCAATGTGGTAAGGCATGGAAGCTTGTGTTGTTCACTGCATAGACTAAGCATTGGTTCAGGATAATGTGATTATTACATAGGACACTAATGCTACTGTTCTTTAGTCATGATAGAATCATCATATTTAGATTTCAAGGAACATTGCTTCACTGGGGGATCAATTAGCACTGATATGACTGTTGTGGGCAGTATATTTTAGTTTATTGCATTCCAGACACACAGTGCTTGCATGCAGTCAACATTCTATTGTCAGATGGGCAACCTCACTCCAGACACTCCCCTCCCACCCAACCAACCACAGACTAACTCACGTCAGACAGACTTGGTTGAAATGGAGAGAGAGGAAGATGGTGGGAGGGAGTTTGCTGGAGGTGTGTGTTTGTTCCCATATGTTCTCTGTCAGGTGGAATGATCACAGTAGGCTGCTTCAGGAAACCTATCCAAGTAGAATAAATGAATGCACCTGCTGTGCTTATGTAATTAGAAGGTTTCCACCACCCTAGGATCTACTTAGTGTCATGAGGACTTATCTGAACAATCTACTTAGCTATATAACTATAGCTGACAAAAATATGTCATGGCTTATGATAGGTAAATGTTTTATTCCTGCATTTTGAGGCACTCACTGAAGTTTAAAGCTACTAGTCACTTTTTTTTTAATCCATTTTTAAAAATTAATTAAAACAATTTTTTAATTATTTTTGTTGCTACCCCCTCCCATTCCTCCCCCCCCCATAAACCATCTAGAATTAAAAAAAAAAAAAAAATTAATTTCTGTGATTAGTCATGTTTTTATGGCCCCAGTGCACAGCTTTCTGTAGCCCATAATTTTGTTAAGACTGTCCTGCTCATCTATAGTCAAGTCCAAGAGGCACTATTGTCTGACAACTCTCTATGCCACTGGAGTACCATTTCCCCTGTGTGTTGGTGTGGGGAAAAGGCAGGTGTATGTTGTAAGAGAGTGAGTTGATCTCTTCCTCATCTTTTTACAACTCTAGTCTTTCCCAACTTGTCATCTGTCTGACTGTGCTCACCAGATCAGCTAATCCCTTTTAGTAGGCTAGTAGGCTAGTTGGTTAGTAGGCACAGGTAATAATTGAGGTTCTGGGAGTCGGGTCACACATAGCAGTTCCACCACTGGCAGGCAGGCAGGCAGGCAGGCAGGATGGATGGATGGATGGATGGATGGATGGATGGATGGATGGATGGATGGATGGATGGATGGATGGATGGATGGATGGATGGATGGATGGATGGATGGATGGATGGATGGATGGATGGATGGATGGATGGATGGATGGATGGATGGATGGATGGATGGATGGATGGATGGATGGATGGATGGATGGATGGATGGATGGATGGATGGATGGATGGATGGATGGATGGATGGATGGATGGATGGATGGATGGATGGATGGATGGCTCTCTTGTTACTGCTTCTAAACTATCTGACAAACTGCACAGAATTTTATCAATGCCTGACTGTAAGATCAAAAAGTGAAGAATAAAAAAGAATTCAGTTGGGGGATCATGTTTTCATTCAATGATCCCCCCCATTTCCCGTAAATATTTCACCATCCAAAAATTCAGTGAAATGTGCCCATTATAAATTACATATCACAATATCCCACTTCCTTCCTTCCTTCCTTCCTTCCTTCCTTCCTTCCTTCCTTCCTTCCTTCCTTCCTTCCTTCCTTCCTTCCTTCCTTCCTTCCTTCCTTCCTTCCTTCCTTCCTTCCTTCCTTCCTTCCTTCCTTCCTTCCTTCCTTCCTTCCTTCCTTCCTTCCTTCCTTCCTTCCTTCCTTCCTTCCTTCCTTCCTTCCTTCCTTCCTTCCTTCCTTCCTTCCTTCCTTCCTTCCTTCCTTCCTTCCTTCCTCCCTCCCTCCCTCCCTCCCTCCCTCCCTCCCTCCCTCCCTCCCTCCCTCCCTCCCTCCCTCCCTCCCTCCCTTCCTTCCTTCCTTCCTTCCTTCCTCCCTCCCTCCTTCCTTCCTTCCTTCCTGTTTTCATTCCTTCCTTCCTGTTTTCTTTCCTTCCTTATAGGGTTGGTGAGTCCTAGGGGGGTTGGTTACACCAATAGATATTGCTCCAACTGCAGTGTAACTGCCACACCAATGTGGCAGAGAAATCCCGATAGCCAGTACCTCTGCAATGCTTGTGGAGTTCACTATAAGATCCATGGGGTCAATAGAAACAGCTTTAAAAAAAAAGGTTAGTAGTACATAGCTCCAGAGAAATTCTTGTGTTAGTGTCCTATTGTTGCGTTGTTGATGTGTGTTGCCTTGTTAATGTGTTTGGGCCTTATTGAGTTGTGTTGGCATCATTACAGTGAAAGACCAAATTGAAGTGCATGAACAACAAGTGTAGGAATTGCGCCACCACCAAGACTGTTCTCTGGCGCAGGATGGAGAATGGTGATCAAGTTTGCAATCCTTGTGGCCTCTACTCCAAGATGTATGGGGTATGTGTCTGTTTGAGAGTATGATCATGGCTTCCGAGAGATTAAGATATTTAATTAATAAATGAGAATGTCTGAATGAATGTCTATCTCTCTCTCTCTTTATTAGTTTTTCTGTTGGTCTTTTCATAATAGTTTCCTTGTCAAGCTTATGGACGGATTTTTCTGAAACTTCAGGGAGTATAGGGTTTGACCTAATATTGAATGTCTCTTTCCCTCTTTTATTTCTTCTTCCTCCTTTTCTCTACCACCTTTTTTTCTTTTCTTCTTCCCCCTCCCTCACAATTTCTTTTCTCCTGCTAAAGGAGGCTGAAGGCTGATCAAAAGACTGTAGGGTAAGTTTACTCACTAGTACAGAAAATGAAACTTTCAATTATCTATTTTGTGTTGTGTTTGGAAAAAGGTCATCTACAAATTAAAAATAGGCTTATAACTTCACACAGACACACAGATATAGAGGTAGAGAGAGAGGTAGAGATACATAGATATAGATAGATATAGATAGATACAGATAGATACAGATAGATAAAGAGATAGATATAGATAGATATAGATGGGTATAGATAGAGATAGATATAGGTATAGATATAGATAAATATAGGTAGAGATATAGATATAGATATAGATAGAGATAAATATAGAGATAGATAGATATAGACAGAGATAGATAAAGATAGATAGATATAGAGATAGATATAGAGATAGATATAGAGATAGATATAGAGATAGATATAGGGATAAATATAAATAGATATAGATATAGATAGATGTAGATATAGATATAGATAGATATAGATAGAGATAAATATAGATATAGATAGATACAGATAAATATAGATAGATACGGATAGATATAGATAGATATAGATAGATATAGATATAGAGATAGATAGAGATAAAGATAGATAGAGACAGAGAGATAGAGATAGAGATAGATAGATATACATATAGATATAGATTGATATAGATATAGATAGATAGAGATATAGATGGAATTGATATAGATAGATGTATGGATAGATAGATAAAGACAGACAGACAGACAGACAGACAGACAGACAGACAGACAGACAGACAGACAGACAGACAGACAGACAGACAGACAGACAGACAGACAGACAGACAGACAGACAGACAGATAGATAGATAGATAGATAGGTAGATAGGTAGATAGATAGATAGATAGATAGATAGATCATAGCTATATTCAGGATAAAAAGTTGCATTTGGTTAATGAAGGGGGTGCACAGGAATTTTGGTGTGATTAAAACACTATAAAAGCTAAAAGTAACTGCGGCTATGTCACCTCATTTTGGAAGAGGGAACTACCATGATTATGTCAGGTGCAACATGCCACACATACAAATGGTAACAGTGAACCACCAGCACCATAGAAAATGTGTTACCATACTTTCTGCATTCAAAGCACCACTCTCTTTATAAAAGCCAATCTATTGCTAGAATTATATTTGTCTTATATTATAGTGCAAAAAGGGATCTGAATTAATTTTTAAATGCGTGGGCTCATTTCCCCTTCCAGCAAATATAAACACCATATCAAAAAATGTATATATTTTAAAATTAATTAAGCGCCATATCAAGTAAGAATTATTTTTTTGTTATGCGTCAATTACAGAGAATTTTATACCTTTTATAACTGGCAATGCTATTCCCGGGAACTGCAACTGCAAAACAGCATGTACCTCCACCAACATCCTTAATAATATCCTCTGCATGCTGATAGAAAATTCCAGAATTTGAGCTGTGATAGTGGAGAAGAAAAGTGTCTAGTGAGCTTGCTGCTAGTCCTCAGAACTCATTCACAGGCAGCAGTAGCAGTGAGTGTAATAAAGTTTCCCGAAGTAATCTCAGCTCTGAGTGGCTGCAGATTCTTTTTTAAACTCATTGTCAGAGAACAATTGTGGCTTAAATGCAGCCCGATATGTATCTAATTTCATCTCTTCTATGGAATACAATCTATTTCAACATTTATTGTAAGACTAATAATATATCTAAATCACATCATGAACTGCTAAGCATCAGGTGAATCAGGGAACACTTTCATATTAGAGAAGGTGATGCTAAGAGTGAAACATCCCCACTTTCTTCCTATTCATGGTGGAAGCTGTGAACGATACCTCATATTCGTGGATGTGTGTGTTGGTGTGTAGGTACCATGATTGTGCGATTCCTACACATATTTATTATTAGAGAGAAGTTCACTGCTTATCATGTTTCTTCAGCTACAGTATAGCCAACCTCTGACCTTGGTGAAGGAGATTATCCAAACTAGGAATAGGAAGTCCATAAGAAGTTCAGAGATGAAGGGGAAGAAGACAGTGTCAGATCATCTCCCCCTCACCCCTCCGCTCTCTGCTGGATTGATCACACAAGGAGCCTTGGGCAACAAACTTTTCTCTAATCAGCTGTCCACCTGCAATTACAATCTTTCTGCCCTCTCCAACCTCCCATGAGCAGCGTCTTCCTCAACACTATTACAGCTATGCTCCCGTAAGCTTTGCCTCAACCACTGGTTATTGCCCTGCTCAGCATCACATGTATTCTGTAGAAGGCAAGCAGCAGAGGGAGGAGTACATGTGTGAAGACACTATATACAGGCGGCCAAAAGTGGTAAATCCAAGTAACACAACAACCACCACTGCTGCCCCCTTCATCATGTGACCCATCTGGAATTGGACATCAAGTAACTCCTGCTGTACTGTCTATGGATACAAACATCACTGCCATGTTCCATGCCAGTAATTGTAGTGCCTTTTCTACCTTAGCATGCAACCACACTTCTCCTCTGGTACACTCTCCGAGTCGGGGGGCCGGGACCCACTACCCTTTACATTGATTTCACTGTCGTCCATCTGGCTGGCCACATGAGGAATCGAGTAGTTGGTCCTCCATGTCAGACACCATATGCATTTTTCACTGGCTCTTTCCTTATAAGGCTCTGGCTTACTCTCATGCAACCTTCACTTAACTCTATGTGTAGCCACACTGCTAAATCACCTGTTAACTTCTAATTCTGTGCTGTGCTTATTTGTGTGCAATCACTTCTATGAATGATTTCATCTTCCAAGTAATGAGTTAAATGTGATCTGAACACAACTTAATTGATTGATTTACACTTTTCACATTGGTACAAGTTTAGTAGTTCATTTTTTAAAAAAACTTTTCCTTGCAATACATCACTTCGTATTCCATGCTTTTAGGGTCGCACTAGGGAAATGGTTTATATGTGATCTCTTCTCTTTTGTGTTTATACTTGTATTATGCACATTGGTATTTTTAAAATGCCATTCCTTGTCTCACTGAGCATGTTGTTTATAGTTGTGTACCTTCATACTTTTTTTTCATTTTTTTTCCCTTGTGATTTAAAAAAAAAATTTTTTTTAAAGATCCTGTAAAAGTGTTTTGTTACAACTCTGCACCTTCAAATCACTTGTTCTATCCTGTTTTAGAAATAATTTCCCTTAATAAAAATGTATTAAATTTTATATTTCTATGGTTGTTATGAAAATTCTTTTGCAGCCTAAAAAAACAAAAACCCAACAAGAGGCCCATTAGCTGCTTAGGTAAAATTTTCAAGTCTACACATTTCACCATAAAGGAGGAAGGTAAGTGCATGAAGCCAAGAATAGTCAACTTAATCTAACAAATGAAATAGTTAGAGATAACAGTTTTAACTGCTCTTTGCCAAGGTTACTAAACCAATCTAGTTTGGGTGGGTTCTTAATTAAACAATACAGCAATCCTAACTCATTTGCAACTTGTCCAGTCCAGCGATAATTACACGGTTGAACTGCCTAGGAACAACCAGTGTTTGATCAAATATGTCACATTGGTGTACAGTGTATGTCTGAGAATGACAGATATTAAGTAAACTCTTCCAATTCAGTACACACTTGGTTTTGTCTGAATTCATCACGTTTCACTCTTACTGGAGATCATGACAACAATTTTAATGATTTTTTTTTACAATTTCATTGCAGTATGACCTCAAGTATCATGTGAAAACATACCTCTTCAGTCAACAAAGTTTTATCTGAATTGACATCTGAATCTGACCAGACTGTAGTGTGGCTTCAAACATTTAGCCCTTACAGACATTTATGACAACTATTTAAACAAAATCTCTGTTTTTATGATCTTGCTAAAGTATGATTACAGATAAAATGAAAATTTTAGGAGGTTATGCAAAACAAATTTCATTAAATTTTATTTTCTTCAATACATTTTTTTTTTGTTTGTTGATTTCAGTTAGAGTGAAAATAAATAAAGATCAATAATTTGATATTTGTCAAATTTTATCCTATGATTGAAGTTTAAGCTTTGGGGGGGGGGGGGGGGGGGGGAGGTAAACCCTACCAAGCATTAATATTTCATTAATTTATCCACTGGGGATAAAACATGGATCTATTATCAAAGTTTTCTTAAAAAAAATATCTTCATAAAATATTTGAAATACTCATTCATCTTTTAATTCCAATGCCACCAATAAAAGGGTAAAAAAAAAATTCAAATGCTACATATTTTGTTGTTTCAATGAAATAATAACAATAAAGAATATTATGTTTTGTTATCTTTATTTTACTGCAACTGTCCCATCCAAGCTCAGCATGAGACATTTAGAAAATAAACAATAAAATAAAGATGGGGAGAGTGAGTAAAATGTCAATCTATTTGGTGGAAGTTAACCAACAACTTCTTCCCCCTGACCCTTCCTGAAGTTTCAGAATCCATCAATACCAACCACAAGGTCTGACCCAAGGAATTCTTACTCTCACTGAACTTGTTTCTGAATCTCCAAGAAGGTAACTGATCCAGAAGAGGGCAAAGCCAGTTAATCAGAGTATATATCTCCAAATTCTGGGGACGGTGTTAGTCCCCTTGCAGGTGTTAAAGAGCTGCAGGAGCCAGGATTGGGCACAAAACCAAAGTGTATGATTTGCTCCATGCAGATATCATCCAGGCTGGCCTGCTTTTCCAAGTGACATATTTTGAATGGCGGCTTCAAGACCTTTCTGGCTGAATAGCTCTATAAAGCTTGTGGTTTCTGCCTCTCATCAATATTGAAACTTGGTTTACACTTTTTTTTTGTGGCTTGCAGTTCAGGAGTGGTTTATAAGCAATCTGGTCAGAAGTGATGTTGTGCTGTTATTCTGCTGTTGTAAGATTACTGGACAGCTTTTGATCGTGGCCCAGGCTTTCTATCTGCTGTTTATCATGTTGGTGTTTCTTATGCTC
>OZ017786.1:797558-838461 GCA_963969325.1 Lycopodina hypogea | reverse complement strand
CAAAAAGTTCACTAGTAAAATATAATCCCCCCCCCCCCCCCACTTCCACCTCCAAAGGTGTCCTCTTTTTTGAATCTACAAATATGGTAGCCATATATTTAACCTAGTTCAATCTGCTTCAATACAGTGTGACATTTTTACAGTGTGCATCCCCTCAGAGCCATTGTCAGCCTACTTCAACCTGCCTTAACCATAGAGCTATAGTTAATTGACAATGACCTGCTTCAACCCAGTTGGATGTTGGTCCAGTTTGTGACCTATAGAACTATTGCCAGCATATTTCAACTTACCTCAACCTGTGTGGTGTTGGTCTAGTGTTAGTTCCCATAGAGCTATTGTCAACTTACTTCAACCTGCCCTAACACAGTGTGGTGTTGGTCCAGTGTGCATCCCCATTTAACTTTACTCAACCTACTTTTTCTTGCCTTGACCCAGTTTGATGTTGGTGCAGTGTGTGTCCCCATATAGCTTTCCTCAACCATCTTTGTCTTGTTTGAGCCCAGTATGATGTTATTCCATAATGCTATGGTCAATGTACAACAAACTGTCTCAACCCGGTGTGGTTTTTGTCTGGTGTGTGTACAGATAGAATTATTGTCAACCTACTTTAAGCTGCCTCAACTCAGTTTTGTATTGGTCAAGTTTGTGTCCTTCATCTACTTAATATTTGTGAATGTCTGTGTGTCTGTTTGTCTGTTTGTCTCTTACCTATAGGCACCTAAACCACTGGACAGATTTGCATAAAATTTGGCATGTGAGCACAGTTTGGCCCAGGGATGAATATGGGCTAAAAATTTTGGAAAATGGTTACCATGGTAATAGCCAAATATGGTATTTGGCCAGAAAAACCCTTGGAGTTACAGATCTAAAACTCTGTATGCATACACAACTTCACTCTGGGAGTAACATAAATTGGGTCCCACTTGGCTACATCTGCTCCATTCCCTTGTGTAAGGCCAAAAATGTCAAATATTGTATTTTAGCAGCAAAAAAACCCCTAGGGAATTAACAGCCGAAATTCTGCATGTACTCTCCAAGAACCCGGGTAAGCATTATTAAACATATGTGGGAGTGGTAATGGGTGTGGTTTAGTCATAGCCGCACCCCCAAAAAAGTTATTTTTACTCAAAGAAATTAATCAGAGACTGATCAGGCAAAAATTTAGTGTATGGTCTCCAAGTAGCAGGGAAAGCATTATTAACCAGATATGGGTGTGGTCTGGCTTAGCCACACACACTGGAAGTTGTTTAGGCTATTAACAGCTAATCAGATGACCAACCAGACTGAAATTTGGAATGAGACTTCCAAGCAACTGGGTGAGCATTACTACTCACATGTGTGCTTGTCAATGGGTGTGGTTTTGTCATTGCCACATCCATAGAAAAACTCATTTATGGACTAATCAGGCTGAAATTGGGCATATGGAGTCCAAGTGACCGGGTGAGCATTATAAAGTACATGTGGGTGTGGCAATGGGTGTATTTTGTTCTTGGCCACACACACAGGAAGTAGTTTTGAAGGCCAAAAAGGCTCAAATTTGAGTGGCTTATACAAGTTTTCATATTGACATTGGCCAGGCAACACCAGGTATATGTTGCTAGTCCTATTTAAACTAAGTCTGATGTAGTTTCAGTGTTTGTCCCCATACAGCTATTGCCAACCTACTTCAACCTGCCTCAACCCATAGTAGTGTTGGTCCAGTGTGTGTCCCCATAGAGCTATTGTTAACCTACTTCAACCTGCCTCAATCCAGTGTGATGTTGTTCCAGTATATGTCCCCATAGAGCTATTGTCATTCTACATTAATCTCTCTCAATGCTCTGTGGTGTTGGCCCAGTGTTTGTCACCATAGAACTATTTTCAACCTATTTCAACCTGACCTAACACAGTGTGGTTTTGGTCCAGTGTGTGTCCCTGTTTCACTTTACTCAACCTACTTTTTCTTGCCTAGACCAAGTTTGATCTTGGTGCAGTGTGCATCCCCATATAGCTTTTCTTAACCATCTTTGACTTGCCTGAACCCAGTGTGGTGTTGTTCCAGCGTGTCCCCCTGTAATGCTATGATCAACGTACAACAAAACTGTCTCAACCAGGTGTAGTTTTTGTCTGGTGTGTGTCCAGATAAAGTTTTTGTCTACCTATTTTAAGCTGCCTCAACTCAGTGTTGTATTGGTCAAGTTTGTGTCCACCTATATTTATTGTCAACCTACTTCATCCTATCTAAACCAAGTCTGATGTGGTTTCAGTGTTTGTCCCCATACAGCTATTGCCAACCTACTTCAACTGGTCCCCACTCAGTGGGTGTAAGTTCAGTTCATGTTACCATAGAGCTATATTTAACCTACTTCATCCTGCCTCACCCCAGTAAGATGTTGATCCAGTAAGTGTCCCCATAGAGCTATTGTCATAACCTGTCTCAAAGCTCTGTGGCGTTGGTCCAGCATTTGTCACCATAGAAGTATTGTAAACCTTTTTCAATCTGCCTGAATCCAGTAAGATGTTTGTCTGGTATGTGTCCCAATAGGGCTATTGTCAATCTACTTTTACCTGCTGCAACAAAGTTTGATATTGGTCATGTGTGTGCCTTGATAAAGCCACTGTCAACCTATTTTAATCTGCTTCAACCCATAGGTGGTACTAAGCAATCCGTCCAGTTTCACATCCAGCTACCTTGGTATCTGGGTGAAGGGCAGGCACTTTCCATGAAGTGAAACATTGAGCTTACAACCTGCCCCCCCCTCCTGTTGTTCAAATGGAAGGCAGCTGACACCAATTTTGACCAATTAAGTTTCAACCATCAAGTCTGGAGATATGCTGCTAGTGTCACAAGTTTTGGGCTAGAGCCACTTTGACTGCCTGCCAGTCTTCAAACAGAATTCGTAGAAGCTAGATCATCTAGACAAATAAGCACATTTCTTCAAGACATATATGAAGTGACTGCATGAAAGTGATAGGTTGAATGCTCCAATTATTCAAAAATGTATTAATGTTAATACTGTGATGGTGAAACAATCATGATGATAATTTGAAGGGGTTTATCAATGCAATTGATGTGGTATCATATATGTTTAGAATCACTGATACTGGTGGCATTGAATGTATGCACTATAGTGCTTCACATAGCTCTACCTTTTACCCTTTACAAAATGGCTAAGCTGGGGAAGGGTATGGGGACATAGCTATACTGAAGTTGTTCTGCAGCCTTATATAAGGGGTTGGTTGGTTACATGTAAGAATTAACCACAAATTTCAATCTCGGTATATTCGAGATAGCTACTTCTGCATTCCAGCTGTATTTCTTGGTATTGCCTAGTCCCCAGACCCTTTCTTCCAGTAAAGGACTAGGCTATGGCAGGCTACCCACCAATTTTTTTTTGTTTTTGCAGAAAATAGTTGGCAAAATCCACATTAATCTAAATTTATTTTTACTGTTGGACATATAATATTCTGTACTGCTATCATTAAGGAGTGGTAACATTAGCCTAAATATATAGATAATAAGATTGTTAGATGGTAGAGAGATCTTTTGATGGTTGGTAATCAGCTAGAGAGGAAACTGCTTACTTCTCTTAGGGTATTGCTTTTTTTATAAACTGTTCATTAATTAATAAGTTCATTTTATTGAGCTATAGGTTCAGCTCCAGCTTATTTGGCCAAACCTGAATTGATTAATCAGTTTATTTTAAGCTATATGTTCAGCCAATGCCTAGGTATAGTGTCACCTCCTGGAAAAATATATATATTTTTTAAAATTATGAAAAATTAGGTATTGCTGAGATTTTTTGCTCCCCTCCCCCTTCCCACTTTTCCCCATAATTTTCCTTGCATCCACTATAATTTGGATTGCTGAAGCCTTTTTTAACCTCTGTTCTGATTGTTAGTCAAGCAGTTGCCTAAGGGTACAAATTTTCCTTTATCAAAATTGCTAAAATTAAGAATTTGATAAAGGGTTTTCTTTATACTAACTCTCCTGGGTAGCATTAGCCCTTGCTTCTGCTCATTTGCTCATCTCCAGATATCTTAGATATGAATATAACCTCCATCCTAAACATTTTTATGAAGTTCCTGCTGCCCACAAAAACAGTAGTGGATACCTAAACAATATTTTAATTTAGTGTGAATTGTGACAGATGGACAGACAAGCATGTTAATATATAAGATATAGCTATATCAATGAAATTTCTATAGCGGGCAAGTACATAGTTTAAAAATTCCCCAGCAACATAGCAACTTAGAGTCAAATTATATTCTGAATTTATGATATTATATATGTGAATCTTGTGAGCTCATCAAACTAATAAATACATTTTACTTATTTAATATTTGTTGCATTCAACCTTCCTAATTATTCCATTTTGCTTTCCAGTCATAATATTAAATTTTTTTGCTAGTATTAGAATTGATTTTTTTTTGTTGCTTAGCAGTTTGATTGAGTTGCTAAAAATAGCGAACAATTTTTGACCTTGATACTGAAATCAATCTCAATTGACGAAAAGGGTATTCAAGTGCTTCTTCTTAAAATGATTTCATGTGAATTTCAAACTTGATAGTATGTTATTAAAGAGAATTCATGGAGAAATATTTGTGCCACCTTTAAAAAATATATTTTCAGAACTAAGACCGAACCCAATAATCATATTCAAAATGGCATGCTAAAAATACACTATACAATGGCAAAGTGTTGAGCAGTTACAACCTTTTATCTTCCACACTATCTTCTTCATCAGCATATTTGTAAAAATCCTTGAAAGACCTCATCCCAGCTTCTAAATGACTAAGGGGGCATTTAAAGGTATTTCATTTTGTACTCGAAAGTTCTGCTTGTACTTTCACATTCAATTCTCCTGAGCTATTTTCAAAAAAATTAGAAGAGACTAAAGAAGTCAGTTAGAACCCCCTACATTCTGTGACTCCTTTTGTATTATAATTAACAAAGATAAATTATGTAAATGTCTTTGCAATACAACTTACTATAAAATGTAAAATTTGTAATATGAGGCGCTTAAAAAAATAACTAGCTTCACTTCAAAATCATAGTAATAATTATTATTATTTCATCAGAAAATACTATCTTTAACTTATGATTCTATATTCATTGAATAAGTATTTTGATTTAAACAGGAAATGGGTGCTGCTCTCCTGCTAAAATAGATATATACTGCTAAATCTGACTAAATCTACTGCAAAATTATTTCTCAGGTTTGTAAGACAGAATTCCCTCATTCCATCTATTATAGGGTGCAGCTTAGAAGGTGTAGCTAATCTGCAGCTGCAGCAGTCTGATGTTTGTATTCTGCAGCCAGCCAGCAGGTGAATTATGGAGAGAGAACTGACTTCTGGAGTAGTTTATGATGAGCTCATTAACCCATTTCCTTCCCTGCTTACTTATCCAGATGTGGATATTATGCAGCCACAGAGTCATCAGTGTTTTTTCCAACATCACCAAGACCAGCAGCAGGATCAAAGAGCCAGTGAAGACCAGACCTCCATGACAAAGATGGTCTCCCCAGGTGGCACTCCACAGCAGCAATGGGCAGCTAATCAGCAAAATACTAACATTTTTGACTTCATACCCCAAACCTCCATCTCTCCTGTAGAATCATTAGAGACCTACAGCAACACAGGCCAGGAGGCAGGGCTTGCCAATGTGGCAGCAAGGAGGATTGTTCTTCCACCCCTAATCCCAGCATTCGACCAGATATACTCTTCTCCTAATGGCGAAAGCTCTATGTCTCTGAGTGGGGATCCGAGGCCAATACACATGGAAGATATATTAAAGAAGATACCTACCACCCCAGCTGTGGAGAAGGATGGTAAACAAGTCATAATTTGTATCAATTTTAAAAATTCTAATTTCCATGTCATTCCTTTTATTAACTGTGTTTCTATTGTTGCATTGGTGGTCTTGCACAGATTTGAGGACATCAGCCATTCAAGAGTCTGTTTCCTGCCTGGATGCTGGAGCTCTGTGTGGTAAGGCATGGGAGCTTGTGTTATTCACTGTATAGACTAGTTGGAGCATGGGTTCTGGATAATGTGACCATTACGTAGGACACTTATGCTATTGTTATCTACTCATGATAGAATTATCAAATTTAGATTTCTAAAAATTGAATAGAGTGCAATTAACTAGTACTGGCCATTGCTTCACTTGGTATCTAATCAGCACCTGTATGACTGCTGTGGGCAGTATGTTTTGGTTGGCTACATTCCTGACTGACTCACAGTGCTTGCATGCAGTCAACATTCTATTGAAAAATGGGCAACCTCACTCCAGACAATCCCCCCAAACAACCACAGCCTGATTAAGGTCCAACCGACATAGTTGGAATGGAAAGAGAGGAAGAGTGTGGGAAGCAGTCTGCTGAAGGTGTGTGTTAGTTCCCATATGTTGTCTGTCAGGTGGAATGATCACATAAGGCTCTTTCAGTGAAGCCTGTCTAAGTAGACCAGATGAATGCACCTGCTGTTCTTGGGCAGTTGGAAGTTTTCTACCCGCTTAGAATCTGCTTAGTGTCATGAGGACTCCAAAATCCAGCTATGGGATTTAAGCATTGGCAAGTTACTCCCCTAGTAAAGGAAGTTGTCTCAAGGTCTTAAGATTAGGAATTACAGCAAATTTGATACTCCGGTGACAGAAAGGATTCCAACAGCAAGCGATAAGAAAAAAAATTGAATAAATGAAGAAAAAGATAATATAATTTTTAAAAACAAAGCATTAAATAAGCACTGATATTGGTCAGGATGTTCACTAATATAAATAAATTACAAATGGTGTAGGAATACAGGCACAGCTCTACTTTAGTTTAATTTATTCTTGTGTAATATATGTAGATAGAATCCATCTGATCTGGTCCTCAATGGTTAGAAAGTGCCAACATTTTAACTGCTAACTTTGGTCAGAAGAAAAAAAAATCACGTTTGAATTTACTAAAGATCAGTTTCACTAAAAAATGCCACCAGGTTATGAGATTTCTGAGGGAGTAGAAGTGGCACTTTTTTTTAACCTATAGCTACTAATATAGTGCACCAGAATTAAATTTAAAACACTACAGTCCTGCTATACTACAACACTGGACCAGTTAATTGATACTAGATACTCAAGTTTGGAAATAGTTGCTTTTTTGGGGTTTGTTTTCTTTCTTTTTTCCCCCCAACAAAACTACCTCAGAATACCTGAAAAATCAACTTAGTTATATAACTGTAGAAGCCCAAAAATATATCTGGACTCATGATAGGAAACGTTTTATTCTGTCATTTTGAGGCAGTAACTGAAGTTTCAAGCTACTAGCTAATCCCTTCTTTTCCAATCTTTTTTTTTTATTACTAATTATCTAATTTGGATATATTTTTTTGTTGTTGTCCCCCCCACCTCCCCCCATAAAGCCATTTAGAATTTTTAAATAAAAATTTTAATAAAATTCCAGTGATTAGTTGTGTTTGTAGGGCCCATGTGCATTGCTTTGTTCAGGGTCCATAGTTTTGTTAAGACAGTCCCGCTCATCGTTAGTCAAGTCCAGTATGCAGTGTTGTCTGGCAACCCTCTTTGAAATGGGGGTAGTGTTTTCCGGTGTGTCAGTGTGGAAAAAGAGCAGGTATAAGCTGTGAAAGAGTGAATTGATCCTTTCTTTCCCTTTAACAACTCTAGTCCCTTTCAACTTGGCACCTGTTGTAGTAGACCAGTAGGCACAGGTAGTAATTGAGAATCTGGGAGTTGGGTCACACAAGTTATAGCTGTTCCACCACTGGCAGGCAGACAGGCAGGGAGACAGGCTGGCAGGCAGGCTCTCTTCTTCTTTCCTCTAAACAGTTTAACTAACTGCACAGAATTTTGTCAATGCCTGATCCTAAGATCAATAAAGAAAGGAAAAAAAGAAGTTTAATTCTGTGATAATGCCTTCATCCAATGACTTTAGCCCCCCCCCCTTTCCCACAGATATTTCACCATACAGAATTCAGTGAAATGTGCCCCATTATAAACTAAATCTCATGAAATCCCACCTTATTCCTCCATTTGTTCCATTCTTCCTTCCTTCCTTCCTCCCCTCCTGTTTTCCTTTCTTCCTCACAGGATCTGTGAGTCCTGGGGGAGTTGGTTACACCAACAGACATTGCTCCAACTGCAGTGTAACTGTCACACCGGCATGGCGAAGAAATCCCGATGGCAAGTACCTGTGCAATGCCTGTGGTCTCTACTATAAGACCAATGGGGTCAACAGAAACAGCTTTGAGAAAAAAAAGGTTGGTAGTACTTAGCTCCAGTGAAATTATTGCATTAGTAAGTATCCCATTGTTAACAATTTTCTATTTGTAAAATTGTTACAACCAGCCTTGGTAGAACACAGTTGAAGTCAATTCCAAAATAAATTACCAGAAATAAAAGCCTTTTTCTTCCAACAATATTATAAATTATTTTCTCTGGAATACATATGCTGTGTTTTCTGGCAAATTCATTGTAATAATTATGTGATATAAGTAAACCACAGATAGCTAAATAGAAAACATTAGTTTGAAACTGGTCACACTCACATCACTGAAATATCTATTTGGAATGAAAAAATAGAGCATGTAACTTCCAATAAATCCAATCTAATAAATTTAAATTAAACTCTCCTCAAAAACTGGTTGTATTAATTTACTCCATATGGTCTCATTGTAGTTGAAAGAATTATGTTTGGCTCATATAGCTTTGTAGTGGCGTGTTCAGGCCTGTAGCCGTGGGGGGGGGGGGGGGGGGGGGGTGGGGGTGCAAGGGGTTCAACCAACCCCCCATTTTCGATTAAAAAAAGAAAGGAAAGAAAGAAAAAAAAAGAACAAAAAAATGAAAACAAGAAAAGGAAAAAGAGAAGAAGAAAAAGAAATATTTCCCTTCACCATTATCCATTATCCACGAGTAGTCAGGACTCTTGTGGTCTTCCTGCATTCAGTTTTGAATTGTATCAGTTTATCTGGAGCTCTATGTGACTGTCTTCTACTGTAGTGTATGTCTGCTAGTGCCTACTCTTTCCAGGAATCACTCAACTCCCTGTGTATTATATAAAAATGAGGCTTGCTGGGAACAAGATGGCTGCTATCAGAACTTGTGGTTTTCTTTGGTACTTCAAGCCTGAGGGTGTTCACTTCCAATGTCTACTACTAGTGGTTATGGTGCTGTTGATCAAGGTTTGCTGGGAGCAAGTTGGCTGCTACTAGAAGTGGTTGTTTTCTCAGGTACTTCAAGCCTTTAGTGCTCACTTCCTCTGTCTACCACTAGTGGTTATGGTTTTGCTGATGTGAGCCATGTAGCCATTTTCAGTAATTGGTGGCACTTGTGTCAGAGATAATCTTTGGTTGGGATCTTCTGCTAGTTGTGGAGGTTGAAATCATCATGATGTAGATGATTATGGTTGTCCTGATATTTGACATCTTGTTAAACTTAATATTGAGGCAAGAATTGCTGGCAGAAGAGAGCAACAACCTGAAGTGGTGGTCTTCCAAAGTAGTTGCAACCACAATGTCCGCTACCCATTTCTATTGTCAGTGGTGATGGTGTTGCTGATGTGAGTCATGCACGTGTAATTAGTAATAATGATGTTGCTTGTGAAAATCTAAGCTTGTGATCAGCTGCTAGTTTCCACAAGTTTGTACCATCTAGATGGTAATGGTGACCCTGACAGATTATCTCAAGAAAGTTAACATGTTGGCTTTTTCATTAAGCCTAATATGACCACAATTGAAGTAATTAATGCAGTGAATTCTTTGGATAGAGGTCAAATATAATATTTTTTTGAACATCATTTTGTTCCTTCGGAAACTTTTCTTTTTCTTAGGAGTATATTGTATCTGGTGTTTTCAAGTTAAAATGGCTATAAAAATCGTCTAGGTTGATATATAATAAGGTAAGGATTGGATGGTGGGTTTCATATTTTCTGTTGTTTGTTTGTACAAGATTGGAGTAAGTAAGTATTGAATTCAAGTCAATCACCTTTTAAAATGTGTCAGGATACATAAGATAGTAGATGGTCATTCCTCTAAGCTGTACAATCTTAATACAATGGTAGATTCAAGTACTTTTGTCCAATCTGTGGAAAATCCACAGCACAATGTAGATGTATGTACTAATTCTACACTGGCTAAAACTATTGAGGAAAACAGATCCAATTTGTTGTGCAGAGTGTATTTTTTATTTTGTGGATGGCAACGCCTACTACTTAGGGATACGATGAAACTTGATGTAATGGTAACCCAAAAATATCAAAAAAATTGAAGGACAGGGATATGATTGAGCACCCGATTTGTTCTGTATGCAGATTGGATTGCAAATTGACTGACTATCTGCTATTTGTATGATATAAAAAGCTATCATGATCCCAAATTTATTTCTGGTCAGGCCTGGTGTTCATTATGTTACTGGGGCAGTATTAAAAAAAAAGAAAGAACAAAATATATTGTATCTTTTACACCTATTGGTAAAAATTAACACATCTGGATTTTTATTATTATATCCTTTTAATTAACTAGTAAATAATTTTTGTTTATGTATATTGTTGATTTTCCCTACTTTTATTATACTTTTTTCATTTTTTGTTGTTGCACATATGGCGTGCAAAATGGTGAAATTCAAAAACTCACCATTTCATGAATTCCTTGGTTCTTGGACATCCACATTAATGAACTGTGTCCAAATATGTCCTCAAATTCACCTGGCTATGTTCCATTCAATATATACATTTTTTTAAATTTAGACTCCCATTTTTAAAAAATTATATATATATATATATATATATATATATACATATACATATATTTACTAGTGAAAAACCCACCCTGCAGTTTTTTGGCCCATTTTGGTGGTCTATGGTCATAAAATTGTCTACTTTGTGGTCATATCAATTTGGATTTATATTTTATATTCATATTGAATTTAGTTTATTTCATTTTTTCAGTTCATTTTATTTATTGTGTTCATTAATTCATATAATAGATAAATGATTAGTAGGGATTTTAAAAATCTATAAATACATATTAATCAGGCCTGTAGCCAGGGGGATTTGAGGGGTTCGACTGAACCCCCGTTTAGGTGGGGGGGGAGGGGAGGGAGGGAAAAAAAAGTTTCTCTTCACCAGTACCCATGCACACACCACCAAGAGTCAGTCAGTCAGGGAGGGTACCTCATTCAGTTTTGAAGTGTATCAGATTATCTAGAGCTCTGTGTGACCGTCTACTGCTGTATTATGTCACTGTGTAACTGTGAGTCAGTACCTCATACCCTTTTCCTGAATCTTTCAACTCCCTTGTGTATTAGATAGGAGCTAGGCTTGCTGGAAGCAAGATGGCTGCTACCTGAAGTGGTGTTTTTCTCAGGTACTTCGGCTGGAGCGTTCACTTCCAATGCAGGGGTAGCTCAAGCTTCAAAATATTGAGGTTGCTCATTTTACCTAATATAAGCTGGGCAAGGGGGGGGGGGGGTTGCAAGATTTATTCCCTACATACAAGCAATGCTCATTTTTAAATGGGAGGGGAGGGGGAACATAAGCACTACCAAGAGTATTAGTGGGGATATTGATAATCATGAGAATTTGATAAATCAAGTGTGAGGAAAAAACAGAGCCATTTAAATTCACCAAATTCTCCCTGCGTTCATCTAACGCTGCATAAAATTGTCTGGCTTATTCAATAAGATCACAATTATCTGTCAACTGCTTGTGTGTATGAAGTAGTATATCAACTAGCCATAAAATTTCGACCATTGTTTGAGAGACCTAAGAGTATTTCTGTATTTTAGTCTGAAATGGTTGGTGTTGGTCTGTACAGCATTTGGATTGGAATTCATCAAAACTATTAGAGCTACCAATTGCCTGGTTTGATGTAGAACATGAAATTTCAGCTATTCTGAAAGTGGGATCACCAATCTCAGATGTTAAATATCCCCCATATTCTTTTTTGACTTTCTCAGTTACAGGATCCATTTCAGGCTGACCTAATCTTCAAGTATTATCTCTGGCTGAACTCTAGCATTCTCTTTCCTGATGACCAAGCATCAAGCAAGCTTGCCTGTCTCATTATCTTAGCTATTTTATCAAAATAAACTTCCAGCTGGTTCTGATTTCGGTGCAAGCTGGCAGAATGCAAGATTATTCATGATAAATACTGTTAGTGGTTCACATGTGGTGGTGGTGGTGTTAAGTGTATCTACACATACAGACATTTAAGAAGATACCTGCATATGTATGTAGACACACAATACCATATTTAAAACTTGCTCACTCTCTCTGTCCCAGTGAGCAAGGGGGGAGAAAGAAGAGACAGAATAGAGAAAGAGAATAGAAAGGGAGGATTGAGTTACAGCTACTTCATTCATACATTGACATCATTGTTCAAAAAATTGGGGGGTCTGCCCCCACCTACCGAAAGGTGAGGGGGCTCAAGCCCCTCTAGCCCCCACCCTTAGCTGCCCCTGCAATGTCTACCCTTAGTGGTTATGGTGTTGCTGATGTGAGCCATATAACTATGTTCAGTAATTTTGGTGGCACTTGTGTCAGTGATAATCTTAGGTTGGGATCTTCTGCTGGTTATGGAGGTTTAAATCATCATAATGTAGATGATAATGGTGGTCTTGATATTGGGATATCTAGTTAAACTTAATATGGAGGCAAGGCTTGCTGGGAGAAGAGGGCAACTTCCAGAAGTGATGATTTCCTGAAGTACTTGAAGGCACAATGCCCACTGTCCATTTCTATTGTCATTAGTGATGGTGTTGCCGATGTGAACAATATACCTATAATTAATACTATTGATGGCAGTTGTGAAAATCTTAGCTTGGGATCAGCTGCTAGTTGTGCAAGTTTGAACCATGTTGGTGGTAATGGTGGCCCTTTCAGTTTATCTAAAGAAACTTGAGATGTTATCTTTTTTTTTATTATGCATAATATGCCCACTACTGAAGTAATTGGTGTGGTAAATTCTTTGGATAAAGATCAAATCTTAGATTTTTAAAAACTTTTTTTTTCCCCGAAACTTTCCATTTTCTCAAGGAGTATATCGTATAGCTGTTACTTCAAGTTATTGATTGGAAGGTAGGTTTTGTATTTTCTTTAGTTTGTTTGTAGAAGATAGGAATAAGCATGGAATTCTTGTCAATACACCTTTTTAAAATGGGTCAAGTACATAGCATAGTAAATGTCATTCTTTTACTCTGTACCACCTTAATGCAATGGCAGATTCAAGTGCTTTCGTCCAATCTGTGGAAAATCCACAGCACAATGTAGATATATGCATTAATTCTGCACTGGCTAAAGTTATTGAGGAAAATACACACTATTTGTTGTTCTGCCAGACTGTATTTTATTTTGTGGACGGTAGCGCTTGACACTTAGGGAAGATGGTGGACCTTGACATAATGGTAACTAGAAAGTTTTTTTGGTATTAATGAAGGTATTCAATTGGCTAAGCATAACTCTGTCATAAATACTCGCGTTGAAAGACCAAACCTAAAGAATATCACATACGCATCACACCACGTACAAAATGAAATAATTAATTCAGGTAAGAAAATAATTAAAAATATTTAGTTGATAAAATAAGAGTTAAAAATCTTTTTTTTTATAATGGTGGATGAAATAACTTCTTTTAATGAAGAAGTAATTCATTTATTTGTGTGATTTGTATGCCATGACATCAGAGAGGATTTTTTGCAATATGCCAAATGAAGTAAAGTTACTGGCTAGGTGATAGCTACTTCTACCCTCGATGGCCGGTACCAACTAGGTCTTGATGTTGAAAATGTTTGAGGACAGGGGTATGATTAGGCATCCAATATGCCCTGTGAGTGGATTGGATTGCTAATTGACTGACCATCCGCTATTTGTAAGATATAAAAAGCTATCTTCATCACAAATTTATATCTGGCCCGGCAACACCTGGTATGTTCATCGTGTTTACTGGGATAAAGATCCTTGTAATTAAGTGATAGTACATATTGTATTGAAACTTAAGAAACAGAATATTTTATAACTCTATATATAGGTTTATATTTTATGAATACTAGCCAAAAAAAATTGCCCTACGGGTGGCTATTCAACCCACATAGTCACAAAGTGTTTGCTTTGAAAACATTTTGTAGATTTTTTGAAACAGAAACGAATATATGATTAGGTCAAACATTTTTTTGGACTACCTTTTTAAGTAATTTTAGCCTTACATACTAAGGGAAAGAGGTGTGGCCAGATGGGACCCACCCCTTGCTATTCACAGAGTCAAGTTGTGTCTGTATGCCAAAGTTTTAGGCCTGTAGCTCAATTTTTTTCCCCAGCTAAGTATTAAAAAAAAAAAAATTTTAAGTAAGGAAAAGGGGTGTGGCCATGTAGATGTGCTTAAAACATTCCCTGATTACACTAATCATAAATATATATGGGTTTGTGGTCTAACTTCAATTGTTCAAGCATAAACCCGATGATGCACAGACAGATTGACAGATAGACTATTCTTACTTTATAGTATGGGCATTTCATGTAGATTTATTGCAGCACATGATTTATTCACATATTTATCTTTTAATTAATAAAAACATCATCACTCTGATTACTCAAAAGGTCCAGTTAAATGCTGAGTTGCCTTTGCACTGTGACAGAACTCTTTTAGTAAATATTGAACACTATATACAATACATATATATGTATATATGTATATGTGTATGTGTATATATGTATGTGTATACATGTGTATATATGTGTATATATGTACGAACACATATATATACATATATATACATATATATACATATAAATTCATTACATTTTGTAGGACTGTTTTGCCATTATGGATGGCCATATTTTTAACCATATTTGGTGAAATTTGTATGGTAATTCACAATAATACTTGAGAATATGGGACACTTGGACATGCCATGGAGCATACATTGGAAAGCATTTGAACTAAGCTTTCATTTGGCAATATGATTAAGGGTAGGGGGTGAGGGACAATAAGGTGATGGTACATATTATATATATTATGAATAAATAATGAGAATTAAGTTACTACCCCCCCCCCCCCCACCAAAAAGAACCCCCCCTTTCAAAAATCCTGGCTACAGGCCTGTTAATGTCTGTAATAGTGTAAATTATAGAGTTGGGTTGTATTGTCATGGAATGGAACAGCGTTTGTCTAAAATTTGGAGTAATATTGTCTGGAAGGTGGAGTTATACTTATTGTAATTACTTGTGAAATGCTTGGCTGCTGCAGCCTTTTTTTTAATTTTAAAATTGCCTCATCAGAACCTCTGGGGTCTCATTAGTGAGTAGTGGCTTGATCTTTCCACTGGAGCAGTAAAGCTTTTCCCATTTTTTGCTATGCAATGTTGGCATACCTCTGCTGTTCTTCCAATGGTCCATTAGTATTCTCTTGAAAAAAATTTTGGCAATAGCATTGGAGCAGTAGGGTCCTGGTGGCTCTTTTTTCCATTTCTGTGCATTACAGTGTTGACACACATCTCTTATTCTTCCAATGGTCACCTTGTCATTGCTTGCATAATTTGTGGCAGTATCATATTAGAAACCTGCCTTTAGCCATGTGAGGTTTGTTGTTCCTGTTGATGCTATGTCCATATTTGTGCTTCTTAGATTTTTTTCCCCTGATGTTTATGTGTTCATGCCTTTCTGTGGTCATGTTAGGATCCTTTGTTGTTGTCGTTGTTTCCTAAATTTCATTTCTCTGATAATCATTCACTGTAGTCATTAATGTTGCTTTTGTTCTTGATATTTTCATTGGTTAACCTATCTGATTGTGTGATCTAAGATTCTATTGAGCCTGTTTCTCAGGCCTTTTAATTGGCCTTGAATGTCTGGTCTTCTTTTGGGCATGTTCTTTGTGATAAATGTTGAATGGTTAAATATTGAATCTATTGGTGAGTAATTATAGCTTTATAGCGTACCTTCTATTTCCATTTCCTTGATTGTCCTTTTAAGTTGTTGTTTGGATTGAATGAGTTAATCTGTTTAATTAATAGAGGTGTAGTTAATTTTGTTGTTACCATTGAATTGTTGATTTAATAGAGTATTCAATTATTGAAGAGAAATTCTTATGTTAGTGTCCCATTGTTGAGTTGTTGATGCATGTTGCCTTGTTAATGTCTTCTGTCTTTATTGATGTGCATTGGCTTAATTACAGCGAAGGACCAAAATGAAGGGCCTGAACAAGTGTAGGAATTGTGGCATCACTAATACTGTAGTCTGGCGCAAGATGAAGAATGGTGATCAAGTTTGCAACCCTTGTGGCCTTTACTACAAGGTCAATCGGGTAAGTTGCTGCTTGAGAGAGTGATCATAGCTGCTGAAAGACTAGGATATCTTATTAATAAATTGAAATGTCTGTATGAAGCCTATTTCTTTCTCTTTATCAGTTTTTCTGTCTGTCTTTTTGTAATTTTTTCCTTGTCAAGCCTATGAATGGATTTTTCTGGAACTTCAAAGAGTATAGGTTTTGACTAAGATTAATATCGTAAATAAGGCACCCCAAGGGACAATAAAGGAATTCCAATTTTCCATCCAAAAGGAACTCATGGCCAGGTAGTTAAAGACACAGATCTAACAAGCTGAATGTCCATGCCAAACCCTGGATTGGTCTTAACTTTGTCTTCCTTTCTATTTTTCTTTCCCTTCCTTGTTTCTCCTTCCTTCCTTTTCTCCCCAACCTTTCTCTTCTTTTTTTCCCGCCCTCCTCCCTCAAAATTTCTTTTCTCCTACTGAAGGAGGCCAAAATCTGACTGAAACTCTGTAGGATGGGTTTACTCGCTAATGCAAAAAAACAACTTCTGATTTACCATTTTGTGTAGTATTTGGTAGAGGTTCATCTACATATAAAAAGGCTTATGAATTCACACAGACACACACACACATACATATAAGGAAGTTCAATTGTGGTTATGATAGCACAATTCGCACCAAGCAGTTAGCTGTGGTGACAACCAGATTACAAAGTGGTAACAAAACTTCTTAAACTACTGCATCAGTTCGTGCATTTTAACCTTGTACAATTTACCTTGTTGATGTGGTTTGACCTTAATTGATGCATGTTAACCAATTTGATGCATGTTGACCTTATGTGTGTTCACCTTGTTTGTCAATGTATCAATGCATTGATAGGTTGGTTGAGCAGCATTCAGAACTTACTCTATATTTTCATGATGCCACTGATAATTCCTGCATGAGAGCTTCTGTGAGGAAATGGAGTCATATGCTCTATGAAAAAAATCACTGAACCTAACTGTCTCGTTCACATTTACTTCTTACGTCCTCAGCTCAAAGTTTTAGCTGATATAAATATTGCATATCAAATACATGATTGGCATGTTTATCACTCGTATTCAAAAATTTCTACACTGGTGAAGACAATAGCTTCTTCAATTGTTAAAGACAATAAGTTACCTCCAGAAATACTTTTTTCAGCTGAAAATACAATGATAATAAACCCATATTTATATGGTAAAGAGGGAAAATGAAATTCCCAGGTGATTATTTTAACCAATATTGGAAGGAGTGCATGGATGATGGATATGTTATTGAACACCAACAAAAAGAAATTCTTTCTAAGAGTTTTGCATTTATTAAGGATACAGTTAGCTCCCAGAAATGATTTTTATTCTTCACCACTGTAATTTTGTTAATGTGGCACGACAAAAATACAGATCGGTTGATATAAAAAGAGTTGTGGATCATTTAAAAATTTTTTTTTTCACATATGAAAATGTGGAGGATCGATGAAGGCTGTATACTAATGATAGAATTTTTGATTTCAAATATGAAGAAATTGTAACCCAAAATCCAGTGGCATTTCGGTTTCATTTGTACAAAACTGTGAAGAATACAGAATTCTGTCAAAGCTTTCACTTCTGATACTCACTGTATGTCCAGATAGCAGTGAATGGGAAAGAGGGTTAAGCATCATGAAACATGCCTATACAACTGTTGCAATGGAATCTCGTTCAATTCAGAACTTTCCATTTTAACAATTTTGTAATTTTTTAGGGAGATAAACTCTTATGTAAAACTCATTTTTCTAATGTTGCTCCTGGCATATATTTGTATTTTATATTACATCAACAGAATTTACATAAATAAAATTTTAATATGTACACAAAGTTATTGATAAAACTTTAGCAATATCTTGTTTCACAGGGTTATATTGCATGGAGTTTATACAGAACATAATGAAGAAACAGTAGTGACTTCATTCTCACTAAGTAGCATCTAGGATTTGATTGTAATTTATTTATTCAATTCAACTCTATTATGCACACCATCTAAAGGGGTAAAAAGCTAATATTATGATTGTGCTAAAAGTCCTATTACTAGAAATATAATTTAGATGCTCAATTATTATGTTTCACCAGCTAAAATATTATTGCCATTTTTTGGATGGACACCTCTGATATATATATATCAGAGCTGTATTTTGGATAGTGTTGTTGAAAGAGGGGGGGGTTGAAGTAGCATTATGTAAATGAAGGGGAGGGGGGCAGGGGGGGGGAGGGGGCGTGAAAGAGTTTTGGTGTATATTTTACACCAAAAAAGCTAGAAGGAACTATGGTTATGCTCTCCCAGAAAACATTTTTAATTTTACAACTTTCCACACTGGTAACAATGAAGCACCAGCACCAAAAAAAAATTGTTTTACAATATTTTCTGTATTTAAAGCACCACTGTATTTATAAGAGTCAATCTACTGCTAGAATTATATTTGTCTTATCTTATAGTGCAAAAAAGAATATGAATCAATTTTTTAATGCGTTGGCTCATTTATACTTTCCATTAAATATAAGCATAATGTCACAAATTGGATATATTTTCAGTAAATTAAGTGCTATATCAAGTTAGAATTTTTTTGGGTGGAACATTAATAACAGAAAATTTGGTATATTTCATGATTGGCGTTGCTATTCCTGGGAACCACAACAGCAAAACGGCATGTACCTCTATCTTACTACATAATCTTCTGCATGCTTTCAGAAAATTCCAGAATTTGATTCATGATATTGGAGAAAAATAGTGTCCAGTGATCTTTCAGCTAGTCCTCACCACCGATTGATAGGGAACAGTAGCGATGAGTGTCAGAGAGTTTCTACAAGTTATCTCAGCCCAGAAGTGGCTGCAGTTCTTTTTTGAACTCATCATTATAAAACACTTGTGGCTCAAATTCAGCCCCGATATATATCTAATTTCATACCTTCTATGAAATAATTTATTCCAACATTTATTATAAAAATAATAATGTATCTAAATCAGATTGTGAACTGCTAAGCATCAGGTGAATCAGGGAACAGTTTTCATATTGGAGAGGGTGGAGTTGAGAGTCAAACATGCCCACTTTCTTCCTGATCATGGTGGGAGCTGTGAACTGTGCCTAAAATTAGTGAATCTTTTTGTTGATGTATAGGTGCTTGATTGTTCGAATCTTACACATATTTTGTTATTTGAAAAAAGTTCACTGCTAATTGTGTTTCTTCATCTACAGTACACCCGACCTCTGGCTTTGGTGAAGGAAACTATCATTACTAGGAAAAGGAAGTCCCCAGGAAAGTCAAAGAAAGGGGGGAAGAAGACAGTGCCAGACCATCTCCCCATCACCCCTCCACCCTCTGCTGGATTGATCTCAGAGGAAGCCTCTGGTAACAACCTTTTCTCTAACCAGCTGTCCCCCTGCAATTACAAAAATTCTGCCCCCTCAGCCTCATATGAGCAGCCTCTTCCTCAAAAATATTTTGATTACAGCTATGCTCCTGTAAGCTTTGCCTCAGCTACTGACTATTGCCCTGCTCAGCATCACATGTATTCTGGAGAAAGCAAGCAGCAGAGGGAGGAGTATGTGTGTGAAGATGCTACATACAGGTGGCCTGAAGGTATGGGTGAGATAAATCCAAGTATCACAGCAACCACCACTGCTGTCCCCCTTCATCATGTGACCCATGCTGGTACTGGTCATCAAGTAACTCCTGCTGAAATGTCTATGGATGCAAACGTGACTGCTACATCCCAGGCAGGTACTCATGGTGCATTTTCTACCATAGCATGCAACCACACTTCTCCTTTGGTACACTCTCCAAGTCAGGGGGCCGGGACCCACTACCTTTTACATTGATTTCACTGTCGTCTGTGTGGCTGGCCACATGAAGAACCGAGTGGTTGGTCCTCCATATCAGACACCATATGCACTTCTCACTGGCTCTTTCCTTAAAAGGGACTTGCTTACTCTCATGCAACCTTCACTTAACTATATGTATAGCCACGCTGTTAAATCACCTGTTAACTTCTAATTCTGTGTGGTGTGTGCTTATTTGTTCTTAGTCACTTCTATGAATGATTTTGTCCCCCAAGTAATGAGTTAAATGTGATCTGAACACAATTTAATTGATTGATTTACACTTTTTACAGTAGTATGAATTTTTTAGTTGTACGATTTTTTATTTACATTTTCCTTGCAATGCATCACTTTTTATTACTTACATCTTAGGACAAACCAGGGAAGTGGTTTATGTGTGACATCATCTCGTGTGTTAATACTTATATTACACACACACATGTACTTTTTTAAATACACTCCCTTGTCTTACTGAGCATGTTGTTTATGGTTGTGTACTTTCTTTTTTTCCCCCCTCTTTTCCCAGTAATTTTAAAAAAATTTTTAATTTTTTAAAAGTTTTTTCTGATGTCCTGTGGAAGTGTTTTGTTGTAACTCTGTACCTTCAAAATTTCTGGTTCTCACCTGTTTAATAGAATATATTTCCTTATTAAAATGGTGCTAAATTAAAAATTTTTTTATGATAATCAGTAGCATAGCCAGAAGGGGACAAAAAGGGCATTTCCCCCCCCCCCCCCCCCATTTTCCAGAATATTTTTTTTTTTTTTTTTTTTTCTACTTTTATTTTTTTAAATTTAAAAAAAAAGCTTACCTATATATTTTACAGTTAGTCTGAGGCTAAGATTACATTTAATAAATAATTGAACCCTTGAAAAAAACACTGCTCACAAAATTTCGAAAGCTTCTACAACATTGCAGGAATAGTTTTCTACCCAGAAGCAGCCTGTCCATAGTGCTATAAGAATTTAATGTCAAAGTTTCATAAGGCTAAATTATTCCTCACTAGCTGGGTATCCAGCTTTGCCTGGTTAAAAGGGAGAGTAAATTTAATGGAATAACTAACACTTTTAGCAAATCACTCTGAAGCACTTACAAATTACCCAACCAAATGGAACAATTAGAGATTAATAGCAAGGAAAATTTTTACTGCTTTTTAAAAAATTATTTTGTTTATATTTGCTAAGTCACTTACAGTGGCATCACATTCAAGGCTAACAGCTGGAAGAGTACTCACCAAGCCGCACCTTCTCTGAAGTCCACATAGTTGTATGGTGGCACCTAATTTCAACTTCTACACAGCCCCACTACCAACCCAGAAAGTTTGGTCAAGATTAACATTGAAGAAAAGTTGGTAATAAAAATAGGCACAGAAAATAAACAGTGGTAGTTGGGAGCATTCCCCACCCTCTTCTATTTCACTCTGCAGGGCACCCCCTTCACAAGCCCAGCCACTAATAGAAGGACAGAGTCCCACAACAACAAGCCACATTCTCTAATGCTAATTGCTCTTGGCTATTATTTTTATGATTAGTTTTTTTTATTTTATCTAATCAAAAATCTTCCCACAACAAAAAGGGAAAACTGTAACTTTTGCTGGTAGTATATTGGAAGAACCAGAAGTTTCTTTATGTCCAGAAAAAATGGAATTCATTAATGGTTTTAAGAAAGGAAACTCTCCAAGTGCAAGGGTCATTGCTAGGATGAAAATGGTAATAATAATAATAATAATAATAATAATAATAATAATAATAATAATAATAATCATAATCATAATCATAATCATAATCATAATCATAATAATAATAAATAAATAAATAATTAAATAATTAAATAACACACACACACACACACACACACACACACACACACACACACACACACACACACACACACACACACACACACACACACACACACACACACACACACACACACACACACACACACACACACACACACACACACACACACACACACACACACACACACACACACACACACACACACACACACACACACACACACACACACACACACACACACACACACACACACACACACACACACACACACACACACACACACACACACACACAGACTTCAGGGTGTTTTTTTTTGCTGTGTTTGTTTTGTCTTTTCTGGTTTTTCTTTTCAACAAAAAAAAATTATAGTGAAAAAGAAAAGAAAATTTTATTTTAGTCAATGCTGAATAAGAAAGGTAGAAATTTTAGTGTTTATTGCCTGGTTAAAAAATTATTACAGTAATGCTTCTGGATAAACTTAAATAAAAAATCAATTGGGATTTTGGTGAAGAATTCAATTCCCCAGACACATCACTGCTGTTGCTAGAATCTCAAGCCACTCAGCTAATCCAGACCACCTTGCTTGTAAAGAAAGTGAGATTCATTAACTAGGGTAAGACCTGATCACTTAACAGACATTTATTACATCTTTTATAAGCTAAAATTAATAAGCTTGTGTATCAAAGACAAATACCCACCAGCACTGGGTAATGTACTAAATATTCCCAGGTATAGCCTTTTTGAGTTACAAGCACTGCTAACCTGATCCAAGCTTCCCCTATAAGGGGGTTTTGTGTGTACAAACAAACCTCCAGCTGAAGAATTCTGTGCTTACTTTTCCATAGTTTCAATTTTTTTTTACCCCCTTTATTTTTTCTTTCCCTTTTTTTTTTTTTTTTTTTTTTTTTTTTTTTTTTTTTTTGTTAATGAAAATTTGAATACCCTTCCTCCTCCTTATTATTGATTATTTCATCCCACAAAGATAATGTCTGCAAAATTTCATCAAAATTATTCATCCATTTCAAAAACTTCAACATAATTTTGATTATATAGCCATGATTATTTGCCCCCCACCCCCTTCAAAATTCTGGCTATGTCCCTGCTGGTTATTATGAAAATTCTTCTGTTGTTCAAAAAAAAAAAAAAAACCAAAAAAAAAAACCAAAAAAAAAAAAAAAAAAAAAAAAAAAAAAAAAAGAGGCCCACTTGCAGCTTAGATAAGAGTTTCAAGTATATATATATATTTCACCATAAGGGTGGAAGGAATGAAGCCTGGAACAGTTACCTGAATCTAACAAATTAAATAGTTAGAGTTCACAGTTTTAACCACTCTATGCCAAGGTTACTACCCTGATCTTGTTTGGGTTCTTAATCAATGGTGACCTTAACTCATTTCCAGCTCCAGTCCAACTATAATTACATGGTTGATTGCAGTATAACTTCAAATAATATGTGAAAACATACCTTTTCAGTCCATACAGTTTTATCTGAATTAACATCTGAATGTGACCAAACTGTTTCGTGGCTTCAAACATTTAGCCCTAACAGAAGTTTATGAAAACTATTTTAATAAAATCTTTTTTTCTATGATCTTATTAACTGTATAATTACAGATTAAGTGAAAATTTTAGGTCATGCAATACAAATTTTATCAAATTCTTCTTTCTTCAATAAAAAATTTTTTTTCCCCTCAGGTTATAGTTCTATGAATTTTGGTGTAGAGAGAAAATGAAAAAAGATGAATAATTTTGCATTTGGTAATTATTATCCTAAAATGGAAGTTGAAGCTTAGGGATAAACCTGCTATGGGCATTACAATTTCTTCAATTTACCCACTAGGGATAAAACATGATCTATTGCCAAAGTTTCCATTCGAAAATAGCTGTTCAAAATTTTTTATCAACTCATTCATCTTTTAATTTCCATGCCACCAATAAAAGGGTAACAAAAATTCAAATGATGAATGTGTTTTTTATCTTTGTGAATGAGGCTGGTCTAACTAACCACACATTCGAGAAATACATGCTTCGCTAAAGTCCTTGTGTCAGTTTTGCAAGCAATTAATTCATCAGCTGGGTCTTCATAACCATTTGAGACATTACAACAAGAGCCAAAGTTAAACATCACTTCTGGGCCTGATGATGGATACAGTGCATGTAATACAATAGTAAACTAGGAATATGGTATTCCAATGGGAAGGCTGTGAAGAAAAATTATTGAACAACTAATTTAGCATTAAAAACACCACCACTTTTCATGTTTCTTCTCTTTAGAAAGAGACACCAAGTAATTTAATGAGGGGGGGGGAGAATATTTATAATTATTTGTTGAACCCAAATAATAACCCTACTTCCACTTCTATAACAAAAATAGGTGTGGCAGTAGAGGTCTAGGAATCCTGTGCACCTTCATGTGTGTGCTGGAGGTGGGGGAGGGGAGGTGGGGGAGGGGAAGGGGATAACTGATTGGGTTAGGTAAAGGTCATGTCATTTTTCCTGTTGGGTAAAGGTTGTGATGCATCAGGGTTGAGTATAAGTTGTAATTGAGTCCTGTGGATTCTGCTTACATTGTGTTAGACATCCTCACATAATTTTTTCTTTGTCCTGATGTGGGCTCCCCTCTCTCCTGCCATCCTACTGCTCTGCTTAATGATCATGTGACGTGCCTCTAGATCACATGTCAAGCACACTATGTGTGTTTGCTCTGTTGTGTCTGCAGGTGTTTGCTTTTATTCGACACATTGAAGATCCACACAGATTCTCCAGTGAGTAGAGCAAGGGCAAGATGAGCCTATATGCAACCACTGACAGGTGCATGCATGTGGTCACTGACAGGAACATACATATGGTCACTGAGAGGTACATACATGTGGTCATTGACAGGCATATGTATGTGGTCACTGACATGTACATGTATATGGTCAATGTGTTTGTAAGTGTATGTAAGCATGTGAATTTATGTGTGTGTTAGCTTCAGTGTTCTTCCAACCTTCATGTGCATTCTTTTTCCACTCCTATACTATCTTCTCACTACACCTTACCCTCCTCCCTCATCTTCTCCCTCCTCCCTCTCTCTCCTCCCTCTGCCTCTTCCTTCCCCTTTCCTCCACAATAGAGATGCTTTTCTCTGCTCTATCCTAGATGGCATGCGAGCATCATTTTACCATGATGAGTGTGCAAAGATGCATGGAACTAAGCGGGGTCAGCATCTGGGGCCACTCTATCTACCCATGGATGAAAAAGTGGACAGCCAGTACCTCAAGTACATGGTGAAATTACCCCAAGGAGTGAAGTTGTCAGAGCTATTTCTGTATCAGTGTTGGAGTGATGCCTACATTAGTGTTGGAGCGATTCCTGCATTAGTGTTGGAGTGATTCCTGCATTAGTGTTTGTATGTTCACGAGTGAGTGTTGTGAGAATTACTTTTTATGTTGTCAGAGGCTGTGGAGCGTTTCAACTCCAACGTGGCATACAGCTGTCTCAATCATGCCATTACTCAGGAAGGTCTGTTCACCAAGAACAAGGATAAACTGATAAATGGAGTCCTTACTGCCATGCTACTGAAGGTCGGCAACAAAGCCACGATATCTTTTGAGGAATTGAAAGGACAGTTCCATGCCCTTAGGTGACTCGTGGCCTCTAAAACAGGTTTCCAGGCCTTCAATGATCTTCCCAAGTAAGTTGTAGCTTGGACTTTGTCCATCCTAGCAGCACCTTTATATATATATATATATATATATACACTTGTCATGCACTCCCTGTTTTAAACATGTACCTCCTGGCCCATAATATGCACCCCTGGCCCTAAATGTGCATCCTCAGGCCCTAAATGTGCACCCCACCCTAAATATGAACCCCTAGCCCTAAACATGCAACCCTGGCCCTAAACATGTACCCCTGTCCTAAACATGTATCCCAACCCCTAAAAATGTACCCACGGCCCTAAACATGCACCCAACACACTCCCTAAACCACATGATATCCGTGAAACTTTGACGGCCTGCCAGTCTTCAAAAGAATTCGTAGAAGCTAGATTGTCTAGACGAATAAGCATATTTCTTCAAGACATATATGAGATGATTGCATGAAAGTGACAGGTTGAATGCTCCAATTATTCTTAAATGCATTAACATCAATGCTGTGATGGTGAGACAATCATGATGAAAATTGAGTGTTTATCACATAGCTCTACCTTTTACCCTTTACAAAATGGCTAAGCTGGGGAAGGGTCTGGGGATATAGCTATATTAAAGTTGTACTGCAGCCTTATGTAAGGCTTTGGTCTTTTACATGTAAGAATTAACCACAAATTTCATTCTCCGCTATATTTGAGATAGCCATTTCTGCATTCCAGCTGAACATCTTGATATTGCCATGCCACCCAGGTCCTTTCTTCAGGTAAAGGATTAGGTTATGACAAACTAACCACCAAGTGTTTTTTTTTTTTGTTTTTTTTTTTTAGAAAGCAGTTCACCTAATCCACATTAATCAATTAATTCATTTTTACTGTTTGATATATAATGTCCTGTACTGGTGTCATTAAGGAGAGGTAACATTAGCCTAAAGATACAGATAATATGATAGTTAGATAGTAGATAGATCTTTTGATGGTTGGTAACCAGCTAGAGAGGAAAACTTCTCACAACTCTTAGGGTATTGCTTTTTTATTTACTGATCATTAATTAATAAGTTCATTTTATTGAGCTATAGGTTCAGCTCCAGCTTATTTGGCCAAACCTGAATTGATTAATCAGTTTATTTTAAGCTATAAGTTCAGCCAATGCCTAGGTATAGTGTCACCTCAGGAAAAATATTTTTTTTCTTCAAAATCACAAAAAATTAGCTATTGCTGAGATTTTTTTGCCCCCCCCCCCACTTTTCCCATGATTTGCCTTGCAAGCACTATAATTTGGATTGATGACGCCTTTTTTTTAAAACCTTTGTTCTTATTGTTACTCAAGCAGTTGCCTAGGGGTACAAATTGTCCTTTGTCAAAATTGCTAAAATATAAAATTTGGTAAAGGTTTTTCTTTATACTAACTTTCTCCTGGGTAGTGTAGCCCTTGCTGCTGCCCAGTTGTACACCTCCAGCTATCTTAGATATGAATATAACCTCCATCCTAAGCATTTTTATGAAGTTCCTGCTGCCCACAAAAGCAGTAGTAGATACCTAAACAATATTTTAATTTAGTGTGAATTGTGACAGATGGACAGATAAGTACATTAATATATAAAATATAGTTATGTCAATGAAATTTCTATAGCAGCATAAACCTAACTTAACCCTCCAGCAGCATAGCTACTTATAACCAAATTATATTCTGAATTTATAATATTATAATGTGAATCTTATCAGCTCAGCAAACTAATAAATACATTTTACTTATTTATTATTTGTTGCATTCAACCTTCCTTATTATTCCATTCTGTTTTTCACTCTCATAATATTCCTTTTTTTTGGTTTGTATTCAAATTGATTTTTTTTTTTATCATTTAGCAGTTTGAATGAGTTGCTACAAATAGGGAAAAATTTTGACTGTGATACTGAAAATGGTATTCAAGTTCTTCTTAAAATAATTTTATGTCAGTTCTAAACTTGATACCATATTATCAAAGAGAATTAATGGAGAAATATTAATCTTGAGAATTCATATATGCCACATTTAAAAAATTTATTTTCTGAACTAATACCACACCCAATAATCCTTTCCCAAATTGCATGCTAAAAAAACAATGTACAATGGCAAAGTGTTGAGCAGTTACAACCTTTTATCTTCCACACTATCTTCTTCATCAGCATATTTGTAAAAAAATTTTGATAGCCCTCATCCCAGCTTCTAAAATGACAAAGGGACATTTAAGGGTATTTCATTTTGTATGAACAAGTTCTTCTTGTACTTTCATATTCAATTCTCTTGAGCTATTTTCCAAAAAAATTGGAAGAGATTAAAGAAGTCAGTTAGAACCCTCTACATTCTGTAACTCCTTTGTATTATAACTAACAAAGATAAATCATGTAAACATCTTTGCAATGCAACTTACTATAAAATGTGAAATTTGTAATGAGGAGTTAAAAAAAAAAAACTAGCTTCATTTTAAAATTATAGTAAGAATTATTATTACTTCATCAAATACTATCTTTAACTTATAATTCTCAATTTATTGAATCAATATTTTGGTTCAAGCAGGAAGTGGTTATGCTCTCCTGCTGAAGTATATAAATACTGCTAAATCTGACTAAATGTGCTGCAAAAATATTTCTCAGGTTTGTAAGACAGAATTCCCTCAATCCATCTATTATAGGGTGCAGCTTAGGAGGTGTAGCCAAAGTGCAGCTGCAGCAGTCCGATATTTTTATTCTGTAGCCAGCCAGCAGGTGAATTATGGAGAAAGAACTGACTTCTGAGGTAGTTTATGATGAGCTCATTAACCCATTTCCTTCACTGCCTACTTCTCCATATGTGAAAATGATACAGCCACAGAGCCATCAGGGTTTATTCCAACATCACCAAGACAACCAGCAGCTTCAGAGAGCCAGTGAAGACCAGACCTCAATGATAAAGATGGTCTCCCCAGGCAGCACTCCACAACAGCAATGGGCAGCTGCTCAGCAAACTACTGACATTTTTTACTTCACCCAGACCTCCATCTCTCCTTTAGAGATCTACAGCAACCCAGGCCCCAGGGCTGAGCTTTTCAGTGTGGCAGCAAGGAGGATTGTTCTTCCAACCCTAATTCCAGTACTCCACCAGATATACTCTTCTTCTAATGGTGAAAGCTCTATGGATCTGAGTGGGGATCCTATGCCAAGAAACGTGGGAGATATATTAAAGAAGATACCTATCACCCTAGCTGTGGAGAAGGATGGTAAGCAAGTGATTATTTTTTATCAATTTTAAAAATTACAATTTCCATGTCATTACTTTTATTATGTGTTTCGATTGTTGCATTGGTGGTCTTGCACAGATTTGAGGACATCAGCCTCTCAAGAGTCTGTTTACTGCCTTGATGCTGGAGCTCTGTGTGGTAAGGCATGGGGGCTTTTTCTATTCACTGTATAGACTATTTGGAGCATCAGTTCTGGATAATGTGACCATTACGTAGGACACTTATGTTATTGTTTTCTACTCATGATAGAATTATCAAATTTAGATTTCTAAAAACAAAATAGAGTGCAATTAATTAGTACTGGCCATTGCTTCACTTGGTGACAAATTAGCACCTGTATGACTGCTGTGGGCAGTATGTTCTGGTTCATTACATTCCTGACTGACACACAGTGCATGCATGCAGTCAACATTCTATTGACAGATGAGCAACCTCACTCCAGAAAATCCCCCTAACCAACCACAGCCTGATTAAGGTCCAACAGACACTGTTGGAATGGAGAGAAAGGAAGAGTGTGGGAAGCAGTCTGCTGGAGGTGTGTGTTAGTTCCCATATGTTGTCTGTCAGGTGGAATGATCACATAAGGATCTTTCAGTGAAGCCTGTCCAAGTAGACCAGATGAATGCACCTGCTGTTCTTGGGCAGTTGGAAGTTTTCCACCTGCTTAGAATCTTTTTATTGTCATGAGGGCTCCATAATCCTGCTATGGGATTTAAGCATTGGCAAGTTACTCCCCTAGTGAAGGAAGTTGTCTCTAGATCTAAAGATTTGGAATTACAGCAAATTTGACACTCCAGTGACAGAAAGGATTCCAAAGGCTAGCAATAATAAAAAATGGAACAAATGAAAAATAAATAATATAATTTTTAAAACCAAATATGAAAAAAGCACTGATATTGGTCAGCATTTTCACTAGAATAAATAAATTACAAATGGTGTAGAAATACAGGCACAGCTTCACTTTTGTTTAATTTATTTTTCTGTAACACATGTAGATAAAATCCTTCTCATCTGGTCCTCAGTGGTTTAGATAGTGCCAACATTTTAACTGCTAACTTTGGTCAGAAGAAAAAAAATCACATGTTTGAATCTACTAAAGCTTAGTTTCCACAGAAAATGCCACCAGGTTATGAGGTGTCTGAGGGAGTTGAAGTGGCACCTTAAGTGACATTTAAAGCTACTAGCTATTCACTTTCCCCCCTTTTTATTAATTATTTAATTTTGATTATATGTTATTGTACACCCCCCCCCCCCAAAAAAAAACATTTAGAATTTTTAAATAAAAATTTAAAAAAAAATTCCTGTGAATTATTTTGTTGGTAGGCCCAGCACACTACTTTGTTCATGGCCCATAATTTTGGTAAGACAGTCCAGCTCATCTGTAATCAAATCCAGTATGTAGTGTTTTCTGGCAACCCTCTATGAATAGGGGTACTGTTTCCTTGTGTGTTGATGTGGAAAGCGAGCAGGTATATACTGTAAGAGAGTGAATTGATATCTTCTTTCCCTTATTACTATTTTTTCCTCTTCGAACTTGGTACCTGCTGGACTTCGTTCACCAGATTAGTCATTTCCTTATAGTAGGCTAATAGGTTAATAGGCACAGGTAGTAATTGAGAATCTGGTAGTTAGGTTACACAAGTTGTAGCAGTTCGTTCAACCACTGGCAAACAGGAAGGCTTCCTGGCTCTTCTTCCTTCCTCTAAACTGTCTAACAAACTACACAGAATTATCTCTATGTCTGACCCTAAGATCAAAAAATAAAGGAAGAAAATAAAATTAATTTGGTGATCATGCATTCATCCAATGACTTCAGCCCCCTCACCCTTCCTGGATATATTTCACCATACAGAATTCAGTGAACTGTGCCCAATTATAAACTAAATGTTACAATATCCCACCTAACTCCTTCCTTCCTTCCCTTCTTCCTTTCTTCCTTCTTTCCCTCCTGTTTTCCACTCTTCCTTATAGGATCAGTGAGTCCTGGGGGAGTTGGTTACACCAACAGACATTGCTCCAATTGCAGTGTAACTATCACTCCGGTGTGGCGATTAAATCCCGAGGGCAAACACCTGTGCAATGCTTGTGGTCTCTACTATAAGTTCAATGGGATCAACAGAAACAGCTATGAGAAAAAAAAGGTTAGTAGTATTTAGCTCCAGAAGAACAAAAACACACTGTATTTCTTACACCTATTGGTAACAATTAACACATCTGGATTTTACATATTATATCCTTTTAATTAACTAGTATTTTTTTTTTTTATATATATATTGTTGATTTTCCCTTCTTTGATTATATATATTTTTCTCACTTATTGTTGTTGCATACATGGCGTGCAAATTTTGAAGATTCTCACCATTTCATGAATTCCTTGGTCTTTGGATATCCACATGAAAGAACTGCGTCCAAATATGTCCTCAGATTCACCTGGCTAGTTTCCAATTATATATATATTATATATATTATACCTATTATATATATTATATATATTATATATATTATATATATTATATATATTATATATATATATATACTAGTGAATAACCTGCCCTATGGCTTTTAGGCCTACCTTTGGTGGGCTGTGGTCACAAAATTGTCTACTTTGTGGTCACATCAATTTGGGTTTATATATTTATATTTGTGTTTAATTAGGTTTATTTCATTTTTCACTTCATTTTAATTATTGTGTTCATTAATTCATATAATAGATAAATGTTTAGTAGGGATTTATATCTATAAATATAAATTAATGAGTGTAATATTTTTAATTATGGAGTTGGGTTGTATTGTCATGGAATGGAACAGCATTTATCTCAAATTTGGAGTAATATTGTCTGAAAGTTGGAGTTGTACTTATTGAAATTACTTATGAAATGCTTGGCTGCTGCAGTGTTTTTTTTAATTTTTAAAGTTGCCTCATCAGGACCTCTGGAGTCTCATTAGTGAGTGCTAGCTTGACTTTTCCACTGGAGCAGCAGAGCCTTCCCCATTTCTGTGTATTGCAGTGTTGGCACACTTCTGCTGCTCTTCCAATGGTCACTTAGTATTCTCTTGAAAAATTTTTTTGCAGTATCATTGCAGCAGCAGGGTCCTGGTGGCTCTTTTTCACCTTTCTGTGTATTGCAGTGCTGGTGCACATCTCTCATTTTTCCAATGGTGACCTTGTCATTGCTTGCATTATTTATGGCGTATCATATTAGAAACCTGCCTTTAGCCATGTGAGGTTTGTTGTTTCTGATGATGCTGTTTCCATATTTGTGCTTCTAAGACTTTGTTTTCTGATGTTTATCTATGTGTTCATGCCTTTCTGTGGTCATGTTAGGATCCTTTGTTGTTGTCGTTGTTTCCTAAATTTCATTTCTCTGATAATCATTCACTGTAGTCATTAATGTTGCTTTTGTTCTTGATATTTTCATTGGTTAACCTATCTGATTGTGCGATCTAAGATTCTATTGAGCCTGTTTCTCAGGCCTTTTAATTGGCCTTGAATATCTGGTCTTCTTTTTGGCATGTTTCTTTGTAATATATTTTGAATGGTTAAACATTGAATCCATTGGTGAGTAATTGTAGCTTCATAGCGTACCTTCTATTTCCTTGATTGTCCTTTGAAGTTTTTGTTTGGATGGAATGAGTTAATCTGTTTAATTAATAGAGGTGTAGTTAATTTAGTTGTTACCATTGAATTGTCGGTTTAATAGAGTATTCAATTATTGAAGAGAAATTCTTGTGTTAGTGTCCCATTGTTGCGTTGCTGTGCATGTTTCCTTGTTAATGTCTTCTGTCTTTATTGATGTGCATTGGTTATATATATATATATATATATCAGGGCTGTATTTTGGATAACATTGAAGTAGCATCTTGTTAATGAAGGGGGGCGGGGCGAAGGAGTTTTGGTGTGCTTATAACACAAAAAACCTTGAAGGAACTATTGTTATACTCTCCCAGGAAACCCTTTTAATTTTGGAATAGGAAACTTCTTTGATTATGTCAGTTACAACTTGCCAAACTGGTAACAATGAATCACCAGCACCAAAAAATTGTTTTACCATATTTTCTGCATTCACAGCACCACTGTATTTATAAGAGCCAATCTACTGCTAGAATTATATTTGTCTTATATAATAGTGCAAAAAAAGAATCCGAATTTTTTTTTTTTTTTTTAATACATTGGCTCATTTACTCTTTCTAAGCACAATGTCAAAAATCGGATATATTTTCACTTAATTAAGTGCCATATCAAGTTAGAATTTTTTTTTGTGGCACATTAAAAAAAGAAAATTTGATATCTTTCATGATTGGTGATGCTATTCCTGGGAACCAAAACTGCAAAACAGCATGTATCTCTATCATACTATACAATCTTCTGCATGTTCATAGAAAATTCCTAAATTGGAGCTGTGATTGAGGAGAAAAATAGTGTCCAGTGAGCTTGCTGCTAGTCCTCAGAACTAATTGACAGGCAGCAGTAGAAGTGAGTGGCAAAGAGTTTTCAGAAGTAATCTCAACCCAGAAGTGACTGCAATTCTTCTTCAAATTCATCTTCAGAAAACACTTGTGGCTTAAATGCAGCCCCGATATATATCTAATTTCATCCCTTCTATGAGATATAATCTTTTCCAACATTTTTAATAAAACTAATAATGCATCTAAATCACATTGTGAACTGCTAAGCATCAGGTGAATCGAGGAAAAGTTTTTCATGCTGGAGAGGGTGGTGTTGAGAGTCAAATATCACTTTCCCCCCCCCCCCCCCCCATGTCTTCCAAATCATAGTGGGAGCTGTGAATGTTGCCACAAATTAGTGAGTGTGTGTTGGTGTGTAGGTGCTTTATGGTTGAAGTCTTACTAATATTTATTATTATAAAGAAGTCCACTGCTGATTGTGTTTTTTTATCTACAGCATACCCGACCTTTGGCCTTGGTTAAGAAGACTCCCATTACTAGGAAGAGGAAGTCCAAAGGAAAGTCAATGAAAGAGGTGAAGAAGACAGTGCCAAACATCTCCACCTCACCCCTCCACTCTCTGCTGGATTAATCACACAGGAAGCCACTCCCCTTTAGATTGATTTGACTGTTATCTGGCTGACTGGCCACATGAAAAACCAATTGGTTTGGTCCTCCATGTCAGATGCCATATGCACTTCTCACTGGCTATTTCCTTATAAGGCACTTGTTTACTCTCATGCAACCTTCACTTAACTATATGTATAGCGATGCTGCTAAATCACCTATTAACTTTTAATTCTGTGCTTTACTTACTTGTGTGCAATCACTTCTATGAATTATTTTATCTTCCTAGTAATGAGATAATTGATTTATTTACACTTTTTACAGTAGTAAAAGTATAGTTGTATATTGTTTCTTTTACATTTTCCTTGCAATGCATCTCTTCCTTTGAACACATCTAGCGCCACACAAGGGAAGTGGTTTATATATGACATCTTCTCTTGTGTGTTTATTCTTATATATTTGTATTTCAAACACTAATATTTTTACAAAGCACTTCCTTGTCTTGCTTGAGTGTGTTGTTTGTGGTTCTGTAAATTTTTTTAATTTTTTTATTTTTTTTATTTTTTATTTATTTTTATTTTTTTGATGAATGTTCTGTGTGGAGGGGTTTTGTTGCAACTATGTACCTTCATAATCTCTGGTTCTCACTTGTTTAAAAGAATTTTCCTTATTAAAATGGTGCTAAATTAAAATTTTTTTTTTGATAATAGGTGGTGTAGCCAGAGGGGGCAATGGGGCATTTACCCCCCCCCCCCCCTTCCCTCCCCCTCCCCCCACCCTATTTCCCAGAATAAAACAATTTTTTTTTGTCTTTTTTTTTTAATTAAAAAAAAAAAGGTTTACCCATATATTTTACAGTTAGTCTGAGGCTAAAATTACATTCAATAAATATTAGAACCCCTGAAAAGATCACTGCTTAGAAAATTTTGAAAACTTCTAAACATTGCAGAAATAGTTTTCTACCCTAGAAGTAGCCTGTCCCTACTGTTATAAGAATATTATGGCAATGTTTCATCAGGTTAAATTATTTCTCACTAAGCTGGGTGCCCAGCTCTGCCTGGCTAAAAAGATGATAGATTTACTGGAATATCCAAAACTTTTACCAGGCAAACTGGCTGAAGCACTTTTAAATTTCCCAACAAAATGGAACAATTAGAGAATAATAGCGAGGAAAATTTTGAATGTTTTTTTTTAAATATTTTGTTTATTTTTGCTAAGTCACTTACAGTAGCAGCACATTTTAGGCCAACAGTTATAAACTATTATATAATTGTGACTTTAAAAAAAAGGGTGAAACATTCATAGTTGGAAGAATGGCAGTAAAAATTTTAATTGGGAAGAGTATTCACCAAGTCACCCATAGAACAGCTTTTCCTAGGCCAACATAGTTGTATATTGCTACCTAATTTCAGCTTTTACACAACCCCACTACCAATCCTGAAATATTTGGTCAAGAATCCAGAGCTTACTTTTCCATAGTTTCTATTTTTAAAAATTTTTAATATGGTTTTTTATTATTTTTTTAATAAAAATTTGAATTCCCTAATTCCACCCCCCCCCCCCCCCCCCCCCCCACCCAAAACTGGGATCCACTTATTGTTTAGAAAAAAAAAATTTAAACAACAAACTATTCCACCACACAAAGATAATATCTAGAAAATTTCATCAAAATCTATTCACACATTTCTAAGCCTTCAACATAATTTTGGTTATAGGCATGGGCATAGTCAAGTCTCTAAGCCAATGAACTGCACCAGTCTGAGTTCGTCCAGCTTGTCCTCCTCTGCAGTGAAACGGTTTTACCTAGGATATCATTACAGAATATTATTGTTCGTGTAGCTTTCGGTAGCTTTTGTTTTAACTACTGGTGGTAATGACTGAATCATACTCAGTCTGCCAGATTCCTTGCACAAAATTAAATCTCTGCAACTGATCCAGTTTCTTTCTACTGGTGAGTATCCCAAGGACTTGACTAGAAGGACAGGAGGAACATCAGGAATAACTCCAGAACACATACATGGGCTGCACAAAGTAAATTATTTATGTTATTTTATATGCTGTGGAAAGGAAGTACATATGGACTAATACTCACAAATGTAATTTTAGAGGAAGAGTTGTATTATGTTGGAAATGACAAATCCACAAAGAAGAAGGTCCTGATAGAGGTGGCACTGGTTCAAGAAGGAGAGATAAATCCTTTTCCCCTACAAGGGAATCATGTCAGTCAGCTTTATTCTCTTCCTCCCATTTTTCCTTCCTCTCTTCCTTTAATTTTTCCTTCCTCTCTTCTTCCTCTCTCTTACTCCATTTCTTCCTCCCTCTCTTCCTCCCTCTCTTCCTCCCTCTCTTCCTCCCTCTCTTCCTCCCTCTCTTCCTCCCTCTCTTCCTCCCTCTCTTCCTCCCTCTCTTCCTCCCTCTCTTCCTCCCTCTCTTCCTCCCTCTCTTCCTCCCTCTCTTCCTCCCTCTCTTCCTCCCTCTCTTCCTCCCTCTCTTCCTCCCTCTCTTCCTCCCTCTCTTCCTCCCTCTCTTCCTCCCTCTCTTCCTCCCTCTCTTCCTCCCTCTCTTCCTCCCTCTCTTCCTCCCTCTCTTCCTCCCTCTCTTCCTCCCTCTCTTCCTCCCTCTCTTCCTCCCTCTCTTCCTCCCTCTCTTCCTCCCTCTCTTCCTCCCTCTCTTCCTCCCTCTCTTCCTCCCTCTCTTCCTCCCTCTCTTCCTCCCTCTCTTCCTCCCTCTCTTCCTCCCTCTCTTCCTCCCTCTCTTCCTCCCTCTCTTCCTCCCTCTCTTCCTCCCTCTCTTTCTCACTCTCATCCTCCCACATTCATTCACTCTCTCCTCCTCCAGGATTCTGACCACCCAGGAGCCCTTATCATCTCCACCTCTGGATACTTCAGACTGGTAGGTATGGCTTATTTGTCATGTGACTGTCTGGCTCCATGTGCTAACATTGTGGTGTTGATATGATAGTTAGCAGTCCTCATAATGAAGTGATCTCTTCAAATTTCTCTTTGAAATGCTCACACTTGATGTTAAATAGATATAGCGTGTATGTGTGTGAGTAAGTGCACCTGCAGCTCTTATGTTAATTTCACACCTACAATTGTTGTTTACTCTTTGATAGGGAATCTATCTTTTATGATGTCAACAGTAAACAGATATTTATGCATATAACATGTGGTGAGGGGGACACATAGAACTATGGAGAACTAGATAAGAGAATTCCTAGAAGAAGTGGTGTGGGGAAGTTCTGAGGGAACTTAATCAGTAGGGGAAATCCCGGGGAGTTCAGACCAGTCCATTAGGGTATTGCTGCTCACCATTTTGAAATTAAAAGTGTTTGTATAAGTATTAAGCGAAAGATTAAAGAACAAAGCTGCAACTAATAGGTGTCTCTTTTTTTTTTGGCAAGCCTGGAATTCTTTATGCCATGGTCCTGTCAGAAAAGCAGCCATCTAAGTATAGAAAAAGCTCATATAAATTTAGTTTCAAGTGATCTAGTTTCTCTCTGTGTGCTTTGTATGGTTGAGGTGGAGGGTGGAGAGGACTAGACTAGTGGTCCAAAAGTCTAAAACTGCTTTGGTCCTTAGCCACATCCGCCTCCAAAACATAATTAAAGATCAAACTAAATACTGACACCCAAGCAGTATAAAGTGTACTTTTAAGGAATACTAATTTTCAACTTACTAGCTCACAGGCATTTCCATCTCCAGGTTCTGAGCACAACAATTGCTCTTCAGCTTTTCTAGTTCCAAGTATCACGGTAGTAATTCTGTATGCTTAGAATGCAGGAAACTTACAGTGTAATAAACTTGCTACACTTACCATCTCACCAGCTTTTATAGTTCCCTGTGTTCCTCCAACACAATTTCCTAGTTGGGGGTAGGTTAAGCCTAATTCATGGTTTTGGTTATGCAGAAAAAGAATGCAGAATGCAACTTTGAGGTTAGATTATGCTAACTTCTAGCTTCCCTTCTCAGTAGGGGGTTTTATTATAGCTCTTTCTGTATTTTTTTCCTCTCCCTTTGGGAGTTGAATTGTGGGCCCTGTAACCTTCCTAGACAATAATCTACAAGATAATTATTGCTCACACTGACAATTTTTAAAAAAATTAACTTTGTGATAAATGACTTTTTATTAAACTCACACTAATTGGTTGGGTCCTCCTCCCTCCACCCATGTAGTGCTAGATCACACCATTAAGATCTACATAGATTATGTATTTGAGCATGCACATGTGTATGTGGCACTGTGGTTTCTGCATTCGCATGTGTGTGTGGTGTGTGAGTGTGTACGTGGTGTGTGAATGCCTGTGTGTATGAATGTGAATATGTGTGAGTGTGTGTGATTGTGAGTGCAAGTTTGTTCACCTGTGAGTGTACGAATGAGTGAGAATATGTGAGTGTGTGCATTTGAGTGTGTCTCTGTGTGTGAGTATGTGTGAGTATGTATTTAAGTGTATGTGATTGTGAGTGTGTGTTTGTGTGTTCGTGTTTGTATATGTGAGTGTATGTTTGACTCAGTAGCTATACTCATTCACTAAAAAAAAACAACCCAGGGTTATAAGTTCAACCCCAACCCTTACAGAAATTGTTCCTGTCTTTCTACATTTTATTCCCACCCAGTCCACACAGCTTTGATGGGGACCTGGAATTTTCATGGGTGTAAATTCACTGGCCATGGCTTGTCAATCAGCTAAGGGTTCAGGTGGAACTTCGAGTGCCAACACCCTTAAGCTGGGAGTCATGGTCAGTCCTCCTTCAAGCTCCCAGCCCAACTCCAGAATTTTGCTTGCATTGGCTGATGATGTCTGCTTAGTACACAGCCACCCTGACTATGCCAAATGCTTGTGGGGTGTGACAGCAGCTAAACAATTCTTTTTTTTTTTATGTTTAATTGCGTGTGTTGGGGAGGGGGTGGGGGGAGGGGGAGGGGGGGAGGGGGAGGGGAGGGTGTGATTGTGAGTGTGTGCATACCTGTGTTATAGTGTTTGTCATTCTAGTGTGTGTTGTAATGTGAATTCAGTAAGTTTATGTGAGAGATTATGTGTGCAAGTATGTGTGTGTGATAGTAAGAGTGTATATATGTAATTGTGTGTGTGCAAGTGTGTATGTTTGTTGTTCTGTGTGTGCGCGAGAGAGCATGTTCATGTGATGTGTAGTGGGTATGTATATACACAAATCATATCAGTTTAATACTTTAATTTTCATGTTGTTGGTACTATTTCTCTAGTCTTGGTTACCTTCATTTTTGGTTTTTTTTTTTTTAATGTTTTTTTTTGTTTGTTTGATCATATTCATATTATGGTTAAACCTGTGTTGCTATTGTGACATTAGTGATCAGGGATGGTGAACCTTTGTACATTTTGAATTGAGAGGACTGAACTGGAATAGGAAGGCAGAGCTGTGGATGCACTTCAAACTAAGTTGGTGTCCTTTTGAACTTACTTGGATCTTTATATTTTTGTGGGTGATCAAATTAGCGTTGGTTGGAAACAGAACTTCCACTAGCAATTAATGTCCTTTTGAATATGATCAGATGGCGACTTCTTTGTTATTCATAATTCATGAATGAAGGTTTATTTAATGGACCTAATCCTAGCCCTAGACAAACACCCCCAAAATGGCCATTAGGCCCATGAACAACCTCTGAAAATTTTATGACAATAGGACCAGGCATCTGGAAGAGATTCATTAGAACAGGACAGACAAAGATATTGGCATTATTAGACGATATAAATATATAAAGGCTTAAGTACATGCTTTAACTGGGTTATATAGAACCAAATTAAAGTGTTGATGTAAATGTAGATTGGTTAAAGTGGCTGCAAATCCAATAGAGTCAATTTTGGTTCATATAATTTATTGTAGCGATTTTATTGCTGACTATCTGTTAAGGACTTTGTAATACACTACGGTTTAGTCTTGGATCCTTCTCTGCACAGGATGAAGAGGCCTTTAAGGAGATCTCACTTGGCTTACTCCAACATAAAACTGACCATGGCTGTATACCTTAAGAATTATACAGCTAAATCCCAATTCCTTTATAACAGAGTGCCAGGAATAACATAGGAAGAAACACCATTCCAAGTGGAGTTGGGGTTTCGACATATTTAGGCCCACAATGTTTATGCTTTGCACCTATGCCTTATTTTTGGTCATGGTAAAGGCCAACTTAATCAGGTATTGGATCCTCTTGTATTCAAAAGGCAATTTAGTTTCTGATGAAATGACAAGAAAATCTTTCCTGGTTACATTTGTAATGATAATCTTAAGACAGTTAGGAATAATTTACTTGACCACTCCCCTTGTTCCATTGCAGAGCTGAATGAGATCCAAATTTTTCTAATTAATGATAAAGGCTCCAACTGTGAGTTTCAGCCTGTGTGATGGGGATCTACTAGACTCAATTGGATAAATCATAGCCTCATTCTATTCCATAGCTGAGTCATTGGAGTATGTTTTCAGCTTAGTTTATATTCCATCACAGTTTCTGTTTTAAAACAATGCATTTTCACCGGTGGAGTTTGATTTCTCTGTTCCTGTTAGATTTTTTGATTGAAATGCTCTGGACCACCTTCAGGAGAAGATATCACTGTTGCCGGCATCTCCCACCACCCTTCCCCTAAGTAATCCACTTAAAATATGACACCAGTTGATGTTATATATCCCATACAAACTTGGAAGGATTGATACTTAGTCAGCAGTTCTCACTCCCAATCAGAATCTATTCTGAGATAGTCTAATTGGAAAATGTATGTGATGCATGCATGTGGTCACTGACAGGAACATGTATGTGGTCACTGACAGTTACATACATATGGTCACTGTGGTCACTGACATGTACATGCATGTGGTCAGGTGTTTGTAAGCATGTGTAAGCCTATGCATCTATAGGTGTGTTAGCATCCATTTTCTTCCAACCTTCATGTGCATTCTTACTCCACTCCTCTTCTATCTTCTCACCACACCACACCTCCCTCTCCCCCCTCCCTCTCCCCCTCCTCACTCTCCCTCCTCTCTTCTCCCTCTCCCTCCTCCTACACCTTTCCTCCACAACAGAGATGCTCTTCTCTGCTCTATTCTAGATGGCCTGCGAGCA
>OZ017786.1:760058-792558 GCA_963969325.1 Lycopodina hypogea | reverse complement strand
GTAATCCTGGTATGAAAAATCTCATAAATTTAATTTAAAATAATCTAGGATCTCTCTGTGTGCTTTGTATGGTTGAGGTGGAGGGTGGGGAAGACTAGACTAGAGGTAGGTGGTGATGAATATAATAATAGCAACAAAGACCAAAACATAATAAAATAGCTATGGACATTTTAGACTAAAATATATTTTGAGATTAACTTCTCATTTTGATTTACAGGAGGGGGAAAATGTGGGTGACTAGACTGTACCAGTATAGAATACAATTTTATTATCCTTTACCATTTGTAATTACAACAAATCCATTGGATTATATACTGCAGAGTATTAGTGAATAATTATTTATCTGATATTAAAAAAATGAAAGATTAAATAACTTTTAACCTCCTTAAATACTGTCTAACTCCATTCCCTTTTTTGTACCTGATCAAGCTTTTCACTCCATATCATAACTGTTCATGATCTTGGTGGGAACTCTCTTTTGTGGATCAGTTCTGATGCTATCACTCTATGTATGGATTCATTATATCAGAGCTCTTCCAGAGGTCATATGCCTGTAAACGGAAGTTAAAATCACTGTTATATCTTAGGGTAACTGCTGATATTTGTGATAATACTCGTCTGTGTGTGATAAAATATATTCCCCTTCCTTCAGTTGAATGCACTCATCTTTTCTCTCTCTTCCCTCCTCTGCATATCTTCCTCCCTGACAACAGAGATGAAGTCATTGAAAATATACAAAGTGCACCTGTCAACAATGTTTGGCTAGGAGATAACTTGAGTTGTGTCTATACATGTGCATCTACATATGTGCATGTACATATGTGCATGTATATATGTGGGTGTGAGTGTGTGTGTGAGAGAGGGGGCAACAGTGCTCTGGGAATAGCAAGAGTTAATATTTAATATGCAAACTAATTACAATCAATAGTTTTAAATCTTGCCTGACTAGTAAACCCATGGAATTTGTGTTTCATGAATACATGGATCATTGCCAAATAATAGAGAATGGAATTACAGTTCATTGTGCTCTTCTACACAAGTAAAAGTAAATTGTCGTCCCTGCTCCCAGCTTTCCCTTCTCCCAATCCCTTCTCCATTCCCCTCTTAATTCTGTAGTCTCCGCCGAGACCAAATATCCCACATGGACTTCCAGAACAAGCATCATGGTAGTACAGTGATATTGACTTGATCATCTCCATCACTGAATTCACCGTTCATAAACACCAACCAAGACACATGGTAAAGGGTTGCTATAGACCTTATGTATATGATAAAGGATTATTATGCCTCCTATGTATATGATACATGTACATGGTATAGGGTTTTCATGTTTTCTAGGCACATGCTAAAGTGTCATCATGTTTCCTATGCACATTTTCAAATATCATATTTTCTAGATACCTGGTGAAGGGTAGTTATGTTTTCTATGCACATGGGATGTGTTGTGTTCCATATGCACATGGTAAGTTGTAGTTGTTATCCCAATGCACAGGGTAAAATGTTATCATGTTCCCTAGGTGCCTGGTAAAGTGTCGTCATATTCCCTGTGCACTTGGTAAAATGTCATGTTTTATAGGTCATATTGGGTGAGTTATGGAAGGAAGCTCTTACTGCTCAAGTGATTTATCACACGTCATATTCAGCATCCAGTGTAGAGAATATTTTCTCTCTCCGAGAATTGTATTGTAGAGACATATCCTACAACCTACCAGGTGGCCTCAGGGGGGGGGGGGGGGGGAGAGGCTGATTGGGTCAGGTAAAGGTGGTCATGTTTGCTGTTGGGTAAAAGGTTGTGATGGGTCAGGGTTATGATAAAAGTTGTAATTATGTTCTGTGGATTCAGCTTACAGGTTGTTAGACGTCCTCACACCATTTTTTCTTTGCCCTGATGTGGGCTCTCCTTTTTCCTGCTATCTTACCTTTCTTCTCTCTGATCATGTGATATGCTTCTTGATCACATGTCATGCACAATGTGTGTATTTGCCCTGCTGTGTCCACAGGTGTTTGTTCTAGTTCAATACATTGAAGATCCACTAAGATTATCGATTGGGAACAGCAATGGTAAGATAGCAGATTTGCAGCACTGATAGGTACATCATGTGGTCACTGACAGGTACATGCATGTGGTAATACAATATGACATAGTGTGTTGGTTTCTGGGCATAATAGTGGCTGTCTTGTGGCCATGCCTGTGCTGTCATGTGTAATAGTGACCCTTGCATTTCCATGTGTATAATTCATTGATCGCGAAGTGTGTATGTGGGGTGTGTGTGTGTGTGTGTGTGTGTGGTGTGAGTGTGTGTGTGAGTGTATGCGTGTGTTTATGGTGGTGTGTGTGTGTAATTATGTATATGTGTGTGGATTAGTGTGCTCTGTCCACTCCTATCTCCTCATCACATCCTCCTCCTCTTTCTCCCTCCTCCTTTCCCTATTCTCCATTACAAAGATGCTCTTCTCTGCTCTATCCTATATGGCATGCAAGCATCAAGTTACCATGATGTGTGTGAAGATGCATAGAACTAAGCGGTGTCAGCATTTGGGGCCTTTCTATGACCCTTTGATGAAGAAGTGGAAAGCCAGTGCCTCTAGTACATAGTGAATTTGCCCCAGTCACGCTGTGGAGAATTTCAACTCCTATGTGGCATATAGCGGTCTAAACCATGCTGCGACTCAGGAAGGTCTGTTCACTGAAAAGAGTGAGAAGCTGATTGGAACCCTTACAGCCCTACTACTGAAGGTTGGCTACCATGCCATAATACCCAATGAGGAATTGGAAGGACAGTTCCACGCCTTCAGGAAACTTGTGGCCTCTAAAACAGGTTTCCAGACATTCACAGATATTCCCAAGTTCGTGGTAGCTTGATTCTTTGTCGATTTTAGCAAAAAATTTATGCATAAATAGGGCTAGGGCTAGGACTAGGGTTATACTTCCAATGCACCCCTGGCCCTAAACATACACCACTGGCTGAAAACATGTTCCCTGGCCCTAAACATGCACTTTGTGCCTAAAGATGCACCTCTAGCCCTAAACGTGTATCATTTTGCCCTTAAAATCACCCCGTGCCTAAATATGCACTCCCGCCTCAAAACATGTACCTCTGGTCATAAATATGCGCACTAAGCCCTAAACATGCACTCCCGGCCCTGTACATCCACCTTCAGTTCTATACATGCAGCTTTTGTACTTTAATTGCTCCCTCATGCTTTAAACAGGTCACATGATATCCAATCGAACTTGACATATGACAAGCCAAATCCCTTGACTGCATTCTGTAAAGTCTCGAAGTAGCAATATACAAGTGATTCCTGCATTAGTGTTTCTACGTTCTTGAGCGAGTGGTATGAGAGTTACTCATTATGCAATGCCACATGGACACACCCCCCCACCCTTCCTCCAGTATGGGAAAGATCTTGGGAAAAAAAGTCGTGTTAGCTTTGAAGAGACGGGATTATGGAATTAGCCATGCCTGCATCGACTACCTGTGCTCATTCATGCCACCAATTAATGATGACTATGACCTCAACAAATGCTCTCTTTTCTCGAGCAAAACCTTCCACTCCATAATTTTGGAGCCTCTCTGTCAGCATGTGGTTCATTTGGGATGGCTGTGGTTTTATCTAGAGTGGTGTGAAGGTTATGAGATTTATGTTTGTGTAGGTTGTCATGTGAACTTGTACATGTCAAATTGAGTCATAAAATTTAAAGTGGTTTGTGTGTGGATTATTTATTGATTTTGATTATTTATAATCTTATATTTTGGACTTCGGGGAGAAATTTTGTCATGTGACTTAAAGTGTTATATCAACACTGATCATGTGATGATCTCAACATCTGGTTTAGGCTTACTATTGATTTGTTGTGCGCTACGCAACAACTGCTCTTGTTGGCTACATTGGTAATGTTGGGGGTGTGGTCAGTGCATGGAATCATGGATAGCCATATATAATCATATGAATGGCCTTTTTTATTTGTCTCCATAGAAACTGGGGATGGGGGCCCTGGTGATCAGTTTCCTGCTGGACTTCTTCACCTTCACCATCTATCCCCCATACAGGTACACATGTATGATATCGAGTTATAGTGTGGTGCATCCTATTCCATTAATCTAGCCCTATATTTATATTATTTATAATGTGTATAGTTCTGTGAACATACAGTACGTCTAACTATGATGTGTGTACTGATGTGCTTGTGTGTGTTCTGTTCCCATTTCACTGAGAGTACGGATGCCAACAAGTTTGACATGTTCCTTGAACTTGTAGCAGGAATTAGATGAACCTTGTTCAAGTTGCTTCAACACCCATCCCTGGCCATCATTAAAGAAGCTAGTCTAATTATGAAATCCATTAGAGGTTGGTGTGTTTGCATGTGTGCAATGCACACACTCACTCACTCATTCACATACACACTCACACACACTAGGAAGGTGACAAAGACATAGTGGCTAAGATGCAGGAGTTGGTCCTTACAGAGGGTGCTCTCCCTGACATCTGCCCACCTCACTCATCACATCCTCAGCAGACTATCATCATCTCACCAACTACCAGCTCTGCAGGCATCTAGTCTCCCATTGGGTCACTGGCAACCCAGCAGCTATTGGTCTTCTACACCGGGTCTTGGTAAAGTTGATGTTAGAGTACATCTATATGACAGAATTAGACATGCTGGTGGTAAAATACCTCCCATGTGATTGTTACATGTTGTCACATGACATGAAAGATCTCTTGGGAGGTGATGAGATATCTTGGAATTATGTTGAGTTTGAAGTCCGCTATGAGTGTTTGTCAGAGGAAATAAATATTGGTATATTGGTTGTATTGATGAATTATCTGTATCACCTGATCATGGTGTGTGTATGGTGTGTGTATGGTGTGTGTATGGTGTGTGTATGGTGTGTGTATGGTGTGTGTATGGTGTGTGTATGGTGTGTGTATGGTGTGTGTATGGTGTGTGTATGGTGTGTGTATGGTGTGTGTATGGTGTGTGTATGGGTGTGTATGGTGTGTGTATGGTGTGTGTATGGTGTGTGTATGGTGTGTGTATGGTGTGTGTATGGTGTGTGTATGGTGTGTGTATGGTGTGTGTATGGTGTGTGTATGGTGTGTGTATGGTGTGTATTGTGTGTGTGCTTGCATCTAGGTGGGTAGATATCAAATTTCTGCTCGATGAAGGAGGAGAGAAGACAAACTTTGTTCGTGAGTGAGTGATCTTGAAAGCTTGTGTATGTGCTTATGCATGGTGGTAGTACTGTCATTCCTTCCTCTCTCCATCCTTCCTCTCCCCTCCATCCACCCACCCCTGTTTGTACTCACTTCACTCTCTTTCCCCTAATATCTTATTTAGGACTGAGTATTTCAATGACCTGTACCACCATTTCCTGCTTTCTCGCAAGCCTTCCATGAAGGCCATGTGCCTGCAAGCTATGGTCATTGTCTACTGAATTTGCTTTCAAAAAATTGGACCCTTTAATGACACAGAGTATACCATCACCAAAATTGATGAGGTAAGCACTAATATTCAAGGCTATGGAAATTAAAGTAGCAGCAACCATAATGACTGCAATTAGTAATATATCTGATTTTATTATGAATAGTTGCTTATGAACTTAAATACCTATTTTGGATTGCTTGAGCTAATCCACAACTTTCTGTCACTACATGACACATGTGCCCTGCATGTGTATTATCTGTCAGTACATGACACACATGTGTCCTGCATGTGACCTCTCTTTCTATAGATTATATATTTGTTTTCTATTTGATATATAATATTCATGGTTCCTAGTTGTCAAATTTGAGTGCACTTTTCCAACATCACTTTTTTAGTGTAAGAACTGAACAGAAGGGATAAACTCATAATTTTTGTTGACAAACTTCTCTAGAACAAAAGAAATGTCAAGATGTTCCTGGATGATAAGAGCACAAAGGTTCTTACTGACCTTAAGACCTAGGCTAATCTTAACACATAGTGAGCATATATGTCTTTGCAGATGATCACCGTTGAGTCCTCACCTGATATGCTTGGTGACATGGAGGAGTGTTACTATAGCAACACACTCATGGAATAGAATGGACATACAACTTTAAGGTGTGAGGTGGTCAGTTTATGATCTACATTAGACAGAGATAGTTGTATACTTGAGACAGAATGTGGATATTTCCCTGCTATTCAGCTTGTTTTGTGGTCTTGGCACTTTATGTAATATGATAACATTGTTATAGCTGTGGGTTTTTTTTTTAGAATTGGTTAGTTGTAGCAATAGTTTTTGTTGTTCAAAATATTTTTGTGGTTTTAGTGTTGATAAATTATGTGGTATTGTTGTGGTTGTTTCATTTGTTTTACAGTATTTTTGTTGCTGTATTATGCTACTGCTTGACATGTTTTGATGTAGAACTGGTGTGTTAATAATGTTTATTTTTTGTGGAGGTGTCTGATGTTTTCTTATTGTTTTTCCTTGTGATATTGTGGTATACTATACACTGTTGAGTTAAATATGTTATATTGTACTTGTGGTGATGTTCTTTTAAATTTTATTTCTCATACTTTCCTATGTGGTGAATAGATGAAGGAGATGTTTGAAGAGAAATTCATCCACCACAAGACCAGATGCTGGGCCCTAGGAATGGAGGGCTGGAAGATGATGGATAGCATTGCACACCACAAATGGTGCCTCATCTGTACGGGAATAGCCCTCCTCAACCAGTTAGAAATAGCTGGTATCACCCTTCACATATTCATTTGTATTTGTAGCTTCTATGCAACTAGGTATATCTGTCTGGTGCATATGTGTGGGCAAAATAAATATATGTGTACATATGTATGTATGGATCTATGCATGTATGTATGTACATGTGTGTGCATGCATATGTGTGTGCATGCGTGTATGCATGTATTCGTGCATACATACTATGTATGTATGTATGTATGTATGTATGTATGTATGTATGTATGTATGTATGTATGTATGTATGTATGTATGTATGTATGTATGTATGTATGTATGTATGTATGTATGTATGTATGTATGTATGTATGTATGTATGTATGTATGTATGTACATATTTATCAATGTATGTATATATGTATGGGTAGATGATGTATGGATGGATGGATAGATGGATGGATGGATCTATGGATGGGTGGGTGGATGGACAGATGGGTGGGTGGACAGACAGGTGAACAGGCAGATGGGCATACGGATGGACGGATGTGTGGGTGGGTGGGTTGGCAGACAGGCAGATGGGCAGACGACAAACAGTGTGATGTTGGTCCAGTGTGTGTCCCCAAATAGCTATTGTTAACCTACTTCAAGTTCCCTCAACCCAGTATGATGCTTATTCAGTGTGTGTCCCCATATAACTATTGTGTAAGTACTCCAACCAACTTCAACCATGTTTGGTTCAATGCTTCTCCACATAGAGCTATTATCAACTTATTTTAACCTTGTTCAACCATAGAGTTATTCTCAATCTATTCTAACCTGCTTCAACCCAGTGTGATGTTAGACCAGTGTATGACAAGCAGAGCAATTACCAACCTACTTCCACCTGCTCAAATCCAATGTTATGTCTGTCCAGTGTGTGTCCACATAGAGGTATTGTTAACCTACTTCAACCTGCCTCAAACCAGTATGATGCATGTTCAATGTGTATCCTCACATAACTATTGTCAATGTACTTCATCCTGCCTCAACCCAGTGTGATATTGGGCAAATATGTGCCCCATAGAGCTTTTTATAGGCTGACCATATAATCCAGCTTTACCCGGGGATGTCCTCCTTTTTAGTCATTATATTTCAGTCTGGGAGGATTTTTGAAACATCTGAAAATGTCCAGGATTTTAGTCTTCTTTGGTAGAAAAATATTTGTTGCTAAAATAGCGGCACTTTTTTTTTACCAAATACTCCAGCTTAGCAGCACTTACACAGTGAAGGGGTCTGGAAAAGCTAACTGAAGTTAGCATATTTTTTTCTCTGTTCCCATGCCTCACCCACTACTCATGGTTGGTGGGGTATTGTGGTTGGCATTTTTTTAATATATATTTTCATTCTGAAAAATTATCCCAATTGTGTGCAGTGCACTATCATAAATCTTACAACCTTTCCTTTGAAGGAGTATTTCTTGATTGGATGATTCTATTTTAAAGTTCACAATACCCAAACATAAGTGTCAATTCACTCAAAACTAAAGACAAAATGCTTCATGTTTTGGTAGAGCAGGGAAGGAATTAGAATCCCAATGTTTGGATTGACTATTATGTGAAATCAGGTAACAATGCAATCAGGTAACAATGCAATCAGGTAACAATGCAATCAGTGCAGTAGAGTGAACTTTTCATTTCACACAGTTAAGCATCATCAAGACTGCACAACTGCCATGTTGGCTTAAAAGCTTTAACCAGAGTGAGTGAACTTTGGGTATTTTTAATTCTAAATTATTAATTGTCTTGCATTATATTGATGATTTATACTTCTATTGTAGTCATTTAGATGGTTAAAGATTGAGCCTGGTTCTCTGTTATGGTGAATGGAGATGAGGGATCCTGAGATTAGAGATGCTACCTCCCTCCCCCCCCCCCCCTCTCCCCACATTATATTTTATAAATGTTGCTCCTTCAAGCACAAAAATTTCACTAGTAAAATATGACCCCCCCCCCACTCCACCTCTCAAAGTGTCCTCTTTTTTGAATCTACAAATATGGTAGCCCTATTTTTAATCTAGTTCAACCTGCTTCAACACAGTGTGATGTTTCTACAGTGTGTGTCCCCTCAGAGCTATTGTCAGCCTACTTCAATCTGCCTCAACCATAGAGCTATGGTCAACCGATATCAACCTGTTTTGACCCTGTTTGATGTTGGTCCAGTTTGTAACCAATAGAACTTTGCCAACCTACTTAACTGGCCTCAACCTGTGTGGTGTTGGTCTAATGTTTGTCCCCATAGAGCTATTGTCAGCCTATATCAACCTGCCTTAACACAGTAGAGTGTTGATCCAGTGTGCGTCCCCATTTAACTTTACTCAACCTACTTTTTCTTGCCTTGACCCAGTTTAATGTTGGTGCAGTGTGCGTCCCCATATAGCTTTTCTGAACCATTTTTGACTTGTCTGAACCCAGTGTAGTGTTGTTCCAATGAGTCCCCACGTAATGCTATGGTTATCTACAACAAACTGGCACAACCAGGTGCAGTTTTTGTCCAGTGTGTGTCAAGATAGAGTTATTGTGATCCTAGTTTAAGCTGACTCAATTCAGTAATGTATTGGTCAAGTTGTGTCCACATATATTTATTGTCAACCTACTTCATCCTATCTAAACCAAGTCTGATGTTCTTTCAGTGTGTGCTCCCATACAGGTATTGCCAACCTACTTCAACCGGCCCCCACTCAGTGTGGTGTAGATTCAGTTTATGTTACCATAGAGCTATATTTAACCTACTTCATCCTGACTCAACCCAGTAAGATGTTGTTTCAGTATGCATCCCCATAGAGCTATTATCATTCTACATTAACCTGTGTCAATGATCTGTGGTGTTGGTTCAGCTTTTGTCACCATAGAACTATTATCAACCTACTTCAACCTGCCTCAACCCTGTCTGATGTTTGTCTGATGTGTGTCCCAATAGAGCTATTGTCAACCTACTTTTACCTACCGAAACCCAGTTTGTTGGTCACATGTGTGTTCCGATAAAGTTATTGTCAACCTACATAAATCCCCTCAACCCATCGGTGGTACGTAAGAAACCTGTCCAGTTCCACACCAAGCTATGTTGGCAGGGTGAAGGGAAGTCATTTTCTGTGAAGTGAAACATTATTGAGCTTACGACCTGCATCCCCATTGTTCAGATGGAAGGCAGTCACACCACTTTTGACCATCTAAGCTTCAACCACCAAGTCTAGAGATATGCTGCTAGTGTCACAGGTTTTGGGTTAGAGCTCCTTTGATGGCCTGCCAGTCTTCAACAGAATGTGTGTTTGTTCCCATATGTTGTCTGTCAGGTGGAATGATCACATAAGGCTCTTTCAGTGAAGCCTGTCCAAGTAGACCAGATGAATGCACCTGCTGTTCTTGGGCAGTTGGAAGTTTTCTACCCGCTTAGAATCTGCTTAGTGTCATGAGGACTCCAAAATCCAGCTATGGGATTTAAGCATTGGCAAGTTACTCCCCTAGTAAAGGAAGTTGTCTCAAGGTCTTAAGATTAGGAATTACAGCAAATTTGATACTCCGTGACAGAAAGGATTCCAACAGCAAGCGATAAGAAAAAAAATTGAATAAATGAAGAAAAAGATAATATAATTTTTAAAAACAAAGCATTAAATAAGCACTGATATTGGTCAGGATGTTCACTAATATAAATAAATTACAAATGGTGTAGGAATACAGGCACAGCTCTACTTTAGTTTAATTTATTCTTGTGTAATATATGTAGATAGAATCCATCTGATCTGGTCCTCAATGGTTAGAAAGTGCCAACATTTTAACTGCTAACTTTGGTCAGAAGAAAAAAAAATCACGTTTGAATTTACTAAAGATCAGTTTCACTAAAAAATGCCACCAGGTTATGAGATTTCTGAGGGAGTAGAAGTGGCACTTTTTTTTAACCTATAGCTACTAATATAGTGCACCAGAATTAAATTTAAAACACTACAGTCCTGCTATACTACAACACTGGACCAGTTAATTGATACTAGATACTCAAGTTTGGAAATAGTTGCTTTTTTGGGGTTTGTTTTCTTTCTTTTTTCCCCCCAACAAAACTACCTCAGAATACCTGAAAAATCAACTTAGTTATATAACTGTAGAAGCCCAAAAATATATCTGGACTCATGATAGGAAACGTTTTATTCTGTCATTTTGAGGCAGTAACTGAAGTTTCAAGCTACTAGCTAATCCCTTCTTTTCCAATCTTTTTTTTTTATTACTAATTATCTAATTTGGATATATTTTTTTGTTGTTGTCCCCCCCACCTCCCCCCATAAAGCCATTTAGAATTTTTAAATAAAAATTTTAATAAAATTCCAGTGATTAGTTGTGTTTGTAGGGCCCATGTGCATTGCTTTGTTCAGGGTCCATAGTTTTGTTAAGACAGTCCCGCTCATCGTTAGTCAAGTCCAGTATGCAGTGTTGTCTGGCAACCCTCTTTGAAATGGGGGTAGTGTTTTCCGGTGTGTCAGTGTGGAAAAAGAGCAGGTATAAGCTGTGAAAGAGTGAATTGATCCTTTCTTTCCCTTTAACAACTCTAGTCCCTTTCAACTTGGCACCTGTTGTAGTAGACCAGTAGGCACAGGTAGTAATTGAGAATCTGGGAGTTGGGTCACACAAGTTATAGCTGTTCCACCACTGGCAGGCAGACAGGCAGGGAGACAGGCTGGCAGGCAGGCTCTCTTCTTCCTTCCTCTAAACAGTCTAACTAACTGCACAGAATTTTGTCAATGCCTGATCCTAAGATCAATAAAGAAAGGAAAAAAAGAAGTTTAATTCTGTGATAATGCCTTCATCCAATGACTTTAGCCCCCCCCCCTTTCCCACAGATATTTCACCATACAGAATTCAGTGAAATGTGCCCCATTATAAACTAAATCTCATGAAATCCCACCTTATTCCTCCATTTGTTCCATTCTTCCTTCCTTCCTTCCTCCCCTCCTGTTTTCCTTTCTTCCTCACAGGATCTGTGAGTCCTGGGGGAGTTGGTTACACCAACAGACATTGCTCCAACTGCAGTGTAACTGTCACACCGGCATGGCGAAGAAATCCCGATGGCAAGTACCTGTGCAATGCCTGTGGTCTCTACTATAAGACCAATGGGGTCAACAGAAACAGCTTTGAGAAAAAAAAGGTTGGTAGTACTTAGCTCCAGTGAAATTATTGCATTAGTAAGTATCCCATTGTTAACAATTTTCTATTTGTAAAATTGTTACAACCAGCCTTGGTAGAACACAGTTGAAGTCAATTCCAAAATAAATTACCAGAAATAAAAGCCTTTTTCTTCCAACAATATTATAAATTATTTTCTCTGGAATACATATGCTGTGTTTTCTGGCAAATTCATTGTAATAATTATGTGATATAAGTAAACCACAGATAGCTAAATAGAAAACATTAGTTTGAAACTGGTCACACTCACATCACTGAAATATCTATTTGGAATGAAAAAATAGAGCATGTAACTTCCAATAAATCCAATCTAATAAATTTAAATTAAACTCTCCTCAAAAACTGGTTGTATTAATTTACTCCATATGGTCTCATTGTAGTTGAAAGAATTATGTTTGGCTCATATAGCTTTGTAGTGGCGTGTTCAGGCCTGTAGCCGTGGGGGGGGGGGGGGGGGGGTGGGGGTGCAAGGGGTTCAACCAACCCCCCATTTTCGATTAAAAAAAGAAAGGAAAGAAAGAAAAAAAAAGAACAAAAAAATGAAAACAAGAAAAGGAAAAAGAGAAGAAGAAAAAGAAATATTTCCCTTCACCATTATCCATTATCCACGAGTAGTCAGGACTCTTGTGGTCTTCCTGCATTCAGTTTTGAATTGTATCAGTTTATCTGGAGCTCTATGTGACTGTCTTCTACTGTAGTGTATGTCTGCCAGTGCCTACTCTTTCCAGGAATCACTCAACTCCCTGTGTATTATATAAAAATGAGGCTTGCTGGGAACAAGATGGCTGCTATCAGAACTTGTGGTTTTCTTTGGTACTTCAAGCCTGAGGGTGTTCACTTCCAATGTCTACTACTAGTGGTTATGGTGCTGTTGATCAAGGTTTGCTGGGAGCAAGTTGGCTGCTACTAGAAGTGGTTGTTTTCTCAGGTACTTCAAGCCTTTAGTGCTCACTTCCTCTGTCTACCACTAGTGGTTATGGTTTTGCTGATGTGAGCCATGTAGCCATTTTCAGTAATTGGTGGCACTTGTGTCAGTGATAATCTTTGGTTGGGATCTTCTGCTAGTTGTGGAGGTTGAAATCATCATGATGTAGATGATTATGGTTGTCCTGATATTTGACATCTTGTTAAACTTAATATTGAGGCAAGAATGCTGGCAGAAGAGAGCAACAGCCTGAAGTGGTGGTCTTCCAAAGTAGTTGCAACCACAATGTCCACTACCCATTTCTATTGTCAGTGGTGATGGTGTTGCTGATGTGAGTCATGCACGTGTAATTAGTAATACTGATGTCACTTGTGAAAATCTTAGCTTGTGATCAGCTGCTAGTTGCGCAAGTTTGTACCATCTAGATGGTAATGGTGGCCCTGACAGTTTATCTCAAGAAAGTTAACATATAGGCTTTTTCATTAAGCCTAATATGACCACAATTGAGGTATTAATATAGTAAATTCTGTGGATGAGATCATATATATATATATATATATATATATTTTTTGAACATCACTTTGTTCCTTCGGAAACTTTTCCTTTCCCTAAGGAGTATATTGTATAACAAATGCTTTCAAGTTAAATGGCTCTAAAAATAATCTTGGTTGGCATACAATAATGTATGAATTGGATGGTGGGTTTCATATTTTCTTTGGTTCATTTCTAAAACATTGGAGTAAGTATTGAATTCTAGTCAATACACCTTTTAATATGTGTGTCAGGATACATAAGATAATAGATGGTCATTCCTTTAAGCTCTACAATCTTGATGCAATGGTAGATTCAAGTACTTTTGTTCAATCTGTAGAAAATCTGCAGCACAATGTAGATGTATGTATTAATTCTACTCTTGTTAAAACTACTGAGAAAAACAGACAAAATTTGTTGTTGTGCCAAGTGTATTTTATTTTGTGGTTGGCAATTCCTATTACTCAGGGGATACATGAAATTTGATGTGATGGTAACCCAAAATATATCAAAAATGTTCTAGGATAGGGGTATGAATGAGCATCTGATTTGTTCTGTGAGCAGATTGAATTGCAAATTGACTGACTAGCCACTATTTGTATGATATAAAAAGCTATCATGATCACCACATTTATTTCTGGTCAGGTTACACCTTGTGTATTCATCATGTTTACTTGAGTAGTATTAAAAAAAAGAAAAAAAAGAACAAAAACACATTGTATTTCTTATACATATTCATAAGAATTAACACATCTGTATTTAATTAACTTTTATATATTTTTCTATATATATTGTCGATTTTCCCTTCTTTTATTATATTATTATTTGTTTTTTTTTGTTGTTGCATGCATGGCGTGCAAAATGGTAACATTCAAAAACTCACCATTTCATGAATTCCTTGTTTCTTGGACATCCACATTAATGAACTGAGTCCAAATATGTCCTCAAATTCACCTGGCTAGATTCCGTTCAATTTTTTTTTAAATTTTGAATATCAGTATTTGATTATATATATATTATTTTTTTAAAAACCCGGCCTATGGTTTTCAGCCCACCTTTGGTGGGCTGTGGTCACAAAATTGTCTATTTGTTGTCATATAAATTTGGCTTTAAATATTTATATTTTTATTAAATTTGGTTTATTTCATTTGTTAAGTTCATTTTATTTATTGTGTTCATTAATTCATATAATAGATAAATGTTTAGTATGGATTTGATATCTATAAATATAAATTAATGAGTGTAATAGTGTAAATTATGCAATTGGGTTGTATTGTTATGGAATGGAACAGCGTTTATCTTAAATTAGGAGTAATATTTTCTGGAAGGTGGAGTTGTACTTATCGAAATTATTTATGAAATGCTTGGCTGCTGCAGTGTTTTTTTTTTGTTTTTTTTTAAAAGTTGACTCATCAGGACCTCTGGGCTCTCATTAGTGAGTGCTGGCTTGACTTTTCCACTGGAGCAGCAGAGCCTTTCCCATTTTTGTGTTTTGCATTGTTGGCACACCTCTGCTGTTCTTCCAATGATCCATTAGTATTTTCTTGAATAATTTTTTGACAGTATCATTGCAGTAGCAGGGTCCAGGTGGCTCTTTATCACATTTCTGTGTATTGCAGTGTTGGCACACATCCAATGGTGACCTTGTCATGGCTTGCATAATATATGGCAATACCTTATTAGAAACCTGCCTTTAGCCAGGTGAGGTTTGTTGTTCCTGTTGATGCTGTTTCCATATTTGTGCTTCCAAGATTTTGTTTTCTGATGTTTATCTCTATGTAATGCCTTTCTGTGGTCATGTTAGGATCCTTTGTTTTGTTGTTGTTTCCTAAATTTCATTTCTCTGATAATCATTCACTGTAGTCATTAATGTTGCTTTTGTTCTTGATGTTTTCAGTGGTTCACCTATCTGATTGTGTGATCTATAATTCTATTAAGCCTGTTTCTCTGGCCTTTTTGTAGTTTTTTGTTCTTGAATGTCTGGTCTTCTTTTGGGCATGTCTATTAGTAATATATGTTGAATGGTTTAGCATTGAATCTATTGGTGAGTAATTGTAGCTTTATAGCATACCTTCTATTTCCTCGATCGTCCTTTGAAGTTGTTGTTTAGATTGAATGAGGTGATCTGTTTAATTAGTAGAGATGTAGTTAATTTAGTCATTACCATTAAATTGTTGGGTAATAGAATATTTAATTATTGAAGAGAAATTCTTGTGCTTGTGTCCCATTGTTACGTTGTTCATGCATGTTGCCTTGTTAATGTGTTCTATCTTTATTGATGTGCATTGGCTTAATACAGCGAAGGACCAAAATGAAGGGCATGGCCAAATGTAGGAATTGCGGCACAACTAATACCATACTCTGGCACAAGATGCAGAATGGTGATCAAGTTTGCAATCCTTGTGGCCTTTACTACAAGGTCAATCGGGTAAGTTGCTGCTTGAGAGGGGGACCATAGCTGCTGAGAGACTAGGATATCTTATTAATAAATTGAAATGTCTGTATGAAGGCTATCTCTCTCTCTTGATCAGTTTTCCTGTTTATCTTTTCATAATTTTTTCCTTGTCAAGCCTATGAATGAATTTTTCTGGAACTTCAAAGAGTATAGGTTTTGACCTAAGATCAATATCCTAAATAAGGCACCCCTAGTGATAATAATGGAATTCCAATTTTTCATCCAAAAGGAACTCATGGCCAGGTAGTTAAAGGTACAGATTTAACGAGCTGAATGTCCATGCCAAACCCTGGACTGGTCTTAACTTTGTCTTCCTTCCTTTTTTCTTTCCCTTCTTTGTTTCTCTTGCCTTTGTTTTCTCCCCAAACTTTCTCTTCATTTCTTTCCACCCTCCTCCCTCAAAATTTCTTTTCACATACTGAAGGAGCCCAAAATTTCTACACTAGTGAAAATAATAGCTTCTTCAATTGTTAAAGACTATTGGCTACCTCCAGAAATACTTATTTCAGCTGAAAATACAATGATGATAAGCCCATATTTAGATGATAAAGAGGGAAAATTGATATTCCCAGATGATTATTTTAATCAATATTTGAAGGAGTGCATGTGTTGTATCTTCCTTAACACTATAGCCCTTACTTTCACAACTACAACATAAAGTTCTTTTTTAAAACAAAGAGTATTCTTCATTCAACAGCACGAGGTAAATATATCAAACATGAATATGTTTATAAAAGTGACCACAAGAATTATACTGGTAAATGATTAAAGATACCACAGCATGGATAATGGATATCTTATTGAACAACTACAAAAAGTAATTCTTTCTAATAGCTTTGCATTTATTAAGGATACAGTTATCTCTCTTTCCTAGATTCCCAAAATGATTTCTATTTTTCAACACTGTAGTTTTGTTAATGCGACATAGAAAAAACACAAATCGGTTGATATAAGAAGAGTTGTGGATCTTTTTAATAACAGTTTTTTCAGATATGAAAAGGTGGAGGATCGATACAGGCTGTATACTAATGATATCATTTGGGATTTTTTATATGAAGAAATTGTAACCAAAAATCCAGCAGCATTTGGGTGTCATTTGTACAAAATTATGAAGAATACCGAATTCTGAAAAAGCTCTCACTTCTAATACTCACTATATTTCCAGATAGCCATGAATGTGAAAGAGGATTTAGCATCATGAAACGTGTCATACATGACCTTCCAACCAACAACATTAAATGCCTGTATGACTGTTGCAATGGAATCTCGTTCAATTCAGAACTTTACATTTAAAAAATTTTATAATTTTTTAGGTAAATAAACTCTTTTGTAAAATCCATTTTTCTGATGTTGCTCCTGGCATATATTTCTTTTTTTATATTACATCAACAAAATTTAAATTAATAAAATTTTAATGTGTATAAAAATTATTGATAAAACTTCAGCAATGTTTTTTTTTACCGAATTATATTGCATGAAGTTTATACAGAACATAATGAAGGAACATTAGTGACTCTATTCTCTCTAAGTAGAGTCTAGGATTTAATTGCTGTTTATTTATTCCTTTCAACTTCATTACACATTCCATCTAAAGGGGTAAAAAGCTAATATTATGACTGTGCTAAAAGTATCACTAATCATATTACTAGAAATCTAAGATGCTTAATTATTGTTTGCACTAGCTAAAATTTTTTGCCATTTGTAAACCTTACTGTGGAGACAAAGAATTTTTGCATGGACACCTCTGATATATATATATATATAAGTATATATATGTATATATATGTATATATATATGTGTATATATATATGAAAAAATATATATATGTATATATATATATAGGAGCTGTATTTAGGATAGTTTTGAAGGGAGGAGGGATTGAAGTAGCATTTTGATAATGAAGGAGGTTGCACGAGTTTTGGTGTGCTTGTAACACAAAAAAAAATCTAGAAGGAACTATGATTATGCTCTCCCAGGAAACCTTTTTAATTTTGGAATAGGGAACTTTCATGCTTATGTCAGTTACAACTTGCCACACTAGTAACAATGAATCACCAACACCAAAAAATATGTTTTTCCATATTTTCTGTATTTAAAGCACCACTGTATTTATAACAGCCAATCTAGTGCTAAAATTATATTTGTCTTATATTATAGTGCAAAAAAGAATCAATTTTTTTAAAACGTTGGCTCATTGTCACAAATTTGATATATTTTCATTTAATTAAGTGCCATATCGAGTTGGAATCATATTTTGGAGGCACATTAATGACAGAAAATTAAGTATCTTTTATGATTGGCAATGCTATTCCTGGGAACTGCACTGCAAAACAGCATGTACCTCTATCTTACTATGCAATCTTCTGGCATATAGAAATTCCAGAATTAGGGCTGTGATTGTGGAGGAAAATGGAGTGTCCAGTGAGCTTGCTGCTAATCCTCAGAACTGAATAAATGATTGACAGGCAGCAGTAGTGATGAGTGTTAGAGAGTTTCCAGAAGTAATCTCAACCCAGAAGTGACTGCAGTTCTTCTTTGAACTCATCATCAGAAAGTGCTTGTGGCTTAAGTGCAGCCCTGATATATATCTAATTTCATCCCTTCTACGAAATATAATCTATTCCAACATTTATTATAAAACTAATAATGCATCTAAATCAATTTGTAAACTGCTAAGCATCAGGTGAATCAGGGAACAGTTTTCATATTGGAAAGGGTGATGTTGAGAGTTAAACATGCCCACTTTCTTCCTAATCATAGTGAGAACTGTGAACACTACCTCAAATTAGTGGATGTGTGTTGATGTGTAGGTTCTTTAATTGTGTAAGTCTTACACATATTTATTATTAGAAATAAGTTCACTGCTAATTGTGCTTCTCCATCTACAGTATACCCGACCTCTGGATTTGGTGATGGAGACTATCATAACTAGGAAAAAAAGTCCACAGGAAAGTCAAAGAAAGAGGGGAAGAAGACAGTGCCAGACCATCTCCCCCTCACCCCTCCACTCTCTGCTGGATTGATCACAGAGGAAGCCTCCAGCAACAAACTTTTCTCTAACCAGCTGTCCCCCTGCAATTACAATATTTCTGCCCCGTCTGCCTCCTATGAGCAGCCTCTTCCACGGCAATATTTTGATTACATCTATGCTCACGAAAGGTTTGCCTCAGCTACTGGCTATTGCCTTGCTCAGGATCACATATATTCTGGAGAACACAAGCAGCAGAGGGAGGAGTATGTGTGTGAGGATGCTACATACAGGTGGCCTGAAGGTATGGTTGAGATAAATCCAAGTATCACAGCAACCACCACTACTGCCCCCCTTCATCATATGACCCATTCTGGTACTGGTCATCAAGTGGCTCCTGCTGAAATGTCTATGGATGTAAACATGACTTCTACATTCCAGGCAGGTACTTATAGTGCCTTTTTTACCCTAGCAAGCAACCTCACTTTTCCTCTGGAACAGTCTCCAAGTCAGGGGGCTGAGACCCACTTCCCTTTCCATTGATTTCACTGTTGTCTGGCTGGCTACATGAAGAACAAATTGGTTGGTCCTCCATGTCAGACACCATATGCACTTCTCACTGGCTATTTCTTTATAAGCCACTTGCTTACTCTCATGCAACCGTCACTTAACTATATGTATAGTGACACTGCTAAATCACCTATTAACTTCTAATTCCTTGCTATGCTTATTTGTATGTAATCACTTCTATGAATTATTTTATCTTACTAGTAATGAGTTAGATGTGATCTGAACACAACTTAATAGATTCATTTACATTTATTTACAATAGTACGAGTTTAGTTGTATATTGTTTCTTTTATATTTTCCTTGCAATGCATCACTTTGTATTGAACACATCTAGGGCCACACTAGGGAAGTGGTTTATATGTGATATCTTATCTTGTGTGTTTATACTTGTATTACAAACACTGGTATTTTTACAATGCACTTCCCTGTCTCAATAAGCATGTTGTTTATGGTTGTGTACATTTTTTCTCTTTTTGGTTTTTTCCTCAATTTTATTTTAATTAATATTTTTTAATTTTTTTATTATTTTTATTTTTTACGAATATCCTGTGGAAGTGTTTTGTTGCAACTCTGTACCTTCAAAATCTCTGGTTCTCACCTGTTTGAAAAAAAATTTCCTTATTAAAATGATAGTAAAAATTTTTTTTTTATGGTTATCAGTTGCTTAGCCAGAGGGAGGCAAAGACCCCCCCCCCCCCCCCCCCCCCCCATCCCCATTTTCCTTTTTTTTTTATTATTATTTTTTTTATTTAAAAAAAAAAAGAAAAAAAAGTTTATCCATATATTTTATAATTAGTCTGAGGCTAAGATTATATTAAATAAATATCAGGACCCTGGAAAAAATCACTGCTTACAAAATTTTGAAAAATTCTACAACATTGCAGAAATAGTTTTCTACCCTAGAAGCAGCCAGTCCATAGTTTGCTATAAGAATTTAGTGGCAATGTTTCATAAGGCTAAATTATTCCTCACAGCTGGGTACCCAGCTTTGCCTGGCTAAAAAGATGATAAATTTACTGGAATAACCAACACTTTTAGCAAACCGCTCTGAAGCACTTTCAAATTTCCCAACAAAATGGAACAATTGGACAACAGCAAGGAAAATTCTTTTTTTTTTTTTTTTAATTATTGCAACAGTGACTCCTGGAGGTGGTCTCCAGCATTCTGGTCAAAAAATTTCACAAGAACAGAGATCTCAAACTCCACCAGTGAAGATGCATTTTATTAAAACAGAAACTGTGATGAAAAGCTGAAAACACATTCCAATGACTCAGCTATAGAACAAAATGAGGCTGTGCTTTATCCAATTGAGTTCTTCGCCACACTTTAGTCCAGTAGAACCCCATCACACAGGAGCCCTTATCATCATTTTGAAAAATTTGGATCTCACTCAGCTCTGCAATGGAATAAGGGGAGTGGTCAAGTGAATCATGCCTAACTGTCTCAAGATTTTTATCATCACAAATGTAACCAGGAATACCTTTTGAATACCGAGGATCCTATACCTGATTAAGTTGGCCTTTGCCATGACCAAAAATATGGCACAGGGGCAAAACATGAGCATTGTGGGCCTAAATATGTTCAGTTTTATGTTGGAGTTAGCCATGTAGGATCTCCTTAAAGGCCTCTTCATCCTGTGCAAGGAGGATCCAAGGCAAATACCGTAGTGTATGAGGAAGTCCTTACGAGATAGTCAGCAATAAAATAACTACTATAAATGTTGTGAAACAAAATTGACTCTATTGGATGTGGAGCCACTTTTAACCTGTCTACATTTACATCCACACTATATTTGGTTCTATTTAATCTTGTCAAAGGACAGGTACTTAAGCCTCTATATATTTACATCCGCTAATAATTCCAATATATTTTTTGTCTGTCCTGTTCTAACGAATCTCTTCCAAATGCCTGGTCCCATTGTCATAAAATTTTCAGAGGTTATTCAAGGGCCAAATGGCCACTTTGGGGAGAGTTCGGCTAGGGCTAGGATTAGGTCCATTAAATAAACCTTCATTCATGAATCATGAATAACAACGAAGTCGAAATCTGATCATATTCAAAAGGACATTAATTGTTATTGAAAGTTCTGTTTACAACCGACACTAATTTGATCACCCATAAAAATATAAAAATCCAAGTGAGTTCAAAAGGACATCAACTTAGTTTGAGGTGCATCCACAGCTCTGTCTTCCTATTCCAGTCCAGCCCTCTCAATTCAAAATGGACAAAGGTTCACCATCGCTGATCACTAATGTCACAATAGCAACACAGCTTTAACCATAATATGAATACGATCAAACCAAAAGAAAACATATATATATATATATATATATATATATACATATATACATATATACATATATATATATATATATATATATATATATATATATATATTTTTTTTTTTTAATTTTTTTTTTTAATTTTTTTAATTTTTTTATTTTTTAATTTTTTTAATTTTTTTATTTTTTTTATTTTTTTTTTTTTAATTTTTTTATTTTTTTATTTATTATTTTTTATTTATTTATTTTTTTATTATTATTATTTTTTCTTTATTTTTTTTTTAATGAAGGTACCCAAGACTAGAAAAATAGTACCAACAACAGGAAAATTAAAATATTAAACCGACATGATTTGTGTGCGCACGCACGCACACACACACACACACACACACACTTGCACACACAATTACGTACATACACTCTTACCATCACACACACATACCCGCGCACATACTCTCTCACATACACATACCGAATACACATTATGACACACACTAGAATGACACAAACACTACAACACAGGCACACACACACACACACACACACACAATTACGTACATACACTCTTACCATCACACACACATACCCGCGCACACACTCTCTCACATACACATACCGAATACACATTATGACACACACTAGAATGACACAAACACTACAACACAGGCATGCACACACTCACACTCACAACCTTCCCTCCCCTCCTCCACACTTGAACATTAAAAAAAGAGAGAATTCTTTAGCTGCTGTCACACCCCACAAGCATCTGGCATAGTCAGGGTGGCTGTGTACACAGAGCAGACACAATCAGTCAGTGCAAGCAAACTCCTGGAGCTGGGCTAGGAGCTTGAAGGAGGACTGACCAAGACTCTCAGCTTATGTGTGTGGGCACCAAAACTTCCACCTGAACCCTTAGCTGATTGACAAGCCATGGCCAGTGAATTTACACCCAAGAAAATTTCAGGTCCCCATCACAGCTGTGTGGACTGGGTAGGAAGAAAATGTAGAGACACAGGAATATTTTCTGCAAGAGTTGGGTTTGAACTCACAACCCTGGGTTTTTTTAGTGCATGAGTATAACTACTCAGCCACACACACTCACAATCACTTCCACTCAAATACACACACTCAAATACACACTCACACATAGACACACTCAAATACACACTCTCACACATATTCTCACTCATACAACCCCCCCTCCCTTAAGTGATCCACTTGAGGTTTTTATATCCCATACAGGCTTGGAAGGATTGACACTTAATCAGTAGTTCTCACTCCCAATCAGAATTATCCTGAGATAGTCTGACCCAAAAACAACAACTTCAAGGTCTGATTGGACAATGTATGATGATGCATGCTAGGATCCTGTGTCCGATACTGTTCCACATCTCTTTTTTCCTCCCCTTCTTTTTTATAATTTTTTTCTTCTCTCCCTTTTTACATACCATTTAGTTAAAAGGCATATGTTCAGTGTGTGTATGTGCGTGTGTGTGTGTTTAGGTCAAAATGTTTGTGTCCACTCTCCAGAGCAGGCTAATGTGAATTGCTATTGAAAGGCCAGTTAGGCAATGCTAATTTGGAGTGAATTTTAGGTGTCTAAAGAATAGCCTTATTGATCCATTAGTAGCTTTTGTCAGCCAAAACAACATCTTGTGGATGTGGCTATGAAAAAAACCACACCTACATATGGTTAGTAGCGCTCACTCAGGTACTTGGAGACCTCATACCAATTTAAGCCCGATTGGTCCAGCAAGTTGGCAGTAAAATCTCACACATACATACAGAGCCCCTAATTATAAGTAAATTATTACTAATGGCTACTGTCTCAGTGAAATTTCATTGCAAGGAAAGAACAATTTCTGTCTCTTTCAGATTTTATTTATTAGATTTTTTTTGTGTTATCAAAGATCAACGATATGAAGATGTGAATAAATTGTATATCAAACATGCTGGCAAATGTTTGAAATGTATTAAACAATTAGTATTTTTGAGGAAGGATGATACAGTTTCATAGACCAAAATTGTGACTCATGTCGATGGACCACTCTAGAATGAGTGAACAGCCACCTACAGTAACAAAGATGTTTAGTTTGTTTAATGTAACAGGTATTGTTGACACTAATCTCCACCAATAAGTACGTCTGTGATGGTGGATAGTAAACTAGGAACATGGTATTCCAATGGGAAGGCTGTGAAGAAAAATTATTAGACAACCAATTTTTAGCATTAAAACACCTCCACTATAAAAAAACAAAATAAAAACACACAGAAAAAAATTGCAGTCCAACATTTAGAGAAATAAAAGAAAAACTTGATAACACACACAAAAAATGTTTTTATGGTTTCTTCTCATTAGAAAGGAGGAAGTGAATGGAGGGGGTTGACTATTAGTTCAACCCACAATGATATCAGCATTTCCACTTGTATGACAGAAATGGGTGTGTCAGAAATCGCGAAAACATAAAAAAAAAAAAAAAAAAAAAAAAAAAAAAAATTGTTATTACTGAAATGAGTTTTTAAAATTAAAAGAAAAAAAAGGAGAAAAAATTCATGGCTGCAATGCATGGCATGTCAAACCAAGTGTATAAATACATATACCTGGTGTATATGAATACATATTTAGATAGATATGCACATACAGACACACCAGGGTGAATGGCTGACCAAGCGACAGTCTATTTTATATGTCAACACAGAAAAGTCAGTCATAAAGTCATAGCCATCACATTAAAAAAAAAATTAAAACCCTGTCCTCCCTCTCTCTCCCTCTCTCTCCTTGCAGTCAATATGTTCATCAGGAAGTGTTGGATGTCACAGTAGGGTTCAAACTGATTGTCGGGACCACAGGCAGTCGAATGCTGGGGGGCATAGATGACAACCCTGAAAAACTGGATAGCGAGGTTGGTGGTGGAGGGGCGGGGTTGCACGACATAGGGACGAGAGGTGGCCTTGCAGCCACTTGTTGCTCAGGTAACGTGCCAGGGAGACCGACTTGCTGTGTTGCTGCAGGTGGAGGTGTCACATGGTCCACTTGAGGTGCCACAGAGTAGGTGGCCGCTGGGTAGCCCATGCCCACGTGCTGAGACGGGTTAGAGGAGGAACGCAAGACAGTTACAGGTGCTGGTGTGAGTGCTTGAGGCAACATTGGAAGCTGTGTGCCTTCCGAGAGCGACATATCTTGAACAGCTTCTTGAAGAGGAGACACAGAGGCAGCACTGCTACTACTACTAGCCCCTGGGGCAGGGAGGGAGGCGTCCGAAGTGGGAGGGGCATGCACACCCTCACTGTCTGGTGGGCCATGATGCTGAGGGAGAGAGGCGCTGTACATCTGCTGATGCTTGGGGGCACCGGGCTGGTTAGGGACTGAGAGAGGAACCTGCACAGAGAAGATCATGTTGGATAAAGTAAGGAAGAGGGAATGGACAGACAAGAGGAATAACAGGCTCCCAAGTGTCCTGCCTCCTAACCAGCCTTCCATATACAATGTGTGTATTAGGAAATTATGTAACCCACGCAGGCTCCAGCTAGAGCAGGGAATCTCTATCTGACCTTCTATGGCATCTGCTGCATCTATTAGATACAGCAGAAAGAGACATAACCCTTACGCAACCTAGGCCCACTGCACGCTCTAGTAGAGGGGGTTATCCCCAGCTGGTACCTGGCAACTCCGCACATTGTGATCTTGCATGGTACCATCCCGAACACTCTACAAGCTATGATAGAAAGTGTTATTTTCTTCCCCTCACTGTGTGTGCGTGTGCAGGTAAAAATGTATGTGCTGTATGTAATTCTGTCTGCCTCCCAGAGTGCCCCCTCCCCCCCCACTCCATATTAACCCCAGCAAATTTAAATGGAAAATGCTCTTCACAACCATCTAGAAACTCACATCAGCATAGCCTTCTTTTGCAGGCCCTTCAGCATCTGTGGGTGTGGTAGTTAAGCCAAACTCCACCCCCCTTCCATTACCAGCCCCATCAGGGAGCCCGAACACAATCTCTGGGTCAACTGGGTCCCGAGAAGGGACATGGCACTCAGGGATGCGGTGCAGGTAGCCATAGCCTATGCCACACCCAAGACTCCCCTCACCACCCCAGTCCGAGTTGGGAATCAACAACACCTGAGAGGAACACAACAGAGGTATGGTGGGTGAGTCAGCCATACCCCCAATGTATCACATACACACAACACATGTTAAAAGGCAGAAGAAGTTGTAACACTATCAGAAGAGGTTTCACTACAAAACACACACACACAGCAATCACAGTTATTTTCTTAAATATATACTATTAACCACCAGGCTATTCTCAGACACACATCAGTTCAACAAGGCGTGCATACTTGACCAACAAAAAATTTTTTTCCCTTCATTTGATATGGCTAATAAATAACCAGACTTGAAAGGAGAGAGTAACTGTGGAGTTCTCTTCAAGCTAGGAGAATGTGGTAGCCACAGCAACCAACATTGAGATATTCAAGTACACCCTATACTATTGGAGTTGCTCGACCATTGCTAACCATTCTCACAGGCTACCGTTTCCTTCCCTCTCTTCTTGTGGAATATTACAGACGAACCCAAACATATTACATCACCAATTAAAAGTCCACTACTGCAGCTATAGCCCCAGGACCCATGTGCCACGCCCACCTACCTCTCTGCAGGTCTCCAGTTCCGCATTGTACACATAGAGCTTCAGTGTTTGGTGGTTGTGTGTCTCCACCAGGGTGTAGAGGTCATCACCAGTCACCAGCACATCTGAACCTAGAATATAGTCTGTCTGAGGAATAAGACCGGCCTGAGAGGCCGGGGAGTTGGGATGAACCTCCTGCACCATGGAGAGGATTGGAGGGGAGGAGAAGAGACAGGAAAGGAAGGAGAACATGAGAGAGAAGGGAGAGGACAGAGAGAGGGGACAGAGAAGAGATGAAGAAGCGACAGAAAGAGCTTCACAAGACACATAACTTTGAAAACATATGCCAAGAATGTTGTCATTATCATACAAGAATAACGTTGGCCTATCAAAATGCATTCCTAGTGATTAAAACATAACCACAAACAATACCATTCCAAGAATACTGCACAGTGCTCCAATGAATCCACCTATCGACACACATAATTTCCAATCCCTTACCCACCTATCCACAGTACTTCCGACCCCTTACCAACACATGCCAAACATCCTCTTCAGCCCCTTTAAAGGAGCAGAACTTGATGGTCACACCCAAAAGCCCCTCTCCTCCCCACCGGTTGTTGGGCACCAAATGCAAAGCTACATACACATAAAAATAAATAAAAAGAAAGCAGGTAAATTATAGCTTGAGAATGGCTGTGCTCTCTGTCACACACATAGAAACATTGCACTGGTCACGTCATCCTATTTCAACACCACTCCAACCACAATACTGTGTATACAGTGAGTAATCAAGTATTGTAACTATTTGCCCATGCACTTGTTATTGGTACCACCCTCACCTAGTCACGGCTGTGACCACCTCAGGAACCAGTTGCGAACTATCCACCACCCTAGCCCTAGCTCCCACCTTTGCCCTCCAACTAGGTGGGTGGCTGTGGACATTACCATGACAACATCACAACCCATAAATGGACAACTCAGTTCTGCTGCTGTTCCACATTCTACTGAATGTAGAAGAAATCGCAGCAGCAGATCTGAATGAGGTGGCCCACGCCAGGCTGCAGCAGCTGCTCTAGACCCATTTCACCAAATCCAACGGGCTATACCACACCCACCCACCCACCCCCCCCAACACTCCACAAGGGGCAACACACAGACTACCTTCCCACTGCAAAAAAATCTCACAAGGAGTTACACAGAGATGATCTTTCAACTGCTAATACAACCAAAGACCCCATCCCTCACCCCTCATAAGGAGCTACACAGAGACAACCTCTCCACTGCCAACACCACCAGAGACAGCCTCTCCACTATGAACACCACCAGAGACAACCCAAACACCTCAACTACTCACCAAGTGCTACACAAAGACCACCTATCCACCACCAACACAACCAGAGACCCCCACGCACGCACCTCAAACTTCAGATGGAGCTACACAAAGATGTCTTCTCTTCTGCCAACATTACTAAAGACATCCACACACATCACAAAGGGCAACACAGAAATGACCTCTACACTGCCAAGACAACCAGAGATCCCAACACCTCACAAAAAGCTACATAGACACGACCTCTCCACTGCTAACGCTACCAGAAAGCCCCCTCCACACACCTCACAAGGAGCTACACAACGAGAGACCCCTCCCACACCTCACCAGGAGCTACACAGAGACAACCTTTCCACTGCCAACACACCCAGAGACACCCCCCAGAACTCACACCCCAAGAAGATCTACACAGAGAAAACCTTCCCACTGTGAACACAACCAGATCCCGACACCTAACACCTCACAAGGAGTTACACAGACCCTAGAGACTGCCAACATAACCATAGACACACCTCACAAGGAGCTACACTACGAGACCCCTCCCCCACACCTCACGAGAGACCCCTCACCCACACCTCACGAGGAGCTACACAATGAGAGACCCCTCCCCCACACCTCACGAGGAGCTACACAGAGAATACCTCTCCACTGTCAACATAACCAGAGACACCCCCCCCCACACCTCACCCTCACGAGGGCTACACAGAGACAACCCAACACAACCAGAACCACCCCCACCTCTTATGTCACTAGGTACACGGAGATGACCTCACCACTGCAAAAACACAACCAAAGAGCCCCCACATCTCACCCTCACAAGGAGCTACATAGTGACGACCTCTCCACTGTCAAAATAATCAGAGACACACTCCACACCTCACCAGGTGCTACACAGAGATGACCCATCCACTGTGAACACAATTAGAGACCCCCACACCTCAACAGAAGCTACACAGAGATGACCTCATCACTGCCAACACAATCAGAAACAAACCACACAACTCCAACCTCACCAGGAGCAACACAAAGATGACCTCTCCACTGACAAAACAACCAGACACCACACCACACCAGGAGCAAGAAGAAACAATATTTCCACTGCAAAAAAACCCCATCAGAGACCCCCCCCCCCCCTCACATGGAGCTACACAGGACAGCCTCTCCACTGCCAACACTGACAAAGATCCCCCCCCCCCCCAACCCTCCAGAGATCTCCCACACCTCACACATGACAAGGATCTACACAAAAACGACCTCTCCACTGGCAACACGACCAGAGAAGCCCACCTCCCCCCACACACCTCACAAGGACCTATACAGGGACGACCTATCCACTGCCGACACAATTCCCCCAACCAACCTTCACAAGGAGCTACACAGAGATGATCTTTCTACTGCCAACACAAGCAAAGCCCCCCCCCCCACACACCTCACAAGGAGCTACACGGAGACGACCTCTCCATTGCTAACACTAGCAGAGCCCCCCCCCCCCCCAATCCTCACGAGGAGCTACACAGTGACTACCACTCCACTACCAACATAATCAAAGACACCCTCCCCACCTCACAAGGTGCTACACATAGATGACCTCTCCACTAGCAATACAACCAGAGACTCCACCCCCCCCCCAACACCTCACTTTTCACTAGGAGCTAGACTGAGACAACCTCTTCACTGCCCATACAACCAGAGATACCCCAATCCTTACAAGGAGCTACACTGAGACGACCTCTCCACTGCCCATACAACCAGAGATACCCCAACCCTTACAAGGAGCTACACTGAGACTACCTTTCCACTACTAACATAACCAGAGACACCCTCCACACCTCACAAGGTGCTACAACCAGAGATCTCCCACACCACACATATCACAAAGAGCTACACAGAGACTGCCTCTCCATCGCCAACACAACCAAAGACCACCCCCACACGTCACCCCTCAGAAGAAGCTACACAAAAACCGCTTCTCCACTGCCGACACTACCAGAGACCCCCTCCACACCTCAGAGCTAGCCAGATACACCCTCTCCACTGCCAATACTACCAGATACCCCCCACACACCTCACAAAATGCTACCCAGATACACCCTCTCCACTGCCAATACTACCAGATACCCCCCACACACCTCACAAAGTGCTACCCAGATACACCCTCTCCACTGCCGACACTACCAGAGATATCCACCACCTGCACCTCACCCCTCACTAGGAGTTACACAGAGACAAACTCTCCACTGCCTACACAAACAGAGACCCACCCCAACCCACACCTCACAAGGAGCTACACACAGACGACCTCTCCACTGGCAACGCAACCAGAGATCCCCTCATCACACCTAACAAGGAGCTACACAGAGACTACCTCTCCACCACCAAGCCAACCAGAGACCCCCTTTCCACACCTTACACAATAGGTACAGACAGAATTAAACAAACAAACAAACAAACAAATTGAAGCCATCCATGAATGGAATCCCACAAGATGCATGCATTCCCAGTTTGTCATTGTGCAGGTTTCACAAAGTTTTCAATTTTAAGTAACTGAGTGTTTTTACATGGTGTGGTTTGTAGGGCAAGTATAACACTCAAATCATCATAATAACTGATTAGGAATGCATAATTCAATTAATTATCATTACTGTTATTGGTACTTAAATTAAGTAATTGTAATTAGAGATTGAATAGACAGACAGACAGATAAGAATGTACAAACACACACAAGGTTTTTTTTGTTGTTTTTTTAAACCGGTTTTATTACACAGCTTGTGCTGTTGCTGGGGCACTAGCCGCTTGTACTGAACCATGAGAAAACACAATATGCTGAGTTGGCAAAACTGAAGAGGGCACTGAACCTACTCCAGCAAGAAGTGGTTGACAGAGTCTGCAACAATCCAAGAATAACTGCTGCAAAACATCTCGTGGGAGAAACTAAGCGCTCCAATCAAGGTGTGGTTCTAGAACCTGGAATGGAAAAAGCCTGAAGCCATGGACGAGTGCAGCTGGGAGGAGTGTTCCACTAGTGCCACATTAATCAATGGTCGAGGACACACAACCACACCCACTGGTCATTGGCCCTCTCACTTAATTAGCACTAATGACAACTAACACCAACGGCTTGGGTGTGGGACAGGAGGAAAATCACAACATACCTTACACCATCACACCAGCAATGTCTATGCAATAGTTACCATCACACCAGCAGTGTTAGCCATAGCTACCAACACACCAGCAGTGTGCTAGCCATAGTTACCATCATACCAGCAGTGTTAGCCATAGTTACCAACACACCAGCTGTGTGCTAGCCATAGTTACCATCACACCAGCAGTGTTAGCCATAATTACCATCACACCAGCAGTGTGTTAGCCATAGTTACCATCACACCAGCAGTGTTAGCCAGTTACCATCACACCAGCAGTGTTAGTTACCATCACACACACCAGCAGTGTGCTAGCCATAGTTACCATTACACCAGTAGTGTGTTAGCCAGTTACCATCACACACACAAGCAGTGTTAGCCATAGTTACCATCACACACACAAGCAGTGTAGCCATAGTTACCATCACACACACCAGTTGTGTGCTAGCCATAATTATCATCACACCAGCAGTGTGTTAGCCATTGTTGTTCTTATTGTTTCAGAGATAAACTACAATAAAGTGAACAGGTAAGTTAATCTATAATCAGCCATGTCTATGGTCTATGGCTCCGGTTAGGGCATGGATGGTTAAGTGCCCTAATACGAGCTTCAGAAAACTAAGACAAGAATATGTTGGCTACACTTTGGGCTGATGCATGCTGCAGTTGAACGACAAGGGTAAGGCATTCCATCTGTGTCAGAACTACTAACACCAATCACTTCCCATGGTGGTTTACCTCTTATCTTCCTTGATTTGGAGCTATACACAGAGAGCTCCACCTTCTGGTCCAAATACTTCTGAAGAACAACTTTGAGCATCTCATTCTCCTGATCCTATTAATGGAGGAATGTCAAGGTGAAATGAGTTCACAAACTCCCAAATTCTTGCAAACCCACCAATCTGACCCCATCAATAGCTATAATGTAGTCAAAGAAAGCCTGGAGGCCTGCTTGCTTCCCAGGTGAGTTCTCCAACACCTATACAAGGGTATTTAATCAATGTATACGAAACATTCAACACCCTAACTCCTCACACAACCATAGCCAACACACAGAATTTTCACTGGCACTAGCCCACACATATATTTCAATAACCTACTTCACCTTGAGGATATGGTAGCCTTCTGTACCCCCTCCCGGAACTTCTACAGATTGGGAGCCTCCCATTACTTTCTAGAAACCTTCCCTATTCTAGTACAACTCCGAATTGGCGCGCATGCGCCTTTACATCACGTGCTGTGCCGAGTTCAATTTTGCAGCTAAATTTCTGACGCATGAAATAACTGACTCTGGTAGCAGGAGAATAATGACCTCTTTGGATGGAACGCTTACCTGATTTCTTTTTGTATTGCTTTTTAAAAAAAATTATTATTATTGTTATTAGGGGGAGATAAAAAAATTATAAATAAAATACACTTTTTTTTAAAAATACAAACTATTTGTTATTGGTTTTTGGTTTGTTTTTTTTTGTTTTTTTTTTGGATTTTTTTTTTTTTTTGTTGTTGTTCTTTTCTAAAATTTGAAATCAGTCATTTAGCAGATCAGTTCTTCAATGGTCAAGTGCTCCACTTTGAAAGAACAAGACAACAAATTTTTGGTCAATAACCCAGTGTTTATTACTTAATTTTGTCTTAATCATGACATAATGTTGACTTAATGGACTTAATATGACCTTTCTCTGCCCATAATTGAACTTGACAAAATTCTATGAACTTGATAAACCTCACTTGTGCTTAACTACCATCGATACACTATTTGGAAGCTTTAGGTATCTTCACAAACAACAACCCCCCC
>OZ017786.1:641138-759858 GCA_963969325.1 Lycopodina hypogea | reverse complement strand
CAGGTATATGTACATATATATATAGGGTTTCATTTATGAGGGATGGGCGGTTGGAGAATGAACCAAGTTGAACTATTTTATAATTTCAGTAATTAAAAGTAGAGAAGGGAGCAAAATGCAATAATGATATTTCCAGAACCTGGAACACCAACCCCCACCCCCCCCCCTCCCAACACTGCCTAGCATACCAACATTTTTTCGCCAACCCCACCAACCAGTAAACACCCACCCACCCCCTCAAACCACAAATATTAAACCATGACAAGAAGCTATAAAAGGAATGCCTCCAACGCGTACACAACCAGAGACCCCTCCCCCACACACCTCACCACTCTCAAGGAGCTACGAAAAGATCACCTCTCCAGTGAAAACACTACAGAGACTTACCCACCTCCACACACACACACACACACACACACACACACACACACACACACACACACACACACACACACACACACACACACACACACACACACACACACACACACACACACACACACACACACACACACACACACACACACACAAACACACACACACAAAAACACACTTCACCCATCATTAAAAGCTACATAGAGAAAACTTTCCACAGGCAACTCAACCTAAGACCCACCACCACCCCCCTACCCCCCCCCCCCCCCAAACACACATTTCACCCATCACTAGGAGCTGCATAGAGAAAACCTATCCACAGTCAACACAACCTAAGACCCCCTCCCCACCCACACACACACATATACACACACAATTCACCACTGATAAGGTGCCATTCAGAGACAACCAGCCACTGCAGACACAATCAGAGACCCTACACACACACACACTGAACACCTGTAAAGGAGGTACATAACAAAGGCCTCTGCACTGGCAAATTACAAGTGACACACACCACCACCCCCCCCCCACCCCCCACACACCTCACCCATCACAAGGAGTTACACAGAGATGATCACTCCACTCAGACACAACCAAAGTCCCTTCAAACACATATTTCACAACTGCCAATGAGGTACATAAAGATGGCATATGCTCTGGGCAACATTACAAGAGATCACCTCTCCCCACTCCCCCCACCCCACCACTCCACACCTCACCAATCTTAAGGAGTTACATAGAAATGACCACTCCACTGCAGACACAACCAAAGACACCAACCCCCAAAATCACAAGGAGCTACATGAGACTACCTCTCCATTGCTAGCATAACCTGAGACACCCTCCACACTGAACAAGGTGCTACATATAGATGATTACTCCACTATCAACACAACAGGGATTTCACCCACCTCACATCCTACAAGGGGCTATACAGAAAAAAATCTCCACTGGTAACACCACAAGAGACCACCATCCTGCTCCCTCCCCCCCCCCCCACCCCAACACACACAACTCACCCCTCACTTGGAGCTAAACAGAGTCTGCCTCTCCACTGCTAACACAACTAGAGATTCCCTTACATTTTCAAGCAGCTACACAGTAATGATATTTCCACTGCCTACAATACCAAAGACAGGACACACCACACACATCACCCCTCCCAATATAAAAAAAATAGCACTTCATAGCCTAAATTCAGCTGCTAAGAAATAAACTAACACACCAAACCCTTCCCCCCCCCAAACCCCACCAGCCTGGCATACAAACATTTTTTATGCCTAAATCAAAAGGCAAGGCTAGCAGGTGTTCAATTTCTACAAACCAGAAGCAAATTTAATCAGACACACTTACACACTAAAAAAAAAATAAAGTTACCCCCACATGATTTAATGAGGGCAAATTTTATCCCCCTAGTAAATCTCAGCTACTTATTATGCAAATTTTATAAATTAATTTGGAATGACCATCACACTAGATTGGAGTCCAACATTCACAGAACTTTCTTCACAAGCATATACCAGACAAACAAGACTATCACTAGGAAAGGTCTCCTCCACCCCCCTTCAAGTCTGACCAAAATTTTATATTTAGAATTCCATATAATTCTTTTCTTTATTCATTTTAGTCTTGTTTTTAAAAGGATGGACAAATTCCAATAAACCCACAAATGCTGGACGAACAACTGCTGGACGTCCTTTAGAAAATCAGCTATATTTTGGGGCTACCAAATGTTGAGAGTATATTAACCACTATTGAAATTCTTACTTGGTCAAGAAATAGTAGGCTGGTCAGATAGACTTCAAAAAAATTCACTCTGCACTGCAAACCAAGTTCTCTCCCTAGAAAAAAAAAGTCACAGACTGAAATTTGAACCTCCCTCTGAAACATATGCTGCCAGAAATTTTGAAAACTTTGTCCTTATAATAGGAGACTTACATAATTACATCACATTGCTATTGCCATGCCTACTTAGGTATCTGAACCAGATAAAATAGAAATTTGTGACATTATACAAGCTTTAAATAACTAGCAATGCTGGAAGTGGAACCAAAAAATAGCTCAAGCTTTTTTACCATATTATAGGAATAGGGACTACATTAAATTTTCTTTTCTCTGATAGAAATTAAAAATATTCAGAGATTTACACTGGGAGCACAACCAGAGACCCACACCCCACAGCTCACCCTTCACTAGGAGCCTCACCCCTCTCAAAGAGCTACACAAAGATAGCCTCACCACAGCTGACACCACAAGAGACTTCGCCCACACCTCACAAGGAGCAACACAGAGACAACTTCTCGACTGCCAATGCAACCAGAAAACCCATCCACGCCAATGCAACCAGAAAACCCATCCACGCCAATGCAAAAAGAAAACCCATTCACACTGCACTCATTTAAAAGAGTTACGAAGAGACAAGCTCTCCACCCTCACCCTTATCAATAACAAGGTACTACACGAGACTACCTCTCCACTGCCAACATAACCTGAAACAGCCTCCAAACAAACAAAGTGCTACACATTAATGACTTCTCCACTGTCAACACAATCAGAGATCTTCCCCACCTCATGTCTCAGAAGGACCTACACTAAGTCAACTTCTCAACTGGCAAAACAAACAAAACCCCCACCCCAAAAACCCACCCATCATTAAGAGCTACACAAAGAAGAACTCATTACTGCCAACACAACCAGAGATCACCAAACCTTGACAATGAGCTGCACAGAGACAACATCTTCACTGGCAACACAACTATAGGCCACCTACCCCTCCCCCCCTCACCCCTACCTCACAACATCTCACCCCTCACTAAGTGCTATACAGAGTCAGCCTCTTCACTTCGAACACTATCAGAGACTACCCCCTAACCTAACTCATCACAAGGAGCTACACAGAGACGAACTCTCCACTGCTGATACAACCGGAAATCCCCCCAAATCTCAACCATCACAAGGTGCTACACAGAAATCGCTTATTCACTCTTTACACTACAAGAGATCTCCCACACCTCACCCATCAATAGGAGCTACACAGAAACAGCCTCACCACTGCCAACACAAACAGAGAACTGCCACCCACACACCCAACACACACCACACACCCCACAAAAGCTATGCAGAGAAAACCTTCCACTGCCTACACCACCAAAAACCCCACCATTCACCTCACAAAAAGCTAAACATTAATGACCACACCACTGCCAAAACAATTATAGCAACCCCCACCCCTCACACCTCACACCTCACACCTAACAAAGAGTTGAACAGAAATGACCTTTCACTGCCAACACAACCAAACATTCCCCTACACACCTTACCCCTCACAAGAAGCTACACCAAGACAGCCAATCCACTGCCGACACTACCAGAGAACCTCCACTCTCACGAGGTGCAACACAAGGCTACCTCTCCACTGCCGAAACAAACAGAGACCCCACCCAACATATCACCCATTAAAAGGAGCTACACAGATGTGACCTTTACACTGCTGAGACAATCAGAAATCAACAACCCTGACTAGGATCAACACAGAGATTACCCCTCCACTGCCAACGTAACAAAACACACCATCCCCACACCCCACAAGGTGCTACAACCAGAGATCTCCCACACCTCACACATGACGTGAATCTACACAAATATGACCTCTCAACTGCCAACACTACAAGAGACCCCCTCGACAAATCATAAAGTGCTACACAGATATGACCACTCTACTGCCAATACAACAAGAGATATCCACCACCTAACCATTTACTCAGAACTACATGGAGACTAGCACTTCACAGCCTACACAAACAGTGACTTCCACACCTCACACCTCACCGAAGCTACACAGAGACTACCATTCAACTACCAATATTACAAAAAAAAAACCAACACTTCAACTCAAAAGGAATTACACAGAGATGACCTCCCAACTGCCAAAACAACCAAACACCCACCCTCCCATCACACCTAATCCCTCACAAGGAGCTACATAGAGACAACCTCTCCATAGGTAACACAACATGAGACCCCCCACCTCACCCCCACACACATCACCTCTCATTAGCTGCTAAACAGAGACCACTCCATTGCAAACACAACCAAAGACCCTCCCCACATTTCACCACTGATTTGGAGCTATACAGAGACAGCCCTCCACAGCCGACAAAATCAGAAACCCCACCCCAACACACCTCAACCCTCCCAATGAGCTACACACAGATCGCCTCTCTACTGCCAATAAAAGTAGAGATCCCCAACCTCCACAAGGAGCTACACAAGAAACGAGCTCTCCACTGCGTACACTATCAGAAACTCTCCATCCACCCCATCCCCCTAATTTCAACCATCACAAGGAGCTGCAAAGAGGCAACTTTTTTTCAGCCAAGATGACCTCTCCACAGTGGACACAACCAGAGATACACCCCAAACCTCATCCCTCACAAGGAGCTACACAGAGAGAACTTATCCATTGCCTATACTACAAAAAATTCCACCATACGACTCACCAAAAAGCTATGCAGAGATGACCTCTCCTCTATCTACATAAACAGAGACCCACCACAATTCACACCTCACAAGAAGCTACACAGAGACAAACTCTCCACTACAAACACACCCAAATAACACACCCCACAACTCACAAGGAGCCACACAGAGATGACCACTACACTGCCAAAACAACCAGAGACACCACCACCCCACCCACAACTTACACCTTTCAAGAAACTACACAGAAATGATCTTTCCACTGCCAACACAACCAAAGACCTTCCTACCTCACACATAATACCAAAAACACCACCACACAACTCACAAAAGCTACACAGATATAATCTCTACACTGCAAAAACAATCAAAAACACCCACCCCCACCACTCACATCATACAATCAGATGAACAGAATTGACCTTACACTGCCAACACAATCCAACACCCCACTCCCACACCTTACCCATCACAAGGAGCTAAACTAAGATGGCTTCTACAAACTTCCTACACTACCAGTGACACCCTTCCACCACTCACCCACCCTCACAGGTGTAACACGAGGCTATCTCTCCACTGCCAACACTATTAGAGACACCCCACACATCATTCATCAAAAGGAGCCACACAGAGACAACCTCTCCACTGCAAACAGTCAGAAATCCCCCAAAATCATGAGAAGCAACAAAAAGATTAACTCTCCATTGCCAATATAAGAATAGACACTTTCACCACACCTCACAAGGTTCTACAACCAGAGATCTCCCACACCTCACACAGACAAGGATTTATACATATACAAACTCTCCACTGGAAGCATAACCAGATATTCCCCTCACACATAGACCTTCACAAGGAGCTTCATTGCCAAACACTACCAGAGACCCCTCTCAACACCTAACCTGGTGCTACACAGATATGACCTCTCCACTGTCCACACTACAAGTGATCTCCACCATCTCACCCTTAACTGGAAACTACACAGAGCTGACCTCTATACTACCAAAACTATTAGAAATCCAACCGCCCACCCCCTCCCCCCCCCCCCCCCAAATCTTAAAGGAGCAACATGAAAAGGAGCTACATAGAAATGACTTCTCCACAGCCAACACAACCAAACACCCGCCCCCACCGACACCACACACGCACACACACATTTCACCCATCACTAGGAGCTACATAGAGAAAACCTCTCCACAGGCAACACAACCTAAGATTCCTCCCCACACCCCCACACCAACACACATACACACACACTTCACTACTGATAAGGAGCTATACAGAGAAGGCCAGCCACTCCACACACAACCAGAGACCCTTCACACACACACAATTCACACCTGTCAAGGAGGTGCATAAAGATGGACTCTGCACTGGCAACATTACAAGAGACCCACCACCCCCACCTCACCCATCACAAGAAGTTACACAGAAATGACCACTCCACTGCAGACACAACCAAAGACCCTTCAAACACACACTTCACACCTGTCAAGAAGGCGCATAAAATTTCCTCTGCACTGGCAACATTACAAGAGACACCCCTTTCCCCCTACCCACCTCCCCCCCCCAACCCCCGCCCCAACAAACCTCACCCATCACAAGGTTTTACAAAGAGATGACCACTCAACTGCAGACATAACCAAAGACCCTTCACACACACATATTTCATACCTGTCAAGGATGTTCATAAAGATGGCCTCTGCACTGGCAACATTACAAGAGACATCCCCCCACCCCAACACACCTCACCCATCAAAAGGAGTTAAAAAGAGATGATCACTCAACTGCAGATACAAACAAAGATACCGGCTCCCCCCCCCCCCTAACCATAACAAGGAGCTACATGAGACTACCTCACCATTGCTAACTTAACCTGAGACACCCTCCACACTGAACCAGGTGCTACATATAGATGATTTCTCCACTGTCAACACCACAGGGATTTCACCCACCTCACATCCTACTAGAAGGTACACAGAAACAAACTCTCCACTACTAACCCCCCCCCCCCCCCAACCAATCCTCACCCCTCAATTAGAGCTAAACAGAGTCTGCTTCTCCATTGCTAACACAACCACAGATCCCCCTACCTTCACAAGCAGCTACACAGAGATGATATTTCCACTGCCTACACTAGCAAAGATTGGACCAACAACTCATCCCCCATATACACATCACCCCTCCCAATATAAAAAAGAGCACTTCATAGCCTAAATTCAGCTGCTCAATAATAGACTAACACACTGCACCTCACAAGAAGCTACACAGAGACAACCTCTCCACTACCAACATACCTAAATAACCTACCACACAACTCATAAAGAGCCACACAGAGATGACCACTCTACTGCCAAAACTAACACTACAGACTAGAACCAATATTTACCAAATATAAACAGTTCGAATATAAAATTTCATACAAGTTTTTATTACATGAAGAAAAAAACCCTGTCAAGAACATGGTTTTCAACTGGATTTTTTTTTTTTTTTTTTCTTTTTTTTTTTTTTTTAAGGTCAAATTTTTGGAAACTGGCTCATTTTGATAGCACTTGGTTTATTCTTTCCTAGTTTGGCTAGAAACTAGGTTGTTTCTAGGATGGCCTCTGCACTGGTAACATATAAAATTTTATACAATTTTTGAATACATGAAAAAAAAACCCTGTTCAGAACATGGTTGCCAACTGGATATTTTTTTTTTTTTTTTTTTTTTTTTTTTTAAGGACAAATTTTTGGAAACTGGCTCATTTTGATAGCACTTGGTTTATTCTTTACTAGTTTGGCTTGAAACTAAGTTGATTTCTAGGATGGTTTGATTTTTCTCTTTTTTGGGCTTATTGTCTGATTTCTGGCCCTTTTTTATCCTAATTGATCAGAAAAAAAAAACTTTGCAGACTGATGCTGTTGTCAGCATCCAGTTAAAATGGTAACCAACTTCAATAAATCATATTATTTGCTTAATGCAAAGTGTAACAAAAAACACAAACAAACAAATATACAAAAACTGAAAATGTAAAAATGGTAAACTCTGAAGACTTTTATAATAGAATCATAATATTATTATATTTTAAACCAATTTATTTATTTTATAAAGGGACTTTGCTATAAGTTAGAGAAATTGGTGTAGCTGTTGGATATAGATCCATTCCAAGGCACTGTGGATTACTATTTATAGTTTTCTTTAATTAATCACTTACAAAACCTTCTGATTTCTCTAGGTTCTCAAGCAATCATTTGCAAAGCCATTTACTGAAACTTATTTAACAGCTTCCTCTCCAAGAATTGAAAAAAAAAAAAAAAAAAAAAAAAAAATCATCAAACCTCTTCCCACCCTCCACCCCCACCAACCCCCCGCCCCCCCACCACCAAAAACTTTTGGATTTGAGTGATTCATGTCCCTACAAAGACTAAAGACTTCAAAGCCAGTAATCAATGATAGTGCTGCTGTGAAGCCAATTTTCCCTGTTAACACTACACAAATTAAGTTCAGAAGCATGATGTCCCAAAAAAATAAATGCCCCTGAAAATTCTGGGATATTCCAAAAATTAAATCTATCTCTTCATTAAGTGTAAATGCTGCACTAATTTTTCAGTGATCCAAAATGTTTTTATCAAAATTTTACTCAGCTGAGTAGCCAAATTTTGAAGAAGAATCCAATTGTGATGTGGAAAAACTGGTTGATAAAGATTAACAGAATTAAATTACAGCAAATCTCCATATTTTCAAGCTGAATGTATTATTATTGATGCTAATATACCTATTTGACAGCTTTACTTTATTAGAGGTAAATAAATAAACAATATTAATGTAATAATAGCATAGAGTTCTTGGTATAATATTTTTAGCATATTTTTGGTCTTCACTAGCTTAAATTTTGTTTGAAAATGAGGAAGCATCGACTTAAAAAAGTGCTCAGAATTTGTCAACCATTGTCCAGAACATAATCTACTCTCTAAAGGAACAATATGCTCTACTTAATTTGTCCTAGAAGAGGGCTTCACGGTATCTTTTTAGTAGATATCAAACAAGCTCACAGTGCTCATTTGGCACCAGATGCATAGTGAAGAGAATTAAAAATTTAAAAAAACAAAAAACATAAGTGTTGATTACCTATGCTGCTGCCTCTCCAAACATTATACAAACAAATGTTACAAAAGGTATTCGTCAACACACTCATTTTGAGAGTTTAGAGTCAATTAAGCTACTGGCTCAGTTTCACTAGGACAACAGTGACTGGGGAAAAATCATTGCATGTATGCATCACCTGCAATAGTACCATGCATGCATGCTGTCAATACAAGGGAATAGAATCTTGTGTGTGCAAAAAGCCAACCTTATATGTTTTGGTAGCATAATAATATTCATGCAAAAACAAATAATAAAAGTTGATAATGATAGGTTAGAGAAGTCAGTTAGTTAACTATTCAGCAAGTGAGTCCTGCACATCACACCCTCCAGGTCTTGAACAAGGCCTTCATGAAGCACAGCCTGCAGAAATCAGACACATGTGGCAAGTTGGTGAGGTTAAACTTAGTTATGCAAGACAGAAGTGCATGGACAAGTTGACCATTCCCCTTTTTAAACACTTCTCTAGTTCACCACAGAAAAAGGCAAAACACACATAAACATACACACATGCACACACACAAACACACACGCACGCACGCGCACGCACGCACGCACGCACGCACGCACGCACGCACGCACGCACGCACGCACGCAGGCAGGCAGGCAGGCAGGCAGGCAGGCAGGCAGGCAGGCAGGCAGGCAGGCAGGCAGGCAGGCAGGCAGGCAGGCAGGCAGGCAGGCAGGCAGGCAGGCAGGCAGGCAGGCAGGCAGGCAGGCAGGCAGGCAGGCAGGCAGGCAGGCAGGCAGGCAGGCAGGCAGGCAGGCAGGCAGGCAGGCAGGCAGGCAGGCAGGCAGGCAGGCAGGCAGGCAGGCAGGCAGGCACACACACACACACACACACACACACACACACACACACACACACACACACACACACACACACACACACACACACACACACACACACACACACACACACACACACACACACACACACACACACACACACACACACACACACACACACACACACACACACACACACACACACACACACACACACACAATTCCAAAATTCCAAAAACATATTTTGGTCTAATAACATGACATTAAATTCTCTGTAACTACTTTGTATGAATAAAGTACAATATAGTTGTGATAACTGGAAAAGTTATCATTAAAAGTACACACCAGACTACCACAAGTAAGATTCCCCCCCTGTTTTGCCATGTCAGCAATATACACCACCACAAGGAGACCTTCAATATCAATGAAAGATGTTGACAGTGCAAGGATATAGCCAAATACACCACTACAAGGAGGCATTCAACAGCCATGAAGGATGCTGACAATGCAAGGGTATAGACACAGGCAAAACTACAAAGAGGCTTCTACTGCGATAAATATGATGACAGTGCGTCACATCCCACTACACTACAAGTAGACCTTCAACAGTCATGAAAGATGTTAATAGTGCAAGGGTTTAGACACACATATCACTACAAGGATGCTTCAATAGCCATGAAGGATGTTGAGAGCGCAAGGGTATAGCCACATACACAACAACATGGAAATCTTAAAAAGCCATGAAGGATGCCGATTGTGCAAGGGTATAGCCACACACCCCACCCAAAGGAGACCTTCAACAGCTCTAGCCCTAGCCATAGCCACACACACACCACTACAAGGATGCCTTCAACAGCAGCTATTGCCACACAAACACCTGGAGGTCTTCAACAGCCATGAAGGATGTTGACAGTGCAAGGATAGCCACCCACCACTACAAACAGGCCTTCAACAGTCATGAAAGATGTTGACAGTGCAAAGGGATAGCAACACATGCCACAATCCCAGAGTAGACCTCAATAAAGTTATCTGTCCACATCAATACATCTCACATCAACCAGTATTCATGGAGTGTCAGGTATGCCATATATTTACTATTCTCCAAGTACTCCACCACACCACCACTAGGCCCTAGCCCTACACCCAGCCCTTCTGCCAGTTCCAACCTTAGCCCTAACCTAGCCCTATCTTAGCCCTAGCCTACCTGCCACACTCCTGGAGTGGATGGAGCTGCCATGTTTGAGGCTGTGACCTCCATCAGCTGCAGTGCTGCAGGTGTTGCTGCTAGTGTTGCTGCTGGTGTTGCTGGTGGTGTTGCTGGTGGTGTTGCTGCTGTTCCGTGGAACAAAGTTGGCAGGGGACGAAGAGAGGGAGTGGCTGTGAGACTTCCTCTGTGGACACAATAACATACATGTTACTCAACATGGCCTCACATATCATTTATGATGTATATTAAAAATAATCAGGGATAAGTAAAGATCCATCTTATAATGGCTTTACAAGCTATTAAGAATAAAGACAGTTAGAGGAGGAGGTGTGTGTGTGTGTGTGTGTGTGTGTGTGTGTGTGTGTGGGTGTGTGTGTGCGTGTATGCATGAGTGTGTACGTATAAAAGACACTATTTCATAGAGAGGGAGAAAAGTGACACAGTGCCCACTCTAAGAATTGTATAACACTGACTGATTAGTTGGCCAGTGCCTTCCAGTTCCAATAATGTATTCCCACCTTCTATCTCTCACCAAGGTTCAGTTCAGTATTATAAGCAGGTGTTTTGTGAGGGGGGTGGTGGTTAGTGCAGTCTATACATTCAGGAAACTATTGAACAAATCATAATTTGTAAAACAGATCTCCTATAGAATAATATTTGTGGAGAGTGGAAGTCTATTTAGCATATGTCAACAAACAGCGGGAGGAAGATATCGGATCACAACTGCATTAAGGAGAAGTGCACAGGAAGATGACCATGCCTGAACTGTTTGGCTCACTTCTGTATTTTAATCTCACATGATGGAAATCAAATGGTATCAGCAGAAGGATACAGTGACAATAATTAGATTACATTATAGATGTATGGAATAGAAAGAGCCAAGTACTTGTAGCATGGGTAGAGAGCCTACTGTATATTCCCCATGCCCCTTCCCTCACAACACCATTTTGGAAAGATTGTCACCACTATTCTCTATGTTCATTCACCATTCATGCATGATTGATGGATTCTTTCCCTTTCTCTTCTAAAAAAATCTCAAAAAATTGGGAGGGGGGTTAGGGAAGGGAGTGAATAAAAACATCCATAGATTGTCATCACATGCTTGCACACACATGCACATAAGGATAGACAGATGCATAACATGCATGGACACAGACACATAGCATACACACACAGACAGACGCAGAGCACACGCATACACTCTCACATAGGCAGTCAAACAGATGGACATGCACGCATACACATCTCATATACACACAACACAATGCAATGCCAAGCTTGAGTTGATTCCATTTAACGTCAACACACTTTGTCAAGATCCGCAATACAGTGCTGCCCCATTACACTTAGTATCTCATGAAAACATGGCAAATCCTCCCAATTACAGATGTTCACTTACTGCATAGAGGGGATTTAAAGTCACACACACCACAACAAGCCTCACCTGTCTCTCTGTCTCTTCCTGTTGTCATGACCACAACCAACATCACATCTAAAACCACTAGATATCTTCACCACTCCATCAAGGCCATTCGGCTTATTCCTGCGAGCATGGCAAGTCTCACGGATGTCAATGTTGCAGTGGTCACTCTCCCTAATTTGGTCCTCAATTCTTCTATGTCCCTCACGGTGTGCAGTTGTTAGTTGTTAGAGTCCAACGAGCCCTGCATCCATCCACAAAGAGAAGCAAAACAGATCAACATATTGCAGAAAATTGAAGTAAATAATCATTCCCATAGTCCTTCAGAGCTACACATCCCAAACAGTTTAGTGTTGCAATAGCAGAATGTTGTATTCCTCCTTCCTTACAATGCACCACTCATACTCCCCTCCACTACTCCTTACCTCTTCACCATCCCCTTAGGGATCTCAAACTGTTTCAGACCCAGTTTCTTGTTGTAGAAGAATATGCGACCACAAGATTTACTGACATGCTCAATCCACTCATCGTCGACCCCATCTGACTTGATGTCCCTGTCCTTGCTCCTCATCCTACTTTTGTTATCATGCGGGAGAGGATCGTAAATGCCAACATACATCATAATACTATACAACAAGACCACCATGAATCTAATAAGCCAACATGCAACAAGGCCAGCACGCATCAACTATATCCACACACATAAACAAGGTCAACATGCATCTCCAAGGCCAACATGCAACTCCAAGGACAACACACATCAACAAAACCAACAAACTTCAACAAGGACAACACACATCACCATGTTCAAAACACATCCATAAGGCCAACACACATCCACAAGGCAAACACGCACCAACTAGGCCAACACTAAACAACCCAGCCAATATGCATCAACAAAGCCGACACACAACAAGACAGACACGCATCGACTATGTCAACACACATCCACTATGTCAACACACATCTATTAGGCCAAGACGAATCATCATGGCCAAAATGCATCAAATAAGCTAACATGCATCAATAATTTTTCTACATATTGATGGGTTTATTAGTTTTTCCTCTATCACAAAAAGTGTGTCCAAACAATTGAAAGAGCATTCCTCTGCTGTCCAGCTGTGCCACTCTTCTCCTCCTCTGAAAAATAGCAAGAGGAGGATGAGGAGCCAGGGGATGGACATCGAGTCAGGTGGGGCGGAGATCGAGTGCACTAAGCATGACAGTAGCTCTTCTGGTCGCACATACTTTTACAATAAGCAACTGGACATGTCTCAGTGGAAGACTCCTACGGGAATGGTAAAGAGATTAGAGGTAATGGAGGGGAATGGAAAGGGTGCTTTATGGCTTTGTTCATATTCAGATGACTATCTTTCCACACTATTTATTATGATTTCAGACTGCAGTAATAAGATAAGTACATAACTAATTCAAAATGGCTAGTATGAACATTTTCCACTATGAACAGAACATATCGTAGCCTAAATTCAATTGTAAAGTGAAAGACTAATACATCAAACCCACCCCCCCCCCCCATCCCCAGCCTAGCATACCAAAATTTTTTCCAACACAACCAGTAAACACCCCTTCACCCCAAAACTCATAATTAATCCCTGACAAGAAGCTATAAAGGGGATACCCTCCAATGCTGACACAACCAGAAACCCCTTCCCCACACACCTCACCCCTCTCAATGAGCTAAACAAAGATCACTTCTCCAGTGAAAACACTACCAGAGACCACCCCCACTTGACACATACAAACACACACACTTCACCCATCACTAGGAGCTACATAGAGAAAACCTCTTCACAGCAACTCAACCTAAGACCCACCCCCCAAACACACACTTCACCAATCACTAAGAGTTAGTTAGAGAAAACCTATCCACAGGCAACACAACCTAAGACCTCTACCCACCTCCCCCCCCCCCACGAACACACACACACACACACTCCACCACTGATAAGGTGGTATAGAGAGACAGCCAGCCATTGAAGACACAACCAGAGACCCTTAACACACACATTTAACACCTGTCAAGGAGGTACATAAAGATGGCCTCTGCACTGGAAACATTACAAGAGACCCTCCCACACCACACACACCTCACCCATCACAAGGGGTTACACAGAGTTGACCACTACACTGCTGACACAACAAAGACACCACCTCCCCCCAACCATCACAAGGAGCTACATGAGACTACCTCTCCATTGCTAACATAACCTGAGACACCCTACACACTGAACAAGGTGCTACATATAGATGATTACTCCACTGTCAACACAACAGGGATTTCACTCACCTCACATCCTACAAGGAGCTACACAGAAACAAACTCTCCACTGGTAACACAGCAAGAGACCACCATCCTGCTCCCCCTCCACACAACTCACCCATCACTTGGAGCTAAACAGAGTTTGCCTCTCCACTGCTAACACAACTAGAGATACCCTTACATTCACAAGCAGCTACACAGAGATGATACCTACACTAGCAAAGACAGGGCCCCCCACACACAAAACCCCTCCCAATATAAAAAAAAAAATGCAGTTCATAGCCTAAATTCAGCTGCTCAGTAATAAACTAACACACCCCACCCTTACCCCACCACCCCCCCCCCCCCCTCAACCACACCAGCCTGGCATAAAAAAAATTTTTATGCCTAAATCAAAAGGCAAGGCTAGCAGGTGTTCAATTTCTACAAACCATCAGCAAATTTAATCTGACACACTTAAACATAAAAAAAAAGAAGTAAACCTAACATGATTTAATAGTAAATCTCAGGTAATTATTATGAAAATCTAGTAAATTAATTTGGAATGACTATCACACTAGATTGGAGTCCAACATTCACAGAACTTTCTTCACAAGCATATACCAGACAAACTAGACTATCACTACGAAAGGTCTCCCACAACCCCCTTCAAGTCTGAACAAAATTTTATATTTAGAATTCCATTTGATTCTTTTCTTTATTCATTTTAGTCCTATTTTTAAAAGGATGAAGAAATTCAAACAAACCCACAACTACTGGACGTCCTTTAGAAAATCAGCTATATTTTCTCCCCAAGAAAAAAAGAGTCAGAGATTGAAATTTGAAACTCCCACTATAACACATGCTGCCAGAAATTTTGAAAACTTTGTCCTTATAATAGGAGACTTACATAATTACATCACATTGCTATTGCCATGCCTACTTAGGTATCTGAACCTGATACAATAGAAATTTGTGACATTATACAGGCATTAATAACTAGCAATGCTGGAAGTGGAAAAAAAATAGCTCAAGCTTTTACCATATTATAGGAATAGGGACTACATTAAATTTTCTTTTCTCTGATAAAAATTACAAATATTCAGAGATTTGCACTGGCAGCACAACCAGAGACCCACACCCCACAGCTCACCTTTCACTAGGAGCCTCACCCCTATCAAAGAGCTACACAAAGATAGCCTCACCACAGCTGACACCACAAGAGACCCCATAGACAACTCATAAAGTGCTACACAGATATGACCACTCTACTGTCAACACTACAAGAGATATCCACCACCTCACCCTTCACTAGGAACTAAATAGAGACGAGCACTTCAGAGCCTTCACAAACAGAGACCTATAACACCTCAGACCTAACTGAAGCTACACCGAGACTACCATTCAACTACCAAACACCCACCCCCCCTCACACCTCATCCCTCACTAGGAGCTACATAGAGACAACCTCTCCATAGGTAATACAACATGAGACCCTCCACCCCAAACCCACACACATCACCTCTCATTAGCTGCTAAACAGAGACCACTCCATTCCAAACACAACCAAAGACCCTCCCCACATTTGGAGCTATAGAGAGACAGCCCTCCACAGCTGACAAAACCAGAAACCCCACCCCCCACACACCTCACCCCACTCAAAGAGCTACACACAGATCGCCTCTCCACTGCCAATAAAAATAGAGATCCCCAACCTTCACAAGGAGCTACACAAGAAACGAGCTCTCCACTGCGTACACTATCAGAAACTCTCCACCCACCACCTCCTCCCCCCTAATCTCAACCATCACAAGGAGCTGCAGAGAAACAACTTTTTCACAGCCAAGACGACCTCTGGACACAACCAGAGATACCCCCCAAACCTCATCCCTCACAAGGAGATACACAGAGAGAACTTCTCCATTGCCTATACAAAAAAAAATTCCACCACACCACTCACAAAAAGCTACACAGAGATGACCTCTCCTCTACCTACATAAACAGAGACCCACCACAATTCACACCTCACAAGAAGCTACACAGAGACAACATCTCCACTACAAACACACCCAAATAACACACCCCACAACTCACAAGGAGCCACACAGAGATGACCACTCTACTGCCACAACAACCAGAGACACCACCACCCCCCCCCACAACTTACACCTCTCAAGAAACTACACAGAAATGATCTTTCCACTGCCAACACAACCAAAGACCTTCCTACCTCATCCTTAAATTCCAAAAACACCACCGCATAACTCACAAAAGCTGCACAGATATACTCTTTACACTGGAAAAACAATCCAAAACACCCACCCCAACCACTCACATCATAAAATCAGATGAGCAGAAATGACCTTTCACTGCCAACACAATCCAACTCCCCACCCCCACACCTTACCCATAACAAGAAGCTAAAGTAAGATGGCCTCTACAAATTTCCTACACTACCAGTGACACCCTCCCACAACACCCCCACCCTCACAGGTGCAACACAAGGCTATCTCTCCACTGCCAACACTATTAGAGACACCCCACACATCACTCATCAAAAGGAGCCACACAGAGACAACCTCTCCACTGCAAATAGTCAGAAATCCCCCAACCCTCATGAGGAGCAACAAAAATATTACATCTCCATTGCCAATGTAAGAATAGACACCTTCCCCACACTTCACAAGGTTCTACAACCAAAGATCTCCCAAACCTCACACAGACAAGGATTTACACATAAAATAACTCTCCACTCGAAGCATAACCAGATATTCCCCTCACACCTAGACCTTCACAAGGAGCTTCACAAAAAAAGCTTCTCCACTGCCAAACACTACCAGAGAACCCACTTCACACCTAATCTGGTGCTACACAGATATGACCTCTCCACTGTCCACACTACAAGAGATCTCAACCATCTCACCCTTAACTGGAACTACACAGAGCTGACCTCTATACTACCAAAACTATTAGAAATTCAACCCCCCACACCCACCCCCCCAAAGCTCAAAGGAGCTACATCACAAGGAGCTACATAGAAATGACCTCTCCACAGACAACACAACCAAACACCCTCCCCCACCGACACCACACACGCACACACACATTTAACCAATAACTAGGAGCTACATAGAGAAAACCTCTCCACAGGCAAAACAACCTAAGACCCCTCCGCAACCCCCCACACAAACACACATACACACACATTTCACCACTGATAAGGAGCTATACAGAGAAGGCCAGCCACTCCACACACAACCAGAGACCCTTCACACACACACACTTCACACCTGTCAAGGATGTACATAAAGATGGCCTCTGCACTGGCAACATTACATGAGACCCAACACCCCCACACACACCTCACCCCACAGTAGGAGATACACAGAGATGGCCACTCCACTGCAGACACAACCAAAGAACCTTCACACACACACTTCACACCTGTCAAGTAGGTACATAAAGATTTACTCTGCACTGGCAACATTACAAGGGACACCCCCTTCCCCCACCACCCCCCCCCCCCACCTGCCCCAACCAACCTCACCCATCACAAGGTGTTACAAAGAGATGACCTCTCCACTGCAGACACAACCAAAGACCCTTCACACACACACATTTCATAACTGTAAAGGAGGTACATAAAGATGGCCTCTGCACTAGCAGCATTACAAGAGACATCCCCCCACTCCAACAAACCTCACCCATCACAAGGTGTTACACAGAGATGACCACTCCACTGCAGACACAACCAAACACCCTTTACACACTCATTTCACACCTGTGAAATAGTACAAAAAGATTTCCTCTGCACTGGCAACATTAAAAGAAATCCTCCACCCCCCACATTTCATTCATCAAATGGAGTTAAATAGAAATGACCACTCCACTGCAGACACAAACAAAGATACTGACCCACCCCCCCCCCCCCCCACCCAACCATCACAAGGAGCTTCATGAGACTACCTCTCCATTGCTAACTTAACCTGAAACACCATCCACACTGAACAAGGTGCTACATATAGAGGATTTCTCCACTGTCAACACAACAGGGATTTCACCCACCTCACATCCTACAAGGAGCTACACAGAAACAAACTCTTCACTGGTAACACCACAAGGGACCACTGTCCTACTCCCACCACCCCCCCCGCCACACTTCACCCCTCACTTTGAGCTAAACAGAGTCTGCCTCTCCACTGCTAACACAACCACAGATCCCCCTACCTTCACAAGCAGCTACACAGAGATGATATGTCCACTGCCTACACTAGCAAAGACAGGACCACCACCCCCTCCCCCACACACACATCACCCCTCCCAATATAAAAAAGAGCACTTCATAGCCTAAATTCAGCTGCTCAATAACAGACTAACACACTGCACCTCACAAGAAGCTACACAGAGACAACCTCTCCACTGCCAACATACCAAAATAACCAACCCAACACCTCATAAGGAGCCACACAGAGATGACCACTCTTCTGCCAAAACAAACACTACAGACTAGAACCAATATTTACCAAATATAAACAGTTCGAATATAAAATTTCATACAAGTTTTAATTACATGAACAAAAAACCCTGTCAAGAATATGGTTGTCTACTGGATTTTTTTTTTTTTTTTTTTTTTTTTTTTTTTTTTTTTTTTTTAAGGTCAAATTTTTGGAAACTGGCTCATTTTGATAGCACTCGGTTTATTCTTTCCTAGTTTGGCTTGAAACTAGGTTGTTTCTATGATGATTAGACTTCTCTCTCTTTTTTGGCTTATTTTCTGATTTCAGGCCTTTTTTAACCCATTTGATCAGAAAAAGAAACTTTGCAGACTGATGCTGTTGTCAGCATCCAGTTAAAATGGTAACAAACTTCAATAAATCATATTATTTGCTTAATGCAAAGTGTAACAAAAAAAAAACAAACAACATACAAAAACTGAAAATGTAAAAATGTTAAACTCGAAGATTTTCATAATAGAATCATATTATTATTATATTTTAAACCAATTTATTTATTTAAAAAGGGACTTTGCTATAAGTTAAAGAAATTGGTGTAGCTGTTGGATATAGATTCATTCCAAGGCACTGTGGATTACCATTTATAGTTTTCTTTAAATAATCACTTACAAAACCTTCTGATATCTCTAGGTTCTCAAGCAATAATTTGCAAAGCCATTTACTACAACTTATTTAACAGCTTCCAATCCAAGAATTGGAAAAAAAAAAAAAAAAAAAAAAATCATCAAACCTCTTCACACACTCTACCCACCCCCCCCCCCCCCCATCCCAACTTTTGGATTTAAGTGGTTCATGTCCCTACAAAGACTTCAAAGCCAGTAATCAATGATAGTGCTGCTGTGAAGCCAATTTTCCCTGTTAACAACACACAAATTAAGTTCAGAAGCATGATGTCCCAAAAAATAAATGCCCCTAAAAATTCTGGGATATTCTAAAAATTAAAACTATCTCTTCATTAAGTGTAAATGATGCACTAATTTTTCAGTGATCCAAAATGTTTTTATCAAAATTTTACTCAGCTGTGTAGCCAAATTTTGAAGAAGAATCCAATTGTGATGTGGAAAAACTGGTTGATAAAGATTAACAGAATTAAATTACAGCAAATCTCCATGTTTTCAAGCTGAATGTATTATTATTGATGCTAATATACCTATTTGACAGCTTTACTTTGTTAGAGGTAAATAAATAAACAATATTAATGTAATAATAGCATAGAGTTCTTGGTATAATATTTTTAGCATATTTTTGGTCTTCACTAGCTTAAATTTTGTTTGAAAATGATGAGGCATCGACTGCTCAGAATTTGTCAACCATTGTCCAGAACATAATCTACTCTCTAAAGGAACAATATGCTCTACTTAATTTGTCCTAGAAGAGAGCTTCACTGTATCTTTTCAGTAGATCTCAAACAAGCTTACGGTGCTCATTTGGCACCAGATGCATAGAATAGAATTAAAAAAATTAAAAAAATAAAAAATAAATAAAAAAAAATTAGTGTTGATTACCTATGCTGCTGCCTCTCCAACATTATACCAATAAATGTTATGAAAGGGATTTGTCAACACACTCATTTTGAGAGTTTAGAGTCAATTAAGCTACTGGCTCAGTTCCACTAGGTCAACAGTGACTGGGGAAAAATCATTGCATGTAAGCATCACCTGCAATAGCCCCATGCGTGCATGCTGTCAATACAAGGGAATAGAATCTTGTGTGTGCAAAAACCAACCTTATATGTTTTGGTAGCATAATAATATTCATGCAAAAACATATAACAAAAGCTGATAATACTTGGTTAGAGAAGTCAGTTAGTTAACTAGTCAGCAAGTGAGTCCTGCCACATCACACCCTCCAGGTCTTGAACAAGGCCATCATGAAGTACAGCCTGCAGATATCAGACACATGTGGCAAGTTGTAAGGTTAAATTTAGTTATGCAAGACTGAAGTGCATGGCCAAGTTGACCCTTCCCTACTTTTAAATACTTCTCTAGTTGACTACAGAAACAGGTAAAACACACGTAAACATACACACATGCACACACACACACACACACACACATACACACATGCACACTCATGAACACACTTGCATTTTACCCTCTGCAGGGATCAACTAGTAAACTTGCACAAATATAAAATTCCAAAAACATATTGTGGTCAGATAACTTGACATTAAATTCTCTGTAACTACTTTGTATGAAAAAAGTACAATGTAGTTGTGATAACTGGAAAGGTATCATTAAAAGTACACACCAGACTATCACAAGTAAGATTTCCCCCACCCCCACCTGTTTTGCTATGTCAGCAATATACACCACCACAAGGAGACCTTCAAAATCCATGAAAGATGTTGACAGTGCAAGGATATAGACTAATACACCACTAAAAGGAGGCGTTCAACAGCCATGAAGGATGTTGACAGTGCTAGGGTATAGACACACGCACAACTACAAGGAGGCTTCTACAGCGATAAAGATGTTGAGAGTGCGTCACATCCCACTATATTACAAGGAGACCTTCAACAGTCATGAAAGATGTTGATAGTGCAAGGGTTTAGACACAAACCCTACCAAAAGGAGACCTTCAACAGCCCTAGCCCTAGCCATAGCCACACACACACCACTACAAGGATGCCTTCAACAGCAGCTATTGCCACACAAACACCTGGAGGCCTTCAACAGCCATGAAGGATGTTGACAGTGCAAGGATAGCCACACACCACTACAAACAGGCCTTCAACAGTCATGAAAGATGTTGACAGTGCAAAGGGATAGCAACACATGCCACAATCCCAAGGTAGACCTCAATAAAGCTATCTGTCCACATCCATACATCTCACATCAACCAGTATTCATGGACTGTCAGGTATGCCATATATTTACTATTCTCCAAGTACTCCACCACACCACCAATAAGCCCTAGCCCTACACTCAGCCCTTCTGCCAGCTCCACCCTTAGATCTACCCTAGCCCTATCTTAGCCCTAGTCTATCTGCCACACTCCTGGAGTGGATGGAGCTGCCATGTTGTTGCTGCTGGTGTTGCTGCTGTTCTGTGGAGCCAAGTTGGCAGGGGACGAGGAGAGGGAGAGGATGTGAGACTACCTCTGTGGATACAAACACAGACATGTTACTCAACATGGCCTCACATATCATTTATGATGTATATTAAAAATGATCAGGGATAAGTAAAGATCCATCTTATAATGGCTGTACAAGTTATTAAGAATAAAGGCAGTTAGAGGAGGAGGTAAGTGTGTGTGTGTGTGTGTGCGTGCATGCATGAGTGTGTGGGTGTAAGAGACACTATTTCATAGAGAGGGAGAAAAGTGACACAGTGCCCACTCTAACAATTGTATAACACTAACTTATTAGCTGGCCAGTGCCTTCCAGTTCCAATAATGTATTCCTACCTTCTATCTCTCACCAGGGTTCTGTTCAGTATTTTAAGCAGGTGTTTGGAGAGGGGGGAGGTGGTTAGTGCAGTCTATACATTCAGGAAACCATTAAATAACTCATCAATTGTAAAACAGCTCTCCTATCAAATGATATTTGTGGAGAATGGAAGTCTATTTAACATATGTCAACAAACAGCAGAAGGAAGATATCGGGTAACAACTGCATTAAGGAAATGTGCACAGCAATATGACCATGCCTGAACTGTTTGGCTCACTTCTGTCTTTTAACCTCACATGATGGAAATCAAATGGAATTAGCAGAAGAACACAGTGACAATAATTAGATTACATTATAGATGTATGGAATAGAAAGAGCCAAGTACTTGTAGCACGGGTGGAGAGCCTACTGTATACTCCCCACATCCCCTCCCTCACAACACCATGTTGGAAAGATTATCACCACTCTTCTCTATGTTAGTCACCATTTATGCATGATTGATGGAATCTTTCCCTTACTGTTCAAAAAAAATCTCCATAAATGGGGGGGGGAATAAAAACATCCATAGATTGTCATCACATGCTTGCACACACATGCACATAAGGATAGACAGATGCATAACATGCATGCACACAGACACATAGCATACACACACAGACAGACGCAGAGCACACGCATACACTCTAACATAGGCAGGCAAACAGATGGACATGCACGCATATATATCTCATATACACACAACACAATGCAATGCCAAGCTTGAGTTGATTCCATTTAACGTCAACACACTTTGTCAAGATCCACAATACAGTGCTGCCCCATTAGATTACACATAGTATCTCATGAAAACATAGCCAATCCTCCCAATCTCAGATGTTCACATACAGCACACAGGTGATTTGAAGTCACACACACCACAACAAGCCTCACCTGTCTCTCTGTCTCTTCCTGTTGTCATGACCACCACCACCATCACGTCTACCACCACTAGATATCTTCACCACTCCATCACGGCCACTCGGCTTATTCCTGCGAGCATAGCAAGTCTCACGGATGTCACTGTTGCTGTGGTCACTCCCCCTAATATGGTCCCCACTTCTTCTATGTCCTTTACGGTATGAAGTTGTTAGTTGTGCAGAGTCCAAACGAGCCCTGCATCCATCCACAAAGAGAAGCATAACAGATCAAATATATTGCAGAAAAAAGAAGAAAATAATCATTCCCATAGTCCTTCAGAGCTACACATCCCACACAGATTAGTGTGGCAATGGCAGCATGTTGTATGTCTCACTCCTTACAATGCCAACACACATCATAAATGCCCACATGAACCAAAAAGGCAAATACGCCACAATGAGGACAATAATATACAAGAGCACCATGAATCTAATTAGCCAACATGTAACAAGGCCAGCACTCATCAACTATATCCACACACATAAACTAGGACAACATGCATCTCCAAGGCCAACATGCAACTCCAAGGCCAACACACATCAACAAAAGCAATACACTTCAAAAGGACAACACACATCAACAAGGCCAACACACATAAACATGTTCAAACATATCGAAAAGGCCAACACACATCCATAAGGCAAACACGCACTAACTAGGCCAACACTAAACAACCCAGCCAACACGCATCAACAAAGCCGACACACAACATCGACTATATCAACACATATCCACTAGGTCAACATACATCTACTTGGCCAAGTAGAATCATCATGGTCAAAATGCATCAAATAAGCTAACATGAATCAATAAGGCCAAAACCCATCCACAAAGCAGATTCTAATAAACAAGGCCTAGACGAATCAACAAGACCAACATGCATCAACTAGTCAAACACACATCAAGAAAGCATACACGAATGAACAAAGCCATAATGCCCCCTTCTCATCCCCTCCACTACCCCTTACCTCGTCACCATCCCCTTAGGGGTCTCCCACTGTTTCACGTCCAGTTTCTTGTTGTAGAAGAATATGCGACCACGAGAGTTGCTGACATGCTCAGTCCACTCACAGTCGACCCCATCTGACTTGATGTCCCTGTCCTTGCTCCTCATCCTCCTTTTATTGTCATGCGGGAGAGGAGTGTAAATGCCAACACACATCATAAATGCCCACATGAATCAAAAAGGCAAATACGCAACAATGAGGCCAATACTATACAACAAGACCACCATGAATCAAATAAGCCAACATGCAATAAGGCCAGCACAAATCAACTATATCCACAAACATAAACAAGGCCAACATGAATCTCCAAGGCCAACTTGCAACTCCAAGGACAACACACATCAACAAAACCAACACACTTCAACAAGGACAACACACATCAACAAGGCCAACACACATCACCATGCTCAAAACACATCCACAAGGCAAACACACATCCACAAGGCAAACACACACCAATTAGGCCAACACTAAACAATCCAGCCAACACGCATCAACAAAGCCGACACACAACAAGAGAGACACGCATCTACTATGTCAACACATATCCACTAGGTCAACACACATCTACTAGGCCTAGACAAATCATCATGGCCAAGATGCATCAAATAAGCTAACATGCATCAATAAGGCCAACACCCATCCACAAAGCAGATACTAATAAACAAGGCCTAGACGAATCAACAAGACCAACATGCATCAACTAGGCTAACACACATCAATAAGGCAAACACGAATGAACAAAGCCATAATGCCCCCTTCTCATTCCCCTGCATTACCCCTTACCTCTTCACCATCCCCCTAGGAGTCTTCCACTGAGACATGTCCAGTTGCTTATTGTAAAAGTATGTGCGACCAGAAGTGCTCCTGACATGCTTAGTGCACTCGATCTCTGCCCCACCTGACTCGATGTCCATCCCCTGGCTCCTCATCTTCCTCTTGCCATTGTTCAGAGGAGGAGAAGAGTGGCACAGCTGGACAGCAGAGGAATGCTCTTTCAATTGGTTGGACATGCTGTTGGTGATTGAGGAAAAATTAATGAACCCATCAATATGTAGAAAAATTAATAGTTCCCTTCTGATACACAGTACTATTAAATGAGGTACTTCATGCTGCCCAACATAGTTCATTACAATACTGAGGTAAAACATAACTGAGAATTTCTTAACACTAGCCAAATAACACCAACTGGATCAACCAAATACATTTTGTACTTCTAAATTTCTTATATTCATTCTCAAAAAGAATACCAAATGCTTTAGTTATTCAGATGACTATATTCCCGGCCCATTTGTTATGATTTCAGACTGCAGTAATAAGACAAGTACATAACTAATTCAAAATGGCTAGTATGAACATTTTCCAATATGAACAGAGCATATCGTAGCCTAAATTCAATTGTTCAGTGACAGACTAGAAGCTATAAAGGGACTGCCCTCCAAAGATAACACAAACAGAGACCCCTCTCCCACACACCTCAACACACTCAAGGAGCTACACAAAGATCACCTCTTCAGTGAAAACACTACCAGAGACATACCCACCTACATACACACAGACACACACGAGTGCGAACACACACACACACATACACACAAACACACACACACACACACACACACACACACACACACACACACACACACACACACACACACACACACACACACACACACACACACACACATTTCACCCATCATTAGGAGCTACATAGAGAAAATCCCTCCACAGGTGACTAAACCTAAGATCCACCACCCCCCAAACACACACTTCACCACCCATCACTAGGAGTAACATAGAGAAAACATATCCATAGACAACACAACCTAAGACCCCTCCCCCCACAAACACACACACACATACACATACACTTCACCACTGATAAGGTGATATTCAGAGACAACCAGACACTGCAGACAAAATCACACACCCTTCTCACACACACTTCACACCTGTCAAGGAGGTACATAAAGATGGCCTCTGCACTGGCAACATTACAAGAGACACCACCACCCTCCCCACACACCTCACCCATCACAAGGAGTTACACAGAGATGACCATTCCACTCAGACACAACCAAAGTCCATTCACACACACATTTCATAACTGCCAATGAGGTACATAAAGATGGCATATGCACTGGTAACATTACAAGAGATCCCCTCTCCCCACTCCCCCCACCCCACACCTCACCCATCTTAAGGAGTTATATAGAGATGACCACTCCACTGCAGACACAACAAAGACACCCAGCCCCAACCATCACAAGGATATATATAAGACTACCTCTCCATTGCTAGCATAACCTGAGACACCCTCCACACTGAACAAGTTGCTGCATATAGATGATTACTCCACTGTCAACACAACAGGAATTTCACCCACCTCATGTCCTACAAGGGGCTACACAGAAACAAACTCTCCACTGGTAACACCACAAGAGACAACCATCCTGCTTCCCCCCCCCCCCCCCCCCCCCCCACACACAACTCATCCATCACTTGGAGCTAAACAAGGTCTGCTTCTCCACTGCTAACATAATTAGAGATCCCCCTACATTCACAAGCAGCTACACAGAGATGATATTTCCACTGCCTACACTACCAATGACAGGACCCCCCATACACGTCATCACCCCTCCCAATATAAAAAAGAGTACTTCAGAACCTAAATTCAGCTGCTCAGTAATAAACTAACACACCCCACCCTTCCTCCCTCCCCCCCACACTGAACAAGGTGCTACATATAGAGGATTTCTCCACTGTCAACACAACAGGGATTTCACCCACCTCACATCCTACAAGGAGCTACACAGAAACAAACTCTCCACTGGTAACAGCACAAGGGACAACTATCCTACTAACCACCCCCCCCCCCAACCACTCCTCACCCCTCAATTAGAGCTAAACAGAGTCTGCTTCTCCATTGCTAACACAACCACAGATTCCCCTACCTTCACAAGCAGCTACACAGAGATGATATTTCCACTGCCTACACTAGCAAAGATAGGACTCTACCCCTCCTCCACACACACATCACCCTTCCCAATATAAAAAAGAGCACTTCATAGCCTAAATTCAGCTGCTCAGTAATAAACTAAAACACTGCACCAAACAAGAAGCTACACAGAGACAACCTCTCCACTACCAACATACCCAAATAACCCACCCCACACCTCATAAGGAGCCACACAGAGATGACCACTCTACTGCCAAAACCAACACTGCAGACTACAACCAATATTTACCAAATATAAACTGTTCGAATATAAAATTTCTTAACATTTTTAATTACATGAAGAAAAAATCCTGTCAAGAACATGGTTGTCAACTGGACTATTATTTTTTTTTTTTTTAAGGTCAAATTTTTGGAAACTGGCTCATTTTGATAGCACTTGGTTTATTCTTTCCTAGTTTGGCTTGAAACTAGGTTGTTTCTAGGATGGTTAGACTTCTCTCTCTTTTTTTGGCTTATTGTCTGATTTCTGGCCTTTCTTTATCCTGTTTGATCAGGAAAAAAAACTTTGCAGACTGATGCTGTTGTCAGCATCAAATTAAAATGGTAACCAACTACAATAAGTCATATTATTTGCTTAATGTAAAGTGTAATAAAAAAAAAAAAGCAAACAAACAAACAAACAAAAACTGAAAATGTACAAATGGTAAACTCTGAAGATTTTCATAATAGAATCATAATATTATTATATTTTAAACCAATTTATTTATTTTATAAAGGGACTTTGCTATAAGTTAGAGAAATTGGTGTAGCTGTTGGATTTAGATCCATTCCAAGGCACTGTGGATTACCATTTAGAGATTTCTTTAATTAATCGCTTACAAAACCTTCTGATATCTCTAGGTTCTAAAGCAATCATTTGGAAAGCCATTTACTAAAACTTATTTAACAGCTTCCTCTCCAAGAATCGAAAAAAAAAAAAAAAAAAAAAATTGTCAAACCCCTTCTCCTCCCTTCCCCCCAACTTTTGGATTTGGGTGTTTCATGTCCCTACAAAGACTAAAGACTTCGAAGCCAGTAAATTAATGAGAGTGCTGCTGTGAAGCCAATTTTTTCTGTAAATACTACACAAATTAAGTTCAGAAGCATGATGCCCCAAAAAAATAAATGCCCCTGAAAATTCTGGGATATTCTAAAAATTGAATCTATCTCTTCATTAAGTGTAAATGCTGCACTAATTTTTCAGTGATCCAAAATGTTTTTATCAAAATTTTACTCAGCTGTGTAGCCAAATTTTGAAGAAGAATCCGATTGTGATGTGGAAAAACTGGTTGATAAAGATTAACAGAATTAAATTACAGCAAATCTCCATATTTTCAAGCTGAATGTATTATTATTGATGCTAATATACCTATTTGACAGCTTTACTTTATTACAGGTAAATAAATAAACAATATTAATGTAATAATAGCATAGAGTTCTTGGTATAATATTTTTAGCATATTTTTGGTCTTCACTAGCTTAAATTTTGTTTGAAAATTATGAGGCATCGACTTTAAAAAGTGCTCAGAATTGGTCAACCATTGTCCAAAACATAATCTACTCTCTAAAGGAACAATATGCTCTACTTAATTTGTCACTGTATCTTTTTAGTAGATCTCAAACAAAATCACGGTGTACATTTGGCACCAGATGCATAGTGAAGAGAATTTAAAAATTAAAAAAAAATAAAAATAAGTGTTGATTACCTATACTGCTGCCTCTCCAAACATTATATCAACAAATGTTATGAAAGGGATCTGTCAACACACTCATTTTGAGAGTTTAGAGTCAATTAAGCTACTGGCTCAGTTCCACTAGGTCAACAGTGACTGGGGAAAAATCTTTGCATGTAAGCATCACCTGCAATAGGCCAATGCATGCATACTGTCAATACAAAGGAATAGAAACCTGTGTGCAAAAAGCCAACCTTATATGTTTAGGAAGCATAATAATATTCATGCAAAAACACATAACAAAAGTAAATAATACTAGGTTAAAGAAGTGAGTTAGTTAGCTAGTAAGCTAGTGAGTCCTGCCACATCACACCCTCCAGGTCTTGAAAAAGGCCTTCATGAAGCACAGCCTGCAAAATCAGACACATGTGGCAAGTTGGTGAGGTTACACTTAGTTATACAAGACTGAAGTGCATGGCCAAGTTGTCCATTCCCATCTTTTAAATACTTCTCTAGTTCAAAATAGAAACAGGCAAAACACATGTAAACATACACACGTTCACACACACAAACACACACACATGATTACACATGAAAACACTTGCATTTTACCCTCTGCAGGGATCAACTAGTATACTTGCACAAGTATAAAATTCCAAAAAATTATTTTGGTCAGATAACACGACATTAAATTCTCTCTAACTACTTTGTATGAAAAAAGTACAATGTAGTTGTGATAACTGGAAGAGATATCATAAAAAGTACACACCAGACTACCACAAGTAAGATTTCCCCACCCCTGTTTTGCCATGTCAGCAATATACACCACCACAAGGAGACCTTTAATATCCATGAAAGATGTTGACAGTGCAAAGATATAGCCAAATACACCACTACAAGGAGGCGTTCAACAGCCATGAAGGATGTTGACAGTGCAAGGGTATAGTCACACACACAACTACAAGGAGGCTTCTTCAGCAATAAAGATGTTGACAGTGCATCACATCCAACTATATTACAAGGAGACCTTCAACAGTCATGAAAGATGTTGATAGAGCAAGGGTTTTGACCACATATCTCTAAAAGGATGCTTAAACAGCCATGAAGGATGTTGACAGTGCAAGGGTATAGCCACATACACAACTACATGGAAATCTTAAAAAGCCATGAAGGATGTCGATTGTGCAAGGGTATAGCCACACACCCCACCCAAAGGAGACCTTCAACAGCCCTAGCCCTAGCCATAGCCACACACACACCACTAAAAGGATGCCTTCAACAGCAGCTATTGCCACACAAACACCTGGAGGCCTTCAACAGCCATGAAGGATGTTGACAGTGCAAGGATAGCCACACACCACTACAAACAGGCCTTCAACAGTCATAAAAGACGTTGACAGTGCAAAGGGATAGCAACACATACCACAAACCCAGAAGAGACCTCAATAAAGTTATCTGTCCAAACCAATACATCACACATCAACCAGTATTCATGGACTGTCAGGTATGCCATATATTTACTATTTTCCAAGTACTCCACCAAACCACCACTAGGCCCTAGCCCTACACCCAGCCCTTCAGCCAGCTCCACCCTTAGCCCTACCCTAGCCCTATCTTAGCCCTAGCCTACCTGCCACACTCCTGGAGTGGATGGAGCTGCCATATTTGAGGCTGTGACCTCCATCAGCTGCAGTGCTGCTGGTGTTGCTGCTGGTGTTGCTGCTGGTGTTGCTGCTGGTGTTGCTGCTGGTGTTGCTGCTAGTGTTGCTGCTAGTGTTCCTGCTGGTGCTGCTGCTGGTGTTGCTGCTGTTCCGTTGAACCAAGTTGGCAGGGGACGAGGAGAGGGAGTGGCTGTGAGACTTCCTCTGTGGACACAAACACAGACATGTTACTCAACATGGCATCACATATAATTTACGATATATATTAAAAATGATCAGGGATAAGTAAAGATCCATCTTATAATGGCTGTACAAGCTATTAAGAATAAAGGCAGTTAGAGGAGGAGGTAAGTGTGTGTGTGTGTGCGTGCATGCATGAGTGTGTGGGTGTAAGAGACACTATTTCATAGAGAGGGAGAAAAGTGACACAGTGCCTACTCTAAAAATTGTATAACACTGACTGATTTGTTGGCCAGTGCCTTCCAGTTCCAATAATGTATTCCCACCTTCTATCTCTCACCAGGGTTCTGTTCAGTATTTTAAACAGGTGTTTGGAGAGGGGGGTTGTGGTTAGTGCAGTCAATATATTCAGGAAACTATTAAACAACTCATCAATTGTAAAACAGCTCTCCTATCAAATGATATTAGTAGAGATTGGAAGTCTACTTAGCATATGTCAACAAACAGCGGAAGGAAGATATCGGGTCACAACTGCATTAAGGAGATGTGCACAGCAATATGACCATGCCTGAACTGTTTGGCTCACTTCTGTATTTTAATCTCACATGATGGAAATCAAATGTTATCAGCAGAAGAACACAGTTACAATAATTAGATTACATTATAGATGTATGGTAAAGAAAGAGCCAAGTACTTGTAGCACGGGTGGAGAGCCTACTGTATACTCCCCATGCCCCCTGCCTCACAACACCATTTGGGAAAGATTATCACCACTATTCTCTACATTCAGTCACAAATCATGCATGATTGATGGTTTCTTTCCCTTTCTGTTCTAAAAAATTTTCCAAAAATGGGGGGGGGGGGGGGTTGAGGGAGGGGAGTGAATAAAAACATCCATAGATTGTCATCACATGCTTGCACACACATGCACATAAGGATAGACAGATGCATAACATGCATGCACACAGACACATAGCATACACACACAGACAGATGCATTGCACACGCATACACTCTCACATAGCCAGGCAAACAGATGGATATGCACGCATACACATCTAATATACACACAACACAATGCAATGCCAAGCTTGAGTTGATTTCATTTAATGTCAACACACTTTGTCAAGATCCGCAATACAGTGCTGCCCCATTAGATTACACTTAGTATCCATGAAAACATGGCCAATCCTACCAATCTAAGATGTTCACTTACTGCACACAGGGGATTTGAAGTCACACACACCACAACAAGCCTCACCTGTCTCTCTGTCTCTTCCTGTTGTCATGACCACCACCATCATCACGTCTACCACTACTAGATATCTTCACTACTCCATCATGGCCACTCGGCTTATTCCTGCGAGCATAGCAAGTCTCACGGATGCCACTGTTGCTGTGGTCACTCCCCATAATATGGTCCCCACTTTTTCTATGTCCATCACGGTGTGCAGTTGTTAGTTGGACAGAGTTCAAACGAGCCCTGCATCCATCCACAAAGAGAAGCATAACAGATCAACATATATTGCAGAAAAAAAGAAGAAAATAATCATTCCCATAGTCCTTTAGAGCTACACATCCCAAACAGATTAGTGTGGCAATGGCAGCATGTTGTATGCCTCCCTCCTTACAATGCCCCACTCGTACTCCCCTCCACTACCCCTTACCTCTTCACCATCCCCTTAGGGATCTCCCACTGTAACACATCCAGTTTCTTGTTGTAGAAGAATATGAGACCAAGAGAGTTGCTGACATGCTCAGTCCACTCACAGTGGACCCCATCTGACTTGATGTCCCTGTCCTTGCTCCTCATCCTCCTTTCGTTGTCATGCGGGAGAGAATCGTTAATGCCAACACACATCATAAATGACCACATGAATCAAAAAGGCAATTACGCAACAATGAGTCCAATACTATACAACAAGACCACCATGAATCTAATAAGCCAACATGCAACAAGGCCAGCACGCATCAACTATATCCACACACGTAAACAAGGCCAACATGCATCTCCAAGGCCAACATGCAACTCCAAGGCCAAAACACATCAACAAAACCAACAAACTTCAACAAGGACAACACACATCAACAAGGCCAATACACATCACCATGTTCAAAACACATCCATAAAGCCAACACACATACACAAGGCAAACACGCACCAACTAGGCCAACACTAAACAACCCAACTAACACCCATCAACAAAGCCGACACACAACAAGACAAACACGCATCGACTATGCCAATACACATCCACTAGGTCAACACACATCTACTAGGCCAAGACGAATCATCATGGCCAAAATGCATCAAATAAACTTACATGCATCAATAATTTTTCTACATATTGATGGGTTTATTAGTTTTTCCTCAATCACCAACAGCATGTCCAACCAATTGAAAGAGCATTCCTCTGCTGTCCAGCTGTGCCACTCTTCTCCTCTTCTGGACAATGGCAAGAGGAGGATGAGGAGCCAGGGGATGGACATCGAGTCATGTGGGGTGGAGATCGAGTGGACTAAGCAAGTCAGCAGCTTTTCTAGTCGCACATACTTTTACAATAAGCAACTGGATATGTCTCAGTGGAAGACACCTATGGGGATGGTGAAGAGGTAAGGGGTAATGGAGGGGAATGAGAAGGGGGCATTATGGCTTTGTTCATATTCAGATGATTATCTCTCAGCACTATTTGTTATAATTTCAGACTGTAGTAATAAGATGAGTACATGACTAATTCAAAATGGCTAGTATGAATATTTTCCACTATGAACAGAACATATCGTAGCCTAAATTCAATTGTTCTGTGAAAGACTAATACATCACACCCACCCCCCCATCCCCAGCCAGGCATACCAAAATTTTTGCCAACACAACCAGTAAACACCCCTTCACCCCAAAACACATTCTTAATCCCTGACAAGAAGCTATAAACGGAATGCCCTCCAGTGATGATACAACCAGAAACCCCTCCCCCACATATCTCACCCCTCTCAATGAGCTAAACAAAGAACACTTCTTCAGTGAAAACACTACCAGAGACCACCCCCACTTGACACACACAAACACACACACACATCACCCATCACTAGGAACTACATAGAGAAAACCTCTTCACAGCAACTCAACCTAAGACCCACCCCCCAAACACACACTTCACCAATCACTAAGAGTTAGTTAGAGAAAACCTATCCACAGGCAACACAACCTAAGACCTCTACCCACCCCCCACCCCCCACGAACACACACACACACACACTCCACCACTGATAAGGTGGTATAGAGAGACAGCCAGCCATTGAAGACACAACCAGAGACCCTTAACACACACATTTAACACCTGTCAAGGAGGTACATAAAGATGGCCTCTGCACTGGAAACATTACAAGAGACCCTCCCACACCACACACACCTCATCCATCACAAGGGGTTACACAGAGTTGACCACTACACTGCTGACGCAACAAAAGACACACCCTCCCCCCAACCATCACAAGGAGCTACATGAGACTACCTCTCCATTGCTAACATAACCTGAGACACCCTCCACATTGAACAAGGTGGTACATATAGATTATTACTCCAATATCAAAACAACAGGGATTTCAACCACCTCACATCCTACAAGGAGCTGCACAGAAACAAACTCTCCACTGCTAACACAACTAGAGATCCCCCTACATTCACAAGCAGCTACACAGAGATGATATTTCCACTGCCTACACTAGTAAAGACAGGACTCCCCACACACAAAATACCTCTCAATATAAAAAATTGCACTTCATAGCTTAAATTCAGCCGCTCAGTAATAAACTAACACACCCCACCCTTCCTCCACCCCCACCCCTCAACCCCCACCAGCCTGGCATACAAACATTTTTTATGCCTAAATCAAAAGGCAAGGCTAGCAGGTGTTCAATTTCTACAAACCAGCAGCAAATTTAATCAGACACACTTACAAACACTAAAAAAAATTAAAAAAAGTAAACCTTACATGATTTAATGAGGGCAAATTTTATCCCACTAGTAAATTTCAGCTAATTATCATGTAAATTTAGTAAATTAATTTAGAATGACTATCACACTAGATTGGAGTCGTGAGCTGGGTTTAGACCATCGTGAGACAGGTTAGTTTTACCCTACTGATGAAGTGTCGTTGCAATAGTAATTCAACTCAGTACGAGAGGAACCGTTGATTCAGACATTTGGCATTTGCACTTGGCTGAACAGCCAATGGTGCGAAGCTACCATCTGCTGGATTATGACTGAACGCCTCACATAACTTTCTTCACAAGCATATACCAGACAAACAAGACTATAACTAGGAATGGTCTCCCCCTCCCCCCTTCAAGTCTGACCAAAATTTTATATTTAGAATTCCATATGATTCTTTTCTTTATTCATTTTAGTCATATTTTTAAAAGGATGGACAAAGTTCAACAAACCCACAAATGCTGGACGAACAACTGCTGGACGTCCTTTAGAAAATCAGCTATATTTTGGGGTCCACCAATTGTTAAGAGTATAATAACCACTATTGAAATTCTTACTTGGTCCAGAAATAGAGGGATGGTCAGATAGACTTCAAAGAAATACCACTCTGCACTGCAAACCCAGTTCTCTCCCTTAGAAAAAAAGAGTCACTGTGTGAAATTTGAACCTCCCGCTGAAATACAAGCAGCCAGAAATTTTGAAAACTTTGTCCTTATAATAGGAGACTTACATAATTACATCACATTGCTATTGCCATGCCTACTTAGGTATCAGACCATATACAATAGAAATTTGTGACATTATACAGGCATTAATAACTAGCAATGCTGGATGTGAAACCAAAAAATAGTTCAAGCTTTTTTACCATATTATAGGAATAGGGACTACATTAAATTTTCTTTTCTCTGATAGAAATTACAAATATTCAGAGATTTACACTGGCAGCACAACCAGAGACCCACACCCCACAGCTCACCCTTCACTAGGAGCCTCCCCACACTCAAAGAGCTACACAAAGATAGCCTCACCACAGCTGACACCACAAGAGACTTCGCCCACACTTCACAAGGAACAACACAGAGACAACTTCTCGACTGCCAATACAACCAGAAAATTTATCCACTCCAATGCAACAAGAAAACTCATCCACACCAACTAATTAAAAGGAGTTACAAAGAGACAAGCTCTCCACCCCTCACCCACATCCATAACAAGGAACTACACGAGAATACCTCTCCACTGCCAAGGAGATACACAAAAAATGCCTCTCCACTGCCAGACACTACCAGAGACCCCACTCCACACCTAACCTGATACTATACAGATATGACCTATCCACTGTCCACACTATAAGAGATCTCCACAATCTCACCCTTAACTGGAAGCTAAACAGAGCTGACCTCTATACTACCAAAACTATTAGAAATCCAACCACCCATCCCCCTCCCCCCAAAGCTCAAAGGAGCTATATCACCAGGAGCTACATAGAAATGAGCTCTCACATGGTGTTACACAGAGATGACCACTCCACTGCAGACACAACAAAAGACCCTTCACACACACATTTCACACATTTCACACATGACAAGGAGGTACATATAGATGGCCTCTGCACTGGCAACATTACAAGAGACCAACACCACACCCCTCACACACACCTCACCCTTTACAAGGAGTTACACAGAGATGACCACTACACTGCAGACACAACCAAAGACCCTTCACACACACACTTCACACCTGTCAAAGAGGTACAAAAAATTTACTCTGCACTGGCAACATTACAAGAGACACCCCCACCCCCACCCCCACACACACCTCACCCATCACAAGGAGTTACCCAGATATGACCACTCCACTGCAGACACAACCAAAGACCCTTTACACACTCATTTCAAACCTGCGAATGAGGTACATAAAGATGGCCTCTGCACTGGCAACATTACAAGAGTTCCACATCCCACACTTCACCCATCAAAAGGAGTTTCAGAGAGATGACCACTCCACTGCAGACACAAACAAAGACAGTGCCCCCCCCCCCTTCCCCCAACAATCACAAGGAGCAACATGAGACTACCTCTCCATTGCTATCTTAACCTGAGACACCCTTCCCACTGAACAAGGTGCTATATATAGATGATTTCTCCACTGTCAACACAACAGGGATTTCACCCACCTCACATCCTACAAGGAGCTACACAGAAACAAACTCTCCACTGGTAACACCACAAGGGAACACTGTCCTACTCCACCAACCCCCCACCACTCCTCACCCCTCAATTGGATCTAAACAGAGTCTGCCTCTCCACTGCTAACACAACCACAGATCCCCCTACCTTCACAAGCAGCTACACAGAGATGATATTTCCACTGCCAACACTAGCAAAGACAGGAATAACCCCCTCCCCCAAACACACATCACCCATCCCAATATAAAAAGAGCAATTCATAGCCTAACTTCAGCTGCTCAGTAATAAACTAACACACTTCACCAAACAAGAAGTTACACAGAGACAACCTCTCCACTACCAACACACCCAAGTAACCCACCCCACACCTCATAGGGAGCCACACAGAGATGACCACTCTACTGTCAAAACAAACACTACAGACTAGAACCAATATTTACCAAATATAAACAGTTCGAATATAAAATTTCATACAATTTTTGAATACATGAAGAAAAAACCCTGTTCAGAACATGGCTGTCAACTGGATTTTTTTTTTTCTTTTTTTTTTTTTAAGGACAAATTTTTGGAAACTGGCTCATTTTGATAGCACTTGGTTTATTCTTTACTAGTTTGGCTAGAAACTAAGTTGATTTCTAGGATGTTTTGACTTTTCTCATTTTTTGGCTTATTGTCTGATTTCTGGCCTTTTTTTTATCCTATTTGATCAGAAAAACAAACTTTTCAGACTGATGCTGTTGTCAGCATCCAGTTAAATTGGTAACCAACTTCAATAAATCATATTATTTGCTTAATGCAAAGTGTAACAAAAAACAAAAAAACAAAAAAAAACATAAATACATACAAAAACTGAAAATGTAAAAATGGTAAACTCTGAAGATTTTCATAATAGAATCATAATATAATTATATTTTAAACCAATTTATTTATTTTATAAAGGGACTTTGCTATAAGTTATAGAAATTGGTGTAGCTGTTGGATGTAGATCCATTCCAAGGCACTGTGGATTACCATTTATAATTTTCTTTAATTAATCACTTACAAAACCTTCTGATTTCTCTAGGTTCTCAAGCAATCATTTGCAAAGCCATTTACTGAAACTTATTTAACAGCTTCCTCTCCAAGAATTGAAAAAAAAAAAAAAAAAAAAAAAAAAAATCATCAAACCTCTTCCCACCCTCCACCACCTCCCCCACCCCCAAACTTTTGGATTTGAGTGGTTCATGTCCCTACAAAGACTAAAGACTTCGAAGCAAGTAATCAATGATGTGCTGCTGTGAAGCCAATTTTCCCTGTTAACACTACACAAATTAAGTTCAGAAGCATGATGTCCCAAAAAATAAATGCCCCTGAAAATTCTGGGATATTCTAAAAATTGAATCTATCTCTTCATTAAGTGTAAATGCTGCACTAATTTTTCAGTGATCCAAAATGTTTTTATCAAAATTTTACTCAGCTGTGTAGCCAAATTTTGAAGAAGAATCCAATTGTGATGTGGAAAAACTGGTTGATAAAGATTAACAGAATTAAATTACAGCAAATCTCCATGTTTTCATGCTTAATGTATTATTATTGATGCTAATATACCTATTTGACAGCTTTACTTTATTACAGGTAAATAAATAAACAATATTAATGTAATAATAGCATAGAGTTCTTGGTATAATATTTTTAGCATATTTTTGGTCTTCACTAGCTTAAATATTGTTTGAAAATGATGAGGCATCAACTTTAAAAAGTGCTCATAATTTGACAACCATTGTCCAGAACATAATCTACTCTCTAAAGGAACAATATGCTCTAACTAATTTGTCCTAGAAGAGGGCTTCACTGTATCTTTTTAGTAGATCTCAAACAAGCTCACAGTGCTCATTTGGCACCAGATGCATAGTGAAGAGAATTTAAAAGTTAAAAAAAAAAAAAAAAACGTAAGTGTTGATTACCTATGCTGCTGCCTCTCCAAACATTATATCAACAAATGCTATTAAAGGGATCTGTCAACACACTCATTTTGAGAGTTTAGAGTCAATTAAGCTACTGGCTCACTTCCACTAGGTCAACAGTGACTGGGGAAAAATCTTTGCAAGTAAGTATCACCTGCAATAGCCCCATGCATGCATGCTGTCAATACAAGGGAATAGAATATTATGTGTGCAATAAGCCAACCTTATACGTTTTGGTAGCATAATAATATTCATGCAAAAACATATAACAAAAGTTGATAATACTTGGTTAGAGAAGTCAGTTAGTTAACTAGTCAGCAAGTGAGTCCTGCCACATCACACCCTCCAGGTCTTAAACAAGGCCATCATGAAGTACAGCCTGCAGAAATCAGACACATGTGGCAAGTTGGTGAGGTTAAACTTGGTTATGCAAGACTGAAGTGCATGGCCAAGTAGACCATTCCCCTCTTTTAAATACTTCTCTAGTTCACCACAGAAAAAGGCAAAACACACGTAAACATACACACATGCACACACACACACACACACACACACACACACACACACACACACACACACACACACACACACACACACACACACACACACACACACACACACACACACACACACACACACACACACACACACACACACACACACACACACACACACACACACACACACACACACACACATGCACACACATGAACACACTTGCATTTTACCCTCTGCAGGGATCAACTAGTAAACTTGCACAAGTATAAAATTCCAAAAAATTATTTTGGTCAGATAACACGACATTAAATTCTCTCTAACTACTTTGTATGAAAAAAGTACAATGTAGTTGTGATAACTGGAAGAGATATCATAAAAAGTACACACCAGACTACCACAAGTAAGCTTCCCCCACCCCTGTTTTGCCATGTCAGCAATATACACCACCACAAGGAGACCTTCAATATCCATGAAAGATGTTGACAGTGCAAGGATATAGCCAAATACACCACTATAAGGAGGCGTTCAACAGCACAGAAGGATGTTGACAGTGCAAGGGTATAGTCACACGCAAAACTACAAGGAGGCTTCTATAGCGATAAAGATGTTGATAGTGCAAGGGTTTAGACACACATATCACTACAAGAATGCTTCAACAGCCATGAAGGATGTTGACAGTGCAAGGGTATAGCCACATACACAACTACATGGAAATCTTAAAAAGCCATGAAGGATGTCGATTGTGCAAGGGTATAGCCACACACCCCACCCAAAGGAGACCTTCAACAGCCCTAGCCCTAGCCATAGCCAAACACACACCACTATAAGGTTGCCTTCAACAGCAGCTATTGCCACACAAACACCTGGAGGCCTTCAACAGCCATGAAGGATGTTGACAGTGCAAAGGGATAGCAACACATGCCACAATCCCAGAGTAGACCTCAATAAAGTTATCTGTCCACATCAATACATCTCACATCGACCATTATTCATGGACTGTCAGGAATGCCATATATTTACTATTGTCCAAGTACTCCACCACACCACCACTAGGCCCTAGCCCTACACCCAGCCCTTCTGCCAGCTCCACCCTTAGCCTTAACCTAGCCCTATCTTAGCCATTGCCTACCTGCCACACTCCTTGAGTGGATGGAGCTGCCATGTTTGAGGCTGCGACCTCCATCAGCTGCAGTGCTGCTGGTGTTGCTGCTGGTGTTGCTGCTGTTCCGTGGAGCCAAGTTGGCAGGGGACGAGGAGAGGGAGTGGCTGTGAGACTTCCTCTGCGGACAAAAAAACAAACATGTTACTCAACATGGCCTCACATATCACTTATTATGTATATTAAAAATGATCAGGGATAAGTAAAGATCCATCTTATAATGGCTGTACAAGCTAATAAGAATAATGACAGTTAGAGGAGGAGGTGTGTGTGTGTGTGTGTGTGTGTATGCATGATTGTGTGCGTGAAAGAGACACTATTTCATAGAGTGGGAGAAAAGTGACACAGTGGCCACTCTAACAATTGTATAACACTGACTGATTAGTTGGCCAGTGCCTTCCAGTTCCAATAATGTATTCCCACCTTCTATCTCTCACTAGGGTTCCATTCAGTATTTTAAGCAGGTGTTTGGGGAGGGGGGTGGTGGTTAGTGCAGTCTATACATTCAGGAAACTATTAAACAACTCATCAATTGTAAAAAAGCTCTCCTATCAAATGATATTTGTGGAGAATGGAAGTCTATTTAGCATATGTCAACAAAGAGCGGAAGGAAGATATCGGGTCACCACTGCATTATGGTGATGTGCAGGGCAATATGACCATGCTTGAACTGTTTGGCTCACTTCTGTCTTTTAACCTCTCATGATGGAAATCAAATGGTATCAGCAGAAGGATACAGTGACAATAATTAGATTACATTATAGATGTATGGAATAGAAAGAGCCAAGTACTTGTAGCATGGGTAGAGAGCCTACTGTATATTCCCCATGCCCCTTCCCTCACAACACCATTTTGGAAAGATTGTCACCACTATTCTCTATGTTCATTCACCATTCATGCATGATTGATGGATTCTTTCCCTTTCTCTTCTAAAAAAATCTCAAAAAATTGGGAGGGGGGTTAGGGAGGGAGTGAATAAAAACATCCATAGATTGTCATCACATGCTTGCACACACATGCACATAAGGATAGACAGATGCATAACATGCATGCACGCAGACACATAGCATACACACACAGACAGATACATTGCACACGCATACACCCTCACATAGCCAGGCAAACAGATGGATATGCACGCATACACATCTAATATACATACAACACAATGCAATGCCAAGCTTGAGTTGATTCCATTTAACGTCAACACACTTTGTCAAGATCCGCAATACAGTGCTGCCCCATTAGATTACACTTAGTGTCTCATGAAAACATGGCCAATACTCCCAATCTCAGATGTTCACTTACTGCACACAGGGGATTTGAAGTCACACACACCACAACAAGCCTCACCTGTCTCTCTCTCTCTTCCTGTTGTCATGACCACCACCACCATCACATCTATAGATATCTTTACCACTCCATCATGTCCACTCAGCTTATTCCTGCGAGCATAGCAAGTCTCACAGTGTGCAGTTGTTAGTTGTGCAGAGTCCAAACGAGCCCTGCATCCATCCACAAAGGGAAGCATAACAGATCAACATATATTGCAGAAAAAAGAAGAAAATAATCGACATGCTCAGTCCACTCACAGTCGACCCCATCTGACTTGATGTCCCTGTCCTTGCTCCTCATCCTCCTTTTATTGTCATGCGGGAGATGAGCGTAAATGCCAACACACATCATAAATGTCCACATGAATCAAAAAGGCAAATACGCAACAATGAGGACAATACTATACAACAAGACCACCATGAATCTAATATGCTAACATGCAACAAGGCCAGCACGCATCAACTATATCCACACACATAAACAAGGCCAACATGCATCTCCAAGGCCAACATGCAACACCAAGGACAACACACATCAACTAAACCAACACACTTCAACAAGGACAACACACATCAAAAAGGCCAACACACATCACCATGTTCAAAATACATCCATAAGGCCAACACACATCCACAAGGCAAACACGAAACAACTAGGCCAACACTAAACAACCCAGCCAACATGCATCAACAAAGCCGACACACAACAAGACAGACACACATCGACTATGCCAACACACATCCACTAGGTCAACACACATCTACTAGGCCTAGACGAATCATCATGGCCAAAATGCATCAAATAAGCTAACATGCATCAATAAGGCCAACACCCATCCACAAAGCAGATACTAATAAACAAGGCCTAGACGAATAAACAAGACAAACATGCATCAACTAGGCTAACACACATCAATAAGGCAAACACGAATGAACAAAGCCATAATGCCCCCTTCTCATTCCCCTGCATTACCCCTTACCTCTTCACCATCCCCCTAGGAGTCTTCCACTGAGACATGTCCAGTTGCTTATTGTAAAAGTATGTGCGACCAGAAGAGCTGCTGACATGCTTAGTCCACTCAATCTCTGCCCCACCTGACTCGATGTCCATCCCCTGGCTCCTCATCCTCCTCTTGCCATTGTTCAGAGGAGGAGAAGAGTGGCACAGCTGAACAGCAGAGGAATGCTCTTTCAATTGGTTGGACATGCTGTTGGTGATTGAGGAAAAACTAATAAACCCATCAATATGTAGAAAAATTAATAGTTCCCACCTGATCCACAGTACTATTAAATGAGATACTTCATGCTGCCCAACATAGTTCACTACAACACTGAGGTAAAACATAACTGAGAATTTCTTAACACTTGCCAAATAACACCAACTGGATCAACCAAATACATTTTGTACTTCTAAATTTCTTATATTCATTCTCAAAAAGAATGCCACATTCTTTAGTTATTCAGATGACTATCTTTCCGGATTATTTGTTATGATTTCAGACTGCAGTAATAAGACAAGTACATGACTAATTCAAAATGGCTAGTATGAACATTTTCCACTATGAACAGAGCATATTGTAGCCTAAATTCAATTGTTCTGTGACAGACTAATACATCACACCCACCCCTGCCTTGCATACACACATTTTTGCAAACACAACCAGTAAACACCCAACCCACCCCCAAACACAAATTTAAACCTTGACAAGAAGCTATAAAGGGGCTGCCCTCCAATGCTAACACAAACAGAGACCCTTCTCCCACACACCTCAACACACTCAAGGAGCTACACAAAGATCACCTCTTCTGTGAAAACACTACCAAAGATGTACCCACCTACACACACACACACACACACACACACACACACACACACACACACACACACACACACACACACACACACACACACACACACACACACACACACACACACACACACACACACACACACACACACACACACACACACACACACACACACACACACATTTCACCCATCATTAGGAGCTACATAGAGAAAACCTCTCCACAGGCAACTCAACCTAAGACCCACCCCCCCCCCCCCCCAAACACAAACTTCACCCATCACTAGGAGCTACATAGAGAAAACCTATCAACAGGCAACACATCCTAAGACACCTCCCACACCACCCACACACATACACATGCACACACACTTCACCACTGATAAGGTTCTATTTAGAGACAACCAGACAGTGCAGACACAATCAGAGACCCTTCACACCCACACATTTCACACCTGTCAAGGAGGTGCATAAAGATGGCCTCTGCACTGGAAACATTACAAGAGAAACCCCTTCCCCCCCACACACACCTCACCCATCACAAGGAGTTACACAGAGATGACCACTCCTCTGCAGACAAGACCATAGACCCTCCACACACACATATTTCACACCTGCCAATGAAGTACATAAAGATGGCCAATGCAATGGCAACATTACAAGAGATCCCCTCTCCCCCTACCCCCACCCCACCCACACCCCCAACACCTCACCCATCAAAACGAGTTACATAGAGATGACCACTCCACTGCAGACCCAACCTAAGACACTCCCCCCAACCACAACAAGGAGCTACATGAGACTACCTCTCCATTGCTAACATAACTTGAGACACCCTCCACACTGAACAATTTGCTACATATAGATGATTACTCCACTGTCAACACCACAGGGATTTCACCCACCTCACATCCTACAAAGAGCTACACAGAAGCAAACTCTCCACTGGTAACACAACAAGAGACCACCATCCTACTACCCCCACCCCCACACACCTAACCCCTCACTTGGAGCTAAACAGAGTCTGCTTCTCCACTGCTAACACAACCTGAGATCCCCCTTCCTTCACAAGCAGCTACACAGAGATGATATTTCCACTGCCTACACTACCAAAGATAGGACCCCCCACACACATCACCCCTCCCAATATAAAAAAACATTTTTTATGCCTAAATTAAAAGGCAAGGCTAGCAGTTGTTCAATTTCTACAAACCAACTGCAAATTTTATCAGACACACTTAAACACAATTTTAAAAAAAAAAATTAACCCTCACATGATTTAATGAGGGCAAATTTTTCCCACTAGTAAACCTCTGCTAATTATTATGCAAATTTAGTAAATTAATTTGGAATGACTATCACACTAGATTAGAGTCCAACATTCTCAGAACTTTCTTCACAAGCATATATCAGACAAACAAGACTATCACTACAAAAAGTCACCCCCACCTCCCTTCAAGTCTGACCAAAATATTATATTTAGAATTCCATATAATTCTTTTCTTTATTCATTCTAGTCATATTTTTAAAAGGATGGAGAAATTCCAACAAACCCACAAATGCTGGATGAACAACTACTGGACGTCCTTTAGAAAATCAGCTATATTTTTGGGGATAACAAAGTTGAGAGTATATTAACCACTATTGAAATTCTTACTTGGTCCAGAAATAGAGGGATGGTCAGATAGACTTCAAAGAAATACCACTCTGCACTGCAAACCCAGTTCTCTCCCTTAGAAAAAAAGAGTCACAGAATGAAATTTGAACCTCCCGCTGAAACACATGAAGCCAGAAATTTTGAAAACTTTGTCCTTATAATAGGAGACTTACATAATTACATCACATTGCTATTGCCATGCCTACTTAGGTATCGAACCTGATACAATAGAAATTTGTGACATCATACAGGCATTAATAACTAGCAATGCTGGATGTGGAAATAAAAAATAGTCAAGCTTTTAACATATTATAGGAATGGGGACTACATTAAATTTTCTTTTCTCTGATAGAAATTACAAATATTCAGAGATTTGCACTGGGAGCACAACCAGACACCCACACCCCACACCTCACCCTTCACTAGGAGCCTCACCCCTCTCAAAGAGCTACACAAAGATAGCCTCACCACAGCTGACACCACAAGAGATTCGCCCACACCTCACAAGGAGCAACACAGAGAAAACTTCTTGACTGACAATGCAACCAGAAAACCTATCCCCGCCAATGCAACAAGAAAACCCATCCATGCAAATGCAACCAGAAAACCCATCCACACCGAACTAATTAAAAGGAGTTAAGTAGAGAAGAGCTCTCCACCCCTCCCCCCTATCCATAACAAGGAACTACATGAGACTACCTCTCCACTGCCAACATAACCATAAACAGCCTCTAAACCTCACAAAGTGCTACACATTAATGACTTCTCCACTGTCAACACAACCAGAGATCTTCCCCACATCATGTCTCAGAAGGACCTACACTAAGTCAACCACTCCACTGGCAACACAAACAAACACCTCCCCCTAAAACTCACCCCTCATTAAGAGCTACACAGAGACGAAATCTTCACTGCCAACACAACCGGATATCACCCAATCTTCACAATGAGCTGCACAGAGACAACCTCTCCACTGGCACAACAACCATTGGCCACCTACCACCCCCCCCCCTCCACCCTCACAACATCTCACCCCTCACTAAGAGCTATACACAGTCAGCCTCTCCACTTCGAACTCTATCAGTGACTAACCCCTAACCTAACTCATCACAAGGAGCTACACAGAGACGAACTCTCCATTGCTGACACAACAGGAAATCCCACCAAATCTCAACCATCACAAGGTGCTACACAGAAATTGTTTATTCACTGTCTACACTACAAGAGAACTCCCACACCTCACCCATCACTAAGAGCTACACAGAGACAACCTCTCCACTGCCAATACAAACAGAGAACTGCCCCCCACATACTTCACAAAAACTATGCAGAGACAACCTATCCACTGCCTACACCACCAAAAACCCCACCACACACCTCACAAAAAGCTACGCATAAATGACCTCTCCACTGCAAAAACAATTAGAGACACCCCCACCCCCAACACCTCACACCTCACACCTCACACCTCACACCTCACAAAGAGTTGAACAGAAATGACCTTTCACTGCCAACACAACCAAACACTCCCCTCAACACCTTACCCCTCACAAGAAGCTACACCAAGACAGCCAATCCACTGCCGACATTACCAGAGAACCTCCACTCTCGCGAAGTGCTACACAAGGCTACCTCTCCACAGCCGAAACAATCAGAGACCCCACCCCACACATCACCTATCAAAAGAGCTACACAGATGACCTTTCCACTGCCGAGACAATCAGAATTCCCAAACCCTGACTAGAATCAACACAGAGATTACCCCTCCACTGCCAACGTAACAAAACATACCTTCCTCACACCTCACAAGGTGCTACAACCAGAGATCTCCCACACTTCACACATGACGTGGATCTACACATATATGACCTCTCAACTGCCAACACTACTAGAGACCCCCTCCACAACTCATAAAGTGATACACAGATATGACCACTCTACTGTCAACACTACAACAGATATCCACCACCTCACCCTTCACATGGAACTACATGGAGACGAGCACTTCAAAGCCTACACAAACAGAGACCTACCACACCTCACACCTCACAGAAGCTACACAGAGACTACCATTCAACTACCAATATTAAAACAAAAAAAAACAACCCACCCTTCAACTCACAAGGAGTTACACAGAGATGACCTCCCCACTGCCAAAACAACCAAACATCCACCCCCCCCCCACTCACACCTCATCCCTCACTAGGAGCTACATAGAGACAACCTCTCCATAGGTAACCCTCACATGAGACCCCCCACCCCACCCACACACACATCACCTCTCAGTAGGAGTTGAACAGAGACCACTCCATTGCAAACACAACCAAAGACACTCCCCACATTTCACCACTGATTTGGAGCTATACAGAGACAGCCCTCCACAGCCGACAAAATCAGAAACCCCGACCCCACACACCTCACCCCTCTCAAAGAGCTACACACAGATCGCCTCTCACTGCCAATAAAACTAAAGATCCCCAACCTTCACTAGGAACTACACAAGAAATGAGCTCTCCACTGCGTACACTATCAGACACTCACCCTCACCCCCCCCTAATTACAACCATCACAAGGAATAGCAGAGAGACAACTTTTTCTCAGCCAAGACAACCTCTTCATAGTGGACACAACCAGAGATACCCCCAAACCTCATCCCTCACAAGGAGCTACACAGAGGGAACTTGTCCATTGCATATACTACAAAAATCCCACCACACCACACACAAAAAGCTACGCAGATATGACCTCTCCTCTACTTACATAAACAGAGACCCACCACACTTCACACCTCACAAGAAGCTACACAGAGACAACCTCTCCACTACCAACACACCCAAATAACCCAACCCACACCTCACAAGGAACAACACAGAGATGACCACTCTACTGCCAAAACAACCAGAGAAACCACCACCCCCCACCCCACAACTTACACCACCCAAGAAACTACACAGAAATGATCTTTCCACTGCCAACACAACCAAAGACCCACCTACCTCACCCATGATACCAAAAACACCACGGCACAACTCACAAAAGCTACACAGAAATAATCTCTACACTGCAAAAACAATCAAAAACACCCACCCCCACCACTCACATCATACAATCAGATGAACAGAAATGACCTTTCACTGCCAACACCCCACCCCCACACCTTACCCATCACAAAGAGCTACACTAAGATGGCCTCTACAAACTGCCTACACAACCAGAGACACCCTCACACCACCCCCCCCCCCCCCCCCCCCCACCCTCACAGGTGCAACACGAGGCTATCTCTCCACTGCCAACACTATTAGAGACACCCTACACATCACTTATCAAAAGGAGCCACACAGAGACAACCTCTCCACTGCAAACAGTCAGAAATCCTCCAACCCTCATGAGGAGCAACACCAAGATTACACATGACAAGGATCTACACATATACAAACTCTCCACTGGAAGTATAACCAGAGACTTCCCTCACACCTAGACCTTCACAAGGAGATTCACAAAAACTGACTCTTCACTGCCAGACACTACCAGAGATCCCACTCTACACCTACCTGATGCTGATCTACACAGTTATGACCTCTCCACTGTCCACACTATAAGAGATCTCCACCATCTCACCCTTAACTGGAAGCTACACAGAGCTGACCTCTATACTACAAAAACAATTAGAAATTCAACACCCTACCCCCCCCCCCCAAAGCTCAATGGAGATACATCACAAGGATCTACATAGAAATGACCTCTCCACAGCCAACACAACCAAACACCCACCTCCACCTACCCCACACACGCACACACACATTTCACCCATCACTAGGGGCTACATAGAGTAAACCTCCCCACAGGCAACTCAATCTAAGACCCCCACCCCCCCCCCAAACACACACTTCACCCATCACTAGGAGCTACATAGAGAAAACCTCTCCACAAGAAACTCAACCTAAGACCCCCCACCCAAGCACAGAATTCACCCATCACTAGGAGCTACAGAGAGAAAACCTCTCCACAGGCAACACAACCTAAGACCCCTCCCCCACCCCCCAAACCAACACACATACACACAAACTTCACCACTGATAAGGAGCTATACAGAGACAGCCAGCCACTGCAGACACAACCAGAGACCCTTCACACACACACACTTCACACCGGTCAAGGAGGTACATAAAGATGGCCTCTGCACTGGCAACATTACAAGAGACCCACCAGCACCCCTCCCCGCACACACACCTCACCCATCAGAAGGTGTTACACAGAGATTACCACTCCACTGGAGACACAACCAAAGACCCTTTACACACTCATTTACACCTGAGAATTTGGTACATAAAGATGGTTTCTGCAAGGGCAACATTACAAGAGATCCGCCCCCCCAACACCTCACTCATCAAAAGGAGTTACATAGAGATGACCACTCCACTGCAGACACAACCAAAGACACCACCCCCCCCCCAAATATCATAAGGAGCTACATGAGACTACCTCTCCATTGCTATCTTAAACTGAGACACCCTCCACATTGAACAAGGTGCTACATATAGATGATTTCTCCACTGTCAACACAACAGGGATTTCACCCACCTAACATCCTACAAGGAGCTACACAGAAACAAATTCTTCACTGGTAACACCACAAGAAACCACTGTCCTACTACCCCCCACCACTCCTCACCCCTCACTTGGAGCTAAACAGAGTCTGCCTCTCCACTGCTAACACAACCACAGATTCCCCTACCTTCACAAGCAGCTACACAGATATGATATTTCCACTGCCTACACTAGCAAAGACAGGACTCTACCCCTCCTCCACACACACATCACCCTTCCCAATATAAAAAAGAGCACTTCATAGCCTAAATTCAGCTGCTCAGTAATAACTAACACACTGCACCAAACAAGAAGCTACACAGAGGCAACCTCTCCACTACCAACACACAAAAATAACCCACCCCACACCTCATAAGGAGCCACACAGAGATGACCACTCTACTGCCAAAACAAACACTACAGACTACAATCAATATTTACCAAATATAAACATGGTTGTCAACTGGATTTTTTTTTTTTTTTTTTTTTTTTTTAAGGTCAAATTTTTTGAAACTGGCTCATATTGATAGCACTCGGTTTATTCTTTCCTAGTTTGGCTTGAAACTAGGTTGTTTCTAGGATGGTTAGACTTCTCTCTCTCTTTTTGCTTATTGTCTGATTTCTAGCCTTTTTTATCCCATTTGATCAGAAAACAAACTTTGCAGACTGATGCTGTTGTCAGCATCCAGTTAAAATGGTAACCAACTTCAATAAATCATATTATTTGCTTAATGCAAAGTGTAACAAAAAACAAAAACAAACACTCAAATATACACAAACTGAAAATGTACAAATGGTAAACTCTGAAGATTTTCAAAATAGAATCAAAATATTATTATATTTTAAACCAATTTATTTATTTTAAAAAGGGACTTTGCTATAAGTTATAGAAATTGGTGTAGCTGTTGGATATAGATCCATTCCAAGGCACTGTGGATTACCATTTATAGTTTTCTTTAATTAATCACTTATAAAACCTTCTGATTTCTCTAGGTTCTCAAGCAATCATTTGCAAAGCTATTTACTACAATTTATTTAACAGCTTCCTCTCCAAGAATTGAAAAAATAAATAAATAGATAAAAAAATTTAAAAAATCATCAACCTCTTCCCACCCTCAACCCCCCCCCCCCCCCAACTTTTGGATTTGAGTGGTTCATGTCCCTACAAACATTTGAAGGCAGTAATCAATGATAGTGCTGCTGTGAAGCCAATTTTCTCTGTTAACACTACACAAATTAAGTTCAGAAGCATGATGTCCCAAAAAATAAATGCCCCTAAAAATTCTGGGATATTCTAAAAATTAAAACTATCTCTTCTTTAAGTGTAAATGCTGCACTAATTTTTCAGTGATCCAAAATGTTTTTATCAAAATTTTACTCAGCTGTGTAGCCAAATTTTGAAGAAGAATCCAATTGTGATGTGGAAAAACTGGCTGATAAAGATTAAAAGAATTAAATTACAGATAATCTCCATGTTTTTATGCTGAATGTATTATTATTGATGCTAATATACCTATTTGACTGCTTTACTTTATTACAGGTAAATAAATAAACAATATTAATGTAATAATAGCATAGAGTACTTGGTATAATATTTTTAGCATATTTTTTGTCTTCACTAGCATAAATTTTGTTTGAAAATGATGAGGCATCAACTGCTCAGAATTTGTCAACCATTGTCCAGAACATAATCTACTCTCTAAAGGAACAATATGCTCTACTTAATTTGTCCTAGAGGAGGGCTTCACTGTATCTTTTCAGTAGATCTCAAACAAGCTCACAGTGCTCATTTGGCACCAGATGCATAGTGAAGAGAATTTAAAAATTAAAAAATAATAATAATAATAAGTGTTGATTACCTATGCTGCTGCCTCTCCAAACATTATACCAACAAATGTTACAAAAGGGATTTGTCAACACACACATTTTGAGAGTTTAGAGTCAATTAAGCTACTGGATCAGTTCCACTAGATCAACAGTGACTGGGGAAAAATCATTGCATGTACGCATCACCTGCAATAGCCCCATGCATGCATACTGTCAATACATGGGAATAGAATCCTGTGTGCAAAAAGCTAACCTTATATGTTTTGGTAGCATAATAATATTCATGCAAAAACACATAACAAAAGTTGACAATACTAGGATAGAGAAGTAAGTTAGTTAACTGGTCAGCAAGTGAGTCCTGCCACATCAGACCCTCCAGGTCTTGAACAAGGCCTTCATGAAGCACAGCCTGCAGAAATCAGACACATGTGGCAAGTTGGTGAGGTTAAACTTAGTTATGCAAGACAGAAGTGCATGGCCAAGTTGACCATTCCCCTCTTTTAAATACTTCTCTAGTTCACCACAAAAACAGGCAAAACACACATAAACATACACATGTGCACACACGCACACAAACACACACATGCACACACATGAACACACTTGCATTTTAACCTCTGCAGGGTTCAACTAGTAAACTTGCACAAGTATAAAATTCCAAAAAAATATTTTGGTCAGATAACATGACATTAAATTCTCTGTAACTACTTTGTATGAATAAAGTACAATGTAGTGATAACTGGAAAAGGTATCATTAAAAGTACACACCAGATTACCACAAATAAGATTCCACCACCCCCTCCCCCCCTGTTTTGCCATGTCAGCAATATACACCAACACAAGGAGACCTTCAATATCCATTAAAGATGTTGAGAGTGCAAGGATATAGCCAATTACACCACTACAAGGATGCTTCAACAGCCATGAAGGATGTTGACAGTGCAAGGGTATAGCCACATACACAACTACATGGATATCTTAAAAAGCCATGAAGGATGTCGATTGTGCAAGGGTATAGCCACACACCCCACCCAAAGGAGACCTTCAACAGCCCTAGCCCTAGCCATAGCAACACACACACCACTACAAGGATGCCTTCAACAGCAGCTATTGCCACACAAACACCTGGAGGCCTTCAACAGTCATGAAAGATGTTGACAGTGCAAATGGATAGCAACACATGCCACAATCCCAGAGTAGACCTCAATAAAGTTATCTGTCCACATCAATACATCTCACATCGACCATTATTCATGGACTGTCTGGAATGCCATATATTTACTATTCTCCAAGTACTCCACCACACCACCACCAGGCCCTAGCCCTACACCGAGCCCTTCTACCAGCTCACCCTTAGCACTAACCTAGCCCTATCTTAGCCCTAGCCTACCTGCCACACTCCTGGAGTGGATGGAGCGGCCATGTTTGAGGCTGTGACCTCCATCAGCTGCAGTGCTGCTGGTGTTGCTGCTGGTGTTGCTGCTGTTCTGTGGAGCCAAGTTGGCAGGGGACAAGGAGAGGGAGTGGCTGTGAGACTTCCTCTGTGGACACAAACACAGACATGTTACTCAACATGGCCTCATATATCATTTATGATGTATATAAAAAAAATGATCAGTGATAAGTAAAGATCCATCTTATAATGGCTTTACAAGCTATTAAGAATAAAGACAGTTAGAGGAGGTGCGTGTGTGTGTGTGTGTGCGTGCATGCCTGAGTGTGTGCGTGTAAGAGACACTATTTCATAGAGAGGGAGAAAAGTGACACAGTGCCCACTCTAACAATTGTATAACACTAACTTATTAGTTGGCCAGTGCCTTCCAGTTCCAATAATGTATTCCTACCTTCTATCTCTCACCAGGGTTCTGTTCAGTATTTTAAACAGGTGTTTGGGGAGGGGGGAGGTGGTTAGTGCAGTCTATACATTCAGGAAACCATTAAACAACTCATCAATTGTAAAACAGCTCTCCTATCAAATGATATTTGTGGAGAATGGAAGTCTATTTAGCATATGTCAACAAACAGCGGAAGGAAGATATCGGGTCACAACTGCATTAAGGAGATGTGCACAGCAATATGACCATGCCTGAACTGTTTGGCTCACTTCTGTCTTTTAACCTCACATGATGGAAATCAAATGGCATCAGCAGAAGAACACAGTGACAAAAATTAGATTACATTATAGATGTATGGAATAGAAAGAGCCAAGTACTTGTAGCACAGGTGGAGAGCCTACTGTATACTCCCCACGTCCCCTCCCTCACAACACCATTTGGGGAAGATTATCACCACTATTCTCTATGTTCATTCAACATTCATGCATGATTGATGGATTCTTTCCCTTTCTCTTCTAAAAAAATCTCCAAAAATGGGGGGAAGGGGGTGAGGGAGGGGAGTGAATAAAAACATCCATAGATTGTCATCACATGCTTGCACACACATGCACATAAGGATAGACAGATGCATAACATGCAAGCACACAGACACAGAGCATACACACAGACAGACGCAGAGCACACGCATACACTCTCCCTTAGGCCGGCAAACAGATGGACATGCACGCATACACATCTCATATACACACAACACAATGAAATGCCAAGCTAGAGTTGATTCCATTTAACGTCAAAACACTTTGTCAAGATCCGCAATACAGTGCTGCCCCATTAGATTACACTTAGTATCTCATGAAAACATGGCCAATCCTCCCAATCTCAGATGTTCACGTACTGCACACAGGTGATTTGAAGTCACACACACAAAAACAAGCCTCACCTGTCTGTCTCTTCCTGTTGTCATGACCACCACAACCATCACGTCTACCACCACCACCATAACGTCTACCACCACTAGATATCTTCACCACTCCATCACGGCCACTCGGCTTATTACAGCGAGCATTGCAAGTATCACGGATGTCACTGTTGCTGTGGTCACTCACCCTAATATGGCCCCCATTTCTTCTATGTCCCTCACGGTGTGCAGTTGTTAGTTGGGCAGAGTCCAAACGAGCTCTGCATCCATCCACAAAGAGAAGCATAACAGATCAACTTATATTGCAGAAAAAAAGAAGAAAATCATCATTCCCATAGTCCTTCAGAGCTACACATCCCACACAGATTAGTGTGGCAATAGCAGTATGTTGTATGCCTCCATCCTTACAATGCCCCACTCGTACACCCCTCCACTACCCCTTACCTCTTCACCATTCCCTTAGGGGTCTCCCACTGTTTCACGTCCAGTTTCTTGTTTTAGAAGAATATGCGACCACGAGAGTTGCTGACATGCTCAGTCCACTCACCATCGACCCATCTGAATTGGTGTCCCTGTCCTTCCTCCTCATCCTCCTTTTGTTGTCATGCGGGAGAGGAGTGTAAATGCCAACACACATCATAAATGCCCACATGAATCAAAAAGGCAAATACGCAACAATGAGTCCAATACTATACAACAAGACCACCATGAATCTTATAAGCCAACATGCAATAAGGCCAGCACGCATCAACTATATCCACACACATAAACAAGGCCAACATGCATCTCCAAGGCCAACATGCAACTCCAAGGACAACACACATCAACAAAACCAACACACTTCAACAAGGACAACACACATCAACAAGGCCAACACACATCACCATGTTCAAAACACATCCATAAGGCCAACACACATCCACAAAGAAAACATGCACCAATTAGGCCAACACTAAACAACCCAGCCAACACGCATCAACAAAGCCGACACACAACAGGACAGACACACATCGACTATGTCAACACACATCCACTAGGTCAACACACATCTACTAGGCCAAGACAAATCATCATGGCCAAGATGCATCAAATAAGCTAACATACATCAATAAGGCCAACACCCATCCACAAAGCAGATACTAATAAACAAGGCCTAGACGAATCAACAAGAACAACATGCATCAACTAGGCTAACACACATCAATAAGGCAATCATGAATGAACAAAGCCATAATGCCCCCTTCTCATTCCCCTGCATTACCCCTTACCTCTTCACCATCCCCATAGGAGTCTTCCTCTGAGACATGTCCAGTTGCTTATTGTAAAAGTATGTGCGACCAGAAGAGCTGCTGACATGCTTAGTCCACTCAATCTCTGCCCCACCTGACTCGATGTCCATCCCCTGGCTCCTCATCCTCCTCTTGCCATTTTCCAGAGGAGGAGAAGAGTGGCACAGCTGGACAACAGAGGAATGCTCTTTCAATTGGTTGGACATGCTGTTGGTGATAGAGGAAAAACTAATAAACCCTTCTATATGTACAAAAATTAATAGTTCCCACCTGATCCACAGTACTATTAAATGAGGTACTTCATGCTGCCCAACATAGTTCACTACAACACTGAGGTAAAACATAACTGAGAATTTCTTAACACTTGCCAAATAACACCAACTGGATCAACCAAATACATTTTGTACTTCTAAATTTCTTATATTCATTCTCAAAAAGAATACCACATTCTTTAGTTATTCAGATGACTATCTTTCCGGATTATTTGTAATGATTTCAGACTGCAGTAATAAGACAAGTACATGACTAATTCAAAATGGCTAGTATGAACATTTTCCACTATGAACAGAGCATATCGTAGCCTAAATTCAATTTTTCTGTGACAGACTAACACATCACACTCACCCCCCCCCCCCAACACTGGCTAGCATACCAACATTTTTGCCATCACAACCAGTAAACACCACCACCCCCCCCCCAAACACAGATTTAATCCTTGACAAGAAGCTATAAAGGGACTGCCCTCCAATGCTGACAAAACCAGAGAGCCCTCCCCCACACACCACACCACTCTCAAGGAGTTACACAAAGATCACCTCACCAGTGAAAACACTCCAAGAAACCAACCACCCTACAAACACAAACACACACACACACACACACAAACACACACACACACACACACACACACACACACACACACACACACACACACACACACACACACACACACACACACACACACACACACACACACACACACACTTCACACTTGTCAAGGAGGTACATAAAGATGGCCTCTGCACTGGCAACATTAAAAGAGACACCCCCACCCCCCCCCCCCACACATCTCACCCATCACAAGGAGTTACACAGAGATGACCACTCCACTGCAGACACAACCAAAGACCCTTCACACACTAATTTCATACCTGCTAATGAGGTACATAAAGATGGCCTATGCACTGGCAACATTACAAGAGATCCCATCTCTCCCCTCTCCCCACCCTACCCCCCCCCCCCCCCACACCTCATTCATCAAAATGAGTTACATAGAAATGACCACTCCACTGCAGACACAACCAAAGACATCCACCCCCAACCATTACAAGGAGCTACATGAGACTACCTCTCCATTGCTAACATAACCTTAGACACCCTCCACCCTGAACAAGGTGCTACATATAGATGATTACTCCACTGTCAACACAACAGGGATTTCACCCACCTAACATCCTACAAGGAGCTACACAGAAACAAACTCTCCACTGGCAATACAACAAGAGACAACCATCCTACTACCCCCCCCCCCACACCTCACCCCTCAATTGGAGCTAAACAGAGTCTGCCTCTTCACTGCTAACACAACCAGAGATCACCATACCTTCACAAGCAGCTACACAGAGATGATATTTCCACTGCCTACACTACCAAAGACAGGACACCCCACAATCACCCCTCCCAATAAAAAAAAAGAGCACTTCATAGCCAAAATTCTGCTACTCAGTAATAAGCTAACACACCCCACCCTTCCACCCCCCCCCCCCCCCCCCCCAAACCCCACCAGCCTGGCATAAAAATATTTTTTATGCCTAAATCAAAAGGCAAGGCAAACAGGTGTTCTATTTCTACAAACCAGCAGCAAATTTTATCAGACCCACTTACACACACTAAAAATAAAAGTAACCCTCACATGATTTAATGAGGGCAAATTTTATCCCACTAGTAAATCTCAGCTAATTATTATGCAAATTTAGTAAATTAATTTGGAATGACTATCACACTAGATTGGAGTCCAACATTCACAGAACTTTCTTCACAAGCATATACCAGACAAACAAGACTATAACTAGGAAAGGTCTCCCCCACCCCCCTTCAAGTCTGACCAAAATATTATATTTAGAATTCCATATAATTCATTTCTTTATTCATTTTAGTCATATTTTTTAAAGGATGGAGAAATTCCAACAAACCCACAACAGCTGAACGAACAACTGCTGGACGCCCTTTAGAAAAACAGCTATATTTTGTGGGCTACCAAATGTTTAGAGTATATTAACCACTATTGAAATTCTTACTTGGTCCAGAAATAGTGGGCTGGTCAGATAGACTTCAAAGAAATACCACACTGCACTGCAAACCCAGTTCTCTCCCCTACAAAAAAAAAAGTCAAAGACTGAAATTTGAAACACATGCCACCAGAAATTTTGAAAACTTTGTCCTTATAATTGGAGACTTACATAATTACATCACATTGCTATTGCCATGCCTACTTAGGTATGGAACCTGATACAATAGAAATTTGTGACATTATACAGGCATTAATAACTAGCAATGCTGGAAGTGGAACCAAAAAATAGCTCAAGCTTTTACCATATTATAGGAATAGGGACTACATTAAATTTTCTTATCTCTGATAGAAATTACAAATATTCAAAGATTTGGTTGTGGATAAAAATGATCACGAAAGTAAAGATAAGTCAGTTTTAATATTGCCAGCTACTTCTAGCACAGATATAGTATATATTGATTGGAAAGGAGTGTGTGCTCCATATTGAAACAGTAAGAAGTTAATAAACATCATGAACATCTGTATTATTTTGAAAATATTTATTTAATAGATCACCAACTTCTAGGGAAACTTAAAAATTCAGAAGAGAAGCTAAATTCCTACTAATGACAAGGAGCTACACAGAGACAACCTCTGCACTGGAAGCACAACCAGAGACCCACACCCCACACCTCACCCTTCCCTAAAAGCCTCACCCCTCTCAAAGAGCTACACAAAAAGAGCCTCACCACAGCTGACACAACAAGAGAGTGCACCCACACCTCACAAGGAGCAACACAGAGACAACTTCTCAACTGCCAATGAAACAAGAAAACCCATCCACACAGCACTCATCAAAAGGAGTTACACAGAGACAAGCTCTCCACCCCTCACCCCCCATCCATAACAAGGAACTACACGAGACTACCTCTCCACTGCCAATATAACCAGAAACAGCCTCCAAACCTCACAAAGTGCTACACATTAATGACTTCTCCACTGTCAACACAACCAGAGATCTTTCCCACCTCATGTCTCAGAAGGACCTACACTAAGTCAACTTCTCCAATGGCAACACAACCAAACACCTCCCCCCCCCCCCCCCCCCCCCCCGAAACTCACCCCTCATTAAGAGCTACACAGAGACGAACTCTTCACTGCAGACACAACCGGAGATCACCCAACCTTCACAATGAGCTGCACAGAGACAACTTCTCCACTGGCAACACAACCAGAGGCAACCTACCCACCCCACCACCCCCAAAACATCTCACCCCTCACTAAGTGCTATACACAGTCAGCCTATCCACTGCGAACACTGTCAGAGACTACCCCCTAACCTAACTCATCACAAGGAGCTACACAGAGATGAACTCTCCACTGCTGACACAATCGGAAATTCCACCAAATCTCAACCATCACAAGGTGCTACACAGAAATTGCCTATTCACTGTCTACACTACAAGAGAACTCCCACACCTCACCCGTCAATAAGAGCTACACAGAGACAGCCTCTCCACTGCCAACACAAACAGAGAACTGCCCCAACACACCTCACAAGGATCTATTCAGAGACAACCTTACCACTGCCTAAACCACCAAAAACCCCACCACACACCTCACAAAAAGCTACGCATAAATGACCTCTCCACTGCCAAAACAATTAGAGACACCCCCACCCCCAACACCTCACACCTCACACCTCACACCTCACAAAGAGTTGAACAGAAATGACCTTTCACTGCCAACACAACCAAACTCTCCCCTCCACACATTACCCCTCACAAGAAGCTACACCAAGATAGCAAATCCACTGCCGACACTACCAGAGAACCTCTACTCTCACGAGGTGCTACACAAGGCTACCTCTCCACAACCGAAACAATCAGAGACCCCACCCCACACATCACCTATCAAAAGGAGCTACACATGTGACCTTTCCACTGCCGAGACAATCAGAAATCCCCAACCCTGAGTAGGATCAACACAGAGATTACCCCTCCACTGCCAAAGTAACAAAACACACCTTCCCCACACCTCACAAGGTGCTACAACCAGAGATCTTCCACACTTCACACATGACGTGGATCTACACATATATGACCTCTCAACTGCCATCACTACCAGAGACACCCTCCAAAACTCATAAAGTGCTACACACATGACCTCTCTACTGTCAACACTATAAGAGATATCCACCACCTAACCCTTCACTAGAAACTACATAGAGACGAACACTTCACAGCCTACACAAACAGAGACCTACCACACCTCACACCTCACAGAAGCTACACAGAGACTACCATTCAACTACCAATATTACAACAAAAAAAACAACCCACCCTTCAACTCACAAGGAGTTACACAGAGATTGACCTCCCCACTGCCAAAACAACCAAACACCCACCACCTCCCCCCCCTCACACCTCATCCCTCACAAGGAGCTACATAGATACAACCCCTCCACAGGTAACACTATATGAGACCCCCCCCCCCCCCACTCCCACACACATCACCTCTCAATAGGAGCTAAACAAAGACCACTCCATTGCAAACACAACCAAAGACACTCCCCACATTTCACCACTGATTTGGAGCTATACAGAGACAGCCCTCCACAGCCGACACAACCAGAAACCAAGCCCCCACTCACCTCACCCCTATCAAAGAGCTACACACAGATCACCTCTCCACTGCCAATAAAAATAGAGATACCCAACCTTCACAAGGAGCTACACAAGAAACGAGCTCTCCACTGCGTACACTATCAGACCCTCCCCCCCCCTAATCTCAACCATCACAAGGAGCTGCAGAGAGACGTTTTCACAGCCAAGAGTACATCTCCACAGTAGACACAACCAGAGATACCCCCCAAACCTCATCCCTCACAAGGAGCTACACAGAGAGAACTTCTTCATTGCCTATACTAAAAATAATCCCACCACACCACACACAAAAAGCTACGCAGAGATAACCTCTCCTCTACCTACACAAACAGAGACCCACCACACTTCACACCTAACAAGAATCTACACAGAGACAACCTCTCCACTACCAACACACCCAAATAACCCAACCCACACCTCACAAGGAGCCACACAGAGATGACCACTCTACTGCCAAAACAACCAGAGACACCACCACCCCCCACCCCACAACTTACACCACCCAAGAAACTACACAGAAATGATCTTTCCACTGCCAACACAACCAAAGACCCTCCTACCTCACCTCTAATACCAAAAACACCAACACACAACTCACAAAAAGCTACACAGAAATAATCTCTAGACTGCAAAAACAATCAAAAACACCTACCCCCACCTCACAATCAGATGAACAGAAATGACCTTTCACTGCCAACACAATCCAACACCCCACTTCCACACCTTACCCATCGAAAAGAGCTACACTAAGATGGCCTCTACAAACTGCCTACACTACCAGAGACACCCTCCCACCCCACCCCCTCCCCCACCCCCCACCCTCACAAATGCAACACGAGGCTATCTCTCCACTGCCAACACTATTAGAGACACCCCACACATCACTCATCACAAGGAGCCACACAGAGACAACCTCTCCACTGCAAAACAGTCAGAAATCCCCCAACCCTCATGAGGAGCAACACAAAGATTACCTCTCCATTGCCAATGTAAGAATAGACACCTTCCCCACACCTCACAAGGTGCTACAACCAGAGATCTCCCACACCTCACACATGACAATGATCTACAAAAATACAAACTTTCCACTGGAAGCATAACCAGAGATTCCCATCACACCCAGACCTTCACAAGGAACTTCACAAAACCTGCCTCTCCACTGCCAGACACTACCAGAGAACCCACTCCACGCCTAACCTGGTGCTACACAGATATGACCTCTCCACTGTCAACACTACAAGAGATCTCCAACATCTCACCCTTAACTGGAAGCTACACAGAGCTGACCTCTATACTACCAAAACTACTAGAAATCCAACCCCCCACCCCCCCACCTCCAAATCTCAAATGAGCTACATCACAAGGAGCTACATAGAAATGACCTTTCCACAGCCAACACAACCAAACACCCACCCCCCCCCCCCCCCCCACCACACACACGAACACACACAATTCACCCATCACTAGGAGCTACATAGAGAAAACCTCTCCACAGGCAACCCAACCTAAGACCCCCCCCCCCCCCCCAAACAAACACTTCACCCATCACTAGGGGCTACTACAGGCAACACAACCTAAGACTCCTCCACCCCCCCCCCCCCCCCCACACACACATACACACACTTCACCAATGATAAGGAGCTATACAGAGACAGCAAGCAACTGCAGACACAACCAGAAACCCTTCATACACACACACACTTCACACCTGTCAAGGAGGTACATAAAGATGGCCTCTGCACTGGCAACATTACAAGAAACCCCCCTCCTTCCACACACACCTCACCCATCACAAGGAGTCACACAGAGATGCCACTCCACTGCAGACACAACCAAAGACCCTTCACACACACATTTCACACCTGCCAATGAGGTACATAAAGATGGTCCAAGCACTGGCAACATTATAGGAGATCCCCTCTTCCCCCTCCCCCCTCCCCCCTCCCCCACACCTCACCCATCAAAAGGAGTTACATAGAGATGACCACTCCACTGCAGACACAACCAAAGACACCACCCCCCCCCAAATATCACAAGGAGCTACATGAGACTACCTCTCCATTGCTAACATAACGTGAGACACCCTCCACACTGAATAAAGTGCTACACATAGATGATTTCTCCACTCTCAACACAACATGGATTTCACCCACCTCACATCCTACAAGGAGCTACATAGAAACAAACTCTCCACTGGTAACACCACAAGAGACAATCATCCTACTCCCTCCCCCCCCCCCCCACACACACACACACCTCACCCCTCATTTGGAGCTAAACTAAGTCTGCCTCTCCACTGCTAACACAACCAGAGATTGCCTACCTTCACAAGCAGCTACAGAGAGAGATATTTCCCACTGCCTATACTAGCAAAGACAGGACCCCCCACACACATCACCCCTCCCAATATAAAAAAAGCACTTCATAGCCTAAATTCAGCTTCTCAGTAATAAACTAACACACCCCACCCTTCCCCCCCCCCACCTCCCCCCACCAGCCTGGCATACAAACATTTTTTATGCCTAAATCAAAAGGCAAGGCTAGCAGGTGTTCAATTTCTACAAACCAGCTGCAAATTTTATCAGACACACTTAAACACAATTTTAAAAAAAGTAACCCTCACATGATTTAATGAGGGCAAATTTTATCCCACTAGTAAATCTCAGCTAATTATTATGCAAATTTAGTCAATTAATTTGGAATGACTATCACACAAGATTGGTGTCCAACATTCACAGAACTTTCTTCACAAGCATATACCAGACAAACAAGACTATCACTAGGAAAAGTTTCCCCCACCCCCCTTCAAGTCTGACCAAAATATTATATTTAGAATTCCATATAATTCTTTTCTTTATTCATTTTAGTCATATTTTTAAAAATATGGAGAAATTCCAACAAACCCACATCTGCTGGATGTACAACTGCTGGATGTCCTTTAGAAAATCAGCTATATTTTGGGGGCTACCAAATACTTGGAGTATATTAACCACTATTGAAATTCTTACTTGGTCCCAGAAATAGTGGGCTGGTCAGATAGACTTCAAAGAAATGCCACTCTGCACTGCAAACCCAGTTCTCTCCCCTACAAAAAAAAATGTCAAAGGCTGAAATTTGAACCTTCCAATGAAACATATGCCCCAGAAATTTTGAAAACTTTATCCTTGTAATAGGAGACTTGCATAATTACATCACATTCCTCTTGCCATGCCTACTTAGGTATAGAAACCTGGTACAATAGAAATTTGTGACATTATACAAGCATTAATAACTAGCAATGCTGGAACTGGAACCAAAAAATAGCTCAAGCTTTTACCATACTATAGGAATTGGGACTACATTAAATTTTCTTTTCTCTGATAGAAATTACAAATATTCAGAGATTTGATTGTGGATAAAAATGATCATGAAAGTAAAGATAGGTCATTTTTGACATTGCCAGCTTGTTCTAGCATAGATATAATATACATTGATTGGAAAGAAGTGTGTCCTCCATATTGAAGTAGTAAAGTTATTAAAACATCAGGGAACATCCGTGTTATGTTGATAATATTTATTTAATAGATCATCAAATTCTAGGGAAACTTAAAGATTCAGAAAAGGAGCTAAACTCAACTAATATCAATATCAAATCCCTAATAAGGCCCATTTTCTATTATTACTTCAAAATCTGAGTGCAGAAAGTTACTCTAGCCCAGGTGTCGTTTTTGATGTCCTTGAGAGGACTGAACACCACTGCTTGTGGGTTCAATAGTTATGCTCCTATTCTAGTTAAGAAAGCATAGCCAGCTTTCTGAAAAGGAAATATAAGTATTTTTATTATGTTACTAAATGGAACTAGGACAAGAGATAGCTAGCTTTCTGTTAAGGAAATATAAGAATTTTTATTATGTTACTAAATGGTACTAGGACAAAGAAAATACATAACAAAACTTAACTAGTGAAAGAATTAAGGTAATGTGTGTTGATTTTGTGTTCCTCTCCAGCATTTCATTTGTTCCTTTGAACTAATCTTGAGCCCTGTCCACAGTGCACACTAAAACCTGTTTCACTCATGTCTGGAAAAGGGTTCCAAGTGTCCACACTACACTTGGTTTTATCCCAATGGTTCCACCTGGTTTCAGATGAAACCATTAGAAGGGTAGGCTTCAATCATTTTGAATTTATTAAACATACTTGTGGCTTCATTGCTGATGTTTTCTGTAAGGAGTTTAGCTACTAACAGCTCTTTCCCCCATCTCTATCCTCTGTTTGCATGATGACATTACGGAGAAAAAAGACAGAACAATGCAGCACAAAAGCAAATAAAATACCCCCTTTCTATACAAGGTAGATAAATACCAATTAAACAACCCAGCCATTATTCAGCCCACACAAGTAATGTGAAGTGGATTTAGCACTATACAAGTGTAGACAAAAGAAAACATTTAGAACCTTGTGTTGCTGGAGAGAGGTATTAACCCAATTGTATTTTGAGCAAGGCTTAAGTTTAATTTTAGACAAGTGTTCATGATATGTGGAATGCAATTTAATGGGGGAGAGTGCAGAGCATAGCAGTCCACAAAATCAGATCAATTATAAGATGCACTAGAGTCCCTTTCCCTTCTTATTTTGTCTTGAAAACAATGGTTTGATTTAGAAAAATTTATATTATGCATGCAGAAGTGGTTGCAGAGTAAGATGAAGCCAGGCTAGGAGCTCAGGAAGGAGCAATCAAGACTCTAAGGTTATAGGTGTGGGCTCCCGAAGTCATAACTGAATCCTTAAGTGATAAACATGCCATGGTCAGTGAATTTGCACCACAGAAAATTTCAGGTCCCCATTACAGCTGGGTGGACCAGTGTAGGAAAATGTTGAAAGACAAGAAAGGTTTCTGTCAGTTCGGGTTTTGAACTCACAACCACAGGGTTGTCAGTCCAAGATATTAATTATTCAAGCACTCTGCACACACACACACACACACACACACACACACACACACACACACACACACACACACACACACACACACACACACACACACACACACACACACACACACACACACACACACACACACACACACACACACACACACACACACACACACACACACACACACACACACACACACACACACACACACACACACACACACACACACACACACACACACACACACACACACACACACACACACACACACACACCAGTTCCATAAGGAGATGAATTATCACAAAAATTAATAAATAAATGAAGGGAAAAAAATTATGATTTGAAATAGATAATAAATAACAAGGCTTGAGAAGAGAGAGCAACTGTGGAGGTTTCTTCAAGCAAGGAGATTTTGGTAGCCATTGCAACCAACATTGCAATAACATATTAAACCATAAAAAAAATCACAGTTGCTCAATCATTGCTAAGCATTCCAACATGCTACATTTCCTTCCCTCTCTTCTTGTGAAATAATACAGACGACCACAAACATATTACATAACCTCATGTGCCACACAAACCCACCTGTGCCACTACTATCCCACCTCTCCGCAGGTGTCCAATCCAATGTTGTACACATACAGCCAGAGTGTAGAGGTCATCACCGATCACCAGCACATCTGAACCTAGAATATAGTCTGTCTGAGGAATAAGATCAGCATGAGATGCTGAGGAGTCGGAGTGAATCACCTGTATGATGGAAAAGAAGGGGGAAGGGGGAGTGGAAGGAGAAAATTATGAGAGAAGAGACAGGGAAGGGAGACAGAGAGGAAGGAGGTGGGATTTTTTTTTCTTGGCCCACAGCTTACAACTATCAGAGGGTGGCAAACTCCTGTGTGTCACCTGAGTCAACACACACTTTCGCCACACCCACCAGGGGGGCAACAATTAACGGGAGCTCCTCCGCCAGCTAATCTGGTGGCTCACCCTCAATTAGTAAGGTTAACACATTTTCCTGAGATGGAATGCTGGGAACCCAGTGCCATTTCCCTAGAGACACAAATGGAAGGCCATCTAGGTGGCACAGGTGTAGATGGAAGGCAGCTGACTGCGGGAAGGGGGGAGCAAAGAAAATGTACCCAAAGGCAGCCCTCCACCTGCACCAAAAGGTGCCCAGCTCAATGCATTGGAGAGTTTGTGGTGCTGGAAAACCAACACTACCACTGAGGACTGCCAGTGGTCCACAGAGTCATACATTAAAGGGCAAGGATGACCATTTCCCTGAACAAAGCCACCCACCACATACCCCTGAGGTGGGATTAGAGAAGATGGAATGCTGGGATTAGAAAAGGACAAAGAAAATGATTCAACAGAAAAAGCTTCACAGGATACTATCACTTTGAAAACAGATGGCAAAGATGTCATCATTATTACACTAGAATTACGTTGGCACATAAAATGATTGACCTAGCCTTTACAACACAACCAGAAACCATACCATTTGAAAAATATTGCACAGTGCTCTAAAGTACTCACCCAACCACAAACTACTCTCAATCCCTTATCTACCCACTCATAGTACTTCAACCTCTTACCAACATGCACCAAAAATCCTCCTCAGCCCCTTTAAAGGAACAGAACTTGATAGTCACACCAACCTCCCCTCGCCATCAGTTGTTGGGCATCAACTGCAACAGTACATGCACATAACCTTTTTTAAACTACAACTAGTGAATTATAACTTAGCATTTGATTTTTCTCTTTCTCTCCATAATAACATTTCACTGGCCATGTCATCCTATTCTTACACCACACAAACAGTAATACTGTGTATTCAGTGACTGAACAAGTATTGTAACCATTTGCCCTCACTTCTTATGGATAAAATCCTCACCTAGGATATTTATGACTGTGTGCCCACCTGGGGAGCCAGTTGTCCACTATTCACAACCTCCACCCTTGCATTGTAACTCAATATGCACCACACACATTACATCTGAAACACAGATTCCCATCTGCATCATACACACTCCATTTGCACCAAACACACCCCATCTGCACCACATACAGTCCACACACACACTCCATCTGCATGACACTAACTCGTTCTACACAACCCACACTCCATCTGCCGCACGCACACTCCATCAACGACACAAACAACCCCCAAAAACTCTAACCACTCCAAAGAAGTTACACAGAGACTACTTCACTTCCAACACTACAGAGACCCCAAAATTTCACACCTCACTAAGTGCTAACAAGACATTACCTCTCCAACGCCATGAAACCAGAGACCACCCCCACCCCCCACCCAACATATCACACCTCACAAGGTTCTACAGAGATATTAACTCTCTACTGCCAAAACATCAGAGACCCCCACATCCAAAACCTCCCATGCTGATACACAGAGACAACCATTCCAAGGCCAACACAACTGCAGACACCACGAAACCTCAAACCCCTCACAACGATCATCACAGATAAGGTCTCACCACTGACTACACAAGAAGAGACCCCTAACAAGAAGCTACAGAGAGATAGACTTTCCACAGTCAACAATATCAGAGATGCCCCACACCTTACACCACAAAAGGAGCTACCAGAGATGAACTCTCCACTGCTAATGCAAGCAGAGACCCTCCACCAACACCTCATATTAACCTACACAGAAACAATCTATACTCAGCCAACAAAACCAGAGATGCCTACACCTTACACCTCCAAGGGAGCTACACAAAGAAGACCTCCACTGAAAACCCAAAATAAGAACCCTCCCCCCCTCCCCCCCCCCCCCCCCCATATCACAAGCATCTACAGGGAGAAGACCATCCACCTGCAAATACAACTAAGACCTAAACGCCTCACACCTCACAAGGTGATACACAGAATTGAACTCTCCACAGCCAACACTATTAGAGACCCCTCCATACCACACACTTCACAAGGAGCTACACAGAAACAACCTCTCCACTGCCAAAATAAACAAAGGCACCCAGCACACCTCACATCCATCACAAGGAGCTAAACAAAGATGATTTCTCTCATGCAAACCTACTAGGGCCCGCCCAACACCTCACAAGGGGCTACACAGAAATGACATTTCAACTACCAACACTACCAGAAACCCCCACCCCACACGTCACACCTCTCATAGCTAGCTACACAGAAACAACCTCTCTACAGACTACACCACCAGACATCCACCCCACACACTCTATAACTGACGAGAAGCTACAGAGAGCAACCTCTCCACTGCCAACACAGCAGAGACCTTCACATCTAACACCTCACATGGAGCTACACAGAGATTCCCTATCCACTGCCAACATCATTAGAGACACACCCTAAACTTAACACCATTCACAAGGACCTATACAGCCACTACCTCTCCATTTCTAACACAACCAGAGCTAGCCCACACCTAACCCCCTCACCAGGAGCTACACAGAAAATATGTTTCCACAGGTAACATGACTAGATACTGCCACACTTTACACTTCACGAGGAGCTACACAGACATGACTTCTTCACTGCTGACAAAACCGTACACCACCCAAATCTCAACCATCAAAAATAGCTACACAGAGACCACCTTTCCACTACCATCACAAACACAGACCAACCACATCTCACACCCCTCATAATTGACTATGTTTCTACTACCAACAAAACTAGAGATCTCCACCCTTAAAACAACACAAGGAGATTCATGGAGATGACCTCTCTACTCTAAATCCAACAAGAGAGCTGCCACAACTCACACCTTACTAGGAGCTTAACTAGAAAACTCATTACTGCCAACACCATGCAGAACTGCCCACACTTCACATCTCATGAGAGGCTACACATAGCTGACCTCTCTCTACTGCCTACAGAACAAGAGACTCCCCACACCTCACACCCCTCACAAGAATCTACATCGAGATGGACTCCCCACTGACAAGCCAACAAGAGATCCCACCATCTCACACCTCATAAGGATATACACAGCAATTACCTCTTTACTACCAGCACAATTATAGACCAACAACACCTCACATCTCACAAAGGATCACATAGGGACAATCTTCCCACTGTAAGCCAACAAAAAACCATTACTCCCACCCCCCACCTCACACAACACACATACTTCATTCATCAGCAGAAACAACATAGAGACCACTTCTCCAATGTCAACAAAACAAGAGACTTTTCCATACCCCTCACCCCACAAAAGGATCTTCAAAGAAATGACCTCTCCACTGCCAACACAACCAGAGAACATTCCATACCTCACAACTCATAAGGAGCAACCCTGACATGAACATCTCACAGTCAACACAACCTGAAAGCCCTATATCACTCTTTGAACCTCACAGGGAACTACACAGAGATGACCACCACCTGCTAACACAACCAGAGACACCCCCCCCCCCCCTCCCCACATCTCACCCTTAACAAGAAGCTACACATAAATGATATCTCTGCTGCAAACACAACCAGAGACCCCTCACACATCACAAGGAACTACACAGAGGCTATCCACAACCGGAGACCCTCCCATATCTTACAAACCTTAAAAGAAGCTAGACAGAGATAACCTATCCACTGTCAAGAACATGAAAACCATGCAACCCACAATTCACAATGAGCTAGAGAGACAACCTATCCACTGCAAACAAAACCAGAGACCCACAACCTCTAACCTCACGAAGAGCTACACAGAGAAAAGCTCCGTACTGCCAACACTACATGAGACCCCACTCTCATACCTCACTAGAAGGTACACAGAGTCTACTTCTCAATAGCCAACATAGAATGAGACCACCGACTCCTTATACCTCATAAGAAGCCATGCAGAAAAGACCTCCCCACTGCCAGCACAAACAGTAATCGCCCTAGCACATTACATCCCACAAGGAGATAAGTAGAAACAACCTCTCCATTTCCAAAACAAAAAGGGAACCCCCCTTACCACACCTAACACCTAACTAGGAGCAACACCCCAATGACCTATACACTGCTAACACAACCAGGGACCCACATCTCACAAGAAGCTACATAAAGATGACCTCACCATTGCTAACACAGCAAGAGATCCACACACCTCACAAGGAGCTACACAAAAACATCCTCACTACCACCAACACAACCAGAGACCTCCCCACATCTTATACCTCACCAGAAGCTATGCAAAGATTACCTTGTCAGAGCAAACTGTACAATAAATCCACCCCAATATCTCATACCTCACAAGCAGCTACACAGACACTACCTCTCTACGGATGACCCAACCAGAGACCTCCAACATGTCACACTTCAACAGGAGCTATACAGAAACAACCTCTCCACTGCCAATGTAATAAGAGACATCCAACCACAACTCAAAAGTAACTACTGAATGACAACCTATGCCCTGCAAACACAACCAGCGACCCCCCACTTCACACCTCACAAGGAGCTGCACAGAGAAGACCTATGCACTGCCAACACAACGAGAGGTCCCCACACCTCACACCATACAAGGAGATACAGAGTCAATTTCTCCATTGGCAACACAAAATGAAACCATGCACATATTACACCTTATAAGGAGCCACACAGAAAAGACCTTCCCACTGCCAACAATAAAACAGATACCCCCAACACATTACACCTCACAAAGATATACAGAGAGACAACCACTCCACTATCAAGACAACCAGAAAACCCCTGCCCCCACTCTTCATACCTCACAGGAATCTACACAGAGGCTACTTCCCACTGCCAACAAAACGAAAGCCATGCCCCCCCCCACATCCCACACTCCACACTTCAAAAGAAGTTACACATAGATTACATATCCACTGCCAACACTACAAGAGATTCCATATACCTCACACCTCACTCGGACCTACACAGAGACTAATTCTCCACTGCCAACAACACCAGAAACCCCGCACACCTTAACCCTTATAAGAGATAACCTTTCCACTGCAAACACAACTGGAGACACGCCTGCACCTTACATCCTCACAAGGAGCAAAACAGAGAAAATTCATCCACTGCCAAAACATCCAGAAACACACCACCCTACACCTCATAAAGAGTTACATGGATAAGACCTCCGCACTGACGACACTACAAGAAACCCCCACTCCCAATACCTTGCAAGGAGATACAGAGAGTTGACCACTCCATTGCTAATACCACCAGAAACCACCCACCAACACTCATAAGGAGCTATTCAGAGATGACCTCTTCACTGCCAACATCACAAGAAACCCTCACACCTCATATCTCATAAGGAGCTACAGAGAGATGACCTCTCCACAGCCAACACAAGAGACCCCACTAACAATTATACCTCACAATTAGCTATGCAGAAAGTACCTCTCCACTAACAACATGACCAGAAACACACCCTACATTTCATACCCCTCACAAGGAGCTACACAAATGAGACATCCCTACTGCCAACACAACCACAGACCTCCCACATCTCACACCCCTCACAAGGAACTACACAGTGACAAACTTCCACTGCCAACACAACCAAACACCCTCCATAGTCAACACCTCACTAGGAACTGCACAGTAATGAATCTAAACGGCCAATATGACCAGAATTTGCCCACCACAACCTTACAATTTACAAGGAACTACACAGAAACATATTCTCCATGCCCAACAGAACAAGAGACCCACCACATTTCACACTTAAAATAGGCATCACAGAGACAAATTCTTCACTGCCAACAGAACAAGAGACCTTCACCCCACAACTCATAATGAGCTACACAGAGACCGAATATCCACTAAAAACACAACCAGAGACACTTTCCACACAACACACCCCTCACAGTGATCTACACAAAGAGAACATCTCTACTGCCTATGCCACTAGAGACCTCCCCCCAAACTTCATAACCAACAAGAATCTATGGAGAGATGGCCTCTCCAATGCCAACCCAACAGAAACCATCACATCAAACACCACACAAGAGGCTACATAGGAACAACCTCTCAACTGCCAACATTACGAGAAATGCCCTCTACACCTCACACCCCTCACAAGGAGCCATACAGCAACCACCTCTCCCTTCCAACACAACCAGAGCCAACCCACACTCAACACCCTTAGAAGGAGCTACACAGAAACATCATTTCCACAGTCTATATTATCAGGGATCCACCATACCTTACACTTCACTAGGAACTATACAGAGATTACCTCTCCACTGCCAAAAAAAAGACACCATACCTAACCTTACACCCTAAAAGGAGCTACACAGAGATCACCACTCCACTATGAACACAATCAGAGACCTCCCAACATCTCATTCCTCACCGGGAGCATACAGAAATGACCTCTCAACCGCCATCACAACCAGAGACCTCTACCCACACCTCACAAGAAGCTACACAGAGATGACCTCTCCCTGTAAACAATACCAGAGACATCCCCCTAACTTCACGTTTCTCACAAGAAGCAACACACGATCAATTTTCACTACCAACATCACCAGAGACATCCTTCAACACCTCATACTTGACAAGGAGCAACATAGAGTCAACCTTCAACTACCAACACAACAAGAGACCACCCACATATCACACCCATCACTAGGATCTACACAGAGATGGTGACTACACTGCCAACACAACCAGTGACCTCCAGACATCAAACTTCATAATGAGATACACAGAGACAACCTTTCCACTGCCATTCCACTGCCAACATTAACCAGAGACCACCACCCCTACACACCTCAAACAGGAATTATATAACTACTGTCAACACAACCAGAGACCAATCCCTACACCTCACCTCACCTCACACCTTACAAGGAGCTACAAAGAGACAACTTTTCCACTGCCAAAACCATCAGAGAACACCTCACACCTCACACCTCACACCTCACACCTCACACCTCACACCTCACACCTCACACCTCACACCTCACACCTCATAACAGGGAGAAATGCAGAAAAGACCTCTCAGATGCAAACACAACTGGAAACCCCCTCCCCCTCCAACATACATCACACCTCATTGTAGCTACATAGAGGAGACGTTTCCACTGTCAACACCACTAGGAACTCTCCCCCTACATCTCACAAGAAGCTACAAGAAGCAAACATCTCCACTGCTTATAAAATGAGACCCCACTATTTACACCTCATAAGGAGCTACACAAAAAGGATATCCCCATTGCTAACACAACAAGAGATCCACCAACATATCACACCTCATGAGGAGCTACACAGAGACAACCACCCCACTGTCAACACAACCAGAAAACCACCACCCCACTCCTCACACTTCGCATGGAGCTACATATAAATGATATCCCCACCGCTAACACAACCAGAGACTAGACCACAACTTAAACCCATCCAAAGAGGCAGGATAAGGTAACCTTTACACTGCCAACACCAGCAAAGATCCCAACCCACAGCTCATACAAGGAGTTACACAGAAAAGATCTCTGCACAGCCAACACTACCAGAGACCCCCACCCGCACCACACACCCTTCATAGGGAAAACACTGAGATGAATTCTCTACAGTAAACACTACCAGAGACCTTCCCCCACACCTCTTACCTCACGAGAAGCTACACAGAGATGACCACTCCACTGCCAACAGAGCCAGAGACATATTCTACACCTCATGCCCCTCACAAGAAGCTACACAGAGAAAACATCCCCACTACCAAGACAACTAGAGTCTGCCAATGCCTTACACCCCTCACAACTAACTACACAGAGACATATTCTCCATGGCCAACAGAATTAGGGATCCTCCACACCTTACACCTTACAAGAAGCTACACAGAGACTATCCACTGCCAACACTACCAGTAAACTCCCCCCCCCCCCCACCACATTTCACACCCTTCACAGGCAGCTACACAAAAATGATTTCTACAATGTTAACACCACCAGAGGCTCTCCCCCTTACCCTCACACTTCACAAGGAGCTACACATAGATGATATCGCCACTGCCAATACTACCTGAGACCCCCTCCTCACACCTCATAAGGAGCTACTCCAACTAGATATCCATACTGCCAACACAAAAAGAGATCCAAGCATCTCATACCCAAAAAGGAAACACCCAGAGTCAAACACTCCATTTGCTGACACCAAATAAGAACCCCCACACCTTACGACTCATAAGGAGCTACAAAAAAAAGACCTCCCTACTGCCAACACAACCAGATATCCCCAAACACCTCACACCTCACACCTCACACCTCATACCTCACACCTCACACCTCACACCTCACACCTCACAAAGAGCTACACATAGACTAATTCTCAACTTTAACATAAGCAGAGATCCACCACACCTCACACCTCACAAGGAACTACACAGAGACTTCATCTCCACTGCCAACACAACCAGAGTATACCCACACTTCACACCTCATAAGCAGGTACACAGAGATGAGCTCTCCAGTATCAACACCATCAGAGACCCCCCCCCCTACCTCAAACCTCACAAGAAGCTACACAGAGACGACCTCTTCACTGCCAACCAAGCAGTGACACCCCCCCCCCACCCCAATCCCCCACACATCACACCTCAAAAGGAGCTACACAGAGATGATCTCTCCACTGCCAACACAACCAGAAACCCCTCCCCCCCCACCTCACCTCACACTTCACACAATAGGCACAGATGGAACCACACAAGCAAACAAACAAATAGAAGCCATCCAGGTATAGAATCCCACAAGCTGCATACTTTTCTACTTTGTCACTGTACAGGGTTCATATAGTTTTCAGTTTTACTGACCTTGTTTATGGTACTTAGAGTAATCTAGCATTTTTACACTGTGTGGTTTGATAACTGGTTAGGAATGCATAATTCTATTCATCATTATTACTGCTATTTGTACTTCAATGAAGTCATTGTAATTGGAGAGTAAATGTATGGACAGATGGACAGATAGAAGTGTGCAAACACACATAAGGTTTTGTTATTGTTTTTTAACTGGTTTCGTTACTCGGCTTGTAAACATGTGGGGAAAAATAATGACATTACATACAATTAGAAAAAACATACACCAAGTTTGCTATTCCATGGGTACTAGCCTTCTGTACCCCCTTCAGGAATTTCTATAGACTGAGAGCATCGATTTGCTTTCTAAAAACCAGCCTATTCTAATTTTTCAACTCAGATTTGTCCCACATGCTTCTTTGCATCACTCAATTATGGAGGTTAACTTTTGTTGTATGAAATTACTGACTTTGGTATTGTGGAAAGACAGAAGATGAAATACAAAGGGTCATAATGACCTCTTCAGATGGAACACTTACCTGACTTCTTTTTTTTTTTTTTAATTTGTTAATTATTAGAGGGGAAATAAAAATAACTAAATTAATTTTAAAAAATTCAACAAAAAAAAAAAAAAAAAAAAAAAAAAAAAAAAAAAAAAAGGAATAAAAAAATTAAAAAAACACGAACCATTTGTTATCTTTGTTTGTTCAGTTTTTTTTTTGGTTTTTTTTGGTTTTTTGGTTTCTTTTTTCTAGATCTGAGATCAGTCATTAAGCAGGTCAGTTTTTCCATGTAAAAATTGATCAAAACACAAAACAAGACAACAAAAACTGAGTCCAAATTTCATTTTGAAACCATCCATACACACCAAATGCTCATCCCAAGATTTATCTCAATTATATTTAGTTGAGTCCATTTGGCCTTTATCCATTGTTGGAACAAAACCTAGGACCTCCAGAACACCACCCTGTGATACTGCGAAACCATCTCTGAAGACTCTGGGAGGATCTTTAGTGCAATGTTCAGTACCTGTTAAAGCTTCCAGTCTCAGAAATCAATTTTGATCATCCAATTTATTCATATTAGGTAGATAACTGCAGTCTTGAAGGTCCAGTACAGGCTAGATCAAATATAATATATACTACATAACAAATATAAGGAGTTAAAAAATAGGATTTCAGTTATATAATTTTTAATTAAATGAAGAAAAATCCTTCCAGAACAGAATCTTCATTCTCTAAGAGGAACCACTTGCTGTACCCAGTGTCCTAGGAGAGGGCTTCACTGCATCTCTCCTGTATGTCTCAAACAAGGTCACGATGCTCACTTAGCAACAGATACAGTATGAAGAGAATATCACGAAACAGAAGGGTTGGTTAATCTTGAAGCTGCCTCTCCAAATACTATAACAAGGGGTGCTACAATGGAGGTATGTCAACACACTCAGTTTAGAGTCAATCAGACTACTGGCTCAGTTCCACTGAGTCCACAGCGACTGTTAAAAATGTCTTTGCCTGTGCATCCCCTGCAATAGTACCATGCATGCATACTGTCAATACAAGGGAATAAAACCCTGTGTGCAAAAAGCCATCCATTTATGTTTTGGATAGCATAATAATATGCATGCAAACATAAATAACAAGAGTTGATTATATAATGTTAGAGAAGTCAGTCAGTTAGTTAGTGAGCCTGCCACCTCACACTCTATCCAGCTCATGAAGAAGGCCTGCGATGGAGCCCAGCCTGCAGAAATCAGACAAATAGACATGTAGTCAGTTGGTAAGGTAACACTGAGTCATGCAAGACTGGAGTGTATGACCAACTCTACCTTTCCCCTGTTTTTACTGCTCTAGTTCACACACACAGACCGATAAAAACACACACACACACACACACACACACCCACCCACCCACCCACCCACCCACCCACCCACCCACCCACACACACACCTATACATACTCTACCCTGTGTGGGGATCAAATAGTAAACTCGCTAAGTAATAAAATTCCAAGAACATTTTCTGGTCAGATAACTATGACGCATGAAATTCTCTGTAACTACTTCATACAAAAAAAAAACAATATCATTAATATACACATTGTGTGTGTGTGTGTGTGTGTGTGTGTGTGTGTGTGTGTGTGTGTGTGTGTGTGTGTGTGTGTGTGTGTGTGTGTGTGTGTGTGTGTGTGTGTGTGTGTGTGTGTGTGTGTGTGAGCACAAAATATTAAGACAACAGACAGACCTTTGCCTCCTGGAGAAAGTCCTGACTTGAACCCCTTCTAGAGATAATCTCCTCCTTGCCAGTCTGCCTGAATGGTACACAGCATCTACCACACACTTACGCCACCTCTCCGCCCTACATTGCCCCACCTGCAAGGGGGAAGGGAGGGGGGGGACACAATGTCACACCCACCAACACACCCATGTACAACACACCCATGTACAACACACCCAAGTACAACACAAGGCATACACACCAGATAGGAGGAAACAAAATAGGAATGAGAGACTAGGGGAAGGAAGGCAGGGAGGTTGGCAGAGAGGTATGAGGAAGAGAGACATGCCATTCCTGACAGGGATGTATGCATTGATATCATGAGACAACTTTCTGATAGAACACCTACAAACTTGTCACATGCACCCTCAATCTGGTCACATGCACCCTCAGTCCGCCCTGCCTTGGAACCTACTCAAGAGCTGATCTTCCTGTGGCCATCAAGCACTTCAAACCTTGGCTGGGCTCTCCAGCAATGAAGCCTCAGTCACAATAAATGATGAAACTAATTTATCACCTCCATGTTAAAATTCTAAATGGATATTGTTAAGGGAAAGTGTTTCTCAGTAAAGATTTGATCATGCATTCAAAGGATGCTAGCAAAACCTCCTGGCTTGCAAGATGCCCATTAAGGCATTTCACACAACAAACTTATGCCTCCTTCATATTCGTCTCCTAAGAACTGCAGCAGTACAACACCTCTTCAGTGACATGAGAGCTATTAAAGTTGTGTTAAAGAACCACTAGCCTCATTGCTGTCTGTGGCTGCAGATGATGATTGCTACAGAAGAACTAGAAGTGATTATGGGGAAGCAAGAAGAAATCCTTAATGGTTCCGATTGGGAAAGCAAGGGGGGGGGGGGGGGGTTGAGTTTCTGGTTATTCTAATCCTCCCGCCCACCCACCTGTTTGAAATTTTGAACATTTAATACAAAATCAGCATGGCATCATACATCCACCCCCCCCCCCCCCCCCACCCACACACACACACACCACAACCACACACACTTGTCTGCTGCCCATCTCATCATGCTGGAGCCACACTCCTGCCAGTCTTCTGTCCATCAGATCGACATTAAATTGCATCTCGGACACACCCACATCCCCACAGCGACCACTGGGGAATGGTCTGGACTCAGATAAGGCCTTGCCCTGGTAGCCTAGCTTGGACATCGGCCGCCACAGGGCAGTGGACCTAACTTGATGGTAGGAGGGCACGACGGCCGCTGACTCAAACCCAGCGGGGGACATGGGTAGAGACATCAACTGCTGCGTAGGGGTCACTGGTTGGGCGCTGCCCAGGAGGACGGGCATAGTAGGGGTGCCTTGCTGCGAGAGAGACGGAGAGGGAAGACTAGGGGTGTTTGGGTGAGACGTTGGCATGGAGACAGCCAAGTGCTGAGGGAGGGCAGAAGGTGGGATGTGGTGGGCTGGCTTAACTACATCACCACCATAGTAGGAAGTCGGGGTCATCTGGTGCAGGTGCTGCTGCTGCTGCTGCTGCTGCTGCTGCTGCTGCTGCTGCTGCTGCTGCTGCTGCTGCTGCTGTTGTTGTTGATTCTGCAGAAGTAGAGCTTTCTGTAGAGGATGCAGGCCTGCAAGGAAGAGATAATACCAGAAATAATAAATGATTAAGTACATAATTAAATAATTCAATCTATTAACTAATTTTTTATAAAAAAAATTTTTAAATAATAACCAGAGACCCATTGCAGCATCACTTACTGGTTGTCCAGAAATACTTCAGCTGTGCCTATAATATTTATCCTACGACTAATCAAGCCACATCTTGTCCAACAGCAGAAACACACATGGACACTCCCACAGGTTGAGGTGTGGCCTGGTGGGACTCAGGCTCACAGCCATTGGTGATCCCACTACCAAGTTGTGTATACATGTCAAGTTTCATATGTCCAGGTTGCAAGGGTTTGAGTTTTTGGTGCAAAGATACTCTCATAGAAATTTTCTCTCCCCACTATTGGCACACACAGTCCCCATGACTACATAGTTTGGGTTGAGATTAGCAACGTATATCCTGATCTACAGGGGACCCAGGGTTTTATCTAGGATTTTTTTGTGTTGTTTTGAAAGTGATTGGGGGTGGGGGGGACGACACTGACAAACAAATGTTCGCAAATCAGCCCTATGTGGTTGTGTTAGCATACATTTCAGAGATGGTGATTTGAGACTTTCATGCTCATGTAATTTTATGTACCCTTTTCCAATTCCTGAAAAAGACTTGATCTACATTCGGCACACATGATTTTCCCTTTGTTATTTTAGCCCCTGCCCACACACAGAACAAAACATACCTCTGACAGCAGGCAGCTCATCATACCTCTGACACCAGGCAGCTCACCATACCTAACCCACTAAAGTCCATTTGCTTTGACTTTGCCGCTTGAAAAATCGCTATAAAAGTTTCAATATTTACTTATTTCCAATATTTCAGATATCATCCAACTCCACCTGAACTGGTGTTTTTTCCTTGTTACTCCTGACGCTCTGCGAAGAAGGATTTAGCTGTATAGTTCATAAGGAAAGTACAGGCTTTCTTCAGACCAAAAGAATGTAGCTGGACTATCATCCCTTGCCTACTGGCGGGAAGCAGAAACTCTGAGAAAAACTGATGTCTGACAATTAACTTCTTGCTAGTGCTGTACAACCAAGTTCATCCAATAGATGGGAAGCACAAAGCAAATATTTAGCTAGATATTAATATGTGACAAAGAATCAAAGCAGAAGTTATTTAGATAGATATTAATAGCTTTAGCTGTGACAAAGCATCAACTCTGTTGGAGCTAGCATGGCACACTCCTGATAGCAGACTAAAATATTCATGTTCAACTTATGGGTTAAGATTGTGTCATTGCATTGAAGAGAACTATGGAAGGTGGAGGGGCATTGGGCTATAAAACTGCTGAGATGATATTGATTGAAGCTTGGTTGTTATGTGAAACTGCTGAGGTAACATGTTGAGTACATTGAAGACAACTGTGGGACATAGAGAAGGTGGAGGGGGGGCATTGTGATATAGAATTGTTGAGGAAACTTCCATTGTGTTGAAGATTGCTGAGATGGTTGGAGAGCATTGTCATGGAATTTCTTGGGAAAAGTGTGCAATGCATTGAAATTGCTGAGAAGGTTGAGAGTGTTATGATGTACAATTGCCAGGTAACATTTCTTACTGCATTCACCTACCATATCTTCAAGTCCGTCTTTATCAAAATTGTCATTTTTTATGTCCATCATGTGCCTACAAAACTTTCTCCACACTATTCAATAATGTCATGTTTATATATGTATCGTTTATTGCCTTTGTTGTAGGAGAAATCAATAATATGAAGAAGTTCCCACAGACAGAACCAGACTCCATTTTATATTCCATCTGTCTTTCCCTTCTCAAAAACAAATGTACCACTCTTCGTATTGCTTCATTACTGAAGGAGTTGGTATTCATTTTAATCCTTGAGGTGGTGTGATACTTTTATTAATGATAAAACTTTTAATCACTAGCCAAGAACTCTATATGAATGTGATTGAGACACTTTCTATATATGCCAGTTGCCCCAAACAATCCATCAGATATATCATGCTTTTGTTTAAGCATCCTTTCTTCTTTTTTTCTTAAAAAAAAATAAACAAACAAAACAAACTGTGACCATCTCCACAATATATATATTGTTTCATTCATCTACAAGGCATCCCTCCAATTTCATTTTTAGGAATGATATTGAAATCCTTGGAGCTGCAGTCATTTTCTTGACCCATTGCTAAATTAATAACACAGTTATCCTTTTACCATAACAGAGGTTTTATATATAATCATGTTGCAAAATTAAACCATCAGATTAAAGCATCTGTCTATTATGAGCTCTGGTAGTAAGGACCAGCAATAGAACCATAGCAAATCCCCGATTGCTTACCCTAAAGGGGACACAACTACACTACAACTTACACAAGTATTGACCTAGGTTCTTCAAAAAAAGAAGAAAAAAAAAAAAAAAAAAAAGAAAAAAAAAAAAAAAAAAAAAAGACGGAGTACTTGGAAGATTTCGTTGGAGTTGACTTGTAGCTATCTGACTTTTCAGTGCTTGGCCGTTTGGCGGGAAAGCTTCAAATACCTTATCCCCCAAAAATTTATATGCAGTCACTTTTAGCTGGTACTGGTCCTCCTGTTTGTAAACCTCTCACTTCAGGCAGCAAAGTCAAAGCGAATAGAGTTTAGTGAGTTTTTTTTATACTCGGGGTCTATAAGACAACTTGTGTTTGTATGAACTAGGTCTACTTCTGTTCATGGTTGACAAAGAAAAAAAGGCTCACTTGCAGAATCTTGTGGTAAGCCCACTGGGGCACCATGTCAGTTCCACCACATCCAGTTTAGTTGTATCTTCACTATGCCACTTCCTAAACAGCTTTCTCATATCCTTGATGAGTTACTCACCCAACAGCAATAAAAAAAAAAAAATTAAAAAAAATAAAAAATTTAAAAATTAAAAAAATTAAAAAAAAAATAAAAAAAAAAATATATATATATATACTCACCACACAGAGTCTAACAAATGCACATTCCTAAGCCAATTGCAATTGCTTGCTATGTCTACATACATACTAAAGTAAACAATCAACCATTGTCTTCATGGTTGGAGTCAATAGCTTCTTTATTTTTCTGCCACCATTATAAATTTTTTTTTAAAACAACAAGGGCATTCTGTGTCTACTCCATTGGGGACAAATTGTACTAATTATACTTTTTGGTTTGCCTTTCCTCGGCAACTCCAAGCCCTTTTGCAGGGACAGCAGGATATAGGGGTTCAAATTTTTTCACACAGCTACACAGGTCAGCATGCACGTAGTTTCGGACATAGCACAAATAATATATTAATATAGAAAATATTAATATTTATAATCACCGCCTTTGTGGTCCAACAGGAACTGCTACCACAACAGATAGCCACACTCTGTTGAACCTTGCTAGATGTTGACACCTCCCCTGATGCTAATACAGAGGTTGATCTTTTCCCTGATGCTAACACAAAAGTTGACACCTCATGTGATGTTAACACAGAGGTTGGTACCTCCCCTGATGCTAACACAGAAGTTGACACCTCATGTGATGTTAACACAGAGGTTGATACCTCCCCTGATGCTAACACAGAGGTTGGTACCTCCCCTGATGCTAATACAGAGGTTGGTACCTACCCTGATGCTAATACAGAGGTTGGTACCTCCCCTGATGCTAACACAGAGGTCAACACCTACCCTGATACTAACAGAGGTTGATACCTCCCATGATGCTGACACATATGTAGACACCTCCCCTGATGCTAGCACAGATGTTGATTTTACTGACAACTGATAACTCATCAACTCACTGGGAGTGCCCTGGGGGGTGGTGGGGACTGTGTCCATGTGAAAAGCAACACCTTCGCCTGCATATCCACCCACTCTTGGCTGAGAGGGCATGCTCATGGAGTGGGCATGCCCAGAGGGGCTGGGTGACTGGTGAGGAGTGAGTGTCAGCTTCTTCTTGGCTAGTGGCCGAGTGTGGTGTGCAGACACACTCTGCAGATACCACACAGGGAAAGGAAAAGGGGTGGGGCCAGAAGAAATCAACATGGGGGGGGGAAGAGAGAGATAAAAACGGAAAAAGACCAACAAGCAAAGAGCTAGGGATGCACACACAAAAACTTACACAAATACACATGATAACACACACACGCACACACTTACATGGTTGGTAGGTGTGGTCATATCAATCTTGTGAGAGGTCAAAGGTGTGTTTTTCCCAGCCATGAGTAGCTTCTGTCTCTGCTCAATGATGAGAGAGTTCTGGTCAATGAGGTGCTGTGTGGTGGTGAGTGTCTGCGACATGCAGGCAGGAATGCATCCAGGGACCACCCCAGGGGTTGTAGGTGAGATCAGCTGTGTCCTGGGGGGACCCGTGCCTGCCTTTGGGGTGGACCCAGCAGAGTGAGGGGCATGGCCTGTACATATGCAGTAATGAAAGCAATTCCAGTTGGTAAATCGCATTGCAAATGTCATTCCACACTGAACCAATTGTGCAAACTGACTGGCTCCAAAACATGCAACTAGCAACACACACCACTACAAGGAGGCCTTCAACAGCTATGAGGGATGTTGGCAGTGCAAGGGTATAACAACACGATGGTTATCTGTCCACCCCAACATATCTCACACCAACTAGGAGTACACGGACTATGTCAGGTATGCTATAACTTGCCCATCCTCCAAGTAGTCCACTACACCACCCCCAGCCCCACCCTACCTGCCACACTCCTGGAGTGGATGGAGCTGCTATGTTTGAGGCTGTGCCCTCCTCCATCAGCTGCAGCGCTGTTGATGTCACTGCTGTACCGTGGGGCCAAGTTGACAGGAGATGAGGAGTGGGAGTGGCTGTGAGACTTCCTGTGTGGACGCAAACACAGAGACATGTTGCTCAATATGGCCTGATAAACCATCTGTGACATATCTTAATTTTTCAAAGCTAAGTAAAGGTCCACCTTAATAGTTGCTGTACGAGAGATAAAGACAGTTAAAAGGAGAGAGATGTGCGTGTGAGTGTGTGTGTGTGCGTGTGAGTGTATGTTGTGACGCTATATTTTGAGAGAGGGAGATGAGCAACACACTATCCACTCTAAACAATTGTAGCACACTGGACTGATTATTTGGCCTGTGTCTGAGTTTCAATACTTTAATCAGAAGCCCTTCTAGCCCTCACCAACCATATGGTTTCAATCAGGATTTTAAGCAAGGGGGAGGGGGGGGGGGAAAGAAAGGGAGAATGTGTACATACAGAAAGCTATTAAACAACACCTCAATTGTAAACCCACTTTCCTGTCAAATGATATTAATGGAGAATGGAAGGCTATTCAGCATATCTCATCAAACAGCCGAAGTAAGATATTGAATCACTACTGTATGAAGGAGATGTGCAAGTCAATGAGACCTTGCCTAAACTGTCTGGCTAACTTCATCTCATATGATGAAAATTGAATAGAATCAGCAGAAGAAGACAGTGACAACAATTAGATTACATTGTAGATGCATGAAATTGAAAGAGCCAAGTACTGGTAGTAAAGGTGGGGCCGACTGTATAATCCCTTCCCTCCCTCACAACACTGTTTAGAGAATCTCTCATCACTATTCTAATTAGTCCCCATGTTCAGTCTCCATTCATGCATGCTTAATGGATTCCTTTTTTCCTTTCTGTTCTAAAAAATTCACTAAAAATGAGGAGGGAAGAGGGGAGTGAACAACATCCATGGATTGTCAACACATGCATGCACACACAGACGCACACACAGACGCACACACAGACAGACACACAGACAGACACACAGACAGACACACAGACAGACATGCAGACAGACATGCAGACAGACACACTTCTCCTACACACAAAACAACACAACACAATGCTGGAGTTGAATCCATTTAACTACAGCATCCCTAGACGAGATTAGCAACACAACGCTGCCTCATTAGGTTAGACACAGTATCACATGGCCACGCCTCCCACTCCCAGGCATTCACTTTCTACTCACTACTGCACAAAGAAGACTTGAGCTTACACCCACCACAAGCCTCACCTGTCTCTCTGTCTCTTCCAGTTGTTGTCATGACCACCACCGCCACTACGTCTACCGCCACTAGACGTTTTCACCACTCCACCATCACGGCAACTCTGCTTATCCCTGCGAGCATGGGCAGCCTCACGACTCACACTGTGGCTGTAGCCACTCCCCCTAATCCAGTCCCCACTTGCTCTAGGTTCCTCAAGGTGCACAGTCGGTGGTTGGGCTGAGTCCACACGAGCCCTGCATCCATCCACAAAGAGATATACAAAGATCAACATAAATTTCAAAAAAAAATTTTTTAAATCATACCCATCGTCCTTCAGAGCTACACATCCCACACAGATTAGTGTGGCAATGGCAGCATGTGGTGTGCCTCCCTTCTTACCACGCCCCCTTCTCATTCCCTTCCACCACCCCTTACCTCTTCACCATCCCCTTAGGAGTCTCCCACTGAGACATGTCCAGTTTCTTGTTGTAGAAGTATGTGCGACCGGAAGAGCTGCTGACATGCTCAGTCCACTCACTGTCCACCCCACCTGACTTGACCATGTCCCTGTCCTGGCTCCTCCTCTTCCTCTTGCCGTTGTGCGGGAGAGGAGCCGAGTGGCACAGCTGGACAGCAGAGGAACGCTCCCTCAAGTGGTTGGACATGCTGTTGGTGGCTGAGGAAACAAACAAACAAACCCATCAACACGTGGAACAGTTAATAGTGCTCACCTGACCTACAATATCACTAAATTAGGTATCTCAGACAGCCCAAGGCAGTTCTATACAACTGAGACACACGCATGCATGCACGCACACACGCACGCACGCGCACACACACACACACACACACACACACACACACACACACACACACACACACACACACACACACACACACACACACACACACACACACACACACACACACACACACACACACACAATATAGTATCATATCAATTTAAATGGAATAGAAACTAATGGTGTTATAATACTCTGAATTTAAAGTTCAGAGTTCTCATGTAATTAGTTATCTCCATCCCATCCTGCTTTGACCGACTCAGCCATGGTTTTTCCACTTCAATAGACCCAGAGCAGGAATGACCAACTGACTATACTCAATCCTGTATGTACCAAGGGAATCATGCAGAAGGCTGTAATGTTTAGAACACAAAACAAGGTGTCATACCTTATGTGGTGCTAACAATTACGTCCTTATAGAACCTTGTCTTGTTCAAGCCACCCCTGTACACACACATCTGCTAAATAGGTCCTTGTCCATCCCTCACCCACCCCCACTGTGTGGCAGCCATACAGCCCAGGCAGGAAAACTTATTCAACCTTATAAAGCTAAAGTACCAGTGCCGATTTTTTTTTATTATAGAAAATTAAAAAATAGAGAATGATGGAGCAAGCTAGCTTAAGAGGAGTTCGTTATGAGCAAAAAAATCTTATCTACACTCGCCACAATGTGTGAGTCTTAGGCATGCCCAATTCAAAACGTAAGTATGGACCCAAGTTTCATTCTACCCTGAGTTCCTAGACCCCATATTGTAGTCTGCCTGGGATTCTAGGCTCAAAGTAAGGATTGAGTGCGTCACGTAAGGAGAGATTTAGCAGCCAACTGTTGATCCTTTACCTATCATAAAGGAGATACTTTACCTAAAAATATAGATTACCTCATCGTGTTATTCTGTCATTCATTCCAATTATTTCCTGCTGCTGTAAGGTACATACTGTCACTGGTGACTCCAACATGACTTAGAATCACTGAAGACAGGCCTGGACCAGACCAGCTGCAGGAGATCTTAGGACTGTCTTGCTATAGCTTCCTCCTACTGAGGCTGGGGACCTGCCATGGCTTGGACATTGCTACAAAGGCCATGATTCAGGTCCCTAGAAACTGGAACTAACTTGGGCTAGAATTATATACATCATTGTATTGGTGATGCACTTCTGTTTGCTTGTTTTTGTCATCGAATATTTCTCTCCTCTAAATATTGATTAAAAATTCAATTAAAAGTTATTATTTTACCAGATAGTATTATTAAGAAAATTATACTGAAAAACGGGAGCTGAAATTTCTGTGGACAGTTGAGCTGGTGCATTCAGAAACATTCAATAAAGTTGAATTGAGTGACTGCAATTCCTCAGCTACAGCTCCTCCACTATGTGCCACTACTCTGGGGAAAGGGGCACTGACCACTCATTGATGTGCTAACAGTTCCTGCAACACCTCCCCTGAAGTGTGAGTGAGGTTCTAATTTCATCAGGTATGGATACCAGCCTAACTACTACGGCTAATATGGCCAATAGAATTCTTAAATAGCTGTATTATCTGTGGCATTGCTAATGTCAGCGGTTCTTATGGCCCCAGTACCTGCAGAAATCGATTTTATGCGCTCTAAGTTTATTAATTAGAAGAGCTAGTGAATACCCCTCCATTCAGACATTCACTATGATAACTCTTGAGAACAGAGAGGGTAAGTTAGTGGGAGAGAGAGATGAGGGGGGAAGTTAGTAGGAGGAGAGGGATGAGGGGGAAGTTAGTAGGAGGAGAGGGATGAGGGGGAAGTTAGTAGGAGGAGAGGGATGAGGGGGAAGTTAGTGGGAGGAGGGGGAAGTTAGTGGGAGGAGAGAGATGAGGGGGAAGTTAGTGGGAGGAGAGAGATGAGGGGGAAGTTAGTGGGAGGAGGGGGAAGTTAGTGGGAGGAGAGAGATGAGGGGGAAGTTAGTGGGAGGAGGGGGAAGTTAGTGGGAGGAGGGGGAAGTTAGTGGGAGGAGAGAGATGAGGGGGAAGTTAGTGGGAGGAGAGAGATGAGGGGGAAGTTAGTGGGAGGAGAGAGATGAGGGGGAAGTTAGTGGGAGGAGAGAGATGAGGGGGAAGTTAGTGGGAGGAGAGAGATGAGGAGGGAAGTTAGTGGGAGGAGAGAGATGAGGGGGAAGTTAGTGGGAGGAGAGAGATGAGGAGGGAAGTTAGTGGGAGGAGAGAGATGAGGGGGAAGTTAGTGGGAGGAGGGGGAAGTTAGTGGGAGGAGGGGGAAGTTAGTGGGAGGAGAGAGATGAGGGGGAAGTTAGTGGGAGGAGAGAGATGAGGGGGAAGTTAGTGGGAGGAGAGAGATGAGGGGGAAGTTAGTGGGAGGAGAGAGATGAGGAGGGAAGTTAGTGGGAGGAGAGAGATGAGGAGGGAAGTTAGTGGGAGGAGAGAGATGAGGGGGAAATCAGTGGGAGGAGAGAGATGAGGAGGGAAGTTAGTGGGAGGAGAGAGATGAGGGGGAAGTTAGTGGGAGGGGGAAGTTAGTGGGAGGAGGGGGAAGTTAGTGGGAGGAGAGAGATGAGGGGAAAGTTAGTGGGAGGAGAGAGATGAGGGGAAGTTAGTGGGAGGAGGGGAAGTTAGTGGGAGGAGAGAGATGAGGGGGAAGTTAGTGGGATGAGGGGGAAGTTAGTGGGAGGAGGGGGAAGTTAGTGGGAGGAGAGAGATGAGGGGGAAGTTAGTGGGAGGAGAGAGATGAGGGGGAAGTTAGTGGGAGGAGAGATGAGGGGAAGTTAGTGGGAGGAGAGATGAGGGGAAGTTAGTGGGAGGAGAGATGAGGGAGGAAGTTACATTGGATGCTCACAATGAAACAGGAATCTCAAGATGGAACACTGACAAAAAATGATTAGAGCCACAAAAAAGTAAGGAACATTGAGGGCTCATCACCTAATAACCTCAACTACACTAGAGCTAGACGAGTGTTGTAAAAGCAGAACATTAGCAGTAACCATCACTGCACTAATACAATGTGTCACCACTGATCAGAATGGAGAGAGAGGGGGATTACCTCATGCAGAAAAACCCCTTGAGTGCAACAATAAATAAAGTGCTTTGATATTGGTAAATCACTCATTCTATTCAAAAGCACTTGACTCTCACCACTTGCTCTAATTAAGGTAAACATCAGCAATTTTGGGGATTCCAAGCCATCATTTTAGCAGGACACTTTCACCCCTGACTTTGGCACTTTAGGCAGGTCACTATTGGAACCTTGACCTGAAATTATACGGACAAATTTTGCACACATTATATTGTGCAGGAACAATGTGACATTCTCCACAGACGTAGACCAAACATTGCACAGTATCTCAAAGTAAATGCTCACTTAACAATACCAATGCAAACTTACCCATCAAGAGGGTGGGGGGGGGGGGATAATATACTTGTTACTGCTGCACATAGTCCACAAACATCAGGTCAACATTCTATACAAACCTCACTCTGACTACTATCATGGCAACACACCAGCTAAGCCATACTATCTCTGGTACAGTCTGGAGAGCCACAAATTCAGTTCCCTTCCCCAAAATTCCTTGGGAACTATCCCTATATGGTTCTCAGATTTTTGGGAGAATCAGAGCTCTAATAAGGACAGCCTGGTAACTTGATTGAATTGTTTGGCACATTGATTTGTGCAAATAGACCAACAACCTCAATACTTTTAATTGCATTCCAGTAGGACAGATTTAGTACGGCAAAGATACCAGATCCTTCCCATCATAGTTTGGAAGGTGTGGCCTGCCAGACTATCCAGTGATGGGTTTAAGCCTAATATTCTATATAAAGCACACTATATTAGACTGATTATCTACATACGAGTGCAAGTCAGTGTCTTCTTGCGCTGGTCCAAGTCTCCAGAGGAGGAGCAATGAGAGTAGTTCCTGCCCTGAACATCAGCTTGTGGGTGGTTGCGCTCATTAGAGGACACATGCTTGTCAGTCCTGGAAGAAGCTATCTTAGGATCCTCAGCAGAATTCCTGCCACCATGATAATGGTGCTTCCAAACCTCAGGCACCTGTAGTGATTCCAATTTATCTTTGATTATTTAAAATAGAAATATACACACATTTTTAAAGCTGAATATCCAGACAGTAATCATAGCATTGGATGTTTGGTAAGTGACTAAAACAAACATATCCACTAGTGATTAAGCCAACAAAAAAGCATTTAAAAAAGCTATCCCTATCCCAAAACAAATGCTAGCTTACCTTGTAACCCTTCCCCTTTAAGTCAATCTTGCTGCTGCTTTCAAAACTAAAAACACTGCGCAGAGGAAGTCAAAGAATGAAAGAACATATTAATGTACCCCCAACTTAAGCTTTAGTTACCTTCCACTCCTGTCCTTCTGGTTCATAGTAGTGAGCGTTCCAGTGCCCCAACACGACAGCATCTATCCTCAGTCCCACCAAACATCTAACACAAACTCCTGGGTCAAAAATCTCTTCTCTAATTGTACTCCACCCCACCAACCTAAACCATCCTCCAAACACCCAAAGAAAGCAAACTTGATTATTTATTTTTAAGGGTAGGTTACTTCAACCCTTCAGGGCACAGAAGAATCCTTCTAATCCTGAAGGTAGGTCCCCAATGAAGGTGAAAAGCTCAGCTGCACCACTTCGGACGAGACTCTATCGAACAGAATCGCCGGATCACGTGCTAGAGCGTGTGTGAATTTTGTCACCCAACCATAGCCTCCGTGACATCATGTTCAGAACATTCCAATAGTATTAATATTTCCCGAAGTCCTGGTGTGTGGGTGTTGTGAAATGCGCGCCACAAGCCCCAATCACACCCGCCCAAAATCACACCCGCCTACATCCTCTTACAGGCAACCAACTACAAGTATAGTTTGGAACTTAATATTTGGGGAATTACCCTCATTAGTTGGTGGATCTGAAAGAGATTTTAGGGTAAAGTAGAATTATTAATTTTGCCCTGTAGAATTATTAATTTTGCCCTGTAGATGTGTGGTTCAGTTCTATAGCATGGACAAGTGGGACTCCTCTATCTGTGCACACAGCCCTTCTTTGTCCCATAGGATGTCATCAAAAATGGCTAAGAGGCATGAATGAAATAATATTCCCTAGAGAAGTCAAAGGTTAACACAGAATCCAATCCATCTTGGACGATCATAAAAATACATACACTCACTGGTACAAAGTGGATATCAGTGAGGTTAGCAATGAATGACATTGATAAAATGTCCAGTCAAATGTCTGATCCACCTAATAATTTTAAGGACACTTAGGTTAAATGTCCTCCACTGGATTGTTATTTCAGCTATGCACACTATACCAGTTCAGCATACATACCACCTACCAACCTTCAATTAGGCCACTCCAACCGATATCATTGATTCACAAACACTGTCTTCAAACAAAGAGTTGGTAGGTAGGTCTATATTTATAAATTTGCTATGAATATCATTACAAAATTCTGAGTATCATTTTTTTTTAACCACCAAGTGTGTAACATAAACAAAGACCACAAAGCCACACTTGAACTCAGCCATTTTCAAAGCTAGCCATTGACATGTGGCTAATTATGACATCATAATCTATGATGTAAGGCTAATTATGATATCATATTCTATGATGTAAGGCTAATTAATTATGACATCATAATCTATGAAGTAAGGCTAATTATATCATATTCTATGATGTAATATTTATGTTTATAAATTAAATCCTGCAAAATTAAGGATGGATTACTCCTGAAATGTTATTGATTGGAGTGGCCTTAAGAAGATATTTACTAATTGAGAATATTGGGATGAACTGACCAGCCATTATCTTTTTTCTCATTTATAATAATCCACCACTGCTGCCAATTTCAGACTATACCTGCAATTCTACTAAGTGGACTGTTGCCAATGTTACTATATGGAGGCACAAATAAAACGTGACCACACCCACCAAGACACAGCAGAGGAGAGAAGTTAGTCATGCCATTGTATTAGGTGCAATCTAGACACATCAGAGGTAGCATTAGACATTTATTTCTGGGGGGGGGGGGGGGGGGGGGGTTGTCCAAACACATGATGGGAACACATGATGGGAACACATGAAAGGTTAAAGGTGGAAATTCAAGAGGAAGGTCACTAGAGATGTTCAGCTTCAGGCAATCAGTATTTACATTTTGAAAATGCTGCTTATCTGGCTCATCTAGATTTGATATACACTCCAAAAAAATTTTTCATAATTATGGGGAACATTTAGCTCAAGAACTTAAACAGCAATGAACTACATACAAATGGTTGGGATTCATTGTAAATCTAAAACACCGTTTCTGCTTTTTCCTTATCAAGAGCCAGAAACTGCATATTCCTAATCCCAACCCAACTAAGTGTCGACAGTAAGAATAAGCTTTCACCGGTAAGAAATTTCATTTGAAAGACAGGAAGAGCAAGATATTTTATTTGATTCAACGGTAATGTCGACAGGGTTTCCCCCAGCATTTTCACGAAATTCCAATTTTCACGAATTCCGATTTTCACGAATTCCGATTTTCACAACTCCATCCAAATAGCATGGGAATGGTCGTCACATTGGTTAACAGTTACTCGGGAGTACAATTGAAACTGGCTTTTAAGGCTGAGAGAGAAGAACTTTATCCGGGTTAACTGTGGACTCAGAGGGGTACTGGTAGAGAGAAAAATGTTGTCCTCCCCCACAACGACCTTAACAACCCCAAATAACAATACTGATATGCGAGGCACTCTTTGGAAGTGGACCAACTATTTATCTGGTAGGTAGCTACCGGTGTAACTTACTTTGTTGCTTCCAATTACCTTCACTGTGCTTGTATAACTTTGCCACCTTTGCCAATGCTGTATAGTAGGTTAATTTCCACATTTACAGTCTTCATGGACCATGGAAAAACCATAGAAATGCCTTTGGGATTTGTACTTGTTTGATTGACATTTATTATACTATTTAGGGTTTCTAAGCTGTTCCTTATGCCATTCTAGTGTAGATGGCTGTATGAGTTAGCCCTGGGTGCCCCAGGTGTGTGTGTGCATGTTGGAGAGTTAGCCCAGGGTGCGGAGGTGTGTTTGGAGAGTTAGCCCAGGGTGCGGAGGTGTGTTGGAAGAGTTAGCCCAGGGTGCGGAGGTGGGTGAGTGTGTTGGAAGAGTTAGCCCTGGGTGCACAGATGGGTGGGTGTGTTGGAAAACCTTTTCTAAGACATTTCCCCCACCCCTGTGTGTGCGCGTGCACACACACACACACACACACACACACACACACACACACACACACAGAGAGAGAAAGAGAGAGAGAAAGTGACCTGATCAGGTTATTAATTTCACGTGCAACAATGCCTATTGTTGAGGGCGTGGTTGGTGTGATCAGGAGGAATGTATGTATGTCATTACAATGAGAAGACTTCTCATCATAAGCTTTACTTCACAAGTCAGAGGAGCAGGGAGAGGTGGGTGGGAGTTTGGATAAATCTCTGCACTCAATCAAAAATGTTGCAAAAACTTGTCCTTTATACTCATTTGATGTAATTAGTGGGGTAAGACTGTGATTCATTTTCTTCTTTTTCTCTTCTTTGTGTTGAAAATCTTGGTTGGGCTGATCAGTGGTCACACTGGGTGCAGATGTTAGCATGATATTGATACCAGACAGCATGATATTGATACCAGACAGCATGATATTGATACCAAGCAGCATGATATTGATGTCAGCATGGTAGTGATATTAAATGTGTGGAATTTGTTAGTTTGTTTTGTTGTTTTTTTCTCATTTTCTCTTTTTTTTCGTTTTTTTTTTTTTTTTTTTTTTTTTTTTTTTTTTTTTTTTTTTTTTTTTTTCCTTTTTCTTTCTTTTTTCCTTCATCTTGCACTCTGCACTGGTCTTGCTGTATGGCCAGCTCCCTGACTTACACCCTCAACTAAAGGAACACCACACCCTCTCTTAAGATGGCCTAATGAAGTGGCTTTCTCATGAGCTTTAACTATCTGGCTTGTGTTTCTTTTCTCCCACATATGGCAGCCATGTTATTGTAGGCCAGTTCTATGTGGGGGCAAGGACCACAAGTCATGATGGATAGTGAGAACTATATGCCCCAACTCCTGTCAGCTCTTGGTCACTCCAGGGGGTGATGGAAGTTGGGACAGATTCAGAGGAGTTAGGTGTGAGATGTAGCTGGCTCACTACTGTCTCTATATAAAGCCAGGAACGACAGGTGATGTGATCATTAGCAACTGCCATAGCTGCCTTTCTTAATGGAAGTGTTGTGGATGATGGCTTCTTCTGATTAGGCAAGCTTCATGAAGGATCTGTGTGGTTGGGAAAGAAGATGCACTGGATGCTTCTCTCCAAGCAGCAGTGTGTGAATATTCTGTGCAGCACTATGTGGGTCACATATCTTGACCTCAGTGAGTGTCCAGACAGATCACATACAGTAGTGATGATTTGTGGGGTTCAGGGTGTGGAGAGGGCAACCATCCCTCATGAGCCTGTTGCATTCTGCCCTGGACTGTGTGCAGCTTCTCCTGTGAGCTCTTGGACCTTCAGAGTTGGTAAAGAGTTGCAAAGACTGTGAGCTGCTTAAGATGTTGGATGGTTTAACAACCTCCACTATATATTGTGAAGAAGGTCATTGGGTATTCACACTGCGATCTTGTGTGGTGTGTGTCTGTCTGTTTCTGTCTGTGTGGTTTTTGTCTGTTTGTATATGTGTGTTTGTTGTTGTTATTGACAAAGTGCATGCGATTTTTGTGGTATTTGGTTGCAGGAGATGAAATGGGTAGTCATTGAGGTTGTACATAGCCTCAGACTAAACTGACCTTTCCTCCCTGGCTTTGTTCTCCTGTCTGTTGTGTGGGAGGTGTGTGGTCTGTGATACATGCACAGTGTTGACAGAATAGTGTAGCACCTGTCCACCACCTTCACCCATAGCTATGCAGGCCAAGTACTCTGAACCCTGTGGTTGGAGCTGACCTAGTGTGCATTGTGTGCAGTGCTATAGCCACATGTACAAAGACCTCCTAACATACATCACAAGTGTGTTATAGTCTGTGTACTGCACATTCAGCTTCTAGAAGATGACATAATGATGGTGGAGGGGTGATGCTAAATATGGGTGTGGCACTTGTGGGTGTGGCACTTGTGCATCCTGTAAGGAAGTGTTGTAGAGAGCCTGGAGAGTTAAACTTATCCTTTAAGTATATTGTACATGGTGAGGTAGAGTGTTTGCTGTGTCGGCAGTGATGGGGAGGTATATTTGTGTGTGAGTGTGTCGTGTCCATGTGCACACAGGCTGGCAGCCTCGTTGGTTTGTGCTGGACGGTGACTGCCTGTCCTACTACCTGTCTCCCACCGAGGTTCACCTGGGTTCACGCGGAGCTCTGAAAGTAGCCTCCTGTGACATCACAGGTAAGTCACCATAGCAACAGCCATAGTGATCCTGCCTCCCCACATAGTCACTAATTAGGGATTATTGGGTACAGGATAGTATCCTATAGGAGGTACTAGTGAGCTGTTGGTACACCAGATCTTGTGCAGGCTAGGGCCTGAACCCATCACATTATAGGCAGGTGGGTGGGTGGGCAGGTAGACGCAACTGATGTCATGCACACACACTCAAACACACTTTGCCATGTGTCATGTAGTGCATCCCAGTGATAGCCAGCGTATGGACATGGTCATGCCTGGAGGAAGACACATCTACTTACGAGCTGCCTCCATGTCAGAACGGCAACAGTGGCTGCTGGCTTTGGGAGTGGCCAAGCAAGGAGGCTTCAGCTCCGATACCACAGGTAACTGCTATGCCACCGGTAACTGCTATGTCACCCTTTACCATCCTTAGGTAACTGCTATGCCACCCTTTACCAGCCTCAGGTAACTGTTATACCACCCTTTACCACCCCCAATCCTGTATCACAATTGAGTGTCCAATATCGTAGTGTGTATCAGCACACACAGATCTGGGGGTGTATTGCTGGCTCTCAGGAGTGTCAGTGCATTCGTTTAAGAACGACACATAAATAGAAATGGCTGACCCCTCTGATGCCAAGAGTGGACTCTGAATCCAGAGATGGAAGAATATCTATGGCTAGATTATGTGTGGCTAAGTTCCTAACCATGCTGTATCTGTGGCAACGGGGTACTGTTAGGTAAGTTACCCCATGGAAATATATATTAGTTAAAGGATCATCAAATTGTGAACCATGATGGACCATCCAGTCTTCCCCTCTGTTCCACTCCCCTGCCCATTGGAATTGGAAGGAGTAGGGGGATTGTGAAGGCCTCCTCGGCCACACTTTGACCACACCCATATTACAGTGAAAAGGGAAGTAAGAAAGAGAAGGAAAGAAAGATTATATAATGAGGTTGGTGGAAAAAAAGAAGTATGTGACCAAGGATTTGAAGTCAGGACTTGTTTATCAAGAGCAAATAAACAAATAAACAAACACACTACACAACAAGAATAGAAGAGGATAGATGACTGGCAATAAAGTTTAGCAATTCTAAAGTGTTTTTTTTTTGGTTTGTTTGTTTTGTTTTGTTTTAAACCACCCCTCACCCACGCCTAATACTGAAACTCAGATAAAGAGAACTACAATTTCATGTGTATATAAAAATAATAGTAATAATAAAATAGATCAATTGAACAGATAGACCATCTGCAAAAGGTGAAAATGTACAGTCGTAAATCTGGATGAAGATTTATTTAAAATTTTAAAAAATAATAAAGGTAACTTCTTTTTTTTTGGATCTCTGGTATGAAAGTGCTCATACTAAGAGTGCAGCCTAGCAGCCTCAGTGACTCCTCCCACTTACACAGGAGAGCAATGTCAGCCTGTATAGCTCATGGAGCTAACTATTGCTTGAGACTATATTACTTGTCTCACACACATCTTCTCCTTCTCCCCCCTCCTCCACACACTCTTCTCCCCCCCCCCCCCCACATACACACCCCTTTCCCCCCCACACACCCCTTCTCTCCCCCCCCCCCCTCACACACATCTCTTCTCTCCCCCCCCCCCCTGCACACACATACTGCAACTGTACTACCACAAGGTTTAGCAGAGTGTCATCCATGACTATAGTCACCTGACCTCCTTCAATGGAGCATTATTTTACTTCATATGTTCTTGAGACTATAAAAAGAAATCGTAAACAGCAGAGGGGAATTCCAGGTTTCTATTACAGCAGCATTCTGCTGTTTTCTTGTCTGTTTTTTGTTGTTTTGTTTTGTTTTGTTTTTCACCTGTGGCACACAGGTCTAGTATCACTTGAAGTGGTGAGGTTGGGAGTGGGGGGGGGGAGGGGACACATCCATAAGTTGGGGACATAAAATGGATTTTTAACCTGTACTTACATCTTATGACTTTACTGATTTGGAGATTGAATAGATACAGGAAACTGTATAATAGTGAATATAGTTTTCACTTTATAGGTTTTATCAATCAAACCAAAAAGTTATAAATCATACCAGTACTTAAATGTATCCTCTTTTCTTTTTTTTTTTTGGATCCTGTAGCAAATTGGACCCTCATAGGTGTATAGAAAGAGCTGCTGTTGATACAACTTCACAGTTGCTATGGGCAATTGCTCTGGAGAGGTATAGCTGTTCTGCTGCCGCCGCAACCTTTTCTTGGCCTGGCAATGGCTTCATGAGAATTACTGGCATTGGCAGATCTCTCGATGCAGTCTGTGGCTAGACTTCAGCTACCATAGCAATACCATTCCCTAACCCTCCCCTCCCTGGTGATAGAGACTGCTTTTCCAATGCAATTGTAGACCAGTTGCAGAACCATGCCTGCCATCTTTGCCAGCATATCCCAACACACTCAAACTGTTCCCCTCACCCATCCAACCTGGAAGCATACCATTGTCAACTTCTGTCAATATGATAGAGACCGGCACAGCAATCAAGGTGCTCTCAACGAGTTGCACCTGAAGAAAGTGGCCAGTATGAATCAGAAAATGTGTTTATCAATGGAATACCACTGGAGCAGTGCCTTGAGAATGAAAATCTCTTAAGAGAAAAGAGGTAAGGGTTAAGGAGAGTAGAGAGGAACTAAGAGAAAAGAGGTTAGGGTTAAGAAGAATAGAGAGGAAATAAATGAAAAGAGGTAAGGGTTAAGAACAGGAAAACATTAAAAAGTAACATCGAGTAGAGTTAAGACTTGAAATTTAAGTTATCTTGCAGAAAACTAACTCATGAATTGATGGACTTAAAAAATTATATTAATAACCTCTATATATAATAAGTTAGAATAACTGAAGGAGTTTGTAATTGCAGAATGCCAATATCCCACCCAAGAAAAGAAAAATGCCCCTATGTCGCTGGTAGTTGTAGTTATGCCGATATCAGTGGTCTTGACTGAGCTGTTCTATTCTTCTTTGTTAATTAATGTTGTACCTTGACCTCTGTGCTTCCTGACGTGTGTGCAGACGACGGAGGGGGCATGAAGTCCCCGGGAGTCGTCCTCAACAAGAAGGTGGGCGAGCTGCAGAGCAACTGCCAGCTGCTGGTCTCCCAGATTGCCTCCATAGTGACCCTCACCGAGAACCCCAGCAGGACTGAGGCTGCAGTGAGTATTGTTCATTATGTGCCTATAAATACACTTCATTGGCACATGTGGTACACCCACTCACACATGATGCACCCACTCACATGTGATGTACCCTCTTACAGATGCTGACTCAGCTGTCTTCACATGTGTCCGAGACATGTGATCACTTTGTACTGCTACTACAGGAGTGCATGGACCTTTCTCTAGCCCAGCCCCTCCCCAAACCACTCCCCCTGGAGCAGCTCTACGCTCCAAAGGAAGGTACACATTTGTAACATTTATTGGAATCAACCCAGTGTGATGTTGGTCCATTGTGTGTCCCCATAGAGCTATTGTCAACCTACTTCAACCTGCCTCAACCCAGTGTGGTGTTAGTCCAGTGTGTGTCCCCGTAGAGCTATTGTCAACCTACTTCAACCTGCCTCAACCCAGTGTGATGTTGTGTCCCCATAGAGTTATAGTCAACCTACTTCAATCTGCCTCAACCCAGTGTGATGTTGGTCCAGTGTGTGTCCCCGTAGAGCTATAGTCAGTCTACTTCAACCTGCCTCAACCCTCTGTGATGTTTGTCCAGTGTATCCCCATACAGTTATTGTCAACCTTCTTCAACTGCCTCAACCCAGTGTGGTGTTAGTCCAGTGTGTGTCCCCATAGAGCTATTGTCAACCTACTTCAACCTGCCTCAACCCAGTGTGATGTTGTGTCCCCATAGAGTTATAGTCAACCTACTTCAATCTGCCTCAACCCAGTGTGATGTTGGTCCAGTGTGTGTCCCCGTAGAGCTATAGTCAGTCTACTTCAACCTGCCTCAACCCTCTGTGATGTTTGTCCAGTGTGTCCCCATACAGTTATTGTCAACCTTCTTCAACCTGCCTCAACCCAGTGTGATGTTGGTCCAGTGTGTGCCCCCATAGAACTATTGTCAACCTACTTCAACCTGCCTCAACCCAGTGTGATGTTGGTCCAGTATGTGTCCCCATAGAGCTATTGTCAACCTACTTCAACCTGCCTCAACCCAGTGTGATGTTGGTCCAGTGTGTGTCCCCGTAGAACTATAGTCAGCCTACTTCAACCTGCCTCAACCCAGTGTGATGTTGGTCCAGTGTGTGCCCCCATAGAGCTATTGTCAACCTACTTCAACCTGCCTCAACCCAGTGTGATGTTGGTCCAGTGTGTGCCCCCATAGAGCTATAGTCAACCTGCCTCAACCCAGTGTGATGTTGGTCCAGTACGTGTCCCCATAGAGCTATTGTCAACCTACTTCAACCTACTTCAACTCAGTGTGATGTTGATCCAGTGTGTGCTCCCATAGAGCTCTAGTCAACCTACTTCAACCTGCCTCAACCTAGTGTAATGTTTATACAAGGCAACCTGTCCTAGTCACACCAAGCAACTCCAGAACCTGTTCCATGTTACCCACCGCAGGTGGAGGGTTGACTCCAGTAGTGGATTCTTCCAGTGGCTTCAGTGAGGCAGATCTCTACCTCCCCAATGCTCACAAGAAAACCACACCTAACACAGAGAAAGCCACACCCACCACCATAAAACCCCTCCCTGCTCATATGGAGCCCGGGCATGCAGACACTATCAGGACAAACACTGACTCCACTTCAGATAGAAAGACTCATCCTCCTATAGAGACATATTCTAATCCAACTCAACATTCTGGACTGCCTCAGACCAATGTTACTGGAAACACCCGCACAGACTCAACAGTGAATGTGGATCTGCCAAACAAGTTTGAAAAGGTTTGTTCTTGAGTCATATTTAGGAAGGAATATGACATGTGTATTGCTTACTGAGGAGCATGTGTGGCAACAAATCCACATTTGCATGGAGGGATGGCTGGATGTTATATGCTCTCCAACCTTCCAATAGCATAAAATAGTCAACAATGTGGTAGGTGCGGCCTACTATTAGTGCTGTGAGTATAGAGTAACTCTCATATCACCAGGCACCTCATTCTCACCCTTCAGCTTCTAACACTTCCTTTTTTCCCCTCATGTTTCAGGTCGGTTCTGCTGACCAAGTTAGTTCCAAACCCATTCCCTTGCCATTAGTGCAGGATGATTCTGGAACCGTCCTGTCTGCCTGTCAGCTCTCTGAAGTGTACATGACTCCCAAGTCCTCCCCACCTTCTTCTTCCCCTGCCTTGACACACCCTCCCCTCTTCCTTATAAGGGAGCGTGTCATGGTGGCTGATGCTGACTCAGGCAGGAAACACACCACCTTCTTCTCAGCCCTGCCTGCCAAGTTTGAGGACATGGAACTGCTGGAAGGGGACCTCATTCCAGCCCAGCCATTTCTGTATCGATGTCAGCTGCTACTGCCTTTCTTTGGTGAGGCTGTGCACATGCCCATATGCTGTTATCTGTTGTTGTCATGTTTGTTTTGTTTTTGTTCCTTTTCTTGTGAGAGCAGACAAGCTACACAGCACAGCCTTTGCTCCAGTGAAGATGGACGTCAATGGCAACATCACAGTAAGCAAGTTTTCCATGGTAAAGGTATATCAGTGTGCCAGGAGTGGGTTGAACACACACTATCTGTTGATGTATGCCCTTCCACTAGTCCAGTCATTGCTTCATGCAGCGAGATGTAGAGTTGGCTCAGGCAAACTCAAGTCACCTTGGAGTACCTATTGACATGACCTGTGTGTTTGGTGTGTTGTAGAAGCTGTTGTGTCGTTACGAGGAAGATGCAGAGGGATACCACACTCTGCAGGGCATGGTGGAGGCTGAGCTCAGCAACAACTCACACACAGCCAAGAACTCTGCCACTGATGCCCTGATGTGGCTGAAGAGGTGCGTAGTGTGGTGTGTGTGTGCTTGTTTGTGTACATGCAGACATTTGTGTCTTGTGTCTCACCTGATCGCCTGGTGTGTGTGTGTGTGTGTGTGTGTGTGTGTGTGTGTGTGTGTGTGTGTGTGTGTGTGTGTGTGTGTGTGTGTGTGTGTGTGTGTGTGTGTGTGTGTGTGTGTGTGTGTGTGTGTGTGTGTGTGTGTGTGTGTGTGTGTGTGTAGGGCAATGGAGTTTGTGCAGCACTTTGTTGCAGAGGTGGCTAGAGGGGAGGAGAGGCTGGATGTGGCAGCAGACAGAGCATACAGTCTCTCTCTACGCAAACACCACAACTGGATAGTCAGAGGCATCTTCAACGTAAGACAGACAGACAGTCAGTCAGTGTGGTGTCGGGAGTAACAATGGAACTCATGAATCCACTAGTCTACCCTCAGTAGTTGTTAATGTATTAGACCAATGGCTCTTGATAGCACCTGCATCTACAGCTAGCACTAGACTGTCACTAGGACTAGACTGTTGCTTGGGCTTGGGCTGTTGCAAGAGTTTGAACTCATTAAGTTGTATGCTCTTTCTCTCCCTCTGTACAGCTTGCAATGAAGGCAATGCCTTACCATAAGCAGCTGCTCCGTGTGCTGGGTTCAGAGGGTACAGACGAAGGAGAGAGACAAGTGCTGTTGGACATGGCAGTGTTCTCTGCTTGTCTGGGGGAACTGGTGCTCATACTGAACCAATTCTACCACCAGCACCAGCTGGACCAACTCCCAATGGCACAAGGCAACGCCACCTCCTGATGGACTTGTTATTGCTGCAGTTGGGCAGACTGGGTCACTGTCAACTCTGTCATCATCACTAGGTCTGCTCTCTCTCTTCACAGTAAATCTTTGATATCAATATTTCCATCAGTTCATTACAAGTATAATGCACAATTATATTCTTTTTAAAGCTCAGCAGCTCCACTTGGAAACTGCATACAGTGGGACGACGGTCCCTCCATCAATACTGCACCTAATACACTCCCCTCTGGCTAACCAGGGCTAGTGAAATAGTCTAGAACTCTGAACATTGCCTGATAACTGGAGATGTTGGCAGAGAATTGGCACAGCAGTCCAGGACCAACACCCACCACCCTAATGGCTATCCACAACTGTGGAAGGTTAGGAGATAGAAACAGCAAAATTTATTTAAAATTGATGTCACACTCAGTCAGCTCTCTCCTCCCTGAGCTGAATCCTCCCACCAGAGAGCATCTCCATCCATCCATCCACTCTTCTAATATTCATCACCTTTAGAAATATAATAGGCAAGTATCATTTATTTAGCTGATAAATTAGGCACTTACGATCCTGCCATCATCCTAGTGTCTCTCAGCATCCATGCAGCGGAGAGCATGGAAGATTGAAGGACAGATATGCCAGTGTACTGGTTCCTGGACTGCTGGGAAAAGATGCAGGCATTGAGCCCTGATCTCAGTCTGAAACACACATGCTAAGCCAGCAGGCTCAGATAGCATTCACTACACACCATTATGCCATGTACATATACATTTGTGGTTAATACATTAACACTGCTCCTTCAATAATCACATAACCTATACACATCACATGACATACACACATGTATGCATGCAGCAGTTAAGTCAGTAACTAGTTTTCAGAAAATTCTCTACACTTAACTAGTGAAATACTCCACAAGAAGAGTCAATGTTCCAGATATAGTGCTGGCACTGTAGTTAACAGGCCACGACGAGGCATTAATTAAGGGGTTCCAATGGAACGTCCCCCCATGGTTGTAGCCTAACTCTAATGCCTGAGGCTTGCTCACTGTGGCTGCGATGACACCATCTCTGTAGTTACCGATCAACACAGGGCTTTGATCTTTTCTAGTCCAGTTCCTACGCACCACAGGAGTGTGGTTGTGGTTGCCTGATACAGCTGCCGAGTGATGTGAGAAGTGATGATGTAAGCCTTTGATAGTAGTACTGCGGGTCCTCATGCACATCCGTACATGCAGCAGGAAACATGGGAGGTTGAGGGTCAAACGAGGGGGACACGAGAAGGAAAATTCTGGGGGAGCAATGTTCGGTCCAGGGGGATTTGGGTTAATGTTGAATTCCAGGGGTCCAGGGTCAACTTGGAGTAGATATCCAGTTGGGGACAGCTGCATGGAACTTGGAGGACATGACAATGGTGTGGACCTCTCGGTCATATCAGGACAAACACCCTGAGGACCAATGGTCCAGACCTGCGAGGAGGTGCTGGTGTCCAAACACAGACCAGGAGCAGAAGCTGGGGGAGATCCTGTGGCCACTGTGCTCTCGGGGTTGTAGGTGAAGGGCAGGGAGTGGACAACAGCGAGCAAGGTGGAGATGCAGACAAGGTAAAGAGTTGATACTGTAAATACCAACTACAATGATAAAGAAAGGAGTATATTTCAAACAAAATTTAAACTATAATGAAAAGAAATATTCACGTATATCCACAAAAGGTTGAAATGTACTCATAAAATGTCAGGCAACAGACACAACACAATGTTTCAACACTTCACATTAATGTTGGGCCTATGTATCACATGGTAAAGGATGGAGAAGTGTTGGGCCTATATATCACATGGTAAAGGTTGGAGATAAAGGAAATTACCAAAACTTGGTCAAGATACCAGCTGGGCAAGTTTCACTATATACAAGCCACAGATAAATAGGTAGACAGACAGACAGACAGACAGACCCAATAGGATTGGAGTCCAACAGCTCCCAGGCTGGGTCCACACCTTGCACATGCCCATACTGGCTGAAATGACTACCACTACTCTCCACTTGCTTGCTAGCTCTGTTTGGACCTGCAGTCTGCATGCCTCCTTCCCTTTGCTGTCTCCTTCATGTTGAGTATCCCATCTCTCCCACCACTCCTTGTAATCAAATGGAAACTGCACATACATACACCCACCCACCCTCCAGCTGTTTGTGGTCACTGCATTAATGCCCTGGGCAGCATCAGGATAGATCTTGCTCTCCCTCTCACTAATTGAATAATAACACAACTACACACAATACAAGGCCATCATGCACACAAGCTCACACATGCACACACACAAGCTCACACATGCACACACACAAGCTCACACATGCACACACAAGCTCACACACACACACACAAGCTCATGCATGCACACACACCTTTGTACTATACTGGAGCATGGAAGTGTGTGTTTCTGAGCTGTTCCAGATGGCAGTTAGGTCTGTGTAGCTTAGCCAGCCATGACATAAGGCCTGCTGCATGGCCACTCTGGAGGGAGGGAGGGAGGGAGGGGGGGGGGGGGTGAGGTGATATCAGTGGGTGGGATCAAGAGAGAGAGAGAGAGAGGAGGTGATGGAGCAAATGTACGAAGACAAGAAATGTTTGTCATAATGACCCACTAGGGGAAGGGGGTACATAGTTGCCTATTGATCAGATGACAGGATGTAACAGTGATAACCTTTTACCTTCCCTCCACACTGCTCATGAAGGAGTAGAACTCGTCCACAGGTACATAGAGCCTCCAGTCCTGGAGGAGAGGACAATGACACCCAACAATGACCACAACACATGTTGATCAACAGCAACAAACACATTTAAAAAAGTAGGTAAAAGTAATGATTTGACATAACCCAACCACTTCCAATTATTAGCAGCTGATACAAAGTAAACACATCTGTCCTCATAAGAGTTGCTGACCAACAGTATCAGTTAAAGGCTGACAGTGAAACAACAGGTATACTAGTCCCCTGACACAATGGAGACTATCACTGCTTAATACTTCCTTCCCTCCCTTTCTCTCTCTCCCCCCCCCCCCCCCCCCCCACCCCAACCTTCTCCCTCTGCTTTTTTCCTTTCCATCTTTCTCCTTCCTTTCTTTTTTAATGTCTTGTCCACTCTACTCATAAATACACCAGCTCTTTTGAAACACTAATTGTTGCAAACTCAGTGTTGTACAATAGTATTAATATTTGGTAAGGGATTTAAAAACATACATTTGGTAAGGTATGTAACAACATATATATTGGGTCAGACATGTAAAGCCAATTAACATGCCATGCCAATGAGTGGACAGGCCATTTGTAGGGTTGCCAGTCCTCCTCCACTAATTCTACAGGTCTGGTTGGCTTCCCTGGAGACCACACACCCAGAGGCCTACTTCAATGTGCAACCTCCCCATCCCCTCCACCCACTGATAATGATGACCCTTTACCTGATATCAGCCTTCTCTGGCAGTAGTAAGAGGACAGCTGCTCTAGGACAGCTGCTCTATGCCAGCCCATACATTAGGATCATCTGCTGGCTAGTCCTGTCAACAAGGCTATACTCACAGTATGCTAAAGTACACTCATGTACAAAAACTACACTAATAAAAACAAATTAACAAACAACAGTGCTAATACTGTAAACATGTTGTATACTGTTACGAATAATTTTGGGATCATTCTAAGAAATCAAGGATTAGACCCACTCCAAGTTTGTATCCATGCACAGATTCCAGCCTGTACAGCTCCATCCTCCTAAATGTCTAACAGACCTACCACAGCCTACAGAAGATCAAGGGGGCCACAACCACAAGCTGGCCCTACCAGAGCTTGTGGCTGACATATGGGAACATTAACCAACAGACTATGAGGGGAAACAAGGATTAATGACAATTATTGCAGGAAGAAGAAAAAAATTAATAAATAGAGAGAAATGTGACTGTAACTAAATTTCCTAGTGTATGCAATAAGTATTAGTATAAAAAATTAAAAGCCCACAGAGCATGTGATGCCAAAGAGACTAGAAGTGTACATCAGCAAGGGGAAACAAGTTAGACTTTAAAAGGAACTATTCCATAGATTGACCCTGCATAAACAGGGAATCTTAATTTTAGTTGGTCAAGGGTCATCTAAGTTCTGGTCATCATGGCTACAGTTCAGTCTTGCTTCCCATAATTTTTCCCATGGGTCAATCCAATTTAATTGTATGTATTGAGATAGAACATTACGTTTCCTTCCTTGCTTGAGGATATCTAGTGAACCATGCTGGAGTCCTGAGGGACACACTACGGTTTCATGTGCCCCTCAGGACTGTAGCGTTGCCCACTAGATATCCTCAAGCAAGAAAGGAAACGTAATGTTTTATTTCCATACGGACAATTGAATTGGATGTGGACTGCCATGTGCCAGGAAAGTGCGGAAAAGAACAGAGACAGATTAGAGAAAGATATCTTCTTGAAGATAAACTTCATACTATCATTTCTTTCACACCACCTTTCCCACCTTAGTGCAGGGATTCCAGGGTCCCCTAAAGCAGGAGTTAGAATATATATGTTGCCAAAAAGTTCTAATGAGAGTGTAAGCTGAGATGATAAGCTCTGAATGTTAGGTTTATTTACAGCCATTTAAGACCCAGGTTATACCAATAGAGAGAGTGTCATGGAATGGAGGGATATCAGAATAATTTCAACTTAAATACAAGTACAGCTAATCCTGGAGGACAAATCAAACACATGGATGAGTACACACACAACACAGACTCAAGCATGCACACACATACAAATACAAGCACAAACATTACACACACACGCACAAACATTACACACGTGCACAAACATTACACACGTGCACAAACATTACACACGTGCACAAACATTACACACGTGCACAAACATTACACACACACACAAACATTACACACACGCACAAACACAAACACACACAAACATAAACACACACAAACATAAACACATATGCACAAACATAAACACACACGCACAAACATACACACACAAACATAAACACGCACAAATGCAGGTGCACAAACATACAAACACACACACACACACACCGATAAGCACACATTCACACACACAAAGAAGCTGGTAATTAAGTTCCCACAGAAGAATGGCCTCACACAGAGGTACACACACACACACACACACACACACACACACACACACACACACACACACACACACACACACACACACACACACACACACACACACACACACACACACACACACACACACACACACACACACACACACACACACACACACACACACACACACACACACACACACACACACACACACACACACACACACACACACACACACACACACACACACACACACGAGGCAGGGAGAAAACCTCAGGAAGTCGCTGCGGCCTCAGGGCATGCATTCCACACATGGCTTTCTCACCAACTGAGAGGATTCCCCAGTCATCCCCCAACTCTAGATCTGATCAAGTATTGCCCACCCTCAGCCAACAGGGCCAGTAGTGTGTGCATGCCAGTACACTACCACAAGTGCCAGTACAGGAGATGGCTGTACAGGAAACAATAAGAAGCCATGGAGCCTGTCAATGGGGGAGGGGGACAAACAGGAGGAGAGAGTTCACAGACAGTGAGTGGTGGGAAGGTGGGAGAGAAGTCGTGCAAGGTCTTGTAAAATATCCATGTTATGGGCACAATTAAGGGCAGGTGGAATGGATCCCCCACAGACCCACACTGCTTGTACAGGAGATTCTCTGCATACCCAACACACACACCCCACCCCACACAGGCATACCACAGCAGTGGGTGCACGTGCTCCCCACATCATGTGCATTGGGTGGTGGGATATCGGAATAAGTTGAAGGAAACCGTCATCATCTCAGGACCACCAACTGTCCCCACCAGCAAACATATGTACAACTTGCACAACAGTAAACTAAAGAATCTTCTCTATGTGCCCACCTGACTATGGTTAGGTGTTCATATGTATCTACATGTACATGTGTTTCCCTCTATGATCACATTCCCCCTCCAACCAATACACAAGTCAAGTGCTTCTGTGGTCAGTCACAGCATGAACACACAAATGTTCTCAATTGAGTGAGTGCATCTTTCAGAAGTAAATAATCGGCATGATTACTGTCCGGCTAAGTAGATTCCAGAGGAGAGAGAACTGTCAGTGGGTTCCAGAGGAGAGAGAACTGTCAGTGGGTTCCAGAGGAGAGAGAACAGTCAGTGGGTTCCAGAGGAGAGAGAATTGTCAGTGGGTTCCAGAGGAGAGAGAATTGTCAGTGGGTTCCAGAGGAGGGAGAACTGTCAGTGGGTTCCAGAGGAGTGAGAATGGCAAAGGAGGAAGCAGTTGATGCCGGAAAACTAAAATGCAGAGGCAGTAAGCAAGGGGAAAGGGTCTGTGCATAGTGATAATTTAGATGGGGGAGGGGGGCACCAAAGATGTTGAAACAATCACAACACCACTATCAACTACAACAATGCAGCCATCAACATCACCTCATCGTCAACAGCAGCAGCAGCAACTGTGAGACAAGGAATTAGTAGGCTTCAGCCCCACATGTATCACAAATATTAGAAGTAGGTGAGTTATGAGAGTGACTCCTGGGGCAACCACGGATCTGACCGGCCACACACTATGGAGCTGCATGACACCACAGTCAAGTCTTGTGACAGCAGAACAATGTCTTGTAGAGAACCATCCATGGTTGTCATAGCGACACAATGAGGTCTTTACGTACACATGCTTGAGTATCACAGAACAACAACCCAGGCAGCTGCCGACTCACTTTGCCATGGTTACACAAATTACATCAATTAGAAAGGATAAATGTTGAGTAATACCCCCAGTTCCTGGCCACACCCCTTTTAAAATGACCAAATATATACAGTATAGTGAGTGCATGGAATATTATGCTGAGGAGTAGAGAATGCCAGAGAGAACCTACCAGTGCAAGCCACACTAATCCCACACTAACTACACCAACTCAGTTAGCAGAATATTGATTAACACTAATCAAACACCTGATTCCTGGACCATCTCTAGTTACAGCAGATATTTCAACAGACACAGATGATCATGCACAGGTATGCCAGTGGAGCACGCCAGTGCAGGCTAAGGTATCAAGTGTGTACACGTGTACACGCACGCACGCACGCACGCACGCACGCACGCACGCACGCACGCACGCACGCACGCACGCACGCACGCACGCACGCACGCACGCACACACACACACACACACACACCACACACACACTCTCACATCCACCACACACACACTCACATCCACCACATATACACATACACACACACACTCCCCATTGGATAGAGATTTTCATGTTGGGGAAAATCTGCTTTTAACTTAATCAGGAGATACATTAAGGTCAACTGTGTAAACTGCAAAGCTTGTATTTCCAGTGAAAAGAACAAATAGTCCTGAAGCAGCCAATATGGGAAGTTGAAATAAACTCTCAATCAAACCATTAACCTGTGTGCGTGCGTGCGTGTATTGTAACAGTCACACTCAATAACAAGGGCGTGATCACACAAGAGGGTGAATGATCTTCACAAGTGACAAGCTAGGCAAACAGTGAATTAATAAAGACAGAACTATGATTAATAAAAATTGATCTATGAAGTCATTGGAGTCTTACAATTGCCTTCAAGAAACTCTGTTCCAACAAGTCCAATTGAGCCTTTGGTGTTGCTCCTATTATAAAGAGGGAAAAAAGGAGTGAAATATATAAAAAAAAATTTTAAAGTAAATGCTAAAGGAATTCTGACTCACCCACAGACGACCATTCCGAGTTAGTGAGTGCTTCCATTTCCCCCTCATCATTCAAGTATTTAGACGCAGCCACCTACATGGATGCATGTATGTATGTGCATGTATATATGTTCATGTATGTATGTGCACACATGATGTGTGCATGGATACTATGTTGTGTGGACTGTGGACACAGCATGATGTGACCACACAGATATCCCAGTTATGCAGTGGGAGGTGTGGACAATGAGGAAATAGAACCATTCCCAATCCACACACATCAACCCAGTGTGATGTTGGTCTAGTGTGTGTCCCCATAGAGCTATTGTCAACCTACTTCAACCTGCCTCAACCCAGTGTGATGTTGGTCCAGTGTGTGTCCCCATAGAGCTATTGTCAACCTACTTCAACCTGCCTCAACCCACTGTGATGTAGATTCAGTGTGTGATCCCATAGAGCTATTGTCAACCTACTTCAACCTGCCTCAACCCAGTGTGATGTTGGTCCCCTGTGTGTCCCCATAGAGTTATTGTCAACCTACATCAACCTGCCTCAACCCACTGTGATGTAAATTCAGTGTGTGATCCCTTAGAGCTATTGTCAACCTACTCCAACATGCCTCAACCCAGTGTGATGTTGATCCAGTGTGTGCCCCCATAGAATTACTTCAAGCTACTTCAACCCAGCATGTCAATGTCTTGGGAGATCTATTGTCAGCCCACTCCAACCATCCATGACCCAGTGTGTGCACACAGCAGGCTCTATACGTGTCACATGTGTTGGAACAAGTATCTCACCATGGCGATAAGAAACAGTTGCCGTGGTGATAATGTGGACAAGTAGTGGGGATTGGAAAGAGAGATACGCCGGATGTAGATCAGACCAAGAATCACACAGCATGGAGACACACCACCTTCTCTAAACAGCACAACAAACAAACAAACATCTCAGTAGTAAACATCATGGCAGAGAGACATTTTCCACAAGAATGTGGAAAAGACAGGGGGAAAGAGGATTCCCAAACTGGAGAGCCACAACAGGTCTGTGTGTGGCGGGTTCATCTCCAGGAGACATCTTGTGAGGAGTGTGCAGAACAACAAGAGGTATGGTGTGTGGGAGTGGGCATGTGCAGAACAACAAGAGGTGTAGTGGGCAAGCGCATGATCAGAATGTGAACCAACTGAGTAAGTTGAGCAGTTCACTAACACCTAACACAACCACAATGCTGTATACAGCCACACACATGCATGCATGCATGCTGCAGTAGTTAATGGAGGTTACAAGGGAGTGGCCATCTGGAGCAACTCAACACCACGGCTGGTCACATGTTCCGGATGATGACATAAACAAAATTATATACGAGCAAGACAACTCCAGAAAATCAACATAACTTCATGTCACTCATATCCAAATATCATTCCACATGCAATTAAGGCAATAATAAACCAGACGGGGACAGGAATTAGTGATTAGGGGGACGGAAATTCACTGACCAACATCACACTGGGTTAGTGTTACTAATCTTTGTGGTCACTGTGTGATTGATGCTCTGAAGGCTGATCTAATCCAGCAGTCATGTCACAGAGAGAGGCCAGCCATGTTTCATGCCACTTCAGTGAAGCCGAGTTGAAGAGCTGGATCGGCACAAAAGCCCATTGACAAGTTCAGGAACATTCCAGCTGGATTAGACGTCATACCACAGCGACCACCAGCCAACACAAGGTGTGACTGAACAACTCATGAACATTTGACATGTACAGATTCTCCCACCAAGATGTGGCATTGCCTGGATACAAGGGACCCTAGCATGGCCAGGGCACACCAGACAACAACCGCAAACACACAAACAGAAACACATCGTCAACCAAGCTTGGCTCTGTGTGAAGCTTTAGCTGCTTTTGATCTGTTTGTTAGAGACACCACGTAATGTGTTATGCTTCATGAGAATAGGAGGGGGGACACCCTGGAATATCCCCCATCCCAGAAATTGAGAAGTCAAATTTAAGCATTCATTAATTTAATTTGCTTTCTGCAGAACCCCCACTCACTAAAGTTAAGTGGCATAAACAATACCCAATCCTGATGGATAATTGTCAATAATAACAAGCGTATCCAGCAAATTAACAGAACACAAATAACGTACAACCCCAGGGCATTTGTAACAGGGGGCACTGTCTGGTAGGAAGGAATGCTGATGGTGCAACAGCCCTCACCACTGCTCTGACTGATTATGCCACACACGCACGCATGCATGCATGCACATGCACGCACACACGCACGCACATGCACGCACGCACGCACGCACGCACGCACGCACGCACGCACGCACGCACGCACGCACCTCCATGAGACCAGTCCTCCTTTCAGTTACTGTATCTACACCGTGAGTGCTACAGACACGCTCCAATAACTCTGTTATGGGTGTATGACCCCCTGACCCCTGTGTGAGTTGATAGAGACATATATACCAACAACACGACACTTCTGATATTCCAACTCACTCTCTGCAAGTTGTTCCCCAAGGCTATGTACTCACTCTCTGCAAGTTTTTCCCCAAGGCTATGTAGTCACTCTCTGCAAGTTGTTCCCCAAGGCTATGTAGTCACTCTCTGCAAGTTGTTCCCCAAGGCTATGTACTCACTCTCTGCAAGTTGTTCCCTAAGGCTATGTACTCACTCTCTGCAAGTTGTTCCCCAAGGCTATGTACTCACTCTCTGCAAGTTTTTCCCCAAGGCTATGTACTCACTCTCTGCAAGTTTTTCCCCAAGGCTATGTAGTCACTCTCTGCAAGTCGTTCCCCAAGGCTATGTACTCACTCTCTGCAAGTTGTTCCCCAAGGCTATGTACTCACTCTCTGCAAGTTGTTCCCCAAGGCTATGTAGTCACTCTCTGCAAGTTGTTCCCCAAGGCTATGTACTCACTCTCTGCAAGTTGTTCCCCAAGGCTATGTACTCACTCTCTGCAAGTTGTTCCCCAAGGCTATGTACTCACTCTCTGCAAGTTGTTCCCCAAGGCTATGTACTCACTCTCTGCAAGTTGTTCCCCAAGGCTATGTACTCACTCTGTGTAAGTTGTTCCCCAAGGCTATGTACTCACTCTGTGTAAGTTGTTGCCCAAGGCTATGTACTTCTGGCAGGTGTTGATTGTTCCACCACTAAACACCACTGCCTGCCTGCCTGCCTGCCTGCTTATCAGAATAAACTTTGAACCTTGGACGGGTCCCAAGACCACTATTTGTAAAATGTTAGGGGGCAAGCAAAAACGGTACCCTGGGAACTCCCTCCACCCCTTCAAGGCATTTCTAGAGAAATAGGTAAAGGGTAAAAACTCGCCAATCCATTTTTAAAAACAGCGGATAAATTTTTTTTTAAAAACAATACATTTAAAAAAATAAAATATACACACACACCAAAAAAACCCCCAGTGATTTCCAATCAAGGATGCAGGAAATGGAATCTGCCCACGTGTTTGGCTGATGAAGGAACACTATCTAGTAAACCTCATGATTAGGATGGTAAAAACAGTAAAGGCCAGCCAACAGTCTCCTACTATGGCTCAGTGGGAGCTCACAATGGGTGAGAATATCTTTGTGCACAGCATTCAAACCCTGGAACTGGGATACCTCAACTTGGCATGCACATACAACTTGACTCTGGCAGTAAGATGAGCTGGGCTGCACCTGGCCATACCTCTTCCTGTGGGAGTACAGGGCTGGAAATACCAACAAAAAGTGGTAAAATTATTTGTATGCTAACGATTGCAAGGCTGCAATATTGAACCACTGGTGGCTGCTGGTTGCAAGTGAAGTGGTTCTTTAGAATTTATTTATTACTTTTGCAGCTAATTTGATACACGCAATAGTCCTCCATGAAAGCAAATACAAACAAAGGTGCATGGCAGTCGACCACCTGCAGTGTGGACTTGCTAGCTATGCAGAGGAGGAGGACCTTGTGGTCAAACATTCTCCATACACCATCACACACACTTCCTATTCCACTGCTAATCACATACTTACCCGCCTGGAGATAATACTGCCCATTGTGCTTCCTAGTAACTACTCTATGGGGACACACACTGGACCAACACTACACTGGGTTGAGGCAGGTTGAAGTAGGTTGACAATAGCTCTATGGGGACACACACTGGACCGACATCACACTAGGTTGAAGTAGGTTGACAATAGCTCTATGGGGACACACACTGGATCAACATCACACTGGGTTGAAGTAGGTTGACAATAGATCTATGGGGACACACACTGGACCAACATCACACTGGGTTGAGGCAGGTTGAAGTAGGTTGACAATAGCTCTATGGGGATACACACTGGACCAACATCACACTGGGTTGAGGCAGGTTGAAGTAGGTTGACTATAGCTCTATGGGGATACACACTGGACCGACATCACACTGGGTTGAGGCAGGTTGAAGTAGGTTGACTATAGCTCTATGGGGATACACACTGGACCGACATCACACTGGGTTGAGGCAGGTTGAAGTAGGTTGACAATAGCTCTATGGGGATACACACTGGACCGACATCACACTGGGTTGAGGCAGGTTGAAGTAGGTTGACAATAGCTCTATGGGGATACACACTGGACCATAATCACACTGGGTTGAGGCAGGTTGAAGTAGGTTGACATTAACTCCATGAGGACACGCAAATGCAAATTGTCTAGCTGCCATCAATACAGTCATACGCACCTGAGATAGTCAGGGTGCCTGTGCACTAAGCAGGCACTTTGAGCCAGTGCAAGCAAACTCCTGGAGCCGGGCTAGGAGCTCGCAGGAGGACTGGCCAAGACTCTCAGTTTATGGGTGTGGGCATTCGAAGTCCCACCTGGACCCTTAGCTGATTGACAAGCAATGGCCAGTGAATTTGCACCCCAGAAAATTCCAGGTCCCCATCACAGCTGGGTGAACTGGTGTGGGAAGAAAATGTTCAAGGACAGGAAAGTTTTGCTGTCAGTGCTGGTGTTGTGAGTCCAAGAGCATAACTACTCAGACATTCTGCCACACGCACGCACACACGCACACACACACACACACACACACACACACACACACACACACACACACACACACACACACACACACACACACACACACACACACACACACACACACACACACACACACACACACACACACACACGTCAGGTGTAACATCACACAGGAAGGATGGCAAAGGGTTGAAGCAGACTGAATAAAGCAACAATGATGATCGAAAAGTTCAGTCAATTCTAAACATCAAAAACAAGACTATTTGCAGATACAATGGAGGGGCATGTAGATAACACACACGCACATGCATGCACACACATACGACACTGCAGCTGCAGACATTCTGTACTGTACTATACTGTACGGTACTGTGCAATACAGTACAATACAGCCATGATAGTTGCACTAGAGGCAACATATAGGAGTAAGCCAATAGAAAACTGGAGATGCAGACAAATAGTTGGCAATCAAGTTAACGAGCATCAATTAGCATGATGTAATTGAGCCAGCCGCCTGAAACTATACAGTGGCTTTCCTGTACGCCCCCATATACACCAGCCAACCAAGTGCACATTTTTTCTAATCCCAGAGCATGCCATCCACATATACTTACATGTATAAATATATACAACTTGTACTCATGTACAAAAATGTACACACATACACACACATTCCAAATATCTATGGGTTGGTGGATCTAACTTGCAAACTGCAGGAGCTAGAGGAAGATACATAAATGACAGAGACAACTATACATGTACATGTACATGCAGACGACGGTGCCAGAGTCCCTCATGCATGCTTGTACTATAAGGTCAATATGCACTACCTGCCACTGTCGTCACAACCAGTCCTATAGCTCCTCCCACTCCACTCCACCACATCTCTCCCTCTGACCCGCTCCACATTAGACCTGCTCCACATTAGACCTGCTCCACTGTGGGCAGTCTCCCTGCTCCACTGTAGGCAGTCTCCCTGCTCCACAGTAGGCAGTCTCCCTGCTCCACAGTAGGCAGTCTCACTGCTCCACAGTAGGCAGTCTCACTGCTCCACTGTAGGCAGTCTCACTGCACCACTGTAGGCAGTCTCACTGCTCCACAGTAGGCAGTCTCCCTGCTCCACTGTAGGCAGTCTCACTGCTCCACTGTAGGCAGTCTCACTGCTCCACTGTAGGCAGTCTCACTGCTCCACTGTAGGCAGTCTCACTGCTCCACTGTAGGCAGTCTCACTGCTCCACTGTAGGCAGTCTCACTGCACCACTGTAGGCAGTCTCACTGCACCACTGTAGGCAGTCTCACTGCACCACTGTAGGCAGTCTCACTGCTCCACTGTAGGCAGTCTCACTGCTCCACAGTAGGAAGTCTCACTGCTCCCATCTATACTAATACCTTATGAAGACAGTGGGCATGTCATCAGAGCCTATAGGTCACAACCCCTCCTCTGCCGCCACTCCCAACTAATCCCTGTTGCCCCTGGTTCATCTCCACTTCCTCCTTCACTTTCAGAACTCGTTCATCCTCCTCCAACACTCCCTGCAAATTATCCCAACAGCTGCTTATACAGCCTCCCTCCTCCATGACACAAGTTCTCCCTCCATTCCTTCTCCTCCATGACACAGGTATTCCCTCCATTCCTTCTCCTCCATGACACAGGTTCTCCCCTCCATTCCTCCTCCTCCATGACACAGGTTCTCCCCTCCATTCCTTCTCCTCCATGACACAAGTACTCCCCTCCATTCTTCTTCTTCTTCTTCTTCCTCCTCCTCCTCCTCCTCTTCTTCCTGAAAACCTACACCCTCACCCTACACCCTCACCCTACACCCTCAGCTACCTTGAAGCTACCGGAAGTGAATATTATTGTAATCCTCACCATCACCAGATGCAGGTCAGGTTGGGGAGTTCCCCGGCAGGAAGTGCCGCTATCCTGAGCTACAGACTGAACCTACCCACTGGATAGCTTCCTTCCAGACACATTAGGAGAGTGTGTGTATAACATGTGTTGCCTATGACAGGCCAACTGCTATGTCTGCAGGGCATACACCAGGCATGTGGTACATCCAGATGACCTGGACTAGAGCATGGGGTGGGGTTGAACACCTCGTAAAGGGCGTGAAGAGGTGGGGACAGATAGCATTACACAGTGTTCATATCACCTAAAGTGCTGTCATGATCTGAATGTCACTGGATAAATACATTCATTAGACAACTGACATTCATACACATACCATTGATGACCTCACATTAGCAAAAGGGATGGAACTCTCTCAACACATTAAAATTTAGATAACAAAAGAGAGAGAAAGAGAGACAGACAGATGATCCTGACAATAATTAGTTTAATGCAGCACAAACAGTCTATCTATCTATCTATCTCAGAGATGGAATGCTTGTACAAAACAGAATCCCACAGTGCATCTCTAAGCTCTATTACTCAACCAACCGCACCTGCCCAAATAGACCAAATATGATTCCTTAACAACCAATTACTCAACTCAAGCAACCAAATAAACAACAAAAAACATTCCTAACAACCAATTACTCAAACTACAACTAAAAATGAAAACAAAAACCCAAACACAATCCCTAAAAACCAATTTCTCAACAATATCAACCTGAACTAACTGAAAACAATCACAAAGGACCAATTACTCAACCACCAGCACACTGATGATTAAAACCCAAGCAAGCCCAAAGGACCGCTTACTCAACCACAAGCACACTAATGATTAAAACCCAAACAAGCCCAAGGATCAATTACTCAACCACAAGCATGCAGATGATTAAAACCCAAAGGACCAATTACTCAACCACCAGCACACTGATGATTAAAACCCAAACAAGCCCAAGGATCAATTACTCAACCACAAGCATGCAGATGATTAAAACCCAAGCGAGCCCAAAAGACCAACTACTCAACTACAAGCAAGCAGATGATTAAAACCCAAACAATCCTGTGGTTCAACCAATAATATTAGAATTGACCTGTAGAAAAATTAAGAAAGCATGGCTGCACCAACATAGAACACATGGTAGATGACCTTTACCAACTAAAATCAGACACACCAAATTAACTTCATAACTGCAAAGGATATGGTCATCTAACTTGTGGTGAACTTGGCTACGCCTTCATTGTTTCTTCTAGCTTTTCACAAGCCGTTAAAAAACCAAAAAAAACCTACAACAAAACGGAAACTAAACCAAAAAGAAAAAAATCAACAAACAACTAAAAACAACAACAAAACATTTTTTTTAAAAACTAACAAATTGAGGGAGGGGGGAGTCAGGCATCATGATAATGTCCTGCTGTCAAATCCAGATTATATGCAACAAATTATTTTCCCTGGGACTGGCGACTGGCGACTGAGATCTTTAGTGCAGTTTGCTTCCATATTTTGAAGATAACGCACAAGCATAATTAAGTACATTTCATTACTTTTTACGAATGATTATATATATATATATATT